>CM045912.1:1452046-2655180 GCA_025169955.1 Salix arbutifolia
AAGGAGGTCCGGACATCGACGTACCAAGAGTGTTACAGCCTCATAATTCCCGCATATGGTTGCCTCGTGAAGTGCCGTGTTTCCAAATCTGTTTCTTCTCATGAGAAATTCTTTCTCGGGTGCAGTGGATCCCATCTCAGGTGCAGCGAGTTCCATCTCAGGTGCAGCGGATTCCATCTCAGGTGCAGAGGATTCCATCTCACGTGCAGCGGATTCCATCTCAGGTGCAGAGGATTCCATCTCACGTGCAGCGGATTCCATCTCAGGTGCAGAGGATTCCATCTCACGTTCAGCGGATTCCATCTCACGTGCAAAGGATTCCATCTCAGGTACAAGGGATTCTATGTCAGGTAAAAAGTATTCTATGTCCTTCACGATTTCAAGTAAATCTTTAAGTGGTTGCGCTTGTTTGCTGTACACAGCTATATGAAGTGCAGTATCCTTATCGAGCGTAACAGGCAAGGGCAGATCTAGCGGACGCTCTTGATAATGGTGAATCATGTTTTTCCAATCTTCAGTCATGGCTGCTCTATAAGGTGTCCCCATTATAGAAAGAGAACTCATATTTTCTCTCTACAAACATTTATGTAAGTGACAACTCAAAGCATTATAATGGAAAACAAAATTAGGAAGTAAGAACTCAAGGAGAACTGTAAGCATATCATACCTTTTAGTACGTAATGGAAATGATCGAAACGCTCCTCCACCAAGTTTACGGAGAGATGACTACAAAGAAACAACCTTTTTTTCTTCTTCTGAAATAAGTGTTTTGAGAACCCTATTTATACAATCCCTTGAAGAATGGTTCGTAGTTTGTTCAGGAAAAAAGTAAATTAGGATCTGTATGTTGCATGTTTAGTTTATAAAGTGAAACTACAATTATGAGAATATATATATAATAAACATATGTTGATTTTCCTTTATGCATTTGATGTGTTATGTTGACTTTACCTCAACACATCCATGCATATATTAAATTAAATCTTTTATATTTTTATTTTATCTTCGTTTGATTCAAATTTCTATGCGTTACAACATATATTTGCTTGTGTAGTATATTTTAGAGGATCTACCTTGTCAAATAAAAATTATTATATGCGATTAACATATTTTTTTAGTTCTTAATACATACCTTTGATCGTAAAGTAAATATATACATCATAAAATAATACCATAATATTAAAAATATTATATGATTTTTAGGTGACTTATTTTTAGTTTTTTCCCCATATATATGCTCTTTCCCCCCAAAAAAAAAGAATATTTATTTTAAAATATATCACTTTCAAGATTTAAATAAAATAGAAACAAATACATTAAATAAAGTTATTTTAGTCTCTGTAATCAATAAAAAAACAAAGTAAGATTAATTATAAGAAGTGGAATGGAAACAACATCATTTTAAAACTAATCATAACAGTTTAAAATCCACAACAACAAATATAATTAAATTGTAATCGTAGTTCTTACGATAAAATGAGTGGTAGCGGATAAGAAACAAGCCAGCAGAAGGAAGGGTTGTGCCATTTTCCTTAAAATAAAATCATACACGTTCAGAATTACAGTATGTTTTTATTTGAGGGTGAGTTCGAGATTGTTTTTGAAAATAATTTTTATTTAAAAATATATTAAAATGATATTTTTTTATTTATATAATTAGTAAAATCAACAGACTAAGATAAGATTTAATTAATAATTAATTGGAAATCAGCCGTTTTCTCTCTAATACTGCTATCCTAAAAACATTCTTTGCCTTTTTTGCTTTCTTTTTCTTCCCCGAACTTTTTTTCATTTCTTTTATAATAATTTTTTACTTTTTTTCTGGGATTTGTTTTACACTTTAAATATTTATCACACTTGACCTATATATATATATATATATATATATATATATATATATATATATATATATATATATATATATATTCTATTATAATTGTTTTTCTGAAGAATTATTATTCACTGTAGCAATTGCAACATTAATCAATTCTATTTTGTTAAAAATTAGATTGAAATCTTACATATGTTTTTATTAACACATGATTTTTACTATATTTTATTATATATAAACATCAAAATTTTGATTCATCATAATACTTTTTAGTCAATGTCAAAAAATATATTAATAACATATACACATTAATTCTTTTGTGTTAAAAAAAACTTATTTGACTCACAACGAGATGAGTTGAATGACACATTAACATTTTAATTTATATATATATATATATTGATGTAGATGGTTCTCGAAGAATTTAATTAAATACATGCATGAACTTATTGATTTATAATTAGATTTTAAAAAACACATTTAAAAAACTTGTTTTATACAAAACTAATAAAAATCTATTCCATATAAAAAATTAGGATTGGATGACATCATGAAAATAACAACATTCCTTTATTTTTTAAGTGGATTTTCTTTTTTATATTGAAATTCAGAAAAGATGGGAGGTGGGGACACGAATCCACCAAATCACCATGAGAGATCTGCTGCCATCATTTTCTTAATTTTGGTGCCACGTGTTGTGTTGTGTATTATATATATATATATTAAAAAATAATGTAATATATATATATTAGAAAATAATATAACTAAATCAAAAATATTTATTTTTGTTTTTATTTAAAAATAACTCAACAAGAGAGTAAAAAATTATATACAAAATTAATAATTATATTGTTGGAGTGTTTTTTAAAAGCAATTATTTAATTATATAACTTACTCTTATTAATTGTATAATTAATTGCATAATTAAACTACATACAAAATAATTACACTATATTTAAAATAATATAAAAATAAATGGCTCTCCAAAATGGCTTTTACCACTGGAGCACACATCAACAAAAATATCATTTTTACACTATTCAAAGTGCCATTTTAGAGATTTGCCTCTCCAAAATGGCACTCCCCGCTGGAGATGCTCTTAAATGGAAGGTACCTTATATTTTTTTATAAAAAATAAATAAATAAAAGAGTATAAAAATTAAGATTATATTTTAGTGAGATGCTTTTCCTTAGTCTCAGTATAAATTGCAGATTGAAATCGAGATTCACATTCTTGCTTCTAAAATAGGCAACCCAATTTCCCCCTTTTCTTTTGGAATAATCTAACTTCAATCGGTCTCGTAGCTGTAAGAATATGGGATCTTCATGTGACTTATAACTATAGCTTTAAAG
Source organism: Salix arbutifolia (assembly GCA_025169955.1). NCBI lineage: Eukaryota > Viridiplantae > Streptophyta > Magnoliopsida > Malpighiales > Salicaceae > Salix > Salix arbutifolia. Next base: position 1,455,231 of record CM045912.1, read on the forward strand.
AAGCAAAGAATATATATCAAATTGTGTTTCACGTTCATGACGAATTGTTCTTGGAATCTATTTCCAACAAGCCATAGGAATTTGGCTGTATTTATTTAGCATTGCATTTCAAAAGTATTTCCGAGAAAAATTGAAAAAAATATATTTTTTATATATTAAAATAAATTTTGTTAGTATTTTTAGATCATTTTTATTTTCATGTAATAATATCAAAAATAATTTAAAAAAATAAAAATAAATCATTTTGATCAAATAAAAAAATACATTTAAAAATAACTTCAAATACATTTGTAAACAGATACTTCATTTCCTTCTACTTAGAGTATGGACTGCAATGGAGGTGATCACCGACCAACTGCTAATTAACTAGAATACTACATATTCTTTGTTAAAAACTATTTCTTAGACATTTTTTAGAGTTTAAATCTTAGGGTTAAGATATATTTTTTGATATCATATAAAATGATAATAGGTCACGTGTCATTGGATATTATTTTTTCTAAATAGAGATCACAACCTGTTAAATTGGTTTGAAATTGACTTTAAAAACTCAAAACAATCGGAATTCTAATTCAAATAAAAAAAAATAACATAAACACCAAAAATTGTGTTTAAAAATTCAAAATTAGCAAGGAAAATAAAAAACGAGATAAAATAGCTTAATAAGTTTCAAAATTAACTACAATATCCAATAACAATTTCTTAGAGATCAAATTATTTTAAATCAACTTTCCATGTGATTGGTAATGAAATGCAGAGCGCTTTTTACTTTAAAAAATTGAATTCAAATACTTTTTAAAAATCTTTTTTATTTTAAACATCAGTATATTAAATTAAATTAATTTAGACAAAAAATAAATAGAGAAAAAAAACAGAAGGAAATCCGAGCTTGTTGGTTATAAACTGCTGACACTTTGTAAAAACAAGCATGCAGAATTTCAAAAAAATAAATACACTGAACAATTAAATTAAATTAAAGTTATTTTTGTCAAATAAATTGTTTAGTGTGACCTTATCTCTTTTCAGGTATGGCCTTGTCCATGTGTGCTTTGACCTCCACAAGTAAAATCGAAATGAACTTTATCTTCAATTATATCCTCTTTGCTAAAAACACAATCATGATCAGCTACTCCATGTCCCTTGTAATTTATATTAATTTAGATATCTCAAAATCAAATTTTCTAAAACATTATTATTATTATTATTATTATTATTATTATTATTATTATTATTATTATTATTATTATTATTATTATTACAATAGTTTATCCATTTATTTTTTCTATCGTTATTTGATCTTTATTGTTTTAAAAGTTTGCAGTATAATTCTAAAAGTTTATTTTCCTCACATTTTAAACCCTCCATGTTCAAGGATGGGAGAAAAAGATACATAGAAAAGAGAAAAACAAAATTTGACGAGTCAACTCCTAGTTACCTGAAAGCTTATCTTGGCATCGATGGATATTAGAGAGAGGAATCCCATGAAGGTGATTTTGTTCTTCGAACATGCCTGAAAACAAATATCAGCACCTGTTAAAAAAAAAATATTTGATTTGATTTATTTTTTAAAATGATTAGACGGTGTTTTGGAGTTGAAAATAAAATAATTGAGGTTATTTATTGATTAATAGAATTATAATTCACTTCAACAATAATGATTCTATAAGTGTTTTTAATGAGAACATAGTATGATGTTTGGGTTTTGTGAATAAAAAAAATCATAATTTATGGTTTGTAAATACAGAAGTTTTATTTGATTGTGAACATAGTAATTTTGAAAAACTTCATTATAAATAAAAATTATATTTGAAATACTATCCAATTTTTATTTAATTTCCGCACATTATTTATTTTTATATTTTCATACAATCACATAAACAGTATTGTGTCATTTTATTTTATTTTTTATTGAAACTTTATTTTTAGTTCAAGATTAGTTTCGAACCAAGCCCGCGTTCATATCCCATCAAAGCCACTTATGTATTTAGGCCCTAAGGACTTCGCTTCAAGGCATTGAGCCTCACCAGCATCCCCTAGGCATGGGCTATCTGAATGGCACTAAGGTGGCAAGGCCATGGTCCATGAAAAGGATATGTACACCACACTATTTGCTGTCAATTACTATCATGCACCCCCAGCTTTTTTCTCTTTTTTTTTGTGTTAAAGTTTTAATAAAGCATTTCTCATGCTGAATTCAAATAAATTTAATAAAATTCTCTAAATAATTACTTTGATTTAGAGAGTTAAAGAATAAAGGGTATCTTTAAAATGAGAAAGCCAATTTCTTAGTGTCTTTGAGATATACATGATCATCTAGCCTCAATCACTTATGAAGTTCTATTTTATCTTGTCAGCTTGAAGGTAAGTCCTGAGCCTAAGATTAAAAAAATGGTTCTAAATTTAAAAGATTTTTTTACATGATAAAAATTCAGCTAGATCATTATTGTTATTTGTAAAAGATTTTTTTTTATCTCTCTTATTATTAAATTAGAATTGATTAAAGAAAAAATCAATTATCCCCTTTAGTAAGGGTTTTTCTTTTAAGATATAAATTTAATTGTTAAAGAAGAGAAGAAAATTAAACATGGCACAATCATTTTTTTCTTTTTTTTTAGCTTTTATATACTTTTCTTATTTGCAGGGAAAAGATTGGCTTGTGTACAAAATATTTTTGTCCCATTAGAATAAAATATATATAATTTACTGGGATAAAATATTTCTGAATTGCAGTTTCATAAGGAGACATTTGAGCTTATTGCTTAGCTAAGTCTACAAGATGGGTTTAACAATTCCCTAAATTATTGTTTTTTTTTTAATCAAGGTGTTTGGGTTAGCTTAGAAGCACTATAACTAATCTCTGGATTCATTGAACATCCTACAAATCTAATAAACAAGTAGGATACCATGAGGATGACAGACATTCATAATAGGACTCAAACCCTGTTCAGAAAAAGAGAACAAGTCATTTTCTCCGCTAGACCAAGACCCCACCTGTCAGTTCCCTAAATTTACATGTGTTCGAGCTTAGCTTTTGGCTAAGACTATAAATTGTGAATCATAATCCTTTCATGTCAATTTTTTTCAAGATTATTTTTAAACAATACAAATTAAAAGCTACAAATACCGATGTATCCATCACCAACCAAACATTTGAATAAATTGAGATTTGATGGCAAAATTAAAAGCTCGGACATATCACATACGAAATCAAAATTAGCATATCGTGGATAAGTATGAACCGTGAGGTCTTGAGCATAAAGAGAAAACAAGAACACGAAGAACAATAAGTTGAATACCTAAAGGGACGGGGCATTTAGCTTTTAATGAGAATGAAATGGATTTTCTCATACGATCTGCAAGGTAAAATTACTTAATTTTTGAAGAGAAAGAAGGGAAGAAACAAGTCAAAAAATAAAAATAACTCAATCCATTATATTTTAAAAGAATTTTAAAAAAAAATTGAAGAAGTTTTATTTTTATTTTTATTTTAAATTAAATTTTTTTAATGTTTCTAGATTATTTTTCTATATTAATATCAAAAATAATTTTATAAAAATAAGAAAAAAATATATATTATTTTAATATATTTTTAAATAAAAAATATTTCTAATACCAACTTCAAAATTCTATATATTCCCTCTGCCCCCAATTCCATCGTGTGAGATAAGCCTGTTTTTTATTTTTGCTTGCATCATGAGCTCTGGCTCTCTTTCCATTGGTTCTGACATTCACAGTGTTGGACTTTATATATTGTGGTAATCTCTTTCTTATCTTATTCAATGATGTCGATAAGCACAAATCTCTTCTGTTTGTGTTTCTTATGAGTTATATGTTTGAATTATTAGAATCGTCTAGGATTTGACCTCTTCCATGTCATTAAATCATTTCATCAACTCACAGGTCATCGATAATAATTTTGTTTTGGATAATTTTGTAAGAAAATATAGTAAAATTTTATTTAGAGATTTAGTCCATTATTATCCAAGAGACATGATGTAATGACAAAGATTTATAATCTGTATTGTAAGTCTTAAGTTCGAATTAAGTCGTGTATTCTTTGTAAAAACTCGAAATAATCAGAATTTTACTCGTTTATTTAAATTTATAAAATACACTTTCCTGAAATAAGAATTCTCGCATATAAAAAAATTAGCCAATTAACTAGTTGGCAATTCAGTCCACTATCTAGGTGTGTCCAAAACTATTAGAGATAAAACAAGAATTATCTAAGCTATGAATTATTGTGACTGGATTTAATAATTATGTTTTTCTTGGGTCTAAGACATAATCGATAGTGCTTTGTATTTATCCTGTCTATTTCCAACCTTTGCATGCGCACCTTGACCATGGTAGCTTTTTATTCGATTCGATATATACTGATTATACGTAATTATTCATCAAATGAATTATTTAATTATTTGACAAATTAAATGAACCTTCAAATTATTATTTAAATGGAAGACTATGCAGTCAAGTCCACTATGAGTGGGAGAGAGTCCTCTTATGAATCGAATGTATACAATAGGCTTTCTTGTGATGGTAAACTTAAGTTTAAAAATGTTCATTTCTTTTAACAAAAAAAATCACGTGAATGATCTTTTTCTTCAAATACTCGGCACATTTTCATGATTTTGAAATCAATTTAAATGATATTGTGCAATAATTAATGATATTTTAAAATTCAATATACTTATCAAGAATGAGGTTCCTTCTTTGGATAGTGGGGAATTGTACATTTCTATCAATATTCTCTTATCTAAAGCCCCCAAAAAATAGATGGTTGGTGATAATAAAAAAAAAACAAAAAAAACTTAACAACTATAAAATATATTTTTTTGTGAGGTTTAGGAACCCTCGGGACTTTATATTAAAAAAATTATAATAAATAAGAGAACAATTATTAGATTAAAAAAACAAGACTGTTTTTTCTCATTTTTATATGATAATATCTCTGAGAATTAAAATATGGGTACTCATAGAATAAAATCTTGGATTATTTAACTTGTTGATTGAATGGTATTTATAACCTTTAAACCTTGTTATGTTGCTAAAATGAAGGAGTTGAAGAGATTTTTTTTTTATAGCATAATTAAGGGATAAATATATCTTACATGACATTAGATGAGGGACAAATTTCTTTGCACCATATTAATAAGGGATAAATATTTCTTGCACAATATTAATAACAATGAAAATATGGTAAACCTTTAAAATATTTGTATAAATATTAAGGTGTTGGAAGATGAATATCTTTGACATTAATTTTTTATGCTAAAGGTCATAAGAATTAACAAATGACGCTTATGGCCCAACACGAGGTCTATAATGATTGTCAAACTCATACTCCTATGGTTTTGACATGATGTGAAGCCCACGAGTAGTGGGGCTGACAACTTGTCAGACCCATATTCGCTTATCAAACTCATGCACGTTTAAGCTCAACATGTAATTGAATCCAATTATATTATGTTTAACATCTTATTATACTCATGTTTGTTTGAACCTAATACGTAATTGAACCCTAAGATGTTGGGTCTAGCAACTCTTCATCTCTATGTGTACTTTGGGTCAACACATAGTTGAACCTAAGGATGTTGACATATCTCTAAACTCATGTCTGCTTGAGTTTAGCATATAGATGAACCTAAAAATATTAGGTTTAGAAGCTTGTCAGACTCATGCTTGTTTAGATTCAACACGTAGCTAAACGCCTAAACCAATAATATTGAGTCTGACAGCTTGCTAGATCCATGTTTATTTAAGTTTAGTGCATACCTGAGAATATTGGGTTTGATAATTTGTCATATTCATATTTGTTTGGACTTAACGAGTAACTGAATCCAATGATATTAGGTATGACATTTCGTAAAATCCATATCTATTTGGTATCAAAATATAGTTGAATCCAAAAATATTTAGTTTTGAAGCAAGTCAAACTCATGTAATTGAGATCTCACATCACACTCCAAGAACACTGGGTATAGATGTAATCATCCTCCTTCTATCATTAAGGTATCACCTTCTGTAAACCCTTTTAAATATAGGCTTAGGATAAAAGTTAAATTAAAAAAAGATGACGATTCATCAATAATTATAACACATTATCTCAATATTGTAGCCAAAATATTAACCTACACCTTAATCAATTTGTAATTAACCAACTATAGAGCTTAATCCATTTAATATCCAGTTACGTAGATAAAGACTCCACTGGCATGCTTCTAAATGATTTGATTACTCCAAGGATTGCGTTTCCTACTTCATAAATCATTAATCCCACTGCACCTTTACCATAATCAATGATCATATGAAAGAGACTGTTGATTGATAAATGAATGACAAGTTAAACTACAAATGACATTTTCGTTGAATTGTAGTGGGAAAGGGTCCCATTTTCGTACCATTTTACATCGATGGATCTACAACTCAAGGAGTCCATTAATGATTTGGTTTTGTTGACATATTCCTAATTTTGGACGATTGATTGATTGTGCAATGGACCCCTTCTGCAAGGGCCTGTTTTTGGAAGACAATAATGGTGGCCTCGATCGTGTTAAGCTTCTTCTTTTTTTTTGTATGAGGCAAAGAGACATAAATTACACATGCAAGTGCTACTGAAGTAATTGAAGGCTTGTGTTTATAGTGAAAACAACTGTTTGAACACAACTTGTATACATTCTCGATGAAAGTGACGACGATTTGATCGATAAAAATCTATGTCACAGATGCCATACGTAATTTGTGCAACTTGACGTGGCATCCACATCCAAATTTTGGTAGAGTCATTGGATACCAAGTGGGATTTTTTTTATCTAATTTGAAAGAATTATTCCTTCTTTTTCTTATTATGATTAAGGCGGAAGATAAAGAAAATGTGCTGTTGTTTTTTAATATTCTCCGTGCATATTACGTATATGAAGGAAAGAATCGATTCAGAAATAATTAAACACGTGGTACTAATCCATTTTTATTAGCAATTAAGGAAATAAATTCTCAAAATTAAGAATATAATGAGATTATAATGGTGTAACTTGATCATGTTATTCTTTCAACGCCGCCATATCTATGTGATGTGTTTTGATTTTATTTTATTTTTATTTTTTAAAACAAGCCCCTTTTTTAGTTTAATCAACAATAAATAGAATCATGATGTGTGTGTGTGGATTCTCTTGCTATAAATTTTAATGCAAATAAGTTTATAAAGAAAGAATCATCTATCCAGAGAAAAAAAAAAAAACTCGTAGCTCTAATCCTTTTTCTATTTGTATGAGTGATTAATATAAAAACATACTAGATCCTCAAATTAAAGATGTCAATCAAAATTAATATAACAAAAAATTACGCGATGTGATCAATAGTATTCTTACATAGCCATCACTATTAATTTCTTTTCATTTTTCTGAAAGAAAAATAACATTTCATTATTAATAACAAGAATATACAAATATTTTCATATTAAATAGAAGAGTGTTATGAATTTTAAAACTTTTAATTTGGGTTTTAGATATGCTTTGACATCAAGTTTAGAGGACAAGCCCCAAAGGACATGACGTGATGACAGAGGATTTGTGATCTGCATAGCAGAACTTGAGTTCGAGTCCAGACATACATCTCTTGTAAAAATCTGAGACAATTAGAATTTTACTCGCTTATCTTAATCCATAAAATATATTTTCTAAGAGTTGAGATTTCCTCACATGAAAAAATAGTTTAGAGGACAAGAGGAGCGGGAAGGATTCAAGGATGATTGATAATAGAAGAACAAAAGAAAATTTTCATCTGAAAATTAAAAATCCAAAACCAGCCAAAAAGTAAATTAAAAAATATTTCAATTAAAATTTCATCTGAATAAATTCAAAACCTAGTCAAATTAAAAAAAAATCCGAACAAAAATGACAATAGAAGTTAATTAGGCATGCCCGGTTCGGTTGGTAATATTTCCAATCGCTGGCTGCTCTTGCTAAATACTAGCAATAGAAGCGCTGGTTGGTAAAGAGTTACCAACTTGTATATATATATATATATATATATATATATATATATATATATATATATATATATATATATATATATATATATTAGTATTAAATAGAAAATAACTACTGATTTATAAATGGAATCCCTTTAAATTTCATATGCAAGCATTAAATAAATATTGATTTCGAAAGATTTAGGTGTCCATCAATAGAAAATCGTTGGTCAACCTTGAGACTCATTGACTAGGAATATAATGACAATTTATCCATTTATCTAAATGCAAAGGTTTGTTCTTCGTTTGTCACTTGTAATAAACTAGAATCTTATAAAATAAGGAGAGTTGATAAGTGGGAAATGGATCGATGTTCTTTGTTTGACTCAGAATTTTTTTCCTTCTCGCATTATTTGAAGAAGGGAGACCACAAAGAAAGCTAGGGGAATTCATAGTGTTAGAGAATAACATAAATCATATTCTGGGGTCTCACTTATAAACTTAAACTTTTAAATGAGATGGTTCCTTAACACATAAAACCTGGAGATGGATCTAAGAGGCCATAAGATTTGTTCCAATATGCCCCATGTTCCATGTTTTCATCAAGAAACTTAGTGTGACCTCTTGCTTGAGTCGTGGTTTTTCTTTTTTTAATGTGGTAATATCACAATATATTATATGTATTAGTGGAGACTGACGTATGTGTTTATGTTAGCAAAAATATCATTAAGAACTTATTTGAAAAATACAAAAAACATTTATCATAATGAAATCCTTAATTGCTACTACTAGAAAGTGAAAGTATTTATTGAAATTAAATATTTTTAAAAAATAATATTAAAATTGAACAAACCTATTTTTTAATCTCAATATAAATATAGTCCACTCGTTGATCTATGATGGATGCTTGAACGAACCTATAGAAGACACAAAAAAAAAAAAAAAAAAAGCTAAAAATTGAGGGTGAAAGATCAAATAAACCATAGATTTTAGATTTATACAATACAAATCCATAATTATTTGGAATTTTTAAGATATTGTTGTGGGAGTAGTTTTTGTCAAGAAGTCATCTCATATAAAAACTTAAGTTATTAGATGAGATCTCAAAATATGATTTATATTATTTTCTAACAGACCCCCTTAAGTGAAAGTTATTTAGGCTTAAATCTTACACAAGTCTATACTCCCTTGTGTTTTATTTTTATCAAATAGAATGAGGGTGATGAGATTTAAATTCATAGTCGTTGGGTCAACAAGACTCTAATATCATATCAAGAAATCATCTCGTCTAAAAGTTTAAACTATTAGGTGAGGTCCCAAAATATGATTTATATTATTTTTTAAAAGTTTTTACCTTCATCATTCAGTTTATTTAAAATAAAATAAAAAGAGCAATTGTTTAGAGAAAGATCTGCTAGGGTTTCACCCAAATGTGTCCTCCTATATCATATGAAAAAATTGATACAATAATATTGGATCTATTAAAGACTTCTCTTTCGAAGTAAATATGGACGTAATGGTGGCATGTACTCATTTCATAATTATAGATACAAAAGAAGAAATCCCAATCTATCAGAAAAAAATCTAAGCCGTCGATTCCCAGTCTTAATATTGAAGGGTCAGTTCCTTGTTCTTGCTTAATTAGGTAGATCTTAGATGAATTTTCAAAGAGATGACCGATGACCACGAACTTATTAACTTCAGCCATTCATAAAAATTCTTGCACCTATAGCACGTTACCCACAAGGTTCTTCGCTCTCTTCTCTTTTTCAATGGAGTTGCCACACAATTCATCAATAGAACTGGACTTTGCTTGCTTCATCGAGACTTCTTTCATGAATATTCATGTACCTCGATAGTTTTTTCCCATCTAGCCATGTTGGTTCAATGTTTCTCGATCGATCAAAGTCCTACATGATTCTCTGTGCTATATGATACAGATCGAGTAACCTAAATTATAGGATACTCTTAACCTTTAAAAATAATATTTAATACTTTATTTTATCTTAATTAAAAGGTTGAAAGGGTTTTGTTGAGCCTTAAATCTACTACAGATTTGTATGGGTTCGACTTTACAAAATCAATTTTGAAAACTTAATTACTACAATTTATAAAAATAAAAAATTGGACAGGTTCTTTTTTTCAAAACATATATAATCACTTCAAACCAACCTGCATTTTATCTCGAAGGTGTTCGGTTAAACCTCATCCACGACAAATTTGCATGGATCGCATTAAAAAAAAAGGTTTTCGGAGATATAGGTCCTGTTTGATATTGTATTTTAAAAATATTTTTGAAATAATTAATTTTTATTTATTTTGTACTTTAAATTAAAAAAATAATGTTTTTAGATCATTTTCATGTGCTAATATCAAAAATAATTTTTAAAAAATAAAAAAAATATCATATTAATATATTTTTAAACAAAAAACACTTTCAAAAACAACTATAATCACACTGTTAAACAAGCATTTAAGGTTTTTAAATCGTTTTAATATGTTGATATTAAATATATATATATAATGTATGTACGAGTGAAAACTGTTTTAAAAACAACAACTACCACTCTCTTAAACATAAATATATCGTTATTTATAAGTAAATAAAAAAGAAAGTTGGAGTGTGATGTTCAACTGGTGTGTGTGTGTGTGTGTATAGTAAAAGTTTTGATTTGGCCAGACAAACATGGATGATTTTTAATTGATCAACCAAACGTGAAATTAGGGTTTGGCATTGAAGTTTGCAGTGGATTGATGGAGAGACCGTAAGCCGAAAGTTGATGGTCAACTGATCATTAAGCCCATAGATTCTCTCGTGGTTCAAAGTGAGAAGCCCCTGGTTTGCATGAAGCAGTTTTCAAATAATAATTGGCCACCATAGGGGGTCCTGCTGCCTGCTGAGGCTTCTCAGCTTTTTCTTCCCCTTGAAACAGTAAATTTCGAAATTTATCAAATTAAAAAAAAAATCTATTTTATTTTTCTCTTGATTAGACCGTTACCAGTTATTGAAATCAATTGATAACATTAACAAGTAAACAATTTTCTTTCTTACAGTTTGGTCACTGTATTTTTTTTCAATTTTACCCTTTTAAATCTTGTTTCGGGGCTTTATTAGGCCCCAATATCTATGTCTAGTTATATTCCCTTGTGTTTTTAGCATTAAATTAAGATATATTTTATAAAATATAACTTAAATTTGTTGTCAGAATAAAATTGAAAAAACAAGAATAAAACTTAACACAAAAAGCAGAGCCAATTTATAAAAAGCACATGGCAAATTCAATTTTGTCCCCTGAATTTTATAATTATTCATGTTTAATCCCAATATTTATATATATTTAAGTCCAAATCTTTATTTTTATTTTCTACATTTCAACCCCTGATAACAAGTAATAATAATAAAAGAAAAGGAGTTTAACTCACCATATTTCAACCACTAAAATAGGTTAACTTAGTTGCAATTAGTTTATCTTAGATACAAAAATTAAATGAAGGTGATTTCTCTCTTTAAATATATTGGTAAAAGGGGATCATGACCCCGTAATTATTTGTTAGTTTGACTAGATTTTGAGTTTTTAAAGTGAATAAAAGATATTTTAAAGTTAAAAATGTGTTTTATTGAATTTCTATTATATTTTTGGTGTGTTTTAAGAATCTAATTTTTTGACCACAAAAATATTATAATAAACTACAAAAATAGATTACGTGATTGTTTGGTATTGCGTTTCTACCTGTGTTTGGAGGAAACACAGTGTCATCGATGTTTGGTAAAGGATGCACCATAATTTTTTAACTGTGGGATCCACTGAAAACTGAGGTCGAACCTCAGTTTTGGAGAAACGGCTTAAGGTTGCTTCTCATGGCATGAACTGCGGTCTCTCTCTCTCTCTCTCTCTCTCTCTCTCTCACATTAGCACAAAACCATCCCTGATAGAAGACCAACTGTAAGCATCCTCGCGGTGTGTAAGATAATCACGGGGCAGCAGCACTAGCAGCTCCCTCTCTCTTCTACAGTCAGTCGACGTTCTCTCTCTTTTTCCATAGTCATTGACAGCTCTCTCTCCCCTCCAGCAGCGGTTCCTGAAGAGCACCATCATGAGGATGCTTCTCCTCCATGCCAAAAGCTCCATCATGACCTCCAACAGCAACAAGCTCTGGCGTAAGCAGGGGCAGCAACAACAACAACTACCTTTCGACGCCGCCACCACAAGAAGAATCACCTCGGCCTCTCTACCCATCGATATTGGTAGTTGAGCCTCTCGTCATCGTCGGTCGATCACTACTGTTCATGTGAATTAATTCATGTGAACAGGTCGTTGCAGTGTTCACGTTTTAAGAAGACGTGAACAGTGCAGAACATTGTTTCATTGTTTTCACCTCTTGGGCTGGACCTGATCTCGGCCCAGCCCAAGTTCAACAAAGTTAGGCCTTTTAGCCCAATTTGACTGGACGCGACCCAATTTGGCTGGGGCGGCCCATTTGGTTGGGTCAGGCCTAGCCCAATTTTTTTTTAAATGTATATATTTCAAAAAATAAAAAAAATATATAGATAGAGATCATACCTGGTGATAGGGAAAGACACGTGACTTCGTTTCACTCCACAACCCTATTATTTTTTGATTAATTATGAATCAAAAATTTGCAACTGGATTTGGTCTTGGAATTATATCTCTACAACTGGATTGCAGATATTGTTACTAATGATATTGTTACCAGATGTTGTTCCTCGATCAAATAAGGAATGGATAACAGAGACATTCACGTATCGATTTAATTCGTGATGAAATTGTCAGTAGTTTAATGAGAGAATAAAAATAAATATCTAATTTACTTGAATTATTAATTACATTTTATTATTATGATTATTAATCTACAGTATTTAAAAAACAATATATATATTAAAGCAATTTCAAAAATTGACAGCAATATTAAAGCATGGTAATCAAACACACGAAACTGTTTTTCATTAAACCTGAAATTCAACCACAGTTTTAACTAAATATTTCAATTTCAGTTATGAACCACAACTCATAGTGTTTTTATGAAACTGTTTTTTTTTAAATCTCAATCACAACAGCAACCGTAATGCCAAACACACTCTACATGTCATACCAAACAATATGTCACTTTTTCCTTCCATGCCATGAACATGGACTTGGCTTGCTAGGCTCGATAATACTTGAACTCTTCTTCTTTTTTATCTTTTATTTCTCTTTTTAAAAAATTTGATTTTTAATTAATACCTTTTATCTCATTTTTAATATTTTTTAAAAAACTTACAGCTGATATTATGGATTGTTGTATGATTTATATTACTTTGAAAATATTTTATAATTTATCTTTAAATTCTATTTACATATTTTATAAAGAGAAATGAAAATCATATATACCTAGGAGTATAATTAACTTTGAAGATATATATATATATATATATATAATTAAAAAGGATAGTTATGGGCATGCGTATATTTTATAGAGAAAATCAATTTTAATCATTGTTAACAATTTTTATTTGATTTATCTATTCTAATATTTTTTGTATGTTTTATTGAACAAAAAAATTATCTTTATATTTGTTTAATTAAAAAACTTATGATACTAGAAAATGAGTACAATATCATTGTCTTCTTCTTTTATATTAAAAAATAACTTGAAATTATATTCACAATGTAGCATAAAATGTACCAACTTATTTTATTTCTAAATGATTTTAAAGATAAATAAGAGACATAGTTTTTTACCACTAGTCCCTCCTTGGATTCAAAACTAAAAACTATGAAAATGCTTGGTTATTCAAAACTAGTCCCAATGCTTATAAATATATTAATGGATCCATTCATGCATATGCATTTGATTATTCGCAAAGTTATGGCAATTATTTCTTTCTTTTTACACGAACTTCTAGGCTTCATTTGTTAGTTAGAAAGTAATTGTTGTTGGAGAGTGGTTTTCAAATAAATTGAATTCCTCAAAATTAAAGTATAAAATTAAAAAATCTAATTTTATAAATTATTTTAAATAAAAAAATTGAAACAAAATCTAACACATAAAAAAATTGAAAGAGAATAAAAGAAAAATAATAAAAAATAAAAAATTAATTCAAAAAATGAGTATTAGAATCAAATTCTAAACACACAGAATTAACAAAAATCGAGATCAAATATACAACTATTTCAAAAGTTAAAAATAAAATTTGATATAATAAAAAGAATTAAATTTTTCATAATTTTTTTAAAAATATTTCATTAAAAATAAATCCTTTTTTGGGAAAGCAAACCAAATATTTGTTTGCATTCGTGATGCAACTTTCCTCTGTTTACTCGAAGACAATCTTTTGTGGCATGCTTTGCTTTTATTTGCACTCGATGTGATGAAATGATGTTACCGATCAAATCATGAACCGAAAAGACATGAACCACGCTCAAAAGATGGGAAAATACGAAATTAGAAAATCATTTCTGGTGGAAAGAGAGGCAGCAAAAGAAATATATCTGGGTGATTTACATGTTTTTTTTTAAAGAAAAAATATCTAAAAATACTAATTATTTTTAATTTAAAATAAAAATAAATAATTTTTTTCAAAAACAATGTCAAACACTTTATAATAATCATGCTATTATGGGAAAAAAAGTAAAAAGGAAAAACAATATGCCAATATATATTAATGTTTTTAGGGTTGTGGTGTCATTTAATCTGATTTATTTATCAAATCAACTGGTAAAATATTACACACATCAAACATGAACAACATTTAACTTGTCGAAGTAAAGTAAAACAACATATTATACATATTTTAAAGATTATTACGATAGTAGTCCGGCAGCAATTGATGGCGCCGCCATGCTTTTGGCTTTCAATGGGGGATGGCTAGTGACCTGCACCGCCATGTTTTTGGCTTTCAACGGGGTGGCTTTTATCTGCACACATTTCATATATATCCAAGAACAAGGTGAGGGTGGCATTGTTGTTTTAAAATATTAAGGATGAACATACCTAGAACATGTATATAATAACCAAGTTGACAATATTTTTTTTTATCTTAATCAATCTTTCCCTAACCAAGTGCATCTAATCTCTCTCTCTCTCTCTCTCTCTCTCTCTCTCTCTCTCTATATATATATATATATATATATTATTCATTAAGGATATAAGTTTGAGTAACGGGTATATACTCCTCATTCTCATAATAAATCGTCTGAAATAGGTTTTGCACATATATTAGGAATTGAAAAGATTAAGGGTGTTTCAAAAATATTCTTCCACTTTTACCACTAATTATATTTAGTTAATGTGAGTAAATTTGAAAAATAATGAAGGGTAATAAAAAAACAATTTGTGAAAATGTATAATATATAATAATATTTTGATTTTTCAAATAGATAATTAAATTACAGATGTCAAAGATAGAAAGAATGGTACTTGAAGGAGTGATTTTCAGGAGGGCTAACTCATGCACAAAAATATTTTTGTTTGCTAATATCTATATTATCAAGGAGATTTACAAAAAATAAAAATAAAATTGGTGGTGCTAAAAAGAATGATTGTTCTTAAAAACTATCATCTCTTGCAGGGATGATAGTACTGATGTTTTTATATTTGTTTCCTGTAAAATATTTTGATTTTTATTATAAAATAAATATATTTTAAAACATTTTTTTAAAAAAAAATTATTAATTAAAAAACATTTTTGATTCAATAACTCCATTGTTAGCAGTATCATTGTTATTTTTACCATCATTATTTTTATCATCACATTTATTCAACCACCACAAGTGTCACCATTCATCATAACACATCATGATTCCACCACCATTATATTTTTCACATCATTATTTACTAAATATTTTTAAAAAAAATACAAATTATTTTACATAAATCAATTACCCTTTTAAATTTAAAAAAAGTTTCTTAAAAAAGTTTTCAAACTTTGAAAAACACACCAAACCTCCGCCGACCACATCCCAAATTCGTCCCTGCTTTACGAGTCATTTTCTTACAAATCTTATTTATTGCACAAAGTATAGACTGATTTCAATAAAGCCTTGTTGTGATTCTTCAAAAGCTCGCTTTCAGAATGATATTTAAAAAATTACGATAAAGTTAACATCAATTAATAATAATAAAAAAGCTTATTGACCTACCTCAACATTTAATCTTTTATTTATTTAATATTTATAATAAATAAATTCATTCATCTAGATTTTCGTTTCTTCATTGAAGAGAAAGTCAAATTTGATCGGAAAGATTATAATAGTTTTCATTCATTTCACCACACCTTCAACTATTATAAACTCACCCGAGTAGGGTAGGGTAGGGTAAATAAACAATGACGAAGCGACTTCCTAGATACTTTCCTATATTCTCTACACAGTCGACATAGATATGATGCCTCGATCCTTCACTCGCTCGAACAAAAAAACGAGAGAAATGATGTTAACGAGCTTGCTAGATGTTTTCTTATTTTCGAATTCTGTGATTGTGATCGTTAATAATGGTTGCTAATATAATAATTATTTAATATTTATATAATTATTAATTCAAGAACCAGTAAAAAATAGCCAGCATGCATGGAAAAAGTCATTGCCACTATTGAGTATTCGTTTGGTCAAGTTCCAGAGAAAGTTGACGAAGTGTACACCCACGAAGAGGTGGGGTCTCCTGCCCTCTAAAAGCATAGATCATAGCTAGAAAGAAAGAAAGAAAACTCCAAAAATTCACTATTCATTAAAGATCATAAGATCATGGCAGTTGCTAGCTAGCTTACCCTTCAAGATATAGGTTGTAGGGGTCCCTCATGATGTATCTACGATTCCACACACACGCTCACGCTCCCATGAGTCTCTTAAGGTCTATAAATTGAATCTTCCCATCACCTCATTTCACGCACAACCGAGCTACGAACAAGAGAGGAAAGAGTTAGCACTTGGTGTCAGAAGTTTTTATATAGTCAGAGAGAGAGAGAGAGAGAGAGAGATGGAGAGCTTCCCAGTTATCGACTTGTCAAAGCTTGATGGTGAAGAGAGGAAACCAACCATGGAGAAGATCGAGGATGCCTGTGAGAACTGGGGTTTCTTTGAGGTACTTGAAATATTTTTGATGTTTATGTGTTTGTCAATGGAACTCACTGAGTCTTCTTGATTATACTAACAATCTATAACTACTTGTAAAGTTGGTGAACCATGGGATATCTCATGATCTCTTGGACACTGTGGAGAGACACACAAAGGAGCACTATAGGAAATGCATGGAGCAAAGGTTTAAGGAAATGGTGGCCAGCAAAGGTCTTGAGGCTGTTCAATCTGAAATCAGTGACTTGGACTGGGAAAGCACTTTCTTCTTGCGCCACCTTCCTGACTCCAATATGGCTGAAATCCCTGATCTTGAAGAAGATTACAGGTTACATTTACATTTTTTGTTTTCGATTTTCTTGCGGGGTTTTAAAGTTTATGTTTGGTTATTGTTGAAAACAGAGAAGATAGAATAATAATAAATAAAAAAGAAGAGAAAAACATAAACTTCTGAGACAGTTTCACTCCAAACAGTTCCAAGTACGGAAAACAATTTTCAACCATCCTCATCACAAAGTTGCCAAGAAAAGAGGTGGTGGCTCTTGACTAATGATGATCAGATCATTTAATATTCTTTGTTTACTTGTTTTTGTGAATATAACAGGAAGTTAATGAAGGAGTTTGCACTGGAATTGGAAAAACTTGCTGAGCAACTTCTAGACTTGCTGTGTGAGAATCTTGGGTTAGAGAAGGGCTACCTGAAGAGAGTCTTTCATGGGTCCAAGGGACCGAATTTTGGTACCAAGGTCAGCAACTACCCTCCATGCCCTAAACCAGACCTGATTAAGGGCCTCAGGGCTCACACTGATGCCGGTGGCATCATTTTACTGTTCCAAGATGACAAGGTCAGTGGCCTCCAGCTTTTCAAGGATGGCCAATGGATTGATGTTCCTCCCATGAAACACTCCATTGTTATCAACTTGGGCGACCAACTCGAGGTATAACTACACTCACCGATTCAAAACCATTACTTTATTTTTTTTCTCACTTTCAAATTCTGGTTCTAAAGTGTGAGAATATGTAGTTTTAATCATATCATGAATAGTGGGGAGCTAGATTTTTAAGGGAATCTAGACCATTTTAAGGCCAGGAGATGACAAGATTTACATTAATAATGGTATTGTCAAGTGTCATTGACAATGTTTTTTGCCATGTAGGTGATTACGAATGGCAAATACAAGAGTGTATTGCACCGTGTGATAGCTCAAGAAGCTGGCACCAGAATGTCGATAGCATCATTCTACAACCCAGGCAATGATGCTGTCATCTATCCAGCACCAGAATTGGTAGGGAAAGAAGCAGAGGAAAGCCAAATCTACCCAAAATTTGTGTTCGATGACTACATGAAGCTATATGCAGGCCTCAAATTCCAAGCCAAGGAGCCGAGATTTGAAGCCATGAAGGCATAGAATCTTCAGGCAGTATGGGTCCAATTCCTCAATATATGCATGTGGAACTGGGGGTGTTCTGTCTGTACTCATGAGGAACTGTTAATGTTTGTATTTTAGTCTTAAGTCCTATATGTGTTGGTCTAGTGTGGAACTTGATTGTTTGAATAAGCCGAAAGCTTGGACTCATTATTAGGTCCCAAGGTATTATGGTTCGATGTTATACCCTGATCATGAGTAAGGTCGTGGGTCGAATACTAGTTTTATGTTGTAGAAATCAAAATCCTCTGAGACATGTAATTTGACCCGGTGTTCTTAATTTTATTTATTCCGAAACGTTCCGTATTAGTTAAAAAACGAGATAAAAATATAGTTTTTATTTCATTTAAAATTTTGGTCCGTTCTGGAAATTCCGTTCAAATTTCTACCGTAATTTTTCGGTTTTATTCTGTTTTGGTCAAATAATGTTTTTTTTAATAATGAATAATTTTACAATATCAATTATATCTCTTAATCTAATCGTTTAATTGAGATGAAATTTTACAAGGAATCTCTTGACATATTTATATATATTATATTATATTAAAATTTTAAAATAATTAGAGAATTACGAGGATTCTCTTAATATATTTATATATATTATATTAAAATTTTAAAGTAATTAGAGAATGTAATGACTTGTGAGGTTGATGATGATATTCTCATAATATTATATATGTTTATAATTTTGTTAAAAAAATCATTTTATTGTGTTTTTTAGATTAAATTGTATAATTCTAAATAGTTTTATTTTATTTTTGAATTATTTTTTTAATTAATATATATATAGTACAACCACGAATGTCACACCAAAACACTCTGAAATTAAAAATTCTATCCCAATTGAAAAACCAAAACAGAATTGACTTCAATACGTCAGCTTCAAAATATTGCCTCACTTGTCTCTTCATCTTACCTCTCTATCTTGAGCTTCATAGGTAACACTGGGCAAAAGCAAATTCAAAGATTTCTCCTCTTTCTTGGCTTTACATGGGCGAGGAAGAAGGCATGATCAGAACTGGTGTAATTTATAATTAATATATCTCAAGGTTTTGTTTGGTTAATATTTAAGGATGAAAATAAATAAATAAAATGGATGAAAAGAGTTTAATTATAAAAATAAAAACATAGAAGTAAATTTAATTAAAATAATTTTTTTATCTTTTTAAAACTAGAAATGCCATACTCTTCTCCTCTATCCAAGAATACTACTTGGTTTGCATTGCATTTCCTTTGTGCCCTTGCTTTCACCTCTGAACACCATATTTTTCGTGTTGTAAAGAATTAAATGCAACCACAAGGCGAAACAAATGCATTCAGAAACAATTTGCGGGAAAACAATTCTATAGAATTGACCTACCATTTTTATTTTTATTTTTCATCTCAAGCAAAAATGCTCGTTTCATAATGGCTCTTGCATCTTAGAATATTTCAATAATAATAATAAAAGTAGATAAAACACAAGAATTAATATCGATCCGCTCTACTTTGCTCCAAGCATCTGTCTAGAGATACATCTCTTTCACAATCAAATGCCATGCAATCTGACTAAAGTCAACGAAGTAACAGCAATATTCTCAAGCCATCAATAAAGAAAAACTCCCACTCATCTGCATGATCTCATGGTGATTCCTTCAGGTTTGAAATGGTACAGAACTTCGAACTATTCATTTATTCATACTGATTTGTTGCTATCATTGATCTAAATCCAATCAAATGAACATGGTAGCTTTCTCAAACGTAGATTAACTCAAAATATTATCATTTGATTTTTTTGAAAAAAAGTTAAAACATCTGTTATATATATATATATATGTATAAAAATCAAATTGAATCTCACTCAGATTATCTGCCATGCCATTACCTTTCAACTTGGCTGAGTACAAATTTGGCGGTAAGCATAAACATATATCACTACCTCCATCACACTTTCCACAATATTACCAGTTTCTAGGATCACAGGATCACAAGTGACAAGCAGAAATCAATAGGGAGTATTAGAGAGGCAGGCAAGCATCACCACTCTCACATTGGCCATTTCAATGCGAAGCTTTTTACAAAGCTGGCATCCCAAACTCCCTGGGAGGGAACTCTCACTCAGACAACCGGCAACACCCCACCGACACAAAGAACATGGTATCATATCAAACTCAAAAACTTGAGAGCCTTGAAAAAATTTAGAATCATGATTCATCCATACAGACCAGAGCCATTTTAGTTATCAAGAAATGAAAAACCATCATGCATGCTACAGCCAGCAAATTAAAACAGTGAGAGGACAGCTATTAAAGCGCAACAACTCTAGCCAATTGCACGAGCCACATTCCACAGAATCAAGAACTTATATTGGACCACACTAATGTCAAAAATCCTAGGAACATAAAATTGTTTATGGAAAACCCATTGGTATGCAAACAGGAAAAAAAAACCCACCTCCACAGTTTGGAGACCTTGCAATGCAAATATCTGCCGAGGAACACTGCTGTTTAATGTTGAGAACCAAATAGTCAATTCCAGAATCCATCCTCAAGCTGGGAGAAAAACTTCCTTTCCGCCAACCACCCCAGTTTGTGATGATTAATAAGAGCACAAGGAGGTTATTCGTCGATGACATTGCATGCTAAAGAAACATCAGACTGACTCTATATCACTTCCATCATGCTTTATTTACCTCCTCACTCTTGTCGGCTTCACTTACATTATCCATGTTCGAATTCTGAACCTTTTTGTCATCTCCTTCCACTGCATCTCCATTGGAGCAATGGTTCTTCAAAACCATTGAAATGTCAGCTTCAGAAGCTCCAGCAAGCCTAAAGCGCTCAACAGCAGCATCGAGTTTTCTTTTCCAACCATCCATTCCTAATTTGCATTCAACTTGGGATCGCTCAAAAAGCATGTTACCCCAGAAGAGATGTATCTGTGATCTCATTACTGCTGCTTGTTCAGCTGCTTCCTCTGGTGAAATCTCACCCTGAGCACCACTTTCAGAGGACTCGCCCTCAACATTACTCCCTTGTTTCTTCTTTCTTCTCGACATTTCATCTTTCTTGCTTGCATTTGGATCTTTTAGCTCATTTGCTTTCTGTTCCTCTATCTTCTCCCACATATCAGTAGCCACTTTCATCTTCTCCTCTGCACTGTCAAAGAGTTTAAGTGTTTCTGCAGAGTCCCAGCTCAAAAGATCTATTTTCTTAGCAAGCACAAATGACCAATGAAGCTTGGCCATTTCAAATTGCTGCTGCCCCAGCGCCAGCAAACCCTCATAGAAATCTGGCTTGATCATCAGCGCTTCCTCATACTTTTCTCTGGCCAAAGAATATTTATCCTTAACCCATTCATAAGCTGTTTGAAGCTGAGCAGACACAACATCCTTCCCAGCGGACTCATCTAAGGGTATTCGTTTCCTTGCTGCACACATATGGACATTTCCCCAATTGAAAAAAGCCAAAGCAGCCACCTCCTGGAACTTCGAGGCAGCCTTGTCAAAAAGTCTTTGAGCTTCTTCACTTGTAACTGTTTCCTCAAGAGCCTCTGAACACAGCTCCATCCCAAGTTCATGCAAGTCAATATGAGCATCTGGATCAATACCAACATGGGTGCGAAATAACTGGGCAAACTCAAACAACCAATCATCCATCTCTACTTCCCTGCTTTCAGGATCTCCTGAGGCTACCAGTTTCTCCTTTGTAGTTTCTTTCTCTGCCTTATTAATTTCAGTATCAATCACTTCTGACACAGATTCACCGAGTGATGAATGAGACCCACTTTCATCTCCTTTGTTCTCCTCACTCTCAGGAGGCTTCTCCTCCTCCTCCTCCTCTTCTTCCAGTAAAGGTGGCTCTTGCTCTGGACTCACCTCAACAACATGCAATCTCAGCATCCCAACAGAATCAGTATTATCCTTACCAGGCTCCTTTACCAAAAGGCTGTCTACAGAGGACTCTGCCAATCTGAGTTCGGTTGTGCATGTTATGGTCACCAAATCACCATCAGTATCTTTGTATTTGATCAAAACTGACTTGGATGACGAAAAACGCTTGCTCACTATCTCCCTTAATACTTTAAAGGCACAATTAACTGGCATCTGTGCTAGCCTTATGTCATGGTCATAGACAAGTTTCAATGGTCTTAATGGAACTGGCACCTCTGAAACCTGTCTAGGCAGTGATAATGAGGAAGCTAAGGACCCCTTTCCCTGTCTATCCTTTCCTGGATTGGCAGAAGCTTTTGAAGAACCACTTGAAGGCTTCAACACAAGTTTGGGCAACTGGTTTTTGGTCTCAGGACCATTTTCACTTACTGAATTCATCAGAGGCTTTTCCATCTTACTAATAGGAGATACAATGGATCCCCCAGATGGTGCAGCAGCCTTCTTTGATACCGGTCGGGCTGGTAAACAAGGCCCAAGACCACCGATCGGAGCGCCACGCACTGCAGATGCCCCTAAGGCAGCAGGGGACGGGCGACTCTGTAGGTCCTGCTGAGCCTCTTGGCGAGGACCAAATGCAGTTCTTAATCTCCGAGCAATATCCAAAGCATCATGGTGATTCGGATCAGCCCCTAACAAAACCTGAACGTCCTGCATAGCCATTTCATACTTACCAATAGCTTCATATGCGCGAGCCCTCCTAAGAAGAGCCCTGACAAACTGAGGCTGCACTTGAAGTGCCATAGTACACTCACTAATAACAGTCTCATAATCAATAGGCTTCATTTGCATCAAGCAAGCAGCCCTGTTGCTATGAAATACAGCACGGTCAGGGTGTGTTTTGGGAGTCAAGCGAAGAGCATTGTCATATTGTTCAAGAGCACCTGCAAAGTCCTTATTTTGAAACCTCTTGTTCCCTTCTTCTTTAAGCTCATGGGCTCTCTTCAAAAATATTAAAGAGTTTAAATCAATTCCCCCATTAGCATTTGGGGTTGCTACTGAATTTGTATTACCATTACTTTCCCCCTTTAATGCTTGGTTAGCACCAGCACCACTTCCCTTCTTTTTCCTACCTCCAGATTTCCCCATAGAATTATTCCTTCTCTAACTCACAAAACCTCAAAACCCCAAATTGATAAATACTTCTTTGATCTTAAATTCAATCAAAATAACATTGAAAGCTACAATCTTTGCGCTCTAATTATAAAGGAACATAAAGAAAAGAGTACTTACAGTTATTAAAAGCTTAAAGTTGAAGCCTTTAGATCTTGAAAAGGCTCAAAAGAGCCGAATTTGAGAGGAATTTGAAGAACTGTAGAGTATGAGTTCAATCCAGTGGCGGATATGGGGTTTTGGGGACCTTGGAAAGAAACCCTATATGATGTTGGTAGGGATCATTTTAAAAGTTAAAACATTATTGGGGTCAATCATCTAATATGGAATCTGTTGTGAGGTCATTATCAACCGTTGGATCTACTGACCTTTGAGAGGGGGGGAAATCTTGACTTTTGGATTGGCAACACAATTGGATCATCATGCGTGGGCCAGAGGATCAAGTGGGAGATAAAAACTGCAGCATAGATAGGTCAATTTGATAATGGCCAAGGGTGATATGGTCATTTACCGAGTCCAAAGGCTCCTAGGGTTTTTATTATTACCTTATAAAAACCTCTGTATCTTAGCTGCTTGGAGGCTGTGGGAGCTGTTGCCGCCCCTAAAAAATTCATGATTTCTTCTTCTTTTTTCTGGCCTGTGTTTTAATGGGGCTTGTTGATTTTGAATGTAAAGCAATGATCTTTAACATCAAAGCATCATTTTTATGTCCTGTACTTTACTCTTTGTTGATTTTGTTCACAACATTGTTTTTGATAAAGAAAGCTTTAGATTTCTGACATGGACTTCAATGGTTTGTGTTTTTTCCCCTTGAAGAAATGATCTTTAGGATCAAAGCCTCAGTTCTGTTCAAGAATAGGAGAGAGATTCCTTGATTTCTCTTTTGCTCGAAAGAACAGAGGCAGAACAAATGCAATGGCCGAGATATCGTTTCAGTCGTCCTCTTTGATTGACGATTTGATTGTTGCTCGTCCAACATTTTCTTTAACTATATATATACATATAAAAAAAAAATTGGTGTTTTCCGTGTGATTTAAAAGAGATCCCTTTTTTTCTCCAAAATCTGATCATATTTGAGCTCAATAATCATCTGAGGATTTCTTTTATTCACTGGTAATTATATGCTTTTGTGAAGTGCAATGTGACTATTTCAGTTAATTTAGTGCTTTTGTGAATATGTGACTTTCTGTGAACATGGAAGCCAGAACTTGATTCACCTTTTCTTGATTCAAAGTAATAGCAATGCAATGCTACTAATTTGCTCAGGGCTCTGCAAACTAAATTAAAAAAAATGGATTGCAATTCTTGGTTGACATTTGCATCAACTACAGAACAAGACATCTTGACTTTCATATTCTTAAACAACAGAAGAACCGTGTTGATGGCAGAGGATAAATGCCCAGAAAACAAGGGCTTCATAAATTTGTGATAATTATTGATGAAAAACAGGGGGAAATAGGTTTATAACTCCTGCAAATTTACCCGCTTGTCCACTCAAAAATCAAAATAGGTTGGTAAAAGAACGAAGGATAAGAACAATAGGAACTTGCTTCCATTTCTGAACTCCACAATCTCTCTCAGGCAGTGTTTGAATTTCTTTCACCCGGCATGTAAATTAACTTATCTGCTTGAACAAGGAAGGGACGAAGGTAAATTCTTCAAGCTTGAAATGTCAAACAGCTCCATAAACCTCTGATCTGAAACTCGAGCTTTGGCTGCTGCAAATCTCTGGTACTCATCAAATATAGATGTCAGGCACCATCTTTGCAATTTTCTCAAACATCCGACCAGACATCCAGTTCGATGCTGGACATACACCAAAGATCCGACAGTCAACACAAGATCTAGCATTTTTTCATCATTCTAAAAAAGCAGAGAAATACCAGTACCTTTCCTCGTTTGCAGTGGATTAAAATAGGGTGATTCCTTACATCTGGCATGGGAAAGAAGAACATGAGAAGATTGTAAAACAAGAGACTTACAAACGATAGGTCTACAAAGTTGGAAGCTTTCAAGATACCAAGGAGTACTTTCAATGCTTCACGGATTGTTTCCTCTGGGATGTTTACAAAAGGCTCCTGTCCAGTCCACATTATCAAATCAATTGCAATCAATTTGCAAAGAGCAATATTGTTTCAAATGCAAAGAGCTTCATTCACTCCAACAAACACCAAAATAAAAATTCTTATTTTCGTTCTGTAGTCCCATAATTTCCAACTCGATGAGTAAAAACACCCCAATCAATTCAAGCCCCATTAATTGAATGATCAACACAACATTTCCCTCCTAGAACTCTCTATTGAAATTACATTTTTTATGTCACATTCAGAAGTATCCTCAAACCAGCTTTCGCACAATGAGATTAAGATCATAGAAACTAGAGAACTATTATATTAAAATGAAATTATAAAATCTCACCCATTTATGATTGACTGACTGATTGATCAATCATTCAAAAATCGCAGATCATAATTATTATTAGTTGTTATTTGGAGTGTGACAATAGTTGTTTTTTTAAATAATTTTTGTTTAAAATATATTAAAATGATAATTTTTATTTTTAAAAAAATTATTTTTAATATGGCAAATGAAAATAATTTAAAAACCCTCAAAATAATTTAATGTAAAATAATAAATAAATAAATAAATATTTTTTAAAAATACCATGTAAAACACCCCTTAATATAAAACAATTCAAAAAGAAAAAGAAAAAGAAAAAATACCTTGCACATTTCGATGCCAAACTGAAAAAGCTGAACTCCATTATCCTTCAAAAAATCACTATTTGCTTCTGGATATGGTTCTGGGCACAAATATCTACAAAAAAAGAAGCCATTAAATTTTAAAAAAAAAACATTTTTTTTGTTAACAATGATAAAATAAAATAAAATAAAGACAGAAATGGTAACCAATTCTTACAGAATGGAACGGAGACTTAGGGACTGCAAGAAGGTGAAGTTAGCAGAATCAGGGAAACCCGACCTGAATATTCCATTATCCACCATCGCAAAATTCAACGGTGGCACAAACAATTCTTCCTCTCCCTCCCTCTCCCTCTCCCTCTCCCTCTCCTCTCCGATCGCCACCTTAGCCGGGGGACTATATCTATAATCTTCCGGCCACCCCTCAATTAATTTCCCACTCTCTCCTAATAAATCACTACTGCCATCAACTTTCATTTCTTGCTTTCGCGCCAAAAAAGAAGGGATTTTAAAAATAAAAATTAGGAGGGGAGACAGGGAGAATCTTAAAGAAAGGATTTTTTTTTGGGGGGGGATTGAATCTGCAAAGATGGAATATTTTCTTTTCTTTACCTTAAAAGGAGGGATCGAGGAAGACAGGAGTGCGCCGATTTTTATTTTTTTAGATTGTGTTTGGACTTTGGAATAAGGTGAAAAAATAAAATAATTAAAAAATATTAAAAACAAATAGAATTTAATTGAGTTAAGAAGTTATCTAGGATATTCTCCTATGCTGTCCTTATAGCTTAGTGTTAATATATTTAATTGTATTCTAAATGTGGTTAAAAAAACATAATTTAAGTTAACTCTAGTCAATTTTAGCCTCTACTTGATCATTTAATTTGTTTTGTTTTATTTTATTTTATTATATGATAAAAAAAAATTACAAAAAATAGTTATTTCAACTTGAATAATAAAATCAAATAAAAATATCACATTAAAAATAAAATTAAAAAAATTAAAAAATCCCAAAGTGTCAATAAAAAAAAATACAAAAGACTTGATACAACGAGACTCAGGCATGTGCATATTAAGAAAATAAAATAAAATAATTAATTTATTATTAAGTAATAAAATTATAAATAAAATAACCAATAAAAAAAACTCAAAAAACCTTTCACTGCAAAGTCTATGTGTGGGCCTGGGACTAATGCACGTAGACCCTAGGTGCGGCAGTCTTCCACAGGCCTAAGCTATAACCTAAATCTATCTTGGTCTTATTGTAACCGGACCCATTTCTTTTAGGTGTATTTATAATTATAATGTTACCAGAAAGATCATCTCATTTAATAATTGGGCAAAAGTATGAGTTGGTCCTTTAAGTTTTAATAGTTGGACAAATTAAACCTCCCCTTTTATTTTTTATTAAATTGAATCCTCTGCTTTTAAATTGCATTAATTGAACCCCTCTAACCAAGATCCATCTAATAATGGATCATTTCATTCATTGGTCCTACATGTTCTTTTAATTTAATTATTTATATTTGTATTTTTTGGCTTAAATAATATAATTTTTATGCTTGTACGACACAAATCCTTTTTTTACACATGTGAAATTCATTTATATAAAAAAGTATAATCATGATAACTATTGTTAGTGCTATAAAAACGTTTTGCCAACACATATAGTATTTGGTTATTGTTTTTGGAAAATAATAATAATAGAGATAGTAAGTACAAAATAAACATATTCTCTCAATCACATAAAGGGTTTTTGACATTGTGTTTTAAAAGTATTTTTGAAAAAAAAATATTTTTATTTTTATTTTATTTTTTAAAATTATTTTCATGTACTAATGTAAAAATATTTTTTTAAAAATAAAATATTATTTTGAATAAAAAATACTTTTAAAATCAACTCAATCACACTCTTAAACACACATGTATATAGTATGAAAAAACCACGGCAAAAGGTCCTTAGATGATATTTTAATTTTTATTATTATTATAAAGGTACATTAGTGGTTGTAATGTGCAATAAAAAATAAAATGATAAGAAAACCTTTCATAAAATTATTATTTTTTACATTCTTTTAAGTGTATTATAGTATTTTCCATGTTTATTCTTATCCAAAAGAACATTGATTAATGTCTTGATGTGAAAAGATAACCCTACCCCAAAATTAAATTAATTGTTTTTTTTAAGAGACAAAGTGGTCATTTCAGTAGCAATATCTTGTGTTATAGCAGATAGAAACATCACATCCTATAGGTTTTTGTTAATATATTGACTTAAAACTCGCCAAAAATATAAATACAGATATACATCACATTCTCCAAAAGAAAGATTATGAAGGGGAAATTCAAAGAGTGTTTTTGTTTCCAGCTTAGTAAAATAAAAAATAACACAGTGTAAAAAATATTATAATTTAACGAATCAAATATGAGATTTGTGATTCTGAGACTCACAAATATGCAAATATCATTGTAACTCTTTCAAATTATAAATAAGGAGAAAAAACACAATATTTAATAAGGAGAAAAAAACAGAGAAAGGAAAAAAATAAAAAGATTCTAGAGTCACACCGAAACTTTAATGATAACATTATCGATATCGTTGAAACAATCTCCATATGAAAAATCCAACGATATCAAAAATGATTATTAATGATGATAGAGCGGGTCACACGAGCAACCTAAAGGCAAGTGAATCACAATATATTTGACTAGTTCATATGGCCAACTTTATTAATTGTCTTGATTTTTTTGGTGTTATTGTATTTGTTTTATTGAGATATTTTCAACAATATTAGTGGTATCATTAACGAAGCTTCAGTGTGCTTTCAAGGTTTTTTTTCTTTGTTTTTCTGTCTCTCCTCCCTCCTCTTATGATTTTTAAAAAGAGAGAAGATATGAGAGAAAAGAGAGAAGAGGGTAAAAAAATAATAAGATTTCAAAGCCATATCGAAACTCCAGTGATAACATTACTATTGTTTTTGAAAAGATTTCGACAAGACTAATTCAACAACATTAAATATGCTCAACAATGGTGAATAGAGTGGGCCACACTAGTCGGGCACCATCTTGAATTCCACCGAAACTCCGATGATGACACAACTAATATTATTTAAAAGATCTCAACAAGAT
This sequence comes from Salix arbutifolia, assembly GCA_025169955.1. Taxonomy (NCBI): domain Eukaryota; kingdom Viridiplantae; phylum Streptophyta; class Magnoliopsida; order Malpighiales; family Salicaceae; genus Salix; species Salix arbutifolia. The sequence goes on from CM045912.1 coordinate 1,484,564, forward strand.
GAATTCAATGATACCAAAAAAAATCACCAACAATTACTAGTGATCACACCCGTCGACCGAAGATGTCATGACTCATTTCACTTTGGATCACTAGTGTGGTTCACTACAATCACCATTGATGAAATTCTTTAGTGTAGTTCATGGAGATCATTTTAATATTACTGGTGATGTCATCATTTTAAATGTTGTGTTTATGATTCTCCAAACTGTATAATTTTTTAAAATATATTTTTTATTTGATATTATTTTATCACATATTTTTTTACTAAGCTAGGAAAAGAACTCCAAATTCAAATTTATGAGATACATCATACATTACCTAAAGCAAAAGCTATGTAAACGGCACAGACAGGGATCACCACACAAAGACACCATCTGCCAAAGATCTCTGATTATAGCAGAGCACTTTTACAATCATAATGGCCTACCATCTTTTAGTCTCGAAAATACAAAAACATCTGCTGCTCAAAGAGAAACACACATGAATCTACTTTTATATTTTAAATTCTTCATGAACAGTAAATTTAACACACAAGCTTTAAATGACGATATGAACACCCCCAGTCGTCATCAATACGATGCATCAATGACCTGCAGCCTGCAATCAGGAGCAATTCATTCAGTGTTTAAAGTTTATTAACTTAACCCCTTAGTTTTTTTTTTGGAAAATGTCTACTTAATGGCATGATTCAGAAAGCTTGACCAACTTTGAAGCTATCTTCTTGATTGCCTTCTAACACTTTATTCATCAATAAAATTTCTCTGCATTCATCAAGAAAAAGGAAATTAAAAGGAATTTTTACCTGCAGATAATAACTTATAAGCAACATTCACCAGCATCAACTTGATCACCAACTTTAGAGACTCCTCTGGCCTTGGTTGAACCATCTCTCTTTGTTTGCTGCTAGCCTTATGAAATCAGTAAACCATTTGATTCTCATCTCACTTAATATCGTGTATCCCACAGAGAAACCAATCACTATTCCACTCGCATATCCAATCCCCACAATTTTCCAATCAAGTATATACTCTGTCCATGAATCCTCATGGTCGACTGTAGGAGTAACAGCTTCAGGATGGCATTTCCTTGTCAATGGAGGTCCGCATAGCCTCGGGTTCCCCTCATAAGAAGAATTGGGAAATGTACCAAACTGGTTGCCTTGTGGTATCCTTCCTTCGAGTTGATTATATGACAGATTCATCACAGCAAGGAATGTCAACCTTGAAAGTTGAGGAGGAATCTCCCCTGAGAGTTGGTTGCTTGACAGGTCCAAGGACTCCAGCTCTGTCAGGTCACCCAATGAGGACGGGATTTGACCATTGAAGTTATTCTGAGACAAGGTGAGGACTTTGAGTGATTTGAGAATCCTTATCTCTTCAGGAATTTCTCCATGGAATCTATTTTGGGAGAGATCAAGACATGTGAACAAGGTTATTATTCTATCCATAAGCATTTTCCGCCCCTTGTTCGTAATAGTCACCGACTCCTTGTAGTATCCATTGATATTGTAGTTATCACCAACATACCTTGCCCTCGACTCATTTTTGGTGGTCAACTTCATCCCCGCTAAACTTTGAACAAGTTCTTCCAAGAGATTGCCAGTGAACTCATTGGAAGATAGGTCCATAACATGCAACACTGGAAAAATAGTCGCAGAACCACGATTTCCAAGTGGACCATAAAATTTATTTGATTGGAGTACCAGGATTTTTAGTGCAGGCAGCTTCTCCAACCATAATGGAAATGTGTCACGTATCATGTTGCCTCCAAGATCCAAAACCTCTAGCTTTGAACAGTTGGCTAAGGAGCTTGGCAACTTCCCTTCCACTTTATTGTCACTGATTTTAAGAGACAGCAGATTACTTGCTATTGCATGACTTGAAATGGAATCGAAGTTATTTGCTTGTAGATTCAGCACCATGAGGGTAGGAATTTTTCCCAAACAATCAGGGATTTGATTTCTAAGGTGGTTATGGGACATGTCAAGCAAAGAGAGTTGACTGCAATTGCATATAGCTTTTGGGAATGAACCAGGCAATTGATTGGCATGGAGATCAAGAGTAATAAGAGTATCTGAGTAGGGGAGGGAGATGGGAGTGGAGAATTGGTCTAAAAAATCAAAATTGTTGCAAGAAAGGTTTAGATATGTTAGACTTATGTTCCATATCCAGTTAGGTATTTGACCACTGAGTTTGTTGTCTGAAAGGTCAAGATTTAGTAGCTTCTCCTGGTTCCTTATAAACTCTGGAAAGCTACCTGTTATGTTACAGGATGACATTCTCAAATCCTCTAACATCATGGGAAAGGAAGAAACTCCATCTTCATTGTAGATTGGTGTGCTATGGTTTACCTTGACAAAAGGAGGAGTTTTTGGAAAATCAACAGGATTGCGGGAAAGGTATAATGTGGTGAGAGTTGTTTTCCATATCCAACTGGGCACATAACCTTGAATTCTGTTGTTGGAAAGATCTAGACCAGTCAAACTGTTCTGTGTTTTGAGGAAATTTGGAAATTCAGTCAAGTTGCAATAGGGCAGATTCAAAGTTGCGAGCTGGACATAAGCAAGGCTCCTGTTATCACTCTCAACTGACACACCAGAAAGTGCAAGGAACACTAAATCCCTCTGATTCTTGAAATCACCTAGCTTCAAGGGGCCAGAAAATTTGTTATATAGGAGATTAAGTTCTGTAAGGCTGGGGAGGTTGAAGATTGACCTTGGTATTGATCCGCTCAAATTATTGTTACTCAACTCTATTAACAGCAATGATGAAGATGCATCTGAAAACTCATCTAATTGGCCGCCTAATTGGTTTGAACTGAGATCTAAATCCTGCAAGGATGGAAGTGTAAATAGAGAAGAATTTAGGACTCCATTAAGCTGGTTATGCTCCAAGAAAAGGAATGCAAGGTTTGCAACTCCATCCCTTTGAAATGGAGGAATGGAACCATTGAAACTATTAAATGAAAGATCCAGATTTTCAAGTTGGGTGAGGTTTGCAAGCGATGGCGGGATAACTCCATAAAACTTGCACCTACTCAGGTCTAGAGAATTCAAGGACTTGAGATTGCTGATTGACAGTGGGATGATCCCAGAAAAGTTTGTGTTCTTGAGTGACAAGGATTGAATAGAACTGTTCAATGAGAATTCTGGAAGCTGACCTGAAAGGAGTGGATTTTCTGAAAGATCAATGCTTTGTAGTTTTGGAAATCGGAAAATGTTGTTTGGAAAACTCCCATTCAAGCCACAATATGATAAGTCAAGAGTCTCCAAGTTGGAGGAATTTACCAAGAAACTGGGTGAAATGGAAGAGAGTTCAGGATTCTGACTAAGATCGAGTTCAGAGAGAAAATGGAGTTTTAAGAGAGAGGAACAGAGAGGACCAGAAAGACTGGAGTTAGACAAACTCAAGACTCTAAGGTTGGGAAGCACCTGGGAGATAACTTCACACCAATTGCTACCTTGTGCTGAAATGTTTACATAATCAAGATGGAGCTCTACTAGAAAACTGAGATTCTGGAAAAGCATTCCAAGGTTTGGCTTTTCGAGTGAAACAGAATCTCCATCTTCACCAGACGCAAAACTCAGGTCAAGTTGAGTGGCATGGCCAGCATCATTACATGTAACTCCTTCCCAAGAGCAACAATCTGTTTTCAGGTCCCACAACTCAGCTTTCGAAAATGATTCGGGGAATTTAAGGTTTTCTTGCAGCTGTGCAAAGGCCGATCTCTGGTCATCGCGGCACCGGTGGTGGACAGCTTTTGGTGCTGTTGACAGAGATGAAGCAAGAGTTACTTGATACAAAGAGAGGAGGAACAGGTAAAGAAACAAGAGTAGATGATGATGAAAATCTCTCATTTTTCCTGTAGGAGTAGTTCTGATACTTCGTAATTTAGTTGCCTGGTAATGTATAGAAGAGAAAACTGTAGCTGCAAACAGTTCTTGAAGAAATTTCTATGGCTGTGAAGTCTCAAGACTCAAATTGATTGGATCTGAAAGAATGTTATGGTCATTAGATTCTGCAGCCTTCACTTGACTTTTAGACAAGTTCATACAGCTCTCGGGTATATAACTGTTGAAGATGTCAAATCAAAACGACAATGGAAGTTATGAAGATGTAGAAGTTTTACAAGTTCTGTGGACAAGGATAAGCCTTTGAGTATTTTACAGCCAATATGATTGTAGACTCAGGTTGACGAGGGCAAGAATTGAAGGTGAAATTAAATTGGAGATGTTGATGGCTATTGGCATGGTGAATTAAGGTCAGGATACTTAATTCGAGATGTTGATGGATGTCGATCAACTTTAGGTACTAGTTGAATAATATGTATTTAGGTTTGTTCATGGATAGAAAATTATGATGTGGGCCCGTATTATTTTTAAAAAAATATTCAAAAAATATTGAATTGTTAGTTTCGTTTCAACCGAAATATTTTGTACCATTTAATAAAACAAAATAAAATAATATTATTTTTATCTAAATTTAAATTTTAATTTGTTCCAGATTTTTCAATTAAATATCAGCTGCAATATACCGGTATTATTTCATTTGTGTCGATTCCGTTGCAGGAAAAAAAATTCATCTTCCGCTTGACTTGACTTTTTGCTTTTTATCTCCCGCCGCCTGATAATTTATTGTTGCTTTTCATCTTCCGGACAAATTGTCTGTTTATATATATATATATATATATATATATATATATATATATTAAAACTAAAATCAAAACAATAAAAAATATATATTATAAAAAATAAAATTCTTACATCAACTTTGATTTTATAAAAAACAAAAATTATATTTAATTTTTTTGCTTTTTAATTTTTTTCATATATATAAATAATTAATTAATTATAAATAGTACAACCCCAAAACAGCATACCGAAATACTCTGAAACCAAAACATTCTGTACCAATAGAAAAAACAAAACATCAATCGAAACGAAACTCACACTATGATCAAGATACTGTATGCATAAAGATTTGCTAACTCTGTTGTCCAGGAAACACCATTTCTAAAAATGCAATTTTAAGATGGACTAACCAAGCTAAAAAAATGATTCAATTTTCATTATGGCTTGATGGCATATAAAATATGTAAATTTGAAATGTTTCTTTCTCTGTGTACAATATCTCACAATCCATCACCTGAAATGTATACTGTTTCCTTGTTCGCCTTCAAATATTTTGCTTTTGATTTGATGGAGGAGATGTTACAGATTTCTTTATACAATCAACAATTCCTTCACAATCAGCTTGAGGAAGATCACAGCCAGTATCATCTTCAAAAGCATCCTCTGGATATGAATGCGGAGAGCGGAGATTTCCATGAGTTTGGCAGGCCTTCATGGTCTTGCAATGTTCAGCCTCATCATCTCTGACATTCAGAAACACATCATACAAATTCTCTGCAAAAAAAAAAAAAGGAATTTGACAAGAGAACACAAAAGTTCTGTTAGGACACTTTATTAGTTTAACTCCAATTTCCCCCTTGATCCTCTTTAAAATGATAATTCTCGAGAACAAAGTCGGAGTTTATTCTTACCAATTTTCGGCCTACGAGAATGGGGAGCTCTGGAAGTTTGAAATTCATCTGGAAGTGAACAGGGTTGTTATCCCGATTTCTCACATCATATAAGATGTTACCATTGTTTGTTAAATAAAAAAACTTACCGAACAAGTACAAATCACCCTCAGTGTAATATTTTACAGCAACCTCCGGTGCAGGCATTTTTTTCAAATCATCTACAAAGATTAGAAGCAAACACAATGCATCAGAATAAATATTGTTGATGTTGGACAAGATGAATCTATAATGTTAAGCATATGATAGAGATCATTCATCAAACTGTTTTGCATGCTGATAGATTTTCGGGTGACCCGTGACCTGAATAAATATGCATAAAGATTTTTGATATCATCAAGCCGCTGGTTTGATAGCATCCAAGGCGTCATAAATCAGAAGTTATCAGTCAAATTATAGATGACTGCTAGTAATTAATTGTATCACATGAAAAATCATAAATGGTTGTCTTAAGGGTTAGCAACTCTATTCACATAATTCCTCTCGAGAAAATAAGAAAAGGAAACGTGTACAAAAATGAAAATATGAAGTGACAGTAGCCAAATGACAAATACAAGTGAAGAAGAGGTAATGCAAATAGGTTTTTACTCAACATCTATACTCATAGTTGATGGATATGCAAGAAACTACTCTAATATCATCAACCAACATATGAAACTCTTAACATACCTCCTCGGGCCTTGATAAATTTGTCATAAGTTGCAAATGCGTGGCTCTCAACACATTCAGAGAAGTGATCTGAAAAGGAATGATCAGGTTGGATCGATCAAATTCGAGATTTTGAGATAAATGAGTACAAGTAGGTTGTTCTGCAAAAGACTCATGAGACGATGTATCTTGGGTGCTTTTCCTATGGGATTCGAGAAATATGAAGGAATTGAGTTATCAAAATCACCAACTTGAGCTCAATATCAAAATACCAATTTGAGATGAATGATTGTGTAGACTTATAGCAAGACAATTTATTTAGGGTGCTTTTCCTGTGGCTTTAAGCAGCATGAGGGAAAAGAGAGAGAAAAAAGACAATTAAAAGTACCAATAAAATGAATGATGTTTATCTGTTTCAAACTAAAATAGAAACCAACAAACATGGAACTTGTAAGAGCTCTATGAGGTCAAAGAATGCTCATGAGAATTCCAGAAATATGTTCAAAATTGAAATTTTTAGACAGGCATACCTGGTTCATCATTTTATTTCAGTTATGTTCTCATAAATTGATAAATTCTCATATCATTTAATCACTCAAGACTCAAGAGGATTGAATGAGTGGGATGTTACAATGCAAGGAAGTTATGAACCAGAAAACCAGATGTGCATACTTACATGCCATTCTAGGGCTCAATGCATACATTAAGACAGTCATGAAGTAATAAAAGATTGCTATATGTTGAGCAAGAAACCGGTCAAACCACCAAGAATTACCACCCAATTCCTGCAGCCAAATCAAGATGCCATCAGAATCATGAGAATTATGCTATGGTATTTTGTATTTGGAGCCGCTGTACCGTATATACACATATTAGACCCTAAGTGTCATGGGTTGTGTTTGCATGTTCTGTATTTTATGACCAATCTTCATTGGAAAAGGAGCAGGTTTATCCATTTTCTTCCTCAATTTGCTTCCATCTTTACTTCATCTATATTAAGATTCCAGATCATTTTATATTCAAATGCCATCCCATGCAATATATGACAAATTGAAACAGTGAAACAACATTTACTGGACTTGAGACCATGACTGCTGACCATAATCAACAGAGAAAACACAAAAGACAAAATGTCCCACTAACAGAAATCAATAATATAAACATGAAACCATTAAACTACAAAAGATACTTACTTCCATGATAAGCAAGTGATGCATTTCATTCCAGCTCTCAGCAAAATGCACTTTGAGATAGTCAGCTCTTCTCCACCAACCAAAACTCTCATACATGTGAAGAACAGACATGAAGGCTGCCATTGTTCAGAAATTGGCAATTACTACTAAATTCAATATTTGTACAGCATAATGAGAGCAATTCAATAAACCCCAAAACCAAGTCAGCAAATTCAATTTTGATGAACTGCAAAAATTTCTCATCGTGTAATGGAAATATGATATATACACTAATAAAATGTGCAATCAAATTTCTCATGTTGAAAGCATAATCACACCCAGAGGATCATTTTCTCACTAACATGACCATCCATATTCCGAGCCATCATTAACCCCATTTCTAATACTTAATAACACAGACCTTGTTTAGTTTGAAGCTAATAAACCCTTATAGGGTTTTATCAAAACTGAAAAAGAAACCAATATGCAAGTAATACTGACCAAAATAAGGAACTCTAGCAATAGTTTCCAAAACAAAGAACCTAGCATAATCGCGGTCATGATAAAGAGTATCAAGAATTTTTATCACCGAGTCCTGCCAGTAAAAAGCAATCAAAAGCACAATCAATTACATACAAAACCCCCAATTTCCTTATACTAAAACCACATTGGGAACGTTGAAATCAATAATTAAATAGAAATCAACAAACCAGAAACCCTTGTAATTCAATGCAAGCAGATGAAAATAAATCAGTAAATCATACAGTGAGAAAGACATTGACAGATTGTTCAAGCTTGATAGCCCACGTCTCTAATCCACTAGGAGATGAAGATCGTGGAGAGCCCTGAACAGTCTTGGGTTGGAACGATTCCTCAACAGCAACTTTTTGCTCTTCATCTTCTCTCAAAATTGTTGCTTGAACTCTACACAACTTTCTACAAAAAAGAAGAAAATAAAAACTTTCATCAGTAATCTCGATCAGGATTAGAAATTTGATGTTGATTATTGTTCTTGATTAGCAACTAAAAACAACAAAAGCAAATACCTGGAAAGAAGAAAAGGGTGTGAAATGGGGCTGCTGCTGTGTTTGAAAAGAAAAGGGTTTTGTGGGGTTTTAGTGAGATGTCTTCTGGTTTTAAGGGATGAGGAGATTGTGAATACAGCAGATGAAGATGAAGAGAGACTTGCTGCTGCCATTTTCTTGTTATTTTCGAGATATTAGCTGCTGAGAAGCTGTCTGAACATAAATGAGAACAAATTGCAGAAGTTGTTAGAAATAGAAGAGAAGTGTGAGTTCGGTTGATTGATTCATGGCAAGGAAATGTAAACGGTCGTGATGGTAGTTTCGTCGTTTATGCGTTTTCTGTGGCCAAATCCATGGTAGTGGTATATTCCTCACTTTGCCTTCGTTCTTGCCTGCCTACCGGATTGGACCTTATTTTAATCTGGTGCGTGCGTGCCATGTATTAATATTTCATTTTTGACCAAATTAATTGACGCAGGAGAGCTTTAAAGGAATAGCAATATTAAGAAAATTGATTTTTATGATAATTTATTTATTTATTTTAGGAAATTAAGATTGGTATTTTTTTCTAGTTTGTTTATAAAAAAAATCAATTTTGGGTTTTTTAGTTTGTTAAATAAGATTTATAGGCTTATTTAAGGAGTTTTAAATCTTTTAAAATAGTAAAATTTTCTCTTCTCGTGGATGAGTTACTAATTAAATCAGCGATCCATCAAGTCAAGGTTTAATAACATTGTATTTATATATAGTCTTGCCTGTTATGTTTAGTATAATTATTTTATAATCCCACTACATGTGATTTTTTTTATTTTTTTCTACTTATTCTATTTTTATTCAATTCAATGAAAAAAAACAATAAATCTATGATTTACTTTTTAAAATAAAATAAGCACATTGTGTTTGCTATACAAACAATAAAATAAAAGGTTTAACAGAAACTGACAGGAAACCGTCTTGACTTTATAATCCAAGCTCAATCCTAGCTTTGGGTTAAGAGTTGACTCGCCAGGTTTATCGAGTTAACTTTGTGTTATTTTTGTAGCAAACCTGACCAGAGCATAGGTAGATCAACCAGGCCACGAGTTTGATCTGTTAGCTGGACTGATTTTAATTGTTAGAGAATAATATAAATTATATTACGAGATCTCATATAACAATAACAATTTAAGTTTTTAAATGAGATGGTTCTTTAATATAGTATCAGAACCTTGTTGACCTAGTGGTCACGAGTTCAAATCTCACCACCTTCATTCTACTTGATAAAATCAAGAACAAAGTAAAATGAGCTTGTGTACAAGTTTCAAGTCCAAAAGGATTTCACTTGAAGGGTGCGTTAGAGAATAATATAAATTATATTCTAAAGTATCACTTAACAATTTAATTTTTTAGGAGAGATAGTTGTTAACTAATAATTAGATGACCCTGTTTTGATTTTTGTTAAATACAAACTATACTTAATGAACCTGTCCATAAATCAAGTGTTTGTGTGAGCAATATTCTGCATAAAAAATTATTGAAAAAACAGGATTAATTGAAACAGAAAATACGAAAAGAGGCCATATATCATATCATCGACACAAAGCTTCCCCTAAAATATTGCATGCATGCACATAACAAGGAAAGGCTCTAAATACTAAGGCATTAATCTCTTCACAGCAATCCAGCACTACTGATATTTCCAGTTTATTAATCTTCTAAGCAAGCATCTCTGCTCCTTAATCAATGGAAGACTGGATCCTGCACACATCATGAACCGGAACAAATTAATGAACAAATTACAGATATCCCTCCGGTCTTGTCTGGTGATAGTTGTGAAAGAAGCATTTCACCTAAAAATTTAAGTTGTTAGATGAGGTTTGAAAATACGATTTGTATTATTTAACATATCCCTTCAAGTAAAAGTTTTTTGGACTTGAAACTTGTACAGATCTACAATACCTTGTGCTTGATTTTTCATCAAATAAAATGAGGGTGGTGAGATTCAAAATCGTGATTGCTTGGGTTAATAAGGTTCTGATACCATATCAGGAATCATCTCACCTAAAAATTTAAGATTTAGATGATATTCTATAATTTAATTTATATTATTCTCATGCTGATTCACCCACCCCACAGCTTCGCAACAAGAAAGAGATGGTGATGGGGCAGTGGTGATCAAGAATGGAAGGCAGCTGAGCAAATTGGTCATGGCTTCTGTGCAAATGTCGTTAGCCACACCTGTGTTTCCATTCACAGAAGAAATCATTAGCCAAAAGGCAATCGAGCCACCCGCTATTTTCTTCTCCATCTCTCTTCACTCTCCACACTAACGCTACTTATCTGTATGGTCAACTTGGCTTGCTTGGTGCAGAATGCTCGCTCCACACAAGCTGCCAGTTTATATTGCAATAAGCCCACTCTGTTCAGTGTGCATGGAGTTACTTTTTACACACTTTTTTTTTTTTCTGGTTTTGGATTTGAGTGGAAATTAAGTGTTTCAGTGGTCCAGAACTAGTTTTGCTTCGTAGAGATTACCAGTTCGAGTTTCATAATTCTTAAGCTACTAGAGGTTAGTAACTGGTTGTTTTACTCTAGGATCCGTGAGATTAGTCAGATGCGCGCAAGCTAACTTGGACGAATACCAATGTTAAAAAAAATGGTTCAAATTTCAATTTTCAGAGCCTAGTTGACTAACTAGTTTTTTTTTTGGTAAAAATCGGGGCATTACGCCCAGCTAAATTAATCGAGGAATCGTAGATCCAATTAGATCATAATACAGCAAAAGATAAAGTCCTGTCGGGGGGTCAGTTATAATATGTGCTCCCCTATCTATCAAATCTCTCTTTAACCCAAAATTAGCTAGCCAATCGGCCACACAATTGACCTCCCTGTAAACATGACCCGTTACAATTTCTCAATCCCTGCCCAACATAGCTCTAATATTCATGATCAGATTATAATTTCTATTTATCTTCACACACTCTCCCGTAATGAGCCCAAGTGCAACCCTAGAATATGATTCCAACAACACTTTTCTAAATTCTTTAGACCAAACCAGTTGAAGACCAATATAAATCTCCCATAGATCCGCCGTAACAGAAGAGCAAATACCAATATTTCTAACTAGTTGACAAAGTGTTTGATGTGTTTTAGGTGTCATAGAATCTGGTTTTAATGTTCTTTGGATTTTACCTTTGAATGTGTGTATGCTTCGATTTACTGAAAATAGTTCAAACAATTATATTTTATAGGTGATTTATAGCAAGCATTTTCACTTATTTAGCTTTAATTATTACAGTAAATGTCATTAGATTTATTTCATTACCAAGAATAGCTCTAATATTTCGGAGATACATATGATCACCTCATACTCCATTATTAAATTGAAGTACGTGTAATAATTGTAATACAATTGATTTGACTCGAAAAACGAAAACAATGTATGAGAATAAAAATAAAGATCACATCAACTCTTATTATAATTGATTTTATTTATTTTATCTAAAAATTATAAATTATGTATAGAAATAAAAATATAAATCATATCTACTTTGACTTTTGAATGTGTGCACGAGTATACATTTTATTTGATTCCTCTATCGTGGAACAAATTGCATCACAGGAGATTATATAAGAGAAAATTATATATTTAATTGGTCCCCAATTTTATTTTATTTTTGAATGCTTTATCTTTGATTTTAATTATTTTAATTGCTGTTTTTTCTTCTTCTTTAATTTAATCCATTAAATGCAAACATGTTTGTCATTTCATGCCACTGAAAAATATAAAATATAGTCATTCTAGTCATCTAGATTTCAAAAACAATTTATAAGAAAACGATAAAATTAGAATGAATTCCTAATCAATATATATATATATATATGAAGAATTATCTGTCCCTGATTTTTTGTCGGGGGAGAAAATAATCTATGAATTCCTCATAAAAAAAAACAATAAATGAAGAATTGCTAAAAAGAAAATAGAGACACATGTATTTTATGTCCCAATTATCTCTCTTTTTTATCTTAAAATAAGAATCCACCACCATGAAAAAATATCAAAATTATAAAGCTTCTCACGTAGCTTTCGTAAAATAGTTTAGGCAATATGTACAAACACTACATGTTGTAAAGGTGAAAACAAAGCGATCGATTCATAGCAAATAAAGCAAAAGATTCGGTATTTCTAGCAAGATAGCACAGCTTTTTACACTGCATTTAGCCTTTTCATTGGCTTTTGTAAGCTTTGTAAGAATCGATTCATCATTGTGTCAAGCTTTGCCAGAAGGTTCCTAGGCATCTTACGTTCGTCTTCAGATTAAATGGCCACCCGGCCCCAGCTAAACTCATCATCTCTCCATTGTCTTCTTCCTTCGATCTCTACAGCAAAATCTGCACCTTCTCCATCAATGGCTGTAAGTGATCTTGCAACTAAAATGGTTTCTTTTTTCTTGATCTTTTCTTCCCTGTTTAAAAGATTTTTTTGGTATATATTGGGATTTAGTTTACAAAGAACTAGTAGATCAGTCTGGTCTATCGGTTCATTCTTCTGATTCAACCTGCTCTGTGTCGGATCATCCTTGCTTGAACTGGTATTCTGTAATAAGATGATTTCTCCGAGTTTGGTCATAATTCAATGCATGAAAACTTTTAAATTAATCCATTTGATTATTAAGAGAGGTGTGTGTCAAACTTGGATTTTATTATTTTTTAATCATTTTTATATCAATCTATTATTATTATTATTACAGAAAATTAAGATATGGTAATAGCTTTGTTGACGCAACGCACAGTGAAAAGAAAGAACTGAGGTTTCTCACGCCAATCGGTAGTAGTGAGATTGAATTTCTCTCGAGTATAATTGGAATTACATTAAAATAATATTTTATTTATTTTTTAAAAATTATTTTTAATATTAACACATTAAAATAATTTAAAAATACTAAAAAATAATTTTAAATAAATAAAATTTTATATTTTTTTTTAAATTAAAAAACAGAAAGATTCTAATTATTAATAAATAACAACTTGAATACTATAAAATGTTTAACATCGTGCAAGATCATATGTTAGTTCTTTTATTCAATAAAAATTAAGGGAGGGTGGATCGCCCTAATTTCCTTTATTTCTTTCACTTAAATTTAATTTTCTTAAGTTCAATTGGGACGACAGCATCAGAGGGCAGCATCAATTCCAAAATTTGGAGCATGGGATGAAACAGATCCAAAGTCAGGTGAAGGTTTTACTGTGATTTTCGACAGAGTGAAAGAGGAGAAACAAATTGCACCGACCACGTTTCCTTCTGTGCCAACCCGACCAGTAAATCATCAAACTAGTCAAAGAAACCATGGAAATTCTTCCTCGCCATCAAAGGTAAGAACTGCACATGATCACCTCCATACCATGTAACTGTTAGAGAGTAATCTAAATTATATTCTAGAGTCTCACCTAACAGCTTAAATTTTTAGGTGAGATGGTTCCTTAACATAATATCAGAGTTTTGTTGACTCAGCGGTCACGAGTTCGAAACTTACCACCTCTATTCTATTTGATAAAAATCAAGCACAAGGTAGTGTGGGTCTGTGTAAGTTTCAAGCTCAAAAGTCTTTCACTTGAGGGGAGGTATTAGAGAGTAATATAAATCATATTTTAAAGTCTCACCTAACAATTTAAGTTTTTTAGGTGAGATGGTTCTTTAACAATAATCTATAAAATATTCTTCAGCATGCAGCTCAATGTTCTCCTCTTTTAAAAAGATATTTGTTCTGTGGAATATCACTTTGATTTTAGTAATTGAAGTGATACTGAAATTATTGATCCAAAAATAAAAAAACAAAATCTCATAAGTAAGTTTTACTTTTTGAATCTACAGTTTATGAGAACTATACTACTACCATGCAGTTCTGTTGCTGTTTCTTTCCACGGGGGAAATGAGTGACAAGATGGCTACTTCAGCTTCTTACAACCTTTGCATAAGAGCTGGAGATACCTCATTTGATGGGCGTGCAGCAATGGTTTCTCACAACAGAATCCGTTAATATTGTTTCTTATTTGTATGGAAAACAAAAATCTTGCTTTTTCCTCAGTTCGATCACAGCTAGCTCTATTTTCTGCAGGTCATTTATTCTGTTTTCCCGTCTCAGTTCGACAGTATTTTCCTCAGTTTGGTCCATTTACTTTGCAACTTACCCATCAATTTAGTTTTCAAATAAACAATTTTCATCCAAAATTTTATTTTTCATTCCTTGGTTTGAGTAATGATTGAGAAAATCATCGATTTTTTCTGCTAAAAAGAAAATTAATTATCAATTAACACTAATTTTGATCATCTAAATAGTCAATTATGATGTCAATGACTTCTATTCGATGTGAGAGTTTCCACCGGGGTCTTTTTTCACCTTCAAATTGCCTCAAAGCCTGGATCTGAACACCTTGGGAAATTTATGAATTTTGGATTGAATTTTTTTATTATTTTTGGGTTTAGTTAAAGGCATAGACAAGTTTATTTAGATTTTTAAAATGTTTTATATATGTTTTAAATAAAATAAAATGGATTTTTGGGTGCAAAACACCCTTGCCATAACCAACAGGTTGCTAGAATCTAAAAACACAAGCGAGACATCATCTATAATTTTGGTCCCTAAAAAAAATAACAAAAATAAAGAAACATGTACTGAGTTAAATTTTTAAATGAGATAATTTTTTGATATAGTATTAGAGACTTGTTGATTAAGCGATCACGAGTTTGAATTTTACTATTTTTATTCTAATTGATAAAAATTAAGTATAAATTAATATAAATATATGTAAGTTTCAAACTGGATGATTTTTATTTAAAAAAATATATTAAAACGTAATCTAAATTATATTTTAGAATCTCATATAACTTATAATATAATACAATAAATACAAGCTTACTTGAGCTTCTTTTACGAAGATCCAGGCGTCCAGCAACCTCTGCCAGGTTGTTTTAAACATGAGTTTCGGACATCCTTCTTTCAAACATTTACACTTGCAAAGAAATACTGACGTGCACGTGATTGTGCACGTGAGCGGTTAACATTATGATCAAGAGAGCTTCAACATTAATTCATTCTCCTTCCACTCATATGTTGTGAATCAATTAAATTCCGTCTGAGCTTTCTACATGAAAATCAAAGATTCTCAAAGTCTTGTTTTTCTTGACGACTGTTTGTGATTATTTTTTTGGTCTTATTGATATCGTTTTTTAAAAAATTCATTCATAAATATATTAAAATAATTTTTTATTTTATTTTTTAAAAATTATTTTTAACATCATAAGAATATTTAAAAACACCAAAAAAAATAATTTAAAATAAATAAAAATAAAATAATTCAATTATTTTTAAAAACACTTTTTGAAATGCAGTAACAAACAGACTCATACCTTGACAACTGAGAAATGATTATCCAAGCATATTTTTTAAAAAATAGAAAATAACACTTAGATTTTTAGCATATATTATAGATTTTTTTGGGTTACATAAAAATACTAGTTATTAATGTTGCCATTCATCAATCATATTCATTAATCTTCCATCTATTAATTTTCATCCAAATCTATTAACAAAAATCATTGAATTACGCCCATGCAAAAGCTCTTGGATTTAAAAAAAAAAAATGATGATGATGGTATAAAGAAAACTGTGATTAATTTAATCTAAACTTTTGGAAAATATTTTGAAAATATAATTAAGGTTAGTAGTTAAAAAAATAAACAAATTAAAAGAAAGTTAATTTTTCAGGTTTTTTTTTTTTTTCAATCTCTTGCTATCAATTATGTTTATCCCATGCTAAATTAATAGAACTTTCAATTCTGAAGTTGCCGTATAAGTGTGTATATATATATAATCCCTTTTATTATTATTATTATTATTATTATTATTATTATCCCTTTTTTATTATTATTATATATATATATAATCCCTTTTTTATTATTGTTATTATTATTAGCTCCTCCTATCAAGGTGCATGAAGTATTTGTTAAGCGATTCTAACGTGCAGGTGATTGTTAACATGCTAATCGAATGAGTGTCCAAACACAACGTTTTTGTATATCGAGAGAAAATATAAACACTTAAATTATGTATCGAAAGTTAAATTAAAATAAAAAAACAATTAGGATAATTAAATGCAATCAAAAAGATAAATTTAGAAGAAAACATATAATATAGATAACTTTTGGTAAAAAATGTTGCTGTAAGGGTGAAGTTGCTATTTATATATATATATATATATATATATATATATATATATAATTAACCTTTTGTCTCGTTGAATCTTTGGAACTAGTGCACACTTTAGAATTCTTGATTTCCTTTAATTACCGAGTGAGTATTCAAAAGTGAAATTGTTTTTAAAAGTATTTTTTGTTTAGAAATATATTAAAATAATATATATTTTTTTATTTTTAAAAAATTATTTTTGATATCAACACATGAAAATGATCTAAAAATACTATTTTTTAAAATTAAAATACAAATTAAAAATAATTTTTTTAAACACTTTTAAAATACAATATCAAATAAGACAAGACATATGTGATGTGATGAATGTCAATTTTCCTTGATATTACTTTCCCCTCTCAATTTCGAAGAGTTCCTATAGCCAATATCACGATGTGACAAATTGTTAGCATATGTTATGGATTTTCTTGGGTTAATTTAGCATGGAGCACCCATGCATGAGCTATTGAGATTTTTTTTTAAAAAAAAAAAATGAAATTCAATCTAAAAGTTTTGGAAAAATATTTTAAAAACTTGAATCCCATTTTGAAAACTTGGAAAAATATATACAATAAATAGACAAAAGTAAAAAGAAGATTCGAATCTCATTCAAACTCAAAACCCAAAAATAAAAATTGATTTTTTCAGGTTTTGGTATGGAGTTTCCATATAAATACTTAAGGGAATAAGGATCTTCAGAGCGTAATGTGATAAAAAAAAAATTGTGATTTGTATAATAGATTTCGAATTCAAATCAGGACGTACAATATTTAAGAATAAAATTTTTTCCCATCCAAAACTTATAATAATCAAGATTTTACTCGTTTATTTAAATCTATAAAATGTAGATTTCTTTCCATCCAAAACTTGAGGAAATATGTCAACTGATTTGGATGAAGAAATTGATGAAAAGACACAACTAATGACGTTGATGGGTAAATTAATTTATTTTATATTAAAAATTAATTTTCTCTTAAGTCTTATGGATAGTTATATTTGTGACAAATAATTATAAACTGTACAGTCTGTAACACAGATCATTAATAAACATCTTCCAAAGTACATGTCCACGAAGGGGTAGCGATGGCAAACAAGGATCATAATAGTATCGAAACATCTCAATTAATTTCGAAATTTTATATAAAAAGAGACTGTATTATTTCAATCATTTTATATATTCATTATTATTTATATATTGTTCTGTTTATAAAATTGCTTGGAGACCTGAGATAGGAAAGGCTTTAAGATATCCAGGCACCATGCAGTTTATTCCTTTGGTGTAAAGCAAACATCTCAATTTACTCCTCGGCATGCAGCTTATATCCTGCCCATCACAAAGAAAATAGATCAATAACAGCTATTAAGATTTTGTTTGATATTACGCTTTAAAAATATTTTTATATTTATAATAAAAAAAAATATATTTTATTATAAATTAATTTTTTTTGATATTTTTAGATTTTTTTATATTAATATCAAAAATAATTTTAAACAAATAAAAAAAATCATTTTAATACAATTCTAAATGAAAATCACTTTTAAAAATAACTTCAACCACACTCTCTCTTAACAAACTCTTCCCCTCCCCTTCCCACACACAGGATATTTTTAAACATTTAAAAAACATCAAATTAAATTCTAAATAAAAATCACTTTAAAAAACAATTTCAATTGAACTCTCAAAACAGACACTAAATTTAAGGAGATTCTTCCCTCCCCTTCCCACACACAGAGGATATTTTTAAACATTTTAAAATAAAATCTCTTAAGCATCGATCGATTTTAAGTTTTGAATTGAGAAAATTAAAAGAAAAAAAACCTCTCTTAACTAGCAAATATATTCCTAGAATATTCAAAGAATCAAAGATAAATGAATGGATAAAGAGAAATAATATCAAGGTTTACTTGTCACAGTCTATATTATCAGGCACGAGCGGCACAGGGAGCTTGACTTTGCACAGGCGAGGGAGTGTTTTGGCTCTGTCGAGGATGACTCCCTTGTGCTTCAGATCTTCTACCTTCAAACATTTACAGAGTTCCCTTTTGTCTCCCTTCTTCATAGCATGCTGTCTTAACCATTTTAGAGATTTACAGCAACTGGCATCAGGTGACGAGACGCTACCCAGCAAGAATGGGGCACAGTTAAGCAACCCAGGCAAGCCCGCGCATACACCGCTGCCATGGACTGAGTCGAGCGACTCAGGCAAGCTTGCCCGTACATCGCCGCCATGCTCTGAGTCGAGCAACCCAGGCAAGCCTGCCCGTACATCGCCGCCATGGACTGAGTCGAGCAACCCAGGCAAGCTTGCCCGTACATCACCTCCATCAGCCAAGCCTGCGCGTACATCGCTGCCATGGACTGAGTCGAGCAACCCAGGCAAGCTTGCCCGTACACCGCCGCCATCAGTCAAGCCTGCGGGTACATCGCTGCCATGGACTGAGTCGAGCAACCCAGGCAAGCCATCGCTGCCATGGACTGAGTCGAGCAATCCAGGGAAGCCATCGCTGCCATGGACAGAGCTTGCACTCGCAAGGAAAATCACTACCCAGAAAAGAGAATACAGCCCCATCTTTCTTTGTACAGACAAGAGTGTTGATTGCCTTTATGAACTGTGGTTGATTTTTCAGGCATGCCCTCTGTGTGTTTTATACTGCTGTTTGCTACCAAAAGGCAACACCAGGATTAACCAGAATGGACTCAAATCAAATCCATCTCTTTATGGCCTATACATTGGTAATTAATAAGCTAATATATTAATGAACATTTTTGGTTGGTGCCTTCTTTTTATACTGCTAAGCCCTTTGGAGGATTTAGTTAATGTTTGACATTTCATTCAAAATTCTTTTTAAAAAAATTGAAATTTTTATTTTTATTTTAAATATTTTTTTGGTGTTTTTAGATCATTTTTATATGTTGATATTGAAAATAATTAAAATAAATAAATAAATATCATTTTGATATATTCGTGAACGAAAAGTATTTTTTCAAAAACAACCTCAACCACACTATTAATTTTTTTTATCATTGTAAATTAAACATCAATTGAGAATATTTTTTTAAAAAAAAATCTTATTCAAGAAAAAAAAATCTTTTGAATACAAAGTCAAAGAATTAAGTAAAGAAACAGATTTAGAAACAAAATTTAGGGATCACTAAACATCCAAGTATTTAACTTTATAGTATCTTATTTAATCATATGCAACGCATATTTTTGAATACATGAACTTTATATTTATAGAGAGATTATATTCCTATTTGGCACTGCGTATTAAAAATGTTTTTGAAAAAAATTGAATTTTTATTTTAAATTATTATTTTTTTGATTTTTTAGATCATTTTCATGTGTTAATGTTAAAAATAATTTTTTAAAAATAAAAAAAATATATCATTTTGATGTATTTTTTAACGAAAAATATTTTCAAAAACAATCTCAGTCACACTAACAAACAGACATTTAATGATATCTTTTTTTATTGCTATGAACTCAAATCTTGTTAACAATTGTCATTAATTATGAAAAATAGATTGCGACTAACCATGTCATATTTATCTTAGGTAATTCAATTTTCATTCAAGGTACTTAGAAGTAGTTGCCTCTTTGTTTTAATAGATTAATAAATTAGATAGCTAGAATTAAAAAATTAACCGATTATCCAATATATAAATCATATTTCTTGATTCAAGTTCAACGATGATATGCGAGCAACCCGAGACTCAATGTTTTTTGTTTTTCAATTACACCCCTGCCGGGACGAGACAACTATTACTGATCCTCGTATTTTCAAATTTCAAATACCATCCACAATAGGCCCCACTAAGTAGGCCAGGCATAAGAACTCGCAAAAAGTCCCACGAGCCCACATTATTGATAGCATGCCAAACCGACGGCGTCTTTTCCCTGCAAATATCCTACAAAACGACGACGTTCACGAAAATTCCTCAGCGCCAATCCAGATAAAAAAAAAATCACTTTCAAATTCCCGGCTCTCGCTCTCTCTCTTTAAATTTTGAAAATCCCAAAACAATTTTCTTTTAAATTAAATAATTATTAAAAAGTAATAATAATAAACAACTGCTACTGGCAGTAGCAAGCAACCCTCACTTCCCTTGAAAGGAGAGCAGCAGCAGAGGCAGTTTCTTTTGCCAGCACTTGAAAATTCAAGAAGAAGAAGAAATGGAGGAGATGGGGAAAAGTGCAGGCAGTTCCTTCTCAAAAGAACAGCAACAGATCTACAAAGACTGGTTCAATTTAGCCGATTCAGGTTTGATTTGATCCCTTTCTTTTCTTTCTCTTTTCATTTCAATCTCTAAATTATTCATTTGTAGATGGAGATGGCCGCGTTACTGGAAATGATGCTACCAAGTTTTTCTCCATGTCCAATCTCTCTCGCCAACAACTTAAACAAGTACTAAAAACTTAAGCTTCTATTTTTTTGTTATTATTTGGAGTTGCTTAGGATTTTTATTATCAAGTGATTAATTTAATTAACATGAAGGTTTGGGCACTGGCGGATTCGAAACGACAAGGGTTTTTAGGGTTTGCAGAGTTTATTACGGCAATGCAGGTCCTCTTATACTTGAACCTGACTTATTCTATAATTGATTGATTGACTGATTGATTGCAGCTTGTTTCTCTGGCCCCTTAATTGATTAAATCGTAAGAACCTGGCTTGATTGATTGCAGCTTGTTTCTCTGGCGCAAGCAGGGCACGAACTTACTCCAGATACTATTAAAACCGCATGTACGTTCAAATAAATTGGTTTCGATTTTTTTCTGATTTTTTTATTTAGTGATTTTATATACCCTACGTTTGTGCTTTAATTGGTGTTTTGTTTTTTAATCTTTCAGCTAAAATGGAGGATGTGAAGCCGCCTGTGATGGATGGCATTGATGCCTTACTAGCTGTAAGTGGTCTGCTTTACCTTATTTTGTATGGTCTGGTCACTGGGTTGAACTAAAATATGTTCCTTTTTTCCCAGAAAAATAAGGGTTCAAGGATTAGTGAGAATGATATCAATGGTAAGATGTTCGTTAACTTTGGTGTCACAAGTGGCATTGATTGTTAGTTAATTTGGCTTGTGGTCGTAATGTAGGATCTTCACAGCTACAGCTATCAACAGGGACTCCTCAATTTGGTGCAAAATCATCAAGAAAGGTGAGCAACATGTAACAATGTGCCATCATTTGTAAACGAAAATCTGACCTCTGTGCGTTGTTTGGCATCGTTTTTCTTGTTGGTTTAGGTTATCAGCCCATTTTTTGTTGTCACCTTGTAATTTACACTGTTTAGGAATTGTGTCCTATACCTTGTGGGTACAGTTTTCTTGCACTAGATTCTGATTTTGAAAGACGCAACATATTTCTATATCAATGAATTTAAAATGTAATGTTTTCTTGTCTATATATAGTAGAGCATGCTACTTGTTCCCATCCACCCCGCAATGCATGTTTATTTTGTTTTTAATGAGTTCCCTTTTTTTCATTTTTTGCTCAGATGCCACTCAATGCAGTTACATCAATTATCGATGGCTTAAAAAGATTGTATATAGAAAAGCTAAAGCCATTGGAAGCTACCTATCGGTTTAATGACTTCGTTTCCCCATTATTGGTGAGTGGTTGAGCAGATACTTTATATAATTTGTTGTTATTTCAACATTGATGTTTCTGTTTGATTTTGAAAATTATGATATACCCATTTTGAAAATTTTGTGATGTTATTTCAGCATTGATAAATCAACTGGTATCATACCTCCTCAACTTCCACACAAATACAACTTAGGGATATCATGTTAATTTAGTTGCAAGACTCTTGTGTGCAATATAGTGGTTGATTATTTGCAATACAGGGATTGGCTATTGTTGGGCAGACATTCTCTGATTATTATTGCCCTATTTCCAAAATAAAGATAATTGGATTAAACATTAATGAATATAAATACAGTGATTAAAAGCTGATGGTTATGTATTAATTCCTCTTGAGATGCTTATCTTTTGCTTTCTTCTCTGTCTCCTTTTGTTTTCTCCCACTCTATTCTTTTCTTGGTTTTGATGTTGCTTTCACCAACTGTTTGCATTGATTTTCCAGACAAGCAGTGATTTTGATGCTAGACCTATGGTTATGCTTTTGGGTCAGTATTCTACAGGGAAAACAACATTTATAAAACACTTGCTTAGATGTAACTATCCAGGTTTGTTTAGTACTTCCATTTCTCTTTTCTTTTCCTATCAGCAAATATTTCCTGTCATCCATGAAAAAAAATCTTGCTTATTTTACCTTTTTTTCCTTTGCAGGAGCTCACATCGGACCAGAGCCAACAACTGACAGATTTGTTGTTGTAATGGTATAATCATTTTCATGCTTTTTTGCATTCCTAAATATGGATTCAAATGGAGTAACAAAACATGTTTGAACTTTTTTTATTTCTACATGGATGTGATTTGTTGTTTGAGCTTTGTTTTTCGAGAGCTAGAAAACTGAAGCCCAGTGCAGATTTGAACTTTCCAAATCTAATTTCTTCATTTGAGTTTGTAAAGTAACTGATGTCTGTCCAAATGAAAAGGGAATTGTTACCTTTATGCATGTGTTTTTACATTCATGACTTTTGCATTTTGTTAACATCTATCAAGCTCAAACCAATATGCCAAACGCCTCGAAGTGACCCAGTATTTTGAGTTTCTAGCGAATGTTCTAATTCAATTATAATCGCTACGAATGGTTACTTCATTTTATTTTAATGATGGACATTCAGTTGTCTTTTATCATAGTTGTTTCCACTTGCTGATGGTCCTTTTATACCTCAGTCTGGACCTGATGAAAGGAGCATACCTGGGAACACTGTTGCTGTTCAAGCAGATATGCCATTTAGTGGCCTAACACATTTTGGAGGAGCATTCTTATCAAAGTTCGAGTGTGCACAGATGCCTCATCCAGTAAGTTTGGTTTTGCACCTAATTTTGGCTCGGCTGTTGTTTATACTCAATTATGTTATTTATCACCTTTACCACTGTTGATGCACATGCAGCTGCTAGATGAAATCACTATTGTTGACACTCCCGGTGTTCTTTCTGGAGAGAAGCAACGGACACAAAGGAGTTATGATTTTACTGGTGTTATATCATGGTTTGCAGCAAAATGTGATCTGATTCTTCTTTTATTTGATCCTCATAAACTTGATATCAGTGATGAGTTTAAGCGAGTAATTGCATCTTTACGAGGCAATGATGACAAGATACGTGTTGTGTTGAACAAGGCTGACCAAGTTGATACCCAACAGGTCGGGTGCTTGTTTTTCTTCTACCTTCACTTTTATAAACTAGTTTAACAGCTCCATATAACTTGCATATTTGTTGATGCTGTATAGTTGATGAGAGTTTATGGGGCTCTAATGTGGTCACTTGGAAAAGTTCTGAACACCCCTGAAGTTATGCGTGTTTATATTGGGTATGCCCTTTCTCTTCACTTATTTTTGCTGTTTAAATCTTAGCTTCTCTTTAGACTACCATGCCACCACCTTGCCCATTTCATTTGCTGCTGTATTTTCTTGTTGTTATACCCATCTGATTCATTTATTGTCATCGTATTGCAAGATTTTCTTTTATATATGTACAAAATCTGTCTCTGGTGGAACTTAAATCAACCCAAGATGTTCTATTTGTTCAGTGTATTTGCATTGTCATTTAAGTTATCCTGGCATTTTTTCACAAATGTATATTCCAAGTTCATCGGTCTTTTTGCTCATCTTGCAGCTCATTCAATGACAAACCTATTAATGAAGAAACTGCCAGCCAAATGTTCTGTGAACTTTTTGAAAAAGAACAAAATGACCTTCTAATGGACCTGGTTGATATTCCTAAGAAAGCTTGTGATCGTCGAGTAAGTGGTTTTTGTTATTTTTTGGCTATTCTAACATGCATATTTGTATGAGATTTTCATTGTTTTGGGCATATAGCTAATGGGTACCTGTGTGTTTGTATAATGCGTTCTTTGAATATTGGTATATCATATTCTTGGGCAGTTATAATGTTATGGTAATTATGGTAAGATGGTATTTTGCATATTGTAGATCAATGAATTTGTAAAGCGTGCTAGAGCTGCTAAGATGCATGCCTACATAATTAGCCACCTCAAGAAGGAGATGCCTGCTATAATGGGCAAGGCTAAGACTCAACAACGCCTGATCGATAATCTTGAAGATGAATTTGCAAAGGTTTCTCTTTTGACCTTTTTTCTCTTTCACCCTTCCCTCTTTACATAGCGAATAAACAACTTTTCTGTAAACAGGTCCAGAGGGAATTTCATTTACCAGCTGGAGATTTTCCAAATGTAGAACATTTCAAAGAAGTCTTGAATGGTTATAGCATCGACAAATTTGAGAAACTGAAGCCTAAGATGATACAAGCTGTTGATGATATGCTTGGCTATGAAATCCCAGAGCTCTTGAAAAGTTTTAGGAATCCTTATGCATAAAATCCTCCAAGACAAATCCAGAATCGAAACAGAGCGGTGAGATGAAGTTTGTTTGTTGCATAAGTGCTATGCTTGTGATTCTTTAGTAAATATACTTGATGACATTCTTGTTAATATACATTTGGAGCTATCTGTATTAGGGATCTTCATGGATTTTAAGCATGATTGTCAGTTTTTGAAAGTAGTGATGTCTTGCCGTAAATTCATGTTAAATTGCTCTTCGGCCATTAAAATAATATCATTATCTCTACTTTTACTTTAATTATGGATGCATAGTATAGTTTAGATGTATTGAATAGTGACATCAATCAAGTTTTGCAGTGTGGTGACTTGTATTTTTCAAATTGATTTTTTACATGAATTTATATTTTTAGCTGTTTTTGTGTGTTTTAATATATTGATGTTAAAAATAATAATAAAATATTTATAATTAAAAAAATACCTTATATAACATGGGTTTTAAAATAGGATTAATTACAAAATTAGTAAATTAAACATGACTTGGCAGGTTACAAGTTAATCTGATTGAGCCTAGTCAGCCCAGTCAATTAAAAAGATATATTTTTGAAAATTAAAAAGGCAAACCTTTCTTTGATAAATTCGGTTTAATATATTATAAAAAACTAATTCTTCTAAGGAAATTACTGATAACTAAGACTTATAGTATTATTAATTAAAATAATATAATGACAAAATTGCTCTTCGGCCATTAAACCTTTAAACGAGGTATTGGGATATGGGGCAATGTGGTTTCTTTTATCTCGACACAATAATTTTTAAGAAATTAAATGGGGCTGGAGTGATTTTCTGAACAACTGCAATACCTACAAGAGCAAGTATTTTTGTACAAGGCTTTGTAAGTTGTAAAGGCATGTCTAGTGACTGGGAAATTTCTGTGCGTTTGATCAAGTCGGGGTCCAAGTTAAGGGCATCTTCCCTGAAGAATATAGGGTTAATTATAGGAGGCGAGTTAGGTCATTATCATATGATCTCGGTCTTTTTTTATTTTCATTTGAGTAAACTTCAAGATTCATACGAGCCATAAACCCGCGCTCCCGCCACAGGGGTCAATTTTTTTTTTTAATTTAGTTTTAACATATATATTTTTTTTATTTTTTATTTCAGTTTTTATTGTGATGGGGTTTATTGTCATTCATAAAAATGTACAGGTGAAAAAAAAACATAAAAAAATAGATCTGGAGATTAGTCATGGTGCGTGTAAGCTGGTCCGGACATCCTGGTTATAAAAAAAGTATAAGTGGAGAAAATAGGAAAAAATAGGTCTGGGGATTAGTCATGGTGAGTGTAAGCTAATAAAAAACAAAAAAAAATTATATAAGTGGGGGGAAACAGGAAAAAATGTTTAAAAAAAATGGGTTTGGATATTAGTTGTTGTGCGTGTAAGCTGACTTGAACATACCGGTTATAAAAAAACAAAAAAAAGAAGACAACCCAGTTATATGGAAAAAAAGTTGGTCTGGAGATTAGTCGTAGTGCGCGTAGCTGACTCGAAGACCCCGGTTATATATATAAAAAAAAGGACAGCCCTATTATAAAAAAAAATTTATAAGCGGGGAAAAAACCAGGAAAAAAAATGGGTCTGAAAATTAGTCGTGGTGTGTGTAAGTTGACCTAAACATTCCAGTTAAAAAAAAAGACAGCCCGAATAAAAAAAACAGTGGAAGGGAGAGCACTGTAGCAATCCACAGTGAAATATGTGGGAGCTACAGTGCTTTCCCCACACGAAAAACAAAACATAAAAGACAGCCTTATCATAAAAAAAATTATAAGTGGGGAAAAAACCAGGAAAAAAATGGGTCTGAAAATTAATCGTGGTGCGCGTAAACTGACTCAGACATTCCAGTTAAAAAATGAAAAAAAGAAGACAACCCGGTTATAAAAACAAAAAAAAAGACATCCCTATTATAAAAAAAAATTATAAGCGGGAAAAACCAGGGAAAAAAGTGGATACAGAAATTAATCGTGGCGTGTATAAGTTTGACCAAACATTTCAATTAAAAAAACAAAAAAAAAGACAGCCCGGGAAAAAAAACCGTGGAAGGGAGAGCATCGTAACAATCCACAGTGAAATTTGTGAGGAGTTACAGTGCTTTCGCCGCACGGTTTAGCTTATTGTTAATGAATACCTGAGAGAAAGATACTTACGGGTTTACATGCCTTGTTCGAATCCCGTGCTTAGTTTGGATTGCAGGCTACAACTCGCTTGCATGGAGCCGAAATCACTTCTGTTGATGGGTATTTTAGTTTGACACTGCAATTATCGACGAAAAGTGTTTTTAAGGGATTTAAACCCCCGACCCATGATTATTGGAGCAAATAATGATATGAGCTAACGCTAAATCTTCACGTTCTTCGATGACGATGAGGAAAGGATCTCGTTACAAACGAGAGAACGAGCATAGTGGATGAGAGCAGAACAAATGGCAGTTAGTGGATCAGAGTATGATGAACTTCAGAATACACAGACCTTTTACAAAAATCTGACATTTTTATTTTTGAGTGCTTGTCCCCCCCCACTGAAAAAAGAAGCATAAACAGCAACGAGTGAACCAAATTACAGAACAGGGGATGTCCTCCACTTCCATCCATTAGACCTTTAACTTACACTCTGTCTCATTAATCGAAGTGATAGCAATATTTTCTATATATAAAAAAATCCACGTTGTTTCTCGAGCTTGTCTTGTAATTTGTGAACGACAGAGAGATTGAAGAAGGAAGATGAGTAGTAAGATTATCAGTGGGAAGAGATTTGAAGGGAAAGTGGTACTTGTGACTGCTTCAACACAAGGCATTGGCTTTTCCATAGCTGAAAGGTTTGGATTGGAAGGTGCTTCTGTTGTCATCTCTTCTCGCAAGCAGGTGCTCTCTCTGCTGCTTCAACATTTTCTTTATCATATCATTTCTTGTTTTTCAGGGATAAAGTTTGATTTTTTTCTTTCTGGGTTTGTTTTGGTTTCTGGTTCTTTTAGGCTTTCTCTGGTTTCTGCTGGTAATGGATTTGAGGAAGTATATAAACTTTGAACTAGACTCCACCTAAAATGGTTTAAAAAATCATGTTCTTTTTAAGAGCAGCAAGGATATGCCAATTCCTGTTCAGTTGAATGACCTTAATTCATCACTTTGAGTTGAATTTAGTTTGTATTTGGTTAGTTGTTTGAAGTTTGAGCTCATGTGGGATGAGCTTGAAAGTGATTCTATCACTACTGTTAAATGAACTGTTGCAAGAAATATTTTCCAAGGCTGAAATGTATTGATACTCGTAGAGAATCAAAATAATGATGTATCGACACATAATTTGCTACTTCCAGATACCATCCTTTCCCATCATTCATTCAAGCATCATGTGGTTTGTGGTTCTATTTGATTGCAAGTTATTTGAAAATTTAAGCACTAAAGTTAGCTTTTTTATGATATTTCTAGCAGTACCTGGTATGGATTTTCTCTTTGGATTTATTTGGATTACTCCCGGGATGTAATTTCTTTTCGTCTTTTGTTGAATTGATCCAGAAAAATGTAGATGAGGCAGTTGAGAAACTCAAAGCTAGAGACATCAAAGTGTTGGGTGTTGTCTGTCACGTGTCAAATGCGCAACAGAGGAAGAATCTCGTCGAGACTGCTGTACAGGTGAGAAAGTCAGCTTCGTTAAGATGCCTGTATAAGAGAGCTGTTGTGGTAGCTTTTCAAAGTGTTTTTCGTGCCGAAATACATTAAAATGATATTTTTTTATTTTTTTAAAATCATTTTTGACATCAGCACATCAAAATGATCTAAAAACACCAAAATATATTCATTTAAAATAAAATAAAAATTGACTTTTTTGGAAATACAGTTTCAAAAGCTGTCCCAAACAGCTTCTATATTTCTTCTGGGATGACTGTGCCATATGAAAGAGGATGTTGCATTTAATCTTTATTTATTTGCTTCCAATAGTGAGTGTTGTGTTTGATTTTATAGTCATCTTGATTGATAGAAAGCTTCTGGTTCTGGTTGCAGAAATATGGAAAGATAGACGTTGTTGTATCCAATGCTGCTGTCAATCCATCTACAGACCCCACTTTGGAAACTGAAGAATCTGTCCTTGATAAGCTGTGGGAAATTAATGTTAAAGCGTCTATCCTCCTACTGAAGGTAAGTTCTATTAGAAATATCATACCCGATGGGGAGATTTTGATTTTGATCCCTATCTCCCGGAAAACATATTTTGTGGATCTAGATAAACGAATAAAATCCTAGCTATCCCAAGCTCTTACGAAGAGGCTTGCTGAGGATCGAACCTGGGCGCCGGCGTTACCGGCCCCAGAATTCACCACTGCGCCACCCCCTCGGGGACGATTTTGATTTTGATTGTAGTGAAGATGGCTAACATCTCAGTTTTGCTCTGTGTTATATGTGATTCTGTTCATTGCTTACACCCCTAGAATTTATATGCATTAACAATATGATCCTTATACTTTAATATGCTAACCAGTTGATCCTTGTAAGCAATTGAATTAGTCTGGCCATGTTTTTGTCATTTTGTAATTGAAGTCCTATTTTGATATCCACTTGCAGGATGCGGCCCCACACATGAAGAAGGATTCTTCAGTTGTTCTGATTTCCTCTATTAGTGGCTACCATCAACATGATTCCTTGGCCATGTATGGTGTCTCAAAGACAGCCCTTTTTGGGCTTACCAAGGTTCCCTCCCTCCAGTTGTGTTCCTCGTTCATTTCTGTTTCATCAAGAACACATGACAAATTCAACTCACAGAAATATGACGATGAACTCGTGAAAAGTATTGGAAAAATGCACGATTTTCTTTTAGTCTTTCTGGGATTACGTGTAAGAACACCATGCTTTTGTCTGTAAAAGTTTTGTGCGTAATACTTTCTCAATATTTGCAGGTGCTTGCGGCGGAGATGGCTCCTGACACTCGAGTGAACTGTGTGGCTCCTGGGTATGTACCAACACACTTCACTGGTTACATTACAGGCAATCAGACTCTTGTAAGTTTACTTCTTCTTTTTTTGGCTTTTTCCATAATTTCAAAACAAGAACAGCTGCTGACCTTTTCTTGGATTCAATTGGGCTCCTAATTATTGTAGAGGAAGGCCATTGAGGATAGGACCTTGCTAAACAGACTCGGCACCACAGAAGACATGGCCTCTGCTGTCGCCTTTCTGGCTTCTGATGATGCTTCTTACATAACTGGAGAAACTTTGGTGGTAGCTGGAGGGATGCCGTCCAGACTGTAGCTCCCCTCCCTTGTGATTTTTCACAGTACCAGCTGACAGCCCACGTCAATGAATTCATGAAAGAAAATCTATGTTCATGATCCTTGTTCATTACTTCATGAATCCTTTTTTTTCTATTCTGTTTTCTCTCAGAACTCTGTTATCAGCAAATAAATGTTGAGCTAGTCTAGAAGAACAAATTAGTTAGTTCCAATAATTTCATGCTTTATGATAGCATTTCAGTTGTTTTTTTCTATGAATAAAATGGCACTCAAGTCTGCAGAATTACAGCAGATTATTATCATAAAATTCTCCCATGTTTTCTATTATCTTCTTCCTTTTAAATCATCAATTGGTAGTATCAGAGCACCTTGTCTTAAACGACATGCAATGGAAGCTAAGGCAAGCTTCTCTAATATAACCTTTTTTGTAATGTCCAGAACTATCTAAAGAAAAAAATATTCTAGAGATGAAAGGATGTGTGACATGCAAGTGCTCAATTTAATAAGATAGCATGAGCTACAAATAATGAAAGAATCTAAGACTATCAAGGAGTACTCAGATAGATTTCTTGTTATAGTTAACAACGTCAAATTACTTGGTACTACATTTATGGACTCCAAAATTGTTGAGAATTTTTTTATTGGAGCGACTCAAATTTGGAGTATCAATCACTACTTTGGAGAGCACAAAATATCTATCCAAAATTACTTTGGAAGAACTTCAGAATGCCTTGCAAGTTCAATAAGAACAAAGGCTATGAAGGAGGATTGATTTGCAAAAGGAGCTTTACCAACCAAGCTTCAAGATTATGAAAAGAATAAGAAAACAATCTTCAAGAAAAATCAGGCAGTAAAAGTACTATTAATCAGTTTCAGAACAAGGAAAGATCTTTGAAAAAAGGATATCCATCATGTCAACACCGTGGCAAGATTGGTCATCCACCTTTCAAGTGCTAGAAAAGACTAAATATAAGATACAACAAGTGCAATCAACTTGGAAATGCAATCAACTTGGAAATGAAGTTGTCATTTGCAAAACTAAATTTTAAAAACAAGAGTCAAATACTAAAGTTGTTGATCAAGATGATAAAAATCAAATGTTTGTGGCTATTTCAATCAGAGACTCCTCATATCATTGACTCATTGATATTGGTTGCATAAACCAAATGATTTTTGACAAAAACCTTATCGGAAATTTATAACTTACAAGAACTACAAAGGTTTGAATTGGGAATGGTGATAATATAGTAGCAAAATGAAAAGAAAACATCAATAAATTTAAATATAAAAACACTTTCAAATGTTTTCAATGTACATGATATATATATATACAAAACTTGTCGAGTGTTAGGCAACTAATAGAAAAAGGAATGAATGTGACTTTTAAATATCAATCTTGTCATATTTTTTATGCTACCAGACAAAAGATATTGTAGGATAAGATGAGAGGTAAAAGTTTCTCATTCTTACCATATGAGGAGTATACAACTTTCTCAATAAGGACTACCAACATAAAAGTATGGCATAAAATACTGAGATGTTCTCATCTTGAATGCATGGGGTGTTTAGGAGAGCTTTTCAAAAGTGTTTTTGAAAAAAATTGAAAATTTTTTATTTTTTATTTTTTATTTTAAATTAATTTTTTTTATGTTTTTAGATAATTTTGATGTGCTAGTGTCAAAAATGATTTTTAAAAAATAAAAAAACCATTATTTTGGTGCATTTCTAAACGAAAAACTCTTTCAAAAACAACAACAGCCACACTCTTAAACAGGCACATAATATAAAAAAGAATGATGTTGTGAAAGGTTTGTCATTAGTTATTGATCATTTACCGAACTATTAAGCTTGATAGTTTGGTACGCAAAACAAAAAACCATTTCCTAAATTGACATGGAGATTTGCACAAAAACTACAATTAAATCATATTGATGTGGAGGTCCCTCAAAAACAATCTTATTAAAAGGTAGTTACTACTACATTTTTTTATTAATGATTGTATTAGACTTTGTTGGGTTTTCTTCATGAAATATTAGTCCAAAATAGCTGGAATCTTTTGGAGATTAAAAAAGAATAATATGGAAAATCAAAGTGGATGTAGAATTCAAGTTATAAGATCTAACAATGGGAAAAGATATACTTCATCAAAATTCAACATATTCTTTAAAGATGTTGGCATTCATCATTAATTTATATCATCTTACACTCTATAAATAAAGTTGATGAGAGAAAAAATATATGTATAATAGAGATAGTCAGATGCATGCTACATAATAAAGGATTTTTATGCAAAAATAATCAGTATTATTGTCTTTCTTCATAATCAACTTTCAACCGGATTTTTGAAAGAAAAACATTTTTAAAAGCTTGGGATGACTATAAACCCTAGCTATTCTTTCTTAAAATCTTTGTTATGATGTGTTTTCTCCATATTCTACATGTCAATAGGATAAACTTGACAATATAGCAATTCTAAGAATTTTTGTACATTATAATTTAGTTTCTAAATCTTATTAAATTTATCACCTTAGAACACAGAAGATGACAATTTCAAGAGATGTTCATTTCTACAAAGATGAATGATGGCAATTACAACAATTTCATGTTCTCAACCCTAAATTATTAGGGTAAGTTTCGAGATTTACAACAATTTTAAACTTATATTTATATCCTGCCTAATGTTGTGTAAGTAAAAGTAACACCAATCTTCACGTTGTTGGAAGGCAATGGGGGGAAAGAATCCCATTACAAAAGAGAGAAGCATAGAGGGATGAAAGTAAAACAAAGGGTAGATAGAGGACCAGAGTAAGATAATATTAATAATACAAGGACCTCTTAAATTAGATTTTCTTAAGGATTAATGTCAACGGTGTGATCAAATGACAGAATAGAAGGTGTCATCCTCATCCATCCATTATATTTCTATTGACTAACACTAATCTGTTTCGTTAATTACAGTAATAGCAATATTTCCTATAAAAGATTCGTTGTTTCTCAAGCTTGTCTTGTCTTGTAATTTGCAAACGAGAGAGAGAGATTAGAGACGGAAGGATGAGTAGTAAGATTATTAGTGGAAAGAGATTTGAAGGGAAAGTGGTAATTGTGACTGCTTCAACTCAAGGAATTGGCTTTTCCATTGCTGAGAGGTTTGGATTGGAAGGTGCTTCTGTTGTTATCTCTTCTCGCAAGCAGGTGCCCTTTCTCTCTTTTTTTCCACTCCCTTTTCTTTTAACATTTCCTTACTTTTCTTTATCATATGATTTCTTGTTTTCAGGGATCAAGATTGATTTTTTTTTTATGGGTTTGTTTTGGTTTCATGAATCTTGATTGTTTAGGTTTCCTCTGGTTTCTGCTGCTATTGGATTTGAGGAAGTATATAAACTTTGAACTAGATTTCACCTAAAATGGTTTAAAAAATGTTGATTTTTAAGAGCAGCAAGGTTATGCCAAATCCTGTTCAGTTGAATGACCTTAATTCATCGCTTTGAATTGGATTTGGTTTTGTTTCCCAATGCACACATCATGGTCTGTATTTTTTTTGTTTGAAATCATATGGGATGAGCTGAAAGTGGTTCTATTAGTACTGTTAAATGGAGTGTTGCAAGAAAAAAATACGAAGGCCAAAATTTATTGATACTGGTAGAGAATCAATACTGTGATAGTGCTGTTTTCCAAAATTGGCTAAGCACACAAGGAGGGAGTATAGAAAAGAATCGGCCCATAAAAGAGAGGGAAAGACAGAAACAAGAACATGTGTGAGAGAGAGGACTTTCATTTTTTTCACTGATTGATTTCCCATGTCTCGAGAAATAAATTCTGTTACAATTATATAGAAATAGAAAGCTCCTACAAGAAAACAATAGGCTATCCTGCTAAGTGATAAAACCACAGGAAACTCTTCTCCCCAATAATGATGTTTCGATACGTAGTTTGCTACTTCTATTTGATCACAAGATATTTTGAAAATTTAAGTGATAAAGCTACCTTTTTATGTTGTTTTATAGCTGTAACTGATTTCTTTGGATTTATTTGGATTAATGCGCCGATGTAATTTCTTTTGGTCTTTTGTTGAATTGATCCAGAAAAATGTAGATGAGTCGGTTGAGAAACTCAAAGCTAAAGGCATCAAGGTGCTGGGTGTTGTCTGTCATGTATCAAATGCACAACAGAGGAAGAATCTCATAGACACTACTGTACAGGTGAGAAAGTCAGCTTTGTTTCTTGTAGTATGCGAGTAACCAGGAAAGGGGATTGGTGCCTAATTAATTTGATGCTACATACTGGACTATTGGCCAATGCTTGTAAATGTTAGACGAGTCCAACAAAAGGCTGTAGTCAGTCCTCTTCTACCACCATGCTCATGAGGATGACTGTGTAAGTTGAAAGAGGATACTGCATTTCATCTTTATTTGTTTGCATCCAATAAAGTAATTTCGAGATGTTTAGCCATTTAGCTTGTGTTTTTTTCTCTTTTCTGTGCATGTGTGATATGCTTCTGCCTATTTATTTGGTTCCTTTTTGCAAGTTCCTAGAAGTGTTCGTTTGCAATGAATGAGCAGATTTTTTGTTTGATTATTTTGTCATCTTGATTGATAGAAAGATTCTGGTTCTGGTTTCAGAAATATGGAAAGATAGACGTTGTTGTATCCAATGCTGCTGTCAATCCATCAACAGATTCCATTTTGGAAACCCAAGAATCAGTCCTGGATAAGCTGTGGGAAATTAATGTTAAAGCAGCTATCCTCCTACTGAAGGTAATTTTTATTAACAAAAGGTTTACATATAGAACTCAATACGTAAAATGTCTTTTTTCTATTGGTTGTAGCAAAGATGACTACATCTTGGTTTTGCTGTGTTTCTTGTGATATTCTGTTCGTTGTTTACACCCCTAGAATTTCCTGCTCTTGTTCCCATGGTCGGTCAGGTTCACTCATTAGTCTCCTTGTGCTTTCATTTTGTAATACAAGTCCTATTTGATATTCACTTCCTTGTTTTTGCAGGATGCGGCCCCTCACATGAAGAAGGGTTCTTCAGTTATTCTGATTTCCTCTATTGGTGGCTACCATCCACATTCTTCTATGGCTATGTATGGTGTCACAAAGACAGCCCTTTTTGGGCTTACCAAGGTATCTTCCAGTTGTGTTCTCCTTCCATTTCATCAAGAACTTGACAAATTCAACTTGCTGAAATATGATGATGAACTCGAAGTTATAGCCCTTGTTTGTAATAGCAGACCGTGGCTCTTTTTTTTTTTGCCTCTCTTATTATAGATAAGCTGGATCATGTGCATGTTTCTTTTCTTCTGCTTATATGCATGTTTGATTCTTCCCTTTACCAATAAACTCTTGAGAAAGAGAATCCAATTCTTCTCTTACAGTTTATAGACAATAAATTTACATGGACAAATACATGATTATTTTTTAGTCTTTCTGGATTGTGAGCAAAAGCATCTGGCTTTTGTTTCTAATATTTTTTTCGTAATACTTTGTAGGTGCTTGCAGCTGAGATGGCGCCACACACTCGAGTGAACTGTATAGCTCCTGGGTTTGTACCAACACACTTCGCCGATTTCATTACAGGCAATCAGACCATTGTAAGTTTACATTTTTTGCTTCGAGTTGTTTCTATAATTTCAATAAAAGAGCAGCCGCTGACCTGTCTTGGACTCAATTGGATTCCAAATTATTTTAGAGGAAGACAATTGAGGATCAGACCTTGCTCAAAAGGCTTGGCACCACAGACGACATGGCCGCAGCAGTCGCCTTTTTGGCTTCCGACGATGCATCTTACATGACAGGAGAAACTTTGGTAGTAGCTGGAGGGATGCCATCTAGACTGTAGTTTCCCTCTCTTAAAGTTTACCCGAGTAAAAAACACGATATGGTCTTTCAGAATACCAGCTTAAAACCTGCGTCAATAAATTCATGACGGGAAAATTTACATTGGCAGTCTTTGTTCATTTCTTTTTGGCAAATTGACATTGTTTCAGTGAGATTTCCTTGTCGGATGAGATTGACTAGTGATATGCTTGTTAAATATAATAAGAGTGCAACAGGATGTACGAGGAAGCCATTATGTATTCCCTTCATTAGATAATCTCCATGGCAGAATGCCATGGAGTCGTGTATGCCCCCACCTGACTTGCGGCTAGAACCTTTTGGTATTCTGCTTCAAGTTTTGATTGGAGATGGCCTTCCTTTGGTTAAAGATTATTTTTCCTTTGATCCAACATTTCCCAATTTGATTATATGCCTGTGGTTTTATGAAATCATGCTGAACTCTTGAAAAGGAGTTTGATACGAGACAGCTCCATGTATATTTTGACGCTTGGAAAACATTTGATTGCAACAATGTTAGTCCCCTGAATCCTGATTCATTGCATATGTATACTTGTATAATATAAAAATGGTAGAAGAATGGGTTATTAAGCCCTTCCGACAGGTTAAGTGGTGATTTCGTTGACTCGAGATTTATATTGGGATTCAAATAAACTAGGTAATAGTTGAACAAGTCCACATGACAAGTGTCAACTTTGTTAAGACTAGTTTGAAAAATTTTAAACAATCTAGATCAATTTGTTCAGTCTATTAAATTAACTTGGGTTACTTGATAAAAACCTAAAAGAGTGTGTTTTTATCTGTTCACCACCTCAATAATATTGTTCTGATATTGTTTTTAATCTATGTTTTTATAATTTAATCCTTCGACACTTTGTTTTTTGTTTTTTTATGTGGTTATATCAATTTTATAACTTAAGGTTCCATCTTAGGAGGTTGGCTCAGTTTTTTAATTATTGTTATTCAATTACATCCTTTGACATTAGGTTAATTCAAAATTAGACTTCGTGATTTGTTTCAATTTGCTTTTTATGAGGTTATTTAAAATCATATGACTCGAGTCATGGATTTTATTGGTTAACCTATGTTGTTTCATTGTGTTCTTTTTAACAAAATTAGGTTTTCTCTCTCTATTTCATCCTTCATGGATATTGTGAATTGAGCTTTGTAATTTATTTTAATTTGTTTTTTATAGGGTTATCTCAGTCTTATAACTTGAGTCAAGCATGAGTTTAAAAGGTTAACTTTAACTATCTCGGGTCATTTTTTACTTTTATTTTTTACAAGGTTATCATGGTTTCATGATCATTTTTATGGGTTTATTGGGTTAACTGGAGTTAACTCAAATTGATATTGTATCGTTTTTTTCATTAAATTTTTTTTTGCAATCTCATCCTCAACATTGAGTTTATTAGGAATTAGACTTTTATAAATTATTTTGATTTATTTATAGAGAGTTACTCGGTCTCATAACTAATACCATAAATTTAGCAGATTAACTCAAGTTATCTAAAAAATTATTCATTTTCAAGGGATTTTTTTTTCAATTTCATTATTAAATTGATTAAAAATTAAACTTTAAAATTATTTTGATTTGATTTTTATAAAGTTATCATGATCTCGTAATTCAAGTCAAATACTTAACAAGTAACCTAAATCAATTCAATATATTAGTATATCAATATTTTAAAAAACATATTAACTTAAATATTACATTTTTTAATCAAACTATATTCTTATCCACAGTTCAAATTATTTTTAAATTTACCAAGTTAACCAAATCACATCAAACCAAACTCCAACCCCTTGCAATTTAATTTTTTTTTTCCTATTAAAAGATTATCAACAAAGTTTGGATTTTTATTTTTTACTTTTTTTACCACAGCCAATAATATTGTAAAAACCATAGAGGAAACATAAAAAAAAGGTAGATTAAATACAAGGGTAATTATCCCCTGAATTTGCTAACATATACGCATGCCTCCAAGAGAGCACAGCAGAATATTAATGTAGATGTCATCATGTTCACAATACAAGGCCCCAGGGGCTCCTTCAGACCAAGGGAAAACAAGCAATACAACACACCTAAACCTTCTATAACTTTTTAAATGGAACATAAATACAATTACAGCACATTTGCTAGATCTTAGTTCAAAAGAAAGCAATAATTTCCGTACCCCTTGGGGATTTATGTACACAAATCAGCAAAATTCATAATTCTTTAGCACTATCACTAGAATATGTTTCATTGCCACATGGCGCCTTCATTCTTTCCATCTTTGCAACTTTTGTGCCATATACATGCTCCTTAAAACCTGAAAAGAAGGTACCAGGTGGTTTTGGGGTGCTTGATGATTGCCATGGTTGGCACCCTTCAAATATTTACTTGTGAAATCCAGTTTAAAAGAGAACTTAGATTATGATGAACAGCTAAATATCTACACGGGAACCACATCAGCATTTTGATTGTCATCACATGTCAAAACAAGGCCTACAACAGAGGATGGAAGGAGGCATCGGAACCACTGACAACCAGTCGAGACAGGCTCTTGCGGTGGAACAATCATCAGCACATTATCGTGCCGTCGAACGACACCCATTACGCTAATAGTGCTCCCTTCTTTGATATACCTGAGATGCAAACATTTCTTAGAAGCATTCAACAACTCAAAAAACTTACTGCAACTGCCATGGAATCAAGGAATCAGTTTGCTCAACACTTTCCATAAGCCATACCCTTCTTTGAGACGCATGACCCGGTCATCGCTTGAGAGGTTGCGATCAGCTAACCAGCGTAAAAAGCCGGGAGACATATCTTTGTTCTCCTTTTTTATATCCACTACTGTAGCTGGCTTGACAAATGGAGCAACCTTAGCTCCATAGCCCACCTTTACTAGTGCTCTTAGTCCAGATTGGAAATCTGATATGTAAAAATCAGCAACAAACTTCTGTTCACCAGAAGCAATGCATCATTACAATGCTGGAGGCTATTTTATAAAAAGAAAAGCAGGACTTTGGAAAACAAGAACTGAAATGTTGCAATTTGCTGAATTAGCTACTGTAAATGACAGACACGCAATTACACCACAGTTACATTTCTTAGATACCAAAGACAGTCTTCCCAGTTTTCATTAATCATAGGGAGTCAATTTATGTTTTGTCATTAATGGCACAAGAACTAGAACTATCTGCATTTTCTGGTGTATTAAATAGCTACGTACTGAATCATATAAAGAACTCCCGTCACCTATCAGCTTATCATCATGCATGTGTTTAACAACTTCAGGCGTTGGTTCAGTAAACAAGAAGCGCTGGTCAACTTATTGGTCTCTGATATCATATAAACTTGCCCCAAACCCCGATATGTTTTCCCCTAGTCAGTAACTTACATTTTATTGGTCACGCCCATGTCTCAGTATAAAAAAACATAATTTAGGTATCAGGTGCTTTGTCTATTGCTCAAACATTCATTGGCATTTGAGTATATTGAATTCAATATGCTTTCATTAATGAGAACCTAAGTGCCATGAGCTGAAGCTTAATCATCATTTCCTAAACTGTTTTCCACATCAATATTTGGGCAGATCAACATGAGAGCTCAGCAAACTAACCTCTGAATGTCTCAAACCCCATGAGAAAAAACAGTGCTTTGCATGGGCAGACTTTCCACCCAACCCTCTATATTCATACAACTCTGATGAAACATACACACATCTGGATACACTCTGGTAAGATGACTCCAAAGGTATACTGCCACATGTGACAACCTACATAAAAAGATAAATCAGACATTATTTGTGACATTATACTGCATGATATGATACAAATTTGTTGCAAGTGCTAAAAATGCAAGCTTTGACCATCAAACAAGCTCCAAAAAATTAATTAATGATGAGTTCCATATGAGAATAAGCACTCAAAGTTTCATGTAACCACAATGGTGGAGATCCGTATCTTATGAGCCCATGTTGCCTCTAGCCCTTCATTCTGTTGAACTTTCTTAACACCCCTTTTCATCTTTTAATTTTGCCCCCTTAAATTTGACTTTCAAGCTCTACAACTGCATCACTGCAATGTGGAATGTAGACTTTCCAGGTCATGATACACTACAAAAAATGGCAGCGACAGACTCAGGCTGGCTGATTTCATAGCAACAAATGATTTCAGCACTGCCTTCAACCTATTAAATCAATGATGCTGTTCACCGTACAAAGTCCATGTCTACGGTGTGTGCGTAATGACATGGACTTATTTCCACTTTCCATGTTGAAACAAAGTCACCAAGAATAACTTTAGTGTTCAGGACAATGATAGACAAGGCGTCCATTTGGTCATCTTCACATGGATCAGTTCATATAACAAAAAAAGGAAATTATTCAATCAATGCTCTCTTATAGAAAGAGCTGGACCACCCATGCCTATAATTAAAGAAACACCCTTCTTAACTTCAACTCAGTATATCTTTGACATACTTAACAAATCAGTAGTCAACCACCTTGATCCCCTACTCCATAACGTTATGGCATGTCATAAAAAGCAAGCATTGATGTCATTACTCTTTAAAAATTCTCTTCCAGGTAACAAAAAAAAATCATAAGACTTGCCACAGGAATTGTTTATACACCACAGAACTCACTGGCATTCTTCTTCATAATATTTTTCCATATAACCAATTGATATGAACATAAACTCCAAAGACAATTTAGGGGAAGAATCAACTGCTCTTCTAGAGAAAGAATAAGAACCTCGCAATAATTCTTCCAGAAGATTTGAACGTCATCTCACATTTTCCTAACCTTTAACCCTGAAAGAAGCAAATTATGATTCCCTCCAAATTCCAATTTTGCACATGCAACAATAAAAATCAACCATGACAGCTGTTCCTTAACATTTGTTGTCATGTGAATTCTAAACCAACAAATTTGCCTCCACCAAAAAAGTAAATTCCTAAAGTGGCATAAAAAAAATATAATCACTTCGCAATAATTCATCAAGCAAATTCATGACAGCTTTCAGAATCATATACTTTAACCCCTAAATAAGTAGATTATGGTCCACTCATCGCCTCAACATACAAGAAAGTAATATCTCATAACAGCTTTGCTGGCTCAACTCCACCTATCAAGTAGATCAAATTTCCTCTTTTCAGCAAACACCCACAAAAATCAACTTTCAGACAAGAATCCTGGATAAAGCATCCAGGCAAACAACGATTCTATACCACCCAAATAATATGCAAGCTTGCGTCTACATGCAAAAGGATATGTCCTTTAGTAGACTAATTGCACAAGGCTCCTTTAAATTTCCCCAACCAAAAAAAAAAATCACCCTTTCTACAAAATCACGATGTTAGATGAAATGTAACACATCAGCCACTGGAACCACTTTGACACCACCGAAACAACCCTTGATGGATGAAGATCCGTGTCCGGAGGTCAAAATGGCTTTTCATCCAAAATCTGTTCCATAAATCTCTCCTTTATGTAGCTTTCAATTTTCGTCCCCTTGCTCCCTTCCTTCATAGAGCAACCATTGACAGTGAAATTCAATAATGACAAATTCCATACCCATGATAAATCTTTTTAAGTTAAGAACAAACCACTAAAATAGACCTACATGATGTCAGAATTGACCAGCAGATAATAAAACAATAATGGCAGGCACGCTGGTTTAACATTCTTTGGCGTTAGATTAATGGATGGATAGATACTCTTTCACCATAATTAGCATTAATCTAATCACAAAAAAGACAGAAACATAATAAATAATAGTAGTGTTAGTGAAGAGAAAAACACTGAAATTACCCCGGTAACCTTGACATACTGTCCATCAATAGCACCTCTAAGCTCAGTATCAGGGTACCTCCTAACAAACCCTAACAACCCTCTCCTTCCCCATGCACAATTCCAAATCAACCCCACAAATAAAGGCACCAAAACAGCCCCAACAGCCACCAAGATCACAGCTTTTTTAACTGCAATCATCAAAAAAGCACCAACAAGCAACCCCATCACCACCACCACCATCACCACCCACACCACTGGCCTTGAAACCCTTAACCCCACCTTCACATCATCAGCTAAGCTCGTCACTGCTGAACCATAAAGTGCCTTGCTTGATGCGGATCCTGTGCCCGAGCCGACAGCACTGTTGTCAAGCTGACCCGATCTCTTTTGTAAGCCTGATCCCAGTGGTCCGGAACCAAGTGGGCCAGAAGTGAAAAGCCCTGTTGGCAGGGCGACGTTCAGGGGACCTGAAGTGTTTCTCATGGGACCTGAAGAAGAGTTCCTCATGGGACCTGAAGAAGAGTTCCTCATGGATCCACTTGAAGAAGTAGAAGCACGTGAAGGTGGTTGCTTTGGAGGGTCAACCGCCGCCGGGATGTCAAACATTTTCCCCAACTCACCGGACTTCTTAATGTCACCGCCTATATAAGGAACTGCCCGTGATGCCATGGTGGGTTGTTTCTCTTTTTGTTGCTGTCCAGGTAGACCCGACACCACCAACCCGCTTTTGAGCTGGTGAGACTGAATTCGGGTACCCATTTGCTCAAAGCTTGAAACTTTACCGCGTTTTTGGAAGACAGAGTGCTGTGGTCAGTTGTTACTTAGTGGTGGTGGAGAGGCAGTGAGAAAGGGGGTAGTGAAGGGGGGAAATGACAAGAACGGGTTTGGAGAAATGTGATAATGACGTGTCTTGAAAATGGAACTGAGACTCCCTTCTTCTTCTTCTTTTTTTTGTGTGTGTGTTGTTGAGTTTTAATCAGGTATGGGCAGTATAAGCTTGGTATGGTATGCACTACGTGGTGGAGGCTTATTTTTAGGAGGTGCATGGGACTTGGTAATATATTATTTTTTTAGAATAGTTTTTTATGGAAAAATAATATTTTCTAGATTTTTATATTGTTACTTAAATTATTAAAAATCTAAAAAAATATTAACTTTATATTTTTAAAAATAAATGCATGCATTCCCGGACTGGTTGGAAATTGTCCAGAGCATTGGATAACGATAGGGTGTTTATTATTGTATTTAAAAAAAATAGAAAACATTTGGGGAAAAAATATTTTTTTATTTTAAATTAAAAAAATTTAATGTTTTTGAAGCGTTTCACCCACCGTGCCGCAACTTTTGCTAAAAAAAAATTCATTTTAAATGAATATAATTTTGTATTTTTAGATTATTTTGATGTGCTGATGTCAAAAATGATTTTTAAAAAATAAAAAAATATTATTTTGATGTATTTCGGCACGAAAAAACACTTTAAAAATCTACTGCAACAGCTCTTCTAAACAGGCTCTTTATATAATAATATCAAAAAATATTTTTAAAAAATAAAAAAATATTATTTTAATATAATTTAACTACATTCCTAAAAAGTCTCATGGTTCGGAGAGAGGAGGGGGCGAGACTGCTCCATATCATCTGTCAGTTTCTAGCCGCTTGCAAATGGCTCTACAAGGAACGGCTTGATGGGGGATTATGGGTCCTACGGTGTAGATCTGCTTGCCAGAAGATCTTGTACATTTTATATCGTGGCTTTGTGCAATTTGATTAGACATATTGAACGGCCAGGATAAATCCAATCATAATTAGACAAGCCAAAAAAAATTAAATTCGGGATGGTAGAGTGGGTCCAGTAAAACCTTCCTAAATAATGAGTAATCGTGGTCCACCTGTAGATCTACTATTTGGTTTCAAAAACCGAAAAAAAAAATTATTTAAATTTTAATTATTTTAATATTTTTAGATTATTTTTATATAATAATATCAAAAAATTATTTTTAAAAAATAAAAAAATATTATTTTAATATAATTTAACTACATTCCTAAAAAGTCTGATGGTCACACTCACACAAGCAAAATGTGGGGAATTACTGGCAGTAGAATTCATTGAGAATTATTCTTAAGTTGTGGTGGGAATTCTTCAATAGTTTGAGGGCACTTTTGGAAAGTTTCTATTCAAGCTAGTCGGTGGTGATAGAGATGGCAGCTCCAGCTGTTGACAAAGTCCGGGCCAAAGGTCGAATACATCCTTGTTCTGGAAACAGTTAAAAGATTCATTCTGCTGAAGAATCCGAGGTTCAAGATGGCAGCTTAAAGTTCAAGATGGAGGGAGTTAATTTGTTTCTAATAGGATAATATTATTTTAATTTTTTATAAAAAAAACTATCATATTCATGTTTTAAATAATAAGGTAAAAAATCAATTAATTTAGAGCGTGTTTGTTTTTTACATTGAAAAGAAATAAAAAGGTTTTGTTTGATTAAACTCATAATTATAAGTGTAATTTATAGTTTTTTTATTTAAATATTTTTTTTAAGTTATTTTTTCAATTTTGAATTATTTTAATATATTTTAAAATAAAAATCATTTTTAAAAACAACCGTTATCACAATCTAAAACACTATCTTAATTATTAGATTATTGATTTTATAGTGATTTTTTCAACGATGTTATGTTATTTTATTAAAAATTAAGATATTATAAATAGAATAAAAACTAAAATTTAAATTTGAATAAGTAAATCTTGAAGATTCTAACATCAAATGTCTATCTACCACTCCATGGGAGGAAAAACAAAAGCAAAAGAAGAAGAAGAGGTCTTTATGCAAACGTGTTTGTTAGACAGTTTTTAAGGGACATGGTGTAATGATAAAAGATTTAAGATTTGTATAATATATCTCAAGTTTGAATCAGAACGTATATCTTTTATAAGAATATAGAACAATTTAAATTTTACTTGTTTATCTAGACTTATAAAATATATTTTTTGAAAAATAGAGTTTTCTCAAATTC
The DNA here is from genome assembly GCA_025169955.1 of Salix arbutifolia. NCBI lineage: Eukaryota > Viridiplantae > Streptophyta > Magnoliopsida > Malpighiales > Salicaceae > Salix > Salix arbutifolia. Next base: position 1,529,555 of record CM045912.1, read on the forward strand.
ATTTTTTTTTTGTTAAACAGCAATGATCATGTAAATTGGGAAACGATTGGCTTAGGTTACATAGACCGAAGAAGAAGAAGAAGCTGGGGTTGGATGCGACCTTGATAGGGACAAATGTTTCTATTTTTGTTAATTGTTATTATTTAAAAATTAATAATGAGATTCATAATAGGACAATTCTCCTACAAGTATTGTGTTAAGAATTTGTTAGAGAAGAATATAAATCATATTCTGGGACCTCACCTATCAGCTTAAACTTTTATGTGAGATGGTTCTTTAATATGGTATCAGAGCCTTGTTGACCGCTATCGAATCTCACCACCCTCATTCTATTTGATAAAAATTAAGCACAAGATAGAATGGCGCGGTCACGAGTTCGAATTTCACCACCCTCATTCTATTTGATAAAAATTAAGCATAAGTTATAATGGGCTTGTGTGCAAGTTTCAAGTTCAAATGGCTTTCACTTGAGGGTGTGTTAGAAAAGAATATAAATCATATTCTGGGATCTCACCTATCAACTTAAACTTTTAGGTTAGATGGTTCTTTAATAGAATTAAATGTATTGTGTTAGAAATTCATGATAAAAATACTCACGAAAATATTTTTCCTAGAAGATTTTTTTTTCTATTTTGTATTATCATGTATTTTCTTGTGTAAAGATAATTGTTTTCCTTTTTTATTTTTCATATTCAGTATCTCATGAGTTTTCTAGTTTTTTTTATAATAACATTTTGTCATGTGCAAGCATTGATAAATAAAATTAAATGTGTTGGGTCTATCCTATAGCTACACTATTCTTGGCCTTTAAAAGTTTTAACATGTAGCAAGCTTGGTTAAAACCCTTTCCTCTTATCTGCGTCACTGGTTTTTGTTGAATTGAACCATGAATTCAATTGGTAAAATCCAATTAACTTGATCGAGTTTTTAATGGTTTGATTGGCATGTTTAAACTCGATTTAAACCTAATTAGGTTAATAATAAAAAAAAACATCGTTTTGATAAAAAAATAATTGGCTTAGTGGTTTTCAAGTTTACTTGGTGCCCGACTCTTTTTCGTCTGCTTTTTAAAATATTTTTTGTTTAAAAATATATTAAAATAATATAATTTTTATATTTAAAAAACTATTCTTGATATTATTACATCAAAACGATCTAAAAAAATAACATTTTAATTTTAAACAAAAAATAAATATATCTAAAAAAATATTTTTAACACCAATACATTATAATAATAATAATATAGATTTTTTAAAAAATATATTCTTGTTTTTTAAAATATTAAAAAATATCTGAGTTTTTGATATAATTTTTAAAATCAAATCAAATCAAATCAAATCAAAATTATTATTTGCGAATATAATTCCATTCCTCCCGGCTAGGAAACGGTATGATAAGCTTCATAGCTGTCACTTTGTTGTGCCCATTAGGCATTTCCTTTTTCAAAAGGATTCTTTGTTTTGTCGCTCCCACCTCTTCATGATCACGTTAGCCTTAGTACCTTGCATCTTTTCTTGTCCACTTTGCTTTATAATTTTCTATATAAACTTGTGCTAGAAACTCGAGGAATTAGGGCATAATGCTCAAGAAAAGTTGTTTGTTTCTAGGATTATCATTCTTTCTTATCCTTCAAGTTTTTATTAAATTAAAAAAATGATAATTTTAAATCATTTTTTATGTGTTGATGTTAAAGATGTTTTTTTAAAAATAAAAAATATTATTTTAATTTATTTCTCAACAAAAATACTTTTAATTACATTCCTAAACCGACATTAAACAGAGAATCACTCTTTATGGTCTTAGATTTCAAATTTTGTCGCTTATTTATTATAAAATCGATATATCTATGTCCTTCTATATAATATTCAGACAAATATCTTAAACTTTGACTCTAATATAAATATAATAAAAATCCCTTCACTCACATGTTGTCGACGTGATGATGTAACCATGTTTTATATAAAATGTTCTCGTGTGTGGCAATCTAAGAGCATATCTTAATTAAAAAATAATATTTTTTTTTAAATATCATTATTTTTCTTATAAACGGCACGAAATTGGGGTTAACATTTGTTGTATGACATTATTTAGTTTATTAGCCTATGAAATTTGAAAGCGTGGATTGTTCATCGATTGCATGGAGGCTCATTTTGTAGACCTCAAGCCTAGTCTAGCATCTAGTAAATTAGAAGAAATGTTCTCGTTACTTCTCAAATACATGGACGTGTCGATCGGTGAATGGACCACAAGTTAGGTTATAATTTATCATTTTGTTTCGAAAAAACACTTTAAAACACTTGTCATTCTCAAAAAATTATTATTTTTATATTTTACTTTAAATTAATTGTATTTATTATTTTTATATCATTTTCATGTGTTGTTATTAAAAATAATTTTAAAAAAATAATTTTAACATATTTTTAAATAAAAAATACTTTTAGAACAATTTAAATTATGCCTTCAAACAGACAATTGGACGAGCAATATACAAGCAATGGTGTATGCAAAAATTCAGGTCACTTTCTCTTGGATCATTAGGGTTTAGAAGAGAAAATTTAATTAATATACAGCTGCATAGAAAGCTCGTTATCAAGATCCTATTTAGGAAACGTAAGGCTTGATTTATTTTTCGGCTGTGGTCAACGAGGTTGACTGAGAGAGACTCCATTTTCAATTGCTATTTTGGAATCCTAGTTAAGCATGGATATATTTTGCCATCGCTTTCGGATATCTCTTGCATGAGCAAGGTGGGTGATCTTCAATTGAAATATATATATATATATATATATATATATATATATATATTTGATTTAATCTAATGCAATTGCAAGTGTTCATTCATGCAAGCCTTGTATTTAACGTGTATTTATATGTCGAGTTATTTTTCAATTAAAAATAAATTAAAACACTAATATTATTTTAGAAATTTTTTATTGTTGATATCAATGTATTAAAACTATAGAAAAACACAAATTGATTCATGCCTCGGGGTGGCTAGACCACGCATCAAGAAGCTCTGATTTTACAACTATTATAGGTGGTACGGGAGCATGCCCACAGCCACAATGATGACCGTGGGCCTGGAGGACCCGGATCCAAGGACAAGCTGGACCTGCCAGAGGCACTAGATTCGAGGCCTTTCACATTTAGCCCATAAGCCTTGCCTAGATTGAATTATTATCTCGTCTTTGTCTGGTGTTTGTGGGGGGTTACAAAAGTATTTTTTAAAACATTATTATTTATTTTAAATTAATTTTTTTTTAGTGTTTTTAAATTATTTTTATGTATTAATATTAAAAATAATTTTTTAAAAATAAAAAATATTTTTAAATAAAAAATATTTTTAAAATCAACTTCAATCATACTATCAAACAACCAATTCACCTCACCTTGTCCTGTCATGCTGAAGGAAACAAAGGTGTAGTACCTATTTCTGTTTGGAGTGTAATTTATGTTTTTTTAAAAATTATTTATAAATATATTAAAATAATATATATATATTTTTTTTTAAAATATATTTTATATCGGCGTAAGTTTTTACCCATTAGCCACCTTCCTATCCTATCCACAATGGCAGAACAGATGACCAAGACGACGAATGAAGCCAAAATAGCGAAGGACTGTATCAAACTGGGTAACTGTAGATGGTTAATATTGATTTTGAAAATGATTTTTATTTATAAATATATTAAAATAATATTTTTTTATTTTTAAAAAATTATTTCTATATCATTACATAATAAATTAATTAATTAATTAATTAATTTAAAATAAAAATAAAATGAAAATTCATCTTTTTTCAAAATACTTTTGAAAGGGATATAATTGATTTTTAAAAAAAAAAATAGAACAGTAAAATTAAAAATATTACCTGAATAGCACGGTTTGAATTTTTTTTACTGAAACAACATCGTTTCAACCTGTCACGATTCTAAATGGTGACACCTTACATTATTACGAAATTAAACTCCAGTTTTTTTTAAATGTTATTTTTTTTAAAAAAAAGTTGTGATTGAAGAACATAATATTTATTTAATTTCATTTTTTTTAATTATGATTTTTTATATATCAAACTACGACTAGTACACACTATATTATTTCACTAAAAAGTCTTGCCGTCAATGTTGTTTTATTGAAAATTTAAGTTTTCTATGCTAATAGCCCAAAATAGTCAAATAATTTTTTATATATATTTTTTGATACGAGGAAACTCTATCTCTTCGAAAAATATATTTTGTAAATTCATGCGGTTGAGTAAGATTTTGATTGTCTCAGACTCTTACAAGATATGCACATCATAACTCAAATTCAAAACTTATTATGCAAATCATAAATTCTCTATCATTACAATCCCCCATTTAAAACTTTCCCCTGTAACTCATAAGAGAGAAGTCAGATCACTGCACACAGGAGATTTTTTTGAATGACTATTCACACCATTCTAATAATTTGAGGATTAAATTGATAGGTTAAGTAACACTAGTATTAGTCATAATTAAAAAATAATAATTTGAGGATTAAATTGATACTACCTTAATTTTTTTTTAATATTTCTTATTTAATGTCATAATATTAAAAAATATAAAAAAAATAACACCATACATTAATAATGCCGTCGCTGTAAGGTTAGCGGGCCCATTTCCTTGCTTATCCTGTTTCTATCCTCATGCTGCCTGTGCTTTCCTTCTGGAATAGAATGAGAGGTTATTTGTGACGGTAGTTGTACCGTTGTTTCTCTAAAATTTGATTTTATTTTATTTTAAATGAATATTTTTTGGTGTTTTTAAATCATTTTGATGTGTTGATGTCAAAAATAATTTTTTAAAAATAAAAAAATATATCATTTTGATGTATTTCTAAATAAAAAGCATTTTCAAAAGCAACCGCAACCGTACTCCCAAACAGGCCCTAGATATGGATTAGGTGGGGTTTGTTTTTGCTGTCAAATTATATTTTTGAAATTTTTAATTTATTTTTTGATGTTTTAAAAATTATTTTAAAAAGTAAATCGTAGACATATTATTTCATTTTATTAATTAAAACCCACATCAAAGATAAGTTCCATTGGTTTGGAATAAATAGTAATCATGAGTTACAATTCCATTGGGAATTTGGGATATGCACCTGCACTTGCCTCGTTCCTCCTCATTTTCTTAATATATTCCTTCCAAGTGGGAAATTTAGACATTTGATAAATATATATATTTTTACTAAATTGATTTTTTTTGTTGATAATTTACATCTCTGTATCAAAATTATTGGGTTTTATTTAAATCACAGTGTCTTGATAATTGGATCATCATTTGATCAATCCACAGATGACACAATGGCTAGATTACGAGTGTTTCTGTGCGTGGCCAATTATTTAACCAAATACAGAGGAGTCTTACTATATTTGAGATGGTTTAGCGATGATGGAAGTATTTATAGCAAAGATCTCAGGAGAAAGTGGTGTCAGATGATTTGCCACTTGTCATGTCGAGAACTTTCCACCTGTAAAAGCCACTTGTATGTGGTACACAAATGGCAGTGTAACAGCAATCAAAAGATGGCATATGTCCTAAAGTTTGAGAATTTCATTATAGTAGCTTAAGAAGTGGAGAAAATGAGAAATTGTCAATCGATGAGGATCATCTGGTGATCATCGGCGACACTTTGCCACTGTACCCACTTAACATTAATGATGATAAAAAGGAAACAAGCAAGGAAAGATTACTTTAATGGAGTTGGATTCTGTCCAGAAAAGAGCTCCCCTTCTATCCTTCTCTCTCTATGCCTCTCTTTCTATCTCAATAATCTAAAAGCTCTTTCTTTTACTTTTCAGTGGAGCATTCACGAGCCCCCCGTGAAGTTTCTGCTTTGAATTCATCTGTATTTCCACTGCCAAACGACCTAATCTCTTGATCCTGCCGTCAAAATCTATCCTCTCCTTCTTGTTTTTAGTTTTTGGTTTGCTACAGTAACACCCCTGCGTTTTCATGAATTGTCTTTTATTCTTTTCTTTTCTTTTCTTTTCAGTTCTTCGCGCCATGAATGAATACTCATAACCTTTCTTTGTTTGGTCTTTGTCTTTATTGGTAGTTATCATCATCTGTTGAGAAAATTTTAGAATGGAAAGCTGTCGCTTGGCTGGTTTTTTCACGCGCTAAAGAACTTGAGCGTGTTTTCTTTGTTGTGTGCATGACTGTTTCTTGTACTGGTTTTGCTCAATTCATGAAAATCCATTTGTCCTTTTCAATTTTCTGCAGAACCCATGTTTCTGAATCAGTTCATGCACTTTCTAAAATCAATCCACACTTTCAGGAGGAAAGTTCCTTTTGATTGTTTGTTTTGATACCCCCCCCCCCCCCCCCCCCCCACTTAATCATATCTCTGGCAGTCATATCAAACACAACAAGAGAGGTTCTTCAATGGCTAGTTCATGTTTCCATGCATTCCGTCTTCGAAGATCGAAGAGCAGAACATTAACAATTCCCTCCTCGTCAAAATCCCATTTTAATTCTGAAATGGAGAACTTGGAGAGGAAGAGATTTGACAGCTTGGAGTCATGGTCAATGATATTGGAATCTGAGAATGTAGAGACTTGGGAGGATTCAAAGGAGGACCGAGAGGAATGGACTGCTGACCTTTCACAGTTATTTATAGGCAACAAGTTTGCCTCTGGAGCTCACAGTAGGATTTATCGTGGGATTTACAAGCAGAGAGCTGTAGCTGTCAAAATGGTGAGGATTCCAAACCAGGAGGAGACTAAAACTTTGCTTGAACAGCAATTCAAATGTGAAGTTGCTTTGCTTTCGCGTCTCTTTCATCCCAATATAGTCCAGGTCTGTCTGTGGTTTTGCTTCCCAATTCAATTAAAAGCACAGAAAGCCTTTCCTTTTATTAACTAGCAATGATTTAGCTGATACGATTAATATGTGAACGAGTAATTAGTGAAGGTATAAAAGGTAATCACTGTATCCTGCGGGTATTTCCTTGGTCTAATGTGTTTAAATCTGTAGCTTGATTTGGACAAGACAATCTATTCCTATGTGAAAGCTTTTTTGATTTATTATCCTAAGTTGGCCTGATTTTTTGAGACAACCTCAAATTTCCCAGTATCAGCTTGATGAAAGCCTCAAATTTCTTATCTGTATCTGTGTTTTGTACCTCAACCTGAAGCTTCACTGAGTTTCTGACCTCATGCTATTGATGCTTCTGAAAAGAATTAGGCTTTAGTCTTGCTTTATATTCAATTTCCATAGGTGGAGAAGAAGGGGTGTTCAATTAAAAACTCATCTTCAATTTGGTTATATCAATATGGTAAAAAGTGCTTCTTTGCAGTTCATCGCAGCTTGTAAAAAGCCACCTGTGTACTGTATCATCACAGAATACATGTCACAAGGAACTCTGAGGATGTATCTCAACAAGAAAGAGCCATACTCACTTTCAACAGAAACAATACTGAGATTAGCTCTTGATATATCACGAGGAATGGAGTATCTTCATTCACAGGGAGTCATCCACAGAGACCTGAAATCAAATAATCTGCTTCTGAATGATGAAATGAGGGTTAAGGTTGCCGATTTCGGCACATCATGTCTAGAAACACAGTGCCAAGAAACCAAAGGGAACAAGGGAACCTACCGCTGGATGGCGCCTGAGATGATCAAGGAGAAACATTGCAGCCGGAAAGTTGATGTATATAGTTTTGGGATTGTGTTATGGGAGCTAACTACAGCTTTGCTTCCCTTTCAAGGAATGACCCCTGTGCAAGCTGCATTTGCTGTAGCCGAGAAGGTATGCAGATTATTTTTGTTCAATTCAACAAGCATTTGCTAATTACAAGCTCTCATAGAAAAAATATTTGCCTGCATGCTTCTTTTTTCTTACAATTTGATGTTTCCAAAATGCTCAACTCAAAGCGGTGGAACTTTCCCTTGGTTGTCTCCAAGGAACGTGACGTGATGGCAAAGAGCTTGCGATATGTACAACAGGTCTCGAGTTTGAGTCAGGACGTGCACTCCTTGTAAGAGTCTGGGACAGCCGGGGTTTTACTCTCTCACCTGAGTCCATAAAGTGCGCTTTCTAGGAGATTGGGTTTCCTCGCATCCAAAAAAAAAAGAAATTTGGTTGAAGTCTCAAAACTACAGAGACGGATACAGTTAGAATAGGAGACGTGTCCTTTCTGTTTTGATATAATAGAAACTCGCTCCAAAACTGTCATAGACATAGATTTATGTCTCCATCTCTGTCTCATCTACTAGGTATTCGTCCCTTCTATCACGATACTAACCAAAAGCAACTGTTCATAAAAATCATGAGATCTATTGTCTCTTAGAACAATCATCTAAAACAGTAAAATTTACATGAAAAACTTGGTAGGAGAAAGGAGGCGATCGTGTCTGTTATTTTTGTATTGCTATGCTATTGATCATCTACTAATTTCAAGATGTGTATCTTATTTAGCAATACACCCCTTTTGAACTCATGTTTGCTATTGATTAAGGTGATATCTGAATCTGTTTTGTGAAATCTCTCATTGGTGGCCAATGGATAACCAAAAACAGAAACAATGAACTATCTTGGATGGATTCATTCATTTTGGTATCTGTCTTTGAAGAATAATTTTGGAGGGAAAAAGCTCTGAGAACTTGGAAATGATGAGAAAGATTATTTCCAGAACCTAGCTACAACACAGTACTGAAAAACAAGTTTTCTTAAACTAGTTCAAGTCGAAAACAAGTTTCGATGAGCATGCATCACACAAAGTTGATATTCAGCTTTATTCCTCTCCATCCTTAGGGCATATGAGCAGAAGGAGCATCTCCTTTCTTTATCTGCCTCGATTTTTCCTCAGGAAGTGAGTGGACTAATTCTGTTATCCCCATGATACTGTAAATTTACAATGCTTCATGACCGCTTAAGCCTTAATAACATGAATTGGGGTTCTGCTGCTTTCCAAAACTTAATGTTTTCCATCTGCTATGAGGCTGTAAACTCTAACTGTGTTACTGCTATGTTAAATTTGTTTCAATGGAGATTCTAAAAGGCAGACAATTACCAATTTTGGTTAGGTTGATCATGCTGTATTTTCAGGGTAAGATTCTGAGATTGCTCATCAAAACTCTTACTACTGATCTAGTTCTCTGAAATAACATTTGATCTGTGTGCACAAAAATAATATCTGTAGACATCACTTGAATCATGTGGAAATGCTTATAAAAACAGAAAATAGTTTCTTGTTTTAGAACTAATACGGATGAAACCTGAGAGCTTCCACTTTGGTCATTTGAAATATGAAAGGGCTCTGCTAGGCATGTTAGCCGGACCATAATTTCAGATGAAACTGAGTAATATGAGGCTATGTGAATAACTGAAAGCAAGCCATATTTATTTTTGCCTTAAGCATGGTTGTTAACTCGTCCCCAAGGGGCGTGACGTGATGACAAAGAGTTTGAGATCTGCACAGCAGGTCTCAAGTTCGAGTGAGGGCATGCACCTCTTGTAAGAGTCTGGGACAGCTGAAATTTTACTTGCTCACTTAGGCCCACAAAATACGCTTTCCGGGTATGGGGTTTCCTCGAATCCAAAAAAAAGAAGTTAAACTCGGCCCAGCCTGAAGGTTGACCTGTGACCCGAGGCCTAGAATAGTCAGAGTTAGTGGAAAATCATGGATTCTTTTCTTTTTCCTTAAAAAAAAAGAGTTAACCTAGTCAACTCATGACTAGGCCTTAAGCTAGGTCAAACTGCAGACTGGGTTTCTTAACTATAGTCTGAAGAAACTTTCTGTCAGTTTTATGCGAGCAATCTTCCTGTGGTCTACCATCTGTAAGGCTCCTATGCTCAAATTATGGGGGAAAGCTTAGAATGCATATTCTATATAATAGCTGACTGATTTGACAATAAAAGGAAAACTCTCTGTGGGATAAACATATCTGATCCCATCGTTGTTTCCATTGAAAATGATCATTTAGTTGCTAACTATATCCTTAACTCTGAAATGCAACTTGGGGCAACAGACCAGTTCTATATAAATTAGTTTTTGTTTCCTTGGCAGAATGAGCGGCCTCCTCTGCCAGCAAGTTGTCAGCCAGCACTTGCACATTTGATCAAGCGCTGCTGGGCAGCCAATCCATCCAAGCGACCAGATTTCAGTTTCATTGTTTCTGCACTGGAGAAGTACGACGAATGCGTCAAAGAAGGCCTTCCTCTTGCTTCACACTCAGGGCTTGTCAGCCGGAATGCCATTCTTGAACGCTTGAAAGGCTGTATGTCCATGAGTTCATCTGTACCTGTACATGGCTAACTCCAATTCAAGGTACTTCCATACTTTGGATAGACCTCTTAAGAACTAGAAAGAATGCTAAATTTTGCAGAGAAGAGACTGAATATGGATGCCATGAGTTTGATAATGTGGTTTGTTTATTAGTGTTTGGTTACTGTCTCTGACAGAAAAAAATGCAGATAGTGGAAACAGAGAAGAGATATCTTCATCAAAATCATCTCAATAACAGATTAATTTTATGTTTCTGTCTTTATCTCATCAATCAATTAAATATGATTCTGTCTATTCTGTATATGTTTTTCAATCCTGAAGATTCTAACCAAACACAAAGAAGCTAAGAGAAAACTTGTGTTAAAATTCTTGAATGAACAATGTTGTTTTCAAGATGTATGGAGCTCATACATCAACCATGAATTGAAGCCTTACTTCCCTTGTAGCAGGTGAAATGTTAGGCAGGCTGGAGCTATTGTGGAAGGAAGGAAGGAAGATTCAATTATACAGCAGAGGAGAGGAGGGCCCACAATAGGTGTAAATATATGGTGTCTGTGTCTCTAAAAAAGAAAGAAATTTTCAAATTTCAATCATGGGTGAAAATGATAGCTAGCAATCCAGTCAGAGGAATCTCCACCTAATGCCACCATTTTTCAACTTAATTATTGATAATCATAAAAGTTAGGGTTAGCCCTAATCATGATAGAATATCTATTATGTCTGTGCTTGATCCAATTAAAAATAAAGATTGTGCTAACTAGCTATTGCTTTTTTGTTCCCTTTTGTCTCTCTCTCTCCATGATTTTCTCTTCAACAGTCCATGCCAACATCATCCAAGCAGTTTTTAGTTGTTTTCAATGTGTATTTAATAATTTTATATTCCGTCACATGATAATTATTATTATTTTCTTAACTATATTGTACTAATGATGTTTGATAACTATACTATTAGAGAATTATATAAATTATATTCTAGGATCTCACTTAACAACTTAATTTTTTAGGTGAGATGGTTCCTTAACATGGTATTAGAGTCTTGTTAACCCAGCAGTCATGAGTTCGAATCTCACCATCCATATTCTATTTGATAAAAATCAAGCACAAGATAAAGTGAGCATATGTGCAAGTTTCAAGCTCAAAAGCTCAAAAGACTTTCACTTAAGAGGGGTATTAGAAAATAATATAAATCATATTCTGAGACCTCACCTAATAGCTTAAACTTTTAGGTGAGATGGTTCCTTAACACATACAATATTAAGATGTGTTTTTTGTCTTCATTTTGTTATACTCCATGAAAATTGTTGAAAGCTGATCTATAAATTAAGAAATATGATTAGGGACTAAAAAGAAAATTAAGTTGAGGCTAAACAACTTAGTGCAAAGGGTTTAAGCAATCATTGATGGTTATGTAAATGTGTTATTTGTGTTGGTTAAAGAGCCCTTTAGGTAGCTGGCTCACATGCCAGTGAGAAAAGCAAGACAATACTATTAGGGGTTGAATATTTTTGATTTGGTTTAGTTTTTATCAATAAAAACAACCAAATTGAAAAATAAAATAAAATTGAAATCAAACTAAACCCTATTTAATAGTCATTTAATTTTAAATCTTACATAAATTTATCAACTTTTGACTGTGATGAGACCAGAAATTGCCTGATCCAATAAAGCAAATGGATGGAGATGCAAGTTGCTTGATCTATAAACCACAAGTGTAAATTATGAATGACTTTGTGAGTGGAATACCATCATTCTTTTCATTTCAATGAGTGAAAGACAAAAGTAGAAAATATTTCAAAAGCATTTTAGGGTTTTTTATTTCGACAAGGACCAAATATGTGAATTTAATAGGTTATTTAGTCATCTCAATTTAAATATTGAACTAACAAACAAAAGATAAGCAAATGAATAAAAGAAAAGATTTAGGTTAATAGTTAGATTTTCAAGAAAAAAACATATTGAAAAATAACCGCTACCATAATATTGAAAACGCTTTTCAAAAAATAAGGTAAATACAGATGAGGTTGATGTTGCTCACACCGAAATTAAATTAACTTTATGATTATTGACTAATTCCAAGCAAAAGAGAGTCAATGTCATTGTCACAAATGGTATCACCAAGAACATTATTTGGTTTTGGTTTACCATTTCAAACTTTTGATTCCAATTAATATACTCTTAAAATGAATGAATGGGACATTTGGTATTGACTTTATCTTTAATTAATTCGAATGAGATGCTTATCCCCCACCACCATAAGCATCTTAAATTACTTTTAAAAAGATCAACCATGCAATAGTGAATGATAGGTCATTCAAGCTCAATCCACTCTTGATTTTTTTATTTTTTTAATCAAACTTTGTATTTTCAAAATCTGAAATTGAAGAGCAAGTTGAGAATTTTTTTAGTTTTCGAGTTGTAACTACCGATACTTAATAAAAAAAAAAGTGATATAGGAATATAAAAAAAATATAATTAATAATGTTTTTAGTAGGTGTAAATAGTAAATACTCATATTATTTTTAGTGAGATCCGATATGCTCATCCCTTTTTTTTCGTGTTAGGTAAACACTATATCCCCTGATTATGACTATTAATTCATGAAGCTTTAGGTGCATTATATTTAAAAGAGTTTTTTTTTTAAAAAATAAAAAATTACTTTTATTTTTTTACTTTAAAATCATTTTTTTGGTGTTTTAAGATCATTTTTATGTGACGATGTCAAAAATAATTTTAAAAAATAAAAAAAAATAACATTTTAATGAATGACAAGTTTAGAGAGAATATATGATAATCTAAGTATATTATAATATAAAGTTAATTTTAATATTAAATCGATTCTTTTCGGTATTTTTAAATGTTCCGACAAAAAAAAAAGCTTATAAAACGTTATTTTAACATGTTTTTAATTGAAAAGTATGCATTCTCACTTAGGATATTAAACACGCAATAACAATTACGAAAGAATAAATAGAAATAAATAAATATCAAATATTTATAAAAAATGTCAGGGGCAGTAGAGGAATATGTGGTAATGAGGTAAGGTTGCCAAGAATCTGGGCTTAGCTGTCTCTGTTCCTGTGAGTGATTGGGCAGGCAGCCAGGCAGATTCGCATTGCAGAGATACTCTAACTAGCAACAGATATACACCACCCAAAAAGATGCTATCCCTCCACCTTTTTGACCCAATTACACAGATGCCGTCGATGACAAATTAATATTGACTTTTGACCATGCCCATCACCATGATATCAATTTTTTTTGGATGCTAGAGACCCCGTCTTTTAAAAAGTATATTTTATAGGTCTAGATAATTGAGTGAAATTTTAGTTATTTCAAATTTTTATAAAAATATATGTCATAACTCGAATTCAAAACCTGTTGTGCAGATCAAAAGTCTTTTGTCATTACGACATGATTGATATCATGGCCATCACGCCATGATATAATTGAAATTACATAAAAAAATTCTTTTTAATTTTTTGATATCAACATGTAAAAATCATCGAATAGCACTAAAAAAAATAATTAAATTTGATGTTTTTTTCAAATGAAAAATGACTTTTAAAAGTACCCAAAATTATTTACTTATCTTATATGCAATCTAAATGCTATGCAATGCTACTTTTGATTTCTCCTTACTCAATGTGTGTGTGTAAAGAGCTAATGAAAGCAAAAGAATTGAATAAGAAGTTGTTTGGAACAGCTTCTCAAAGTGCGTTTCAAAAAATTTCATTTTTTTTCATTTTAAATGAATATATTTTGGTGTTTTTAGATCATTTTGATGTGCTGATGTCAAAAATAATTTTTAAAAAATAAAAAAAATATCATTTTGATATATTTCAGCACGAAACAACAGTTATCCCAAACAAGCCCTAACACTAATTCAAGTGAAACGTGGTTTTTAAATGTACTTGAAATTATCAATTTAGATTAATTTGTCTGACATGCAATATGAATGCCATGCAATGCTACTTTGGATTTCTCCTTACTCATGAGCTGTTTGGGAATACATTTGGAAACACTTTTGAAAAAATAAATTTTTATTTTTTTATTTTAAATTAATTATTTTTAGTGTTTTTAGATGATTTTAGTGTGCTGATGTCAAAAATAATTTTAAAAAATTAAAAAAACATCATTTTGATGTATTTCTGAACAAAAAATATTTTCAAAAATAATTTCGACCACACTCCAAAACAGACACTCAATGTGTGTGTAAAGAGCTAATGAAAGCAAAAGAGAGATGATATCAAGATTATCAAATAACACTAACATAAAAAAAAACACTAAATTTGATGTTTTTTCAAGTGAAATATGGTTTTTAAAGGCACCGAAATCACTAATTTTTTTTCATTTATCTTACATTCATTAAAATGATAAGCAATGCTACTTTCGATTTCTCCACAACTCAACATGTGTGCGTGTAAAGGGCTAAAGAAGAAAAGGGAGAGATGGCATCAAACTTTGGCAAGCACCCAGCTTTTCTTCTTGCATTTTCATTTCCAAGGAATTTTATTTTTAAAAAAAATAAATAAATTATGCACCTTGCATCATTGCACCATTTTGGATAGAGATGGATGCTTCTGGCTTTTTATCTGTGGTCGAGATTATTTTTAAAAATATTTTTTGTTTATTTATATGAACAATTCATTAGTATAAAAGCATTAGTGGAAGTGACAAGGGAGGAGCCTAACTTGCTGTTAAATGCCAATTATCAGCAGCAATCTGCATGTAAACCACTGCCATTACTGCTTCAGTTAGCTGAGTGAAAAGAGTAGTATCCAATCGACTTTGACATAAGAAAAAACACTTTCTTGACTGGAAATCTCCCATTGAATTTGACTGTTCGTTAGTTTGTATGAGATTGTTTTTTAAGTGTTTTATTTATTTATAAATATATTAAAATAATATTTTTATTTATTTTTTTTAAAAAATTATTTTTGATATAACAGATGAAAATAATTTAAAAATACTAAAAAATATATAATTTAAAATAAAATATAAATTAAAAAGTATAGATTTTTTTTAAAAAAGGTTTGAAATGAAATGCCTAACACCTAATAAATTTAAGTCGACTCGCTAACTTATAGGATAACTCGATCAAATCATGGCCTAAGCTTTTAACCAATCAATTATCAAAATGCTAGGATAATAATGACAAAAAAATTCAATTACTCTAATAAAAAATAATTTCAAAAATAAAAAAAATGTGGGTTTAGTATTGTGATGTAAGATATTTTATATTTACTTTAAACAAAATATATTTTAAAATCCTGGTTTTATAAAAATAAAAATAAACACTGTACATTTTTACTGACAATAAGAGCAAATGTCATTAGCCATGTATGTAACAACGTCCTCAAGAGATGTGACATAATGGTAAAGGACTTACGATCTGTACAGTAAATTTTGAGTTTGAATCAGAACATCTGTTCTGATAAGAACCTGAAACAACCAGAATTTTACTCGGTTACTTGTATTTATAAAACACATTTTGGAGAAATATTGTTTAATCACGTAAAAAAAATGTATGTAACAACAAAAGATATTTGGACTGAAGTGGGGACATGAACAGTGGATTAGGGTAGCCTCTTTTTATTTTTATTTTTATTTTATTTGAAGAGATTCATTCATCAACATTACCATTATGCAATCACCTTCGCTTTAATCGAAGCATTTTATTTTTGTGCCTGCTTTTGCCGACCTCGATAAGTGATGACACCTTTCTACTCCATTTCGTTCGTTTCCACCGCAAACACCGCACCCCCCACCGTCTAGCAACTTGTTTTTTGTTTTTTTATAATTTTATTTTCTTACTTTAAAGGTTAAAATTTATTTTTAAAAAAATAAAAAAGTATATATTATTTTAATATATTTTAAATAAAAAAAACCCTTAAACTTAATTGCTGGTAGAATACCAAATGAGCTCGGTTGCAATCTCTTCTAATGGCTAACGTCATCGCTCTTGTAGTAGACTTGTACTGCTATTTCCCCTACGTTACGTTATGTTATCCACTCAATTTCTAAAATTGGAAACCATTTTTTGTCACGAAAAAACAAAATAAAGAAATGTATTTGATTTGAAAATTAAAAATAAATGTAAAAAAGCATGTACTTTTTAATTTTTATTATAGTTATTTCTATTTTGAGACATTAACCACACAGTAATATTGTTGGTTTAAAAAGATTTATTTAAATTGATAATTGAAGTGTTTTTCATATTATAAAAAGTCTTGATTTGATATGAAGGTTTGAATATAATTACTATAAAACAAAAGTTACCATTTTGAATTTGTGATTCGATGGATTCTCCAGGATTAAATGTTCTTGATTTTTCTTTTATCAAATCCTTGAATGTTTGCTAAAGCAGTTGAACTCCCGGATTAATTCTAGTTTTGATGTCGAAAATAAACATTTTTTTGATAGATTTTAATTTTAATGCCATTCATGGATATATCTTACCTGGCTAGAGAGATGATATGAAATTTGCTAGAAAAAAAACACATCAAAATTGATGATGATTCAAAACTATAAACAAGGAAGAGAAACCTTCCCTTTATGATCTTATATTGAAATGCCAGAAAATTAAGCAGTAGCTTGCAGGTTCCATCTAATTCACTAGCCCAAAACACCCCAAATCCTCTCCCCGATGAAGCTCACAAACCTCCTGACAGACCCTTTATCTGTCACCTCTTCACCACCACCACCAGCAGCAGCAGCAGCAGCAGCAGCAGCTTCACCCCCGCCTCCGCCGCTTCTCTTTTCATCCACTGAACTAGACCCATCCATCCTCTGCTTCATTCTCAACTCTGCCCTCTTGCTCAACTCACCAGACCCTTGACTATTTCCCTTCCTTTTCTTGTCTTTCTTGCTCTTGTTGCCACGTGTAGAGCTACCATTTCCTTGCTTCAACAACCAATCCTCAAAAGCATCAATAATCTCATGAATGACCTCTCGATTAGGTGACGAGTCCCATCTAATCCAGTAACTCATGTAACACCTAAAACAGTCACAGCTGAACATAGGAGGATGGTCATTATTGCTGCTGCTGCTGTTCTTGGTGTAGGAAGTTGTCTTCTGGCGAGAACTACTCTTGCTGCAGAAGACGTTGTTATTGCTTGAGCTGGAGATAAGATAGGCCAACACCTCTCTGTCCTCCGGAGAAAGAGCTGCTGCGAGGGTCAGGATGGCGGCTGGAAGAAAGGCCAGGTGGTCTGATATCACCGGCGGCGATGGATGCACCGTGCCTTTACGGTACAGCTTCTTCATACTGGATGCTCTGGATGGATTCTGGGAAGAGATGGAGATGGGGATAGTTTAGGGCTATCTAAAAGAGGCGTAGACTGGAAGTTAAAGACTTTGAAAGTTCGATGAAGGAGGAGAGGTAATATGATATATGAGAGGAGAGAGCATGCGTTGCAAATGGCAAACACGCTCGCGCTTTGATGGCAGAGATGTTGGTGACATAGTTTTGGAGGGACATGACGAGAAAATGAGTTAGTAGGGCTACATTCGTGATTCCAATTGCTTTTTATTTTAAAAATATTCTCTAGAATATTTATTTTTAATATAAATACATTTAAACCATAAAAAATAATTTAATATGTCATGAAGTAAAAAATAGTTTTAAAATAGAAGCTACATGACAGAAATTCTAAGTACTGATGTTACTGTTATGTTTAGTCTGTGGTTCCTGTCTAGTCACTAAACTGCCCCTCTTTATACGCCACATTTCAATTAAAGGGCTGGTGGGATTGATTAAAACGCGTGCAGGAAATACTGTAGTAATACATCTAGATTACTGTGGATTATAATTTAAATAATTTTTTTAATATTACTTGGTAAAAATTCTATCTAAGCTAATTGTTTTGGCCAAATATATAGCATTATACAAAAAAAAACATGCTCTTGATTTTACGGGAGTGAAATTCATCTTTTTTTCTTGTTAAAATTATTTTTTTTAATATTTTAAAATCATTTTAACATGGTGGTATTAAAAATAAAATTTTAAAAATATAAAATCTACTACTATTTTGATATTTTTCCGAGAAAAAAACAGTGAAAAAACAAGCTCATATAAACACCTGCCTTCAGTGCATGTCCATCCCTGGCAGAAATCTTCTAATACAGCTCAATATGTGGAACATGATTTGATTCAAGCATACCTTACAGAGTTATCATTTTGTTTATGATCTCGCGACACAAATGTTAGGGATGAAGAGTTTGTAGAAATACAGAATCCACTGTCAGTATATGACAATGCTCAAAATATTTCGGCAGTTGATTGCTTGACACTGGAATCATTTTACCACAACGTGCATGATAATAATATCTGAATATTAGTTTCCCCCATATATGTGATAGACTCTACCAAATAGCCCAGAGCTATGACATGAAGCTTATGCAAGTTCAACAGTGCCGAAAAAAACTCTACGAAGAACTTGGCAGGCGAGTCTTGATCCATGATTCCAGGTATTTCAACTCTGCGTTGCTTATTGAATGTCCAAGACCAGGATAAGCCTGCACAAGTGCAGATGATCGGCAGGTTTCATGCATTGAATGATAAAAAACGAGAAGTTTTAGAGTGAACAAGATGTATCACCTTAAACTCGCAGCTTATACCGGCTTGTTCAAGGAATGGTGGTCCTGCTTGTCCAGCTTCGAACAATACTGTTGGGTCAGACATTCCATGTAACCAGAGAATGGGTGTCTGTGCAAAGTTAAACTCTGAATCAGTCTCGTGAAATCCAAGAAGTGATGTTCTTGTTACAAGTAAATCACTCGGAGAATGATAAATGGATAGAACTACAAAAGAACAAGGTAGCTGGCTACCACAGAAACATGAAGACAGTAGAGGAAACTATCTTGGAACAAAATTCTGGGGAATCAACATGTTCCCACTCTAAGATTAGAAAGCATTTGTCTTTAGCAAGACGTACCCTCTTTGCATCTAGTGAAACCTGTTCCATGATAGAAGAATTAAAAGGAGCCCATCCACTGAAGACTGCGCCACCTCCTAGAGTTTTCGGGTACAGCAAAACACTGGTCAAGGTCAAGGCACCTGTAAGAAGTTGTTAGATATCGGGAGGTCCCGAAAAAAAGAGATCAATTTTCGAAGTGTGTAGGTTTGAGGCAGAGAGAGAGACCTCCTTGGCTGAATCCACAAACAAATACGTTCTCAGGATTTGTCCCTGCAGCTATTTCCTTGTCTATCATTGCATGCACATGCTGAACAGCTTTCAACAAACCACTCTCATCTTTTGGAGAATCCTGAAGAATGTCAGCAAAACAAACAAACTAAAACACAAGCAAAATCTGGCATCAAAAGCGTCCAACATCCTGGATGTTTGAGGAAAATACTGGTGGGACCATCTCAAGATTCGAGCCAAAAAAACAAGAAGATAATAACCCATTTGTTTCATTATCACTCAACATCTCATGAGACTTGCAAAGCTTATTCCATAGCTAGGTACTCTGCGAGTGTGTTATTTCAACACAAAATTAGATATTTTAACACTGAAACAAACAAAGAAACCAGTGATATAGTGCGTACCGGTCAAGGCTAACAATTCAATCAAACTGCAGCTACAATATTCAAAATATTAACTAGTCTATTCTTTCTGTATCAGAAGATTAAGATAATAATGGACAGTGAACAATCAAAAATTGATGTAGAAACACCATGAAGCAAGAGTACACAAGCTTCTCGCTGAAATGGCTAGACAAAAAGAGTTGTCAGCCTCTTCAGGTAAAGATGGAGAGAGCTGGCTAGTGAACCGAAGAACAAGAACAACAGATGGAAAAAGGATTTGCCTATGCTAAGATAATTGCAGATGTCGAGGAAAATAAATATCCAACCAGAAGAATTAACAACGAATCCCTTGCGAACACTGCTTTATTTCCAGCAAAAGTTCAAATTACAAAGTAGGCGTCAATGAAAAAGTTTAATGTCACTAGAATGGAATGGATGAATTGGGATCAGAAGTCTGAGGAGAACAATCTGAAAAGATGTAACAAAAGCTTTACTTACAGCTGTCACAGGAATCTCATGGATGTCAAACCATGATGGCATTTTAGCACCATCTACAAGGACAAATCACAAACTAATTAGTAAAGCAATGGAGTACATAGAGAGAGAGAGAAATCAAAATATCTCATGGCTAAAAAGAAAATACAAGTTTGCATGAGCTCATTCCAAAGTTAATGGTATATAAGACCCGAGCTTAAAAAACTTGATTAGAAGGGGGGATAGGATCCGTAAAGCAACCAGAATAACACACCCAAAAGAAGGAAAGTAGGAGGGTAAACATGGTCTGGAACTCTATAACTAATAAACCACATACATGAGCACTACGTAAACACCTGCCCCGCCCAAAAGACAAAGGAGGGGTTATAAAGATTAAAGTGAATGAAAACAATGAAAAATAAATCAATATTCAAAAGTGATAGTCCACCAAATCTGGTTTGAACAATTGTAAAACAGAGCAACAAAATAGGCTTCTCAAGATCTCCTTTCCCACTAACTCTTCTTGTTAGCTTCATTTTACGATCTCTCTTCCTTACCACCAAAATAACAGCTCATAAATGAACCAAATCAAATTTCCAACCTTTGAACTTCCGCTCCATGTCAATCCTCATAAAACTTCTATCTTCATAACCAATATTCACAATGCTAACATACTGTATTTCAATCTACTCATTCTCATCAAGATGTGATTGACCACTTATTCTCTGCCATTAACAGTCCAGAAAATACAAACACTATCAGCAATAGGTAGAGCCTATAATCAGTGGATTCACAAAGAGGGATCAATCAAAATTAAAGAGCGAACCAATGCTTAAGATGGAAAAATATGTAAAACCCATAAATCACACCCATAAAAACAAGTCCCACACAGCTAGAAATTTCATTCAGAAACCTAAACAAAGATTCACTGGTTTAAAGACAAGGTAAAAAAAAAAACTTAAACTAAATTTGGCATAAACCCCATAATAAATAGCACTGAAATGAACAAGATCATTAGAGAAAACAACAAAAACAGAAACACTGTTATAATATATGTAAGGATATGGCTTGGGGCTTACAGTTGCAGGAGACAGGGGCAATAGGAGCGGAAGGGAAAGACCATTTGGTGGTCCGGAATTCAGGAGAAGTGAAGAGGGTCTTGATGGGCTCATTGGCAGGGCCTGAGTCGCCCAATCCATGAAGCCATAGTACAAAGCTACGAGCAGCAGCCATGGATTGCTGTTTTTGAGAAGAAGAAGGGTTTTTTGGCTGCAAGAAAACTGATGCTATGAAGATGGCGGTGCCCAAGACAAGGGTTAATGAAAAGATTGCAATTGGCCTTCTTGCTGTGAGTGTCAGCAGAACCTGATGCATTGTTTTTGGTCTTCCATGGTGACTCCCTTTTTATATTTTTCTTTTGCCAGAACCAAACCGAGCAATTTTTCTCACCCTATTTATTGTTTTATTGGTTTAGTTATTAGTCAAATAAAAATTGTATTTAATTAAATGTTTTAACTGATACCAGTAATTGACTTTTTTTATAATAAAAATAATCCTTGTGGAAATTTTCTTTTCTATTGTCAAACGAATCCATCACTTCTCATCTGTCGAAGATAATAAGGTTACTAATAAGTTTGGTGTTGTGATAAAAAGTTTTTTATTTAAAAATATATTAAAATATTTTTTATTTTTCAAAATTTATTTTTAATATTAACTTATCATATGAAAATAAAAAACAAATAAAAAATATTGTTAAAACACAAAAACAAACAGTTTAAAATTGCGGGATGAATTAAGTTTTTCATATAATATGATTCTTGGTTGGTAAAGCGACTATCTTCAAATCTTTAAAACAAGTTTTATGTTGAAATGAGAAGCTATTGATGCTTCAACTTGTAAAATATAAAAGAGAGACAATATATATAATATCATAAAAAATATTACAAAGTGTATATGTAAATGTTATGTATTCTATCTAAACTCATGAAATGTTAATTAAATAATTTTTAATATTAATAAAATGATTTAAAAATATTAAAATATTTTAATTTAAAATTAAAAACATTTTTTTTTTTGGTAAAACAATTCGTTTAAAAGGCAATGCATAAGAGAGTCAACGTGTGGCCACATAGCAAGATATTAGGAGGGCAAGCCGCTGAACAGGCAAAGGCGACCGACACCGAATCTCCGTCTCTCGTCTTTTTTCTACTTCGGTAGCTTGGTTGGCTGTGTCAGGGTAGGGTTATTGGCTTCTTAATCCATGGCGACTTCGAAGCTACAAGCTCTGTGGAACCACCCAGCCGGTCCCAAAACCAGTCAGTTTTCCTCTGCTAAAAAAACTTTTCTTTTCTTTCGCTGAATTATACGTTCCAAGCTTTTCTATTCAGAATTTTTTCGATCCGATCCGATCCGATCCGCGACTAAAACATTTATCACCTGAGATTATATTTGATTTAGAGTTGCGTGTTCTTTACATTAAACAATCCAATTTAATTCCTCTAATTTCATTTATCTGTGTTTTTTTTTTTTCTTTCTGTTTTTGAGAATTATTTTGATAAATATTGGATTGATTTTCAACCCATTATATATTTTAATCCGGGAATCGCTATAATATGATGACCCAAATCAGCTATATGACTTGTCATCAAGAGGGATTGCTCATGTTTGGCTTGCAGCCTCGTAATGGGTTTTGTCTTGAGTAGATAGGTGGTACCTACAGCTTATAAACTATATAAGCCACTCCTGGTGCGGTATATATATATATATATAAGCTAAAAGAATGTGTTTTTAAGCTGTGAATACATTGGCTGGCGAGGATGTTGTTTGATTTTGATTTCAAGAAATATTGTTTGTTGGGTTGGTTTTTGCAGTTCACTTTTGGGCACCTACTTTTAAATGGGGTATTAGCATTGCTAATGTTGCTGACTTCGCTAAACCTCCGGAAAAACTTTCCTATCCCCAGCAAATAGGTAAAGTAACCATCCATCCATGGCTTTGTCTCTTTCATATCTTATGCGTTCATATTCCATGTATGTTGAACATTTTTAGTGTAGGCAAGCCTGTAGCTGTCTCTACCTGTCATGGACATCATCTTGCATAACGTTGAGAGCAGCAGCTTATTTTTCTTCTGCCTGATTCAATACTGATAATATCGTATTCCTCTATTTTACTCATATTTGTCACGTGGTTGATTTCCAGCTGTCACTTGTACTGGAGTTATATGGTCACGCTACAGTACTGTAATTACACCCGTAAGTTTTGAGAACCACTTGGTCCTTTTTCTTTGCATCTTTGATTTTGCATGTTGGATGTTTCTAGCTATAGCAGTTTATATTTAGATCTGAATGATATAAGTGTGCTGGTTGCTGATTTTAGGTAAGATGGTGAGTGCAATCTGAATTTGGTGGAATACTAAAAGAAATGTTATACTAGTTACCAATGATTACTGTTTGTATAGTCTGATCATATGTATTTGCTCTTTCATAAGAGTATGTGATCATATTTATTTTCTCTTCCATAAGATAACCTGCAAGAGAAGCTTTCATTTGAAAAGGTTGAAATTTTTAGTCATTTTGATTGAATTGGTGCCGTGGAATGATGGATAGGCTAACTTTTAGTTATCCAGTGAGTTTCTCATTTAGAAAACATGGGGAACTTTCCTCCATAAATTAAATGAAAAACGTGGTATTATTCAGTGAGCAGTCACCGGAACCTGATTTGGTTTGATGGATGAATTCTCATCAACATTTGGAGAAATGAGAGATAAGTTGGCTAAGGCACTGGATCATGCAACTTTAGTTCTCGTCTCGTAGGAATAATATTAACACCTGTGTAGATTACTTGCTCAGAAATTGAAAAATTGTGGTGTATCTATTCTTGCACTAATTCCTTTTTAGTATCAATATTAAAGAAAAGAATCTCTGTTTCGGTTGCTATCCCTGAACTTTACAAACATTTAAGAAAGTTGCACTGGTGTGGGTCCTTACATGGTCATGTTTGTATGCTATTATGTTGATTGAAAATTTCAGTTAATTTTGATTTTAACCTTTTCCTTTTTTTGCTCCATATTGCAGAAAAATTGGAATCTATTTAGTGTAAATGTTGCCATGGCTGCGACGGGCATCTACCAACTCAGTCGCAAAATCCAGTAAGTTATTCTGGAATTGTTGTGCATCTTCTCATGGGATTTTGGCAGTAGAAAGTTAGATTATCTCTCTCTAATTCCATTGTTGCGACAGATAGTTCATCTTGATATGTTGAATCATCCATGATTCTCTCTCTGTACTCTTGTCTGTATTTTTTGCTACTTTTATTGGCCAGGGCGTTAGCTGTACAGATTTTTAACCACTTATTCTACATCTCCAGGCACGATTACTTTTCTGAGGCAGAAGCTGCTGTTGCAAATGAATAATGAAAACCTGCTGTTCTCTTTGACCCCCCTGTAATGAAGTCATTCTGCCTTATCGCAAGGGTTTGGATAATTTAGTTATGATTTGAGCATGGCAATTTGTACGGCGATCAAGATTGTTGTTGTGCTTTTCAAGCTACTAGTGCTCGCCGTTCCTCGAGTTAATAATTTGCAGTTCATTTCGTCGATCAAGAATGTTGTTGTGTTTTTCAAGCTACAAGTGTTCACCGTTGCTCATTTCCCTTGTGAGAATATATTTGAGATGGTAGTTGATGTTACTTTTAAAAATATTTTTTATTTTGAAAATATTTTTTTGTTTAGAAATGCATCAAAATAATATTTTTTTTTATTTTTTTAAAAATATTTTTTTATATCAAAATATCTAAAAACACATAAAATTTAATTTAAAATAAAAAAATCAATTTTTTTTAAAAATATTTTTCAAACCCACTCCCAAATACTCCTAAACTTGCAGTTAATAACCTCTTGAACCACGGTCAACTTTCACATCGTAAACTGCTTTCGAATCTTTCATTATCCCTGGAGCTCCATGGGTTCGGACAGCATACATTGTATGCGATCATATGATCTATATCTGTAAGACTA
Organism: Salix arbutifolia; assembly: GCA_025169955.1. NCBI lineage: Eukaryota > Viridiplantae > Streptophyta > Magnoliopsida > Malpighiales > Salicaceae > Salix > Salix arbutifolia. The sequence goes on from CM045912.1 coordinate 1,554,830, forward strand.
TAATAAATATACACCAGTAGGATTTTAATCCAAATTTTAACAGGCAGCTTCACAGATAGCATTCGAGCTGTTGGTCAAGAAACCAGACACCAACAGGTTCACCATATCAGTCTTAACATGGCACATCCAAGTTCAGAAAAAAACAGAGAAGTCATGAATTATGTTTACAACAGAGATTCAACCATCTTCAAGAAAACCAGAAAAAAGAAAAAAGAAACGGAAACAAAGGGGAAAAACTCAGTTATTCAATAATTAAAAAATAGATGTCTCAATCGGTACAAGTTGCAATCAGCTCAGTAGGGAGCTACAAAGGTACAAGCTTTTTGCCACTGACACACTTGCCCTCGGTAACTAGTAAACAAATAGACCATTTTCATAGATCCTATGTCTAATAATCTGAAGAAAGGATTCCGCAATGTACCATCACTACTCAATTTAACCCTTTTCAACTTCCCATCTCTGGACAGACCGGCTTTTGAATCTGAGTCGCCATCAAGAGACTAATCCTAAACTCAAATCCAAAGTGCTTTCATTCAGATCTTGTCGTACCACTTGATTATCATCCTGAGAATGAAGTAAATGTTTGAGCCAAAATTAGATGAAAACTTGCAGTTAGAAATTCAAAGCTAAGTAAATTGTGGGCGCCCGGAGGGCGACATGGACTTTTCAAACAAGATAATCCTATATGGATGGTATAAGAATTGAAATTCATAAGCCAATTCACCTCGTTTTCTTCCATTGGTATATCATTTATGTCAGGTTTTTCTTCAGCGCTGTCACTCCTGGAAACTAGTTCTGCTATAGGGTCAGTATCATTCAGTTTAGATTCATCATCAACCTTTTCCAAGGCCTCTTGTTCTTCGGCCTCTTTTTTTTGTTTCTCTAGCAGATCAACCTGCGTTGTCAAACAGCCAAAATAATGGACAATAACTAAGTTATCAACACAAATGCAGACTAATACTTGAATGGACCTCATAATCAAAGCATAAATGCATTTTTCAGTTTTTCCAAAACAATGAAATTTTCCATGAAGAATAGCCAGAAGTAGAGCCCTTTTACAAACTATTCTTTCACGATGATTATCATGGGGCACAAAATTTAGTAACAGATTCATTCCAAACAAATCTAAATTAACCTGGTTTCACCAACCCCCCGCAAAAATAAAAAATACCAAACAATTGTCTACAGCAACACACTAATATATCTCTTGAAATTTGACCATTTGATTAATAATCACTTAGATTTTGAAACAAAATTTGGACCCATCACAGTAATTTTTGGCAGGAACCAAACCCTTCCACCAGTTTTTGCTGAATTACTTCTACCACTTAACAGTATTCTTGCCAAGGGCTCTTACTCTTTAGTTCCCACTATCTTTCACCATACCCTTTTTCCTCCTGATATGTAAGAGTGTATAGATCAAGAGTTCCCAGTGTCCAAAATCTCCTAATCAACTGGTTCCACCATAACACAATGGAAATCCATGGTTCCATGCACGAAGATGCATAATCTTCCATAAAAAAAACCCTACCCGAAGAAGCTCTTGCCCTTCCATTTAGCCTTCCAATGAAAGTCAAGTATCACACCAGTGTGCTCAAAGTTTATACAAGGCCTCAAAAACTGAACTTCCCACCATTCGAGTGGTTCCAGACAGCCTCTCATACTTTCCTTTGGTGAATTAAAAAAAAAATACAATAGTACAGTTTCCAGACCTTGCATTCTTCTATCAAAACTTCATTTCACTGCATCTCTATCAACAACAACTTCAACTCAGTTACTGCTTGACCCACAGGTCAAGCAAAACACCAAACATTTAAAAGCCACTCTCCTTATGTGCATCAAATACACCAATGTTTTAACAGTGTGCAACAAATAGAACAAAAGAAAAACTGACGAGAATTTTGCCATGCAACTGTTTCAAAATGAGTGAAAGCTAGAAGAATGGTGGGCATAGAGCTTCTTTGTAAAGATGCATAGTTTTGTAGCCCTATACATATGATGTAAGACTGGATTACTTCAAACTTATAGAAATGCCCGTAGTATACAAAATTTTAAGGCACACGGTGTCAGATACATGGAATCACTTTTGTAAGACAGATACACGAATGTCATGCATATATCTTGATAATGATCTATCACCACTTCAACTTAAACTACGAAGTCAAGTTGCAGGTTCTTGACTTGCTATAACATTAATTTACAAACTAACCAAAAAATCAACTGACAGAATTGAACAGTAATTTAACCACTGCCTTGTGTTTTAAAAATCTATAGCGTTCATTCAACAATACCTATAATAATTCTAGGCACACTAGATCATCATTTCAAGCTTGATTTCTCAGTTTTTCTTATTCTTAAGGATAGGAGCAATTCTATTCAGCAAGGACAAGAAAACTGGCTCTAGAAATTTCTCCAAAGAAGGCCTTTTGTTGATTACTTCAAGGCATTCCAATTTCCAAAGCCTTGTTGAACATAGCTTGGAACATGAGGGTGATACATTTATAGAGATTCTGATGCTGAACAACTGTATTTTCCAAAATAAGGTATTTGTACAGCTGAATCTATCAGCTCCTTGTCCTTGTTAACCATTCAAATAAATTAAGAAGTGACAGCAAAGCACCAATGGGGCATGAGTACCATACACTTTAAAAGTAAATGAAATTATCCTGAAGCTAGTTGACATATAGGCTAGCGATTCAGACCAATTCAAGCTCCAATTGAACCATTGAGTGCATCCACTGATGCCTGACTTGGACCACCAGCGTTTCCTCTAGTTTATCCAGTGTTTATCCCAGAATCCTAGTTTACCCTTTCATTTGCACCAAGTGAATGAAAAAATACAAAACATACAAGATCAACATAAACATGATTTTGTTCTCTCATTCATTTCATCCGAACATTATACTACTTTCCATGCTGTGTTATTTTGAAGCATTAAAAAGAGAAGTTAAAAGTCAACAGCCAAAAGCCAACAACATTAATGGTTAAAGAACATGGACTTCAGAAGGTCTTGGTCATGCATAACACAACACAGTTGACCAAGCCAGCCTTAGTCGCACCCACCTAGAATCTAAATACACTGATTACCACACAACCAATCATATTAAAACTCATGCAAGTTTTTTGAATCAATTGCATCCTTGAAAGTCTTTATAACTGTGACTACCTGGAGGGTACTTGTCACTATCCAAAAATGTAATGATCCTCGTAGCTAACAGACTAAGGAAAACATTTTGGGTCCAGGAGAATATTACTAGCTGTTAACCCACCAATGGAATGGAAATGGAGTCTATACGCTAGTAAATGTCTGAAAACTCTAGAAAGCAGCGTCAAAGCAATTAAAATAAACTATGTCTCATAGTTAAAGTATCTCCCCATTACAATCTACAAAATCCTAACTAAAGAGGCAATCTTTCACCGTCAAGTCCACATTACCCTAGGGTGACTGAGAACTATAGCTTTGAAATCCTACTAAACTCGGAATCTTTCTCACTATCAAGCCCAAACCAACCTTGCATAGCTGCAACATAATCATCGATCCTTTAGATTCCCCCCCATAAACATCAAAACAGACAAGCAAAAATACAAATCTGCAGAAAAATAATAACTTGCAAAAAGCCCAACCCACAATTTCATAAAGTCATAAAAATCTTACAAAACCCATTGACAATTTACTCCAAAACCTCTAATTGTGACTGCCAAAACAAAACCACTGTTCATCAATAACCCAGATCTAAATCAGCCAATCCAATCACACACAACCCCAGATAATTTCTAAAATCAAAATCCCAAAAATATAAAATAATTAACCTAATCGAAACCAAACCAAAAGGGGGGGAAAGGTACCGGAATGTATTTGAATTTACGCCTAGGAGGCTCATCGGGGGCGTCGCCATTGGAGAGATTAGCATTGTTTTTATTATCATCACTGCCGCTGTTACCGCTGTTGTTAGTGGCAGGAGAAGAAGAAGAACCATTGGATTGCGCCAAAGGGGTCCACTTATAAAGCAAGAGCTGGGAGCCGTTATTACCGTTAGAAGAGTTTGAATTGTTAGCAGCGGCAGTGCCATTACTAGTAGCGTTATGGTGATGCGAGTGGGTATTGATATGGTTTGATGAAGACGACGGTGGGGTTACGTGGACCCATCTCTTCTTCCACTTCCTAACCGGCCCACTGAACACCGTGGCTGGCCCGTACCGAGTCGAAGATCTCCCCAGCCGCGCCCCGACTCCTTCCATTATTTGCTTTCAAATCGGTGCCGGATCGCGCGCCCACCACGCCAAAACTGAGTATGAATCCTTTTATTTGTCTTTTCTTGTATAGTTGATTAAAAGGGGAAAAAAAATTAAAATTCTTTTCTCTTTGAAATTGTCTTCTTGCCTCCTCTCTTCTTTATTTTTTCTCCAAACGAATATAGGCAGAGATGACGGACAGCTGGTTTTTTCCTGTTTCGGGTTCGGGCTCTCGGGTATGGGTATTTTACTTGTGGGAGGATCACAGCCTTTGAACTTTGACTTTTTTCTTAATTGGTAATTTTTTGACCTTTTCTTTTCTTTTTCAAAAGAGAGATGCTGATATCTAATTACTGAGTTTCTCTTTTTTTTACAAAGAAGAAAAACACTAACGCTGACAGCAACAAGTATTCATAGCATATACAAGGAGGAGATGCAAATCCAGGGTTGAAAAATCCTCGGAACATGTTGTTCATCAGAATAATATAAATTATATTCTGAAACTCATTTAACAGTTTAAATTTTAAGATAAGATGATTTTTTGACATGATATCAAAACTTTGTTGACTCATCGATTATAAGTTCAAATCTCACTACCTCTATTCTATTTGATAAAAATTAAACACAAGATAGTATAAGTCTGTGTAAGTTTTAAAAACAAAGGACTTTCACTTGAAGGGTGTGTTAGAGAATAATATAAATCATATTCTGAGTCTCGTCTAACAGTTTAATTTTTCAGATGAGATGATTTTTTGACACCACAAGCTTAGCGAGAAAATTAGCACAAGAGTTTACATTTTTTAGCATATGACTTGAATTAATTTCCTAATTTCTGGCTACAAGATTTCACCCAGAAAATGCTCTTTTAAAAACTTTTAGAGAGCACTTCGCGGTACAAATTAAAATAAATAAATAAATTATTGAATACCCTTTAATCCAGCATAAATTCTTCAACTATATAAGTGGTTTTAATATAATTGTTCAATTTGATTAGCTCATGAAAACATTTTTAGCGGTTTACCCGAACACACTTGATGAAATGGATCTCAGAAAATCTACAAGGAAAGATGCTATTTATATGCTCTCAAATGGTAAGAAAATTAGTTAGAAGAAGCAATTATATTTTAATATATTTGATACACGACTATTTTAATAATATGATATAATCTTGTTGACTTGACAACTTGATAGGCCTAAAAAAAATATAAATGATTCACAATCAATAAAATATTAAGAAATAAAATTAAAAAATTGTCTAATTAAAAAAAAACTCGAGTCAATTTAAATGAACTTATCAAATTATGACATGGGTCACGAGAACAAGATAAACTCGTAAAAAATGGAGAAACATAAATACAAAAAATCATAGAGAAAAAACTAGTGAGAAAAAAATATATTATAATGAATTATTATTTTTACAAGAAGTGTATTAATAATTTTTTGTAAAAGAATTGCTAAAATTACATTTTATTTACCTTTTTTACTTATCAACACGATTATTTTGGAAATATACATAAAACTTGCAATTTCTCAATTGACAAAGTCAACGGGCTGTAAAAGATAGGAGGCGGGCCGGCGACCTATTCCAAGAAAAGGCCCAATGGGCCTTTTAATGGAAACAAAGGTAAGGATCGAATAGCATCTTTGGGCGGCTGAGATGATCCTTCCACCACCACCACAACCACGATCTCTTCGTATAAAAGGCAGCCTTCAGCACTAGGGTTTCATCTACACTTTCACAACTTTTCTCTACTGGGTCTGCCTGGCTCTCTGATCTCCTTCCCTCCCGTCATTTTCTTTCATTTATGTTTTGTATTATATTATACCAACTGTTTAGGGCTAAGTAGAGCTACATGTACCAAGGGGAGGTGTTAAAAAAATGGCCTTCTCCTTGATTTGCCAAAGCGGCTGTAGCTATATCAATCTAATTGGCTGAGAAGCTAACTGGCCGGCTGTTGTGTGAGATTGATTTTCTATCTCCGATCGATAGATCTGCTTACCGAGCTTCTCACATTCTTTTTTCATCTACTTCCTGTTTTGTTTATCTTGTCTTTTTTTAACTATCCAGATGCAGATGGAAAGAGGAGGGAGAGAAGAGGGAAATGGCATAGGATTTAGCCTTTTCCAGAGACCCTTCTCTTATATCATTCAATCGTCACTTTCCAGGCTTTCTGCTTCGAATTTCCCAGCAGTTAGCGTCTATCCGTGACTACATCTATTCTTCTCAAGCTTGGCTCTTGTTTATGTTATTTTTCTTTTTGATTTGATCGAAACCTTGAACAAAAACAGCATGTTAAAACAATAAAAAGGCCACTCTGTTTGTGATTCGATAGAATCATGCCTGTCTAGTTCAGCTTTCCTTGGGATCTTGAAACACTGAAACATTCCTTGGTGGAAGAGAGCAGCCCAGAGGAGGGTTGGCGGCTGCTGTATAGGCCTGTTGAGCTCCATGGATGAGGACATTAGGATTCAAGTAATCCACAAAGTGCTGGAGTAACATTTTGAAATGACATTTTAACATTATTGATGACCGGTGAATAAATATGGGCCTTTGAAATTCTCAGAAATCTTCATCGTTGCCTGAAATTAAGCTGAAATCTATAAATCCCAGAAGCTGAACGAGGCCTTTGAAATTCTCAGAAATCTTCATCGTTGCCTGAAATTAAGCTGAAATCTATAAATCCCAGAAGCTGAACGAGTTGTTAATGCTCTGCCCACTTGATTAAATCAAAAAAGTCATCAGCTTTACACAACTTAACCTTCGAAATTGAATGTTCTCCCTAAATCTTGACGATAAACCACTCTATTGGACTATTATTATCGTTCAACCGAGTGTTATTATACTATACTCGAGAGAACACAGCATTAAGTAAAGGGTATAGAATAGAAGGAGACATTTTGCCTTTTCTGAATCAAGATGTTTGCCTTACAAAAAATTACAGACCTGCTATACAAATTATGCTGTCTTCCATCGGAAAGAAGATGATAGCCTTGATTGATTCTAGCCTGTCCAAGGCCAAAAGGGCACGGTGAGATTGTATCATGCCCCGTCAAGTTATGGCGAGATATCAGGATTTGAATGTTTTTAATTATTTCCAAATAGTTTTGATATAAATATATTGAAAAACTCGTGAAAGAAAATGCCTCCAATTGCATTATTAAACATGCAATGTGACGGGCTGCAATTCGCCGAACCAGACTCAACCGAAGCAGAAGAGGGGAAAGGGAGGCAAAGCCCAGCTTTACCTGTCAACCACCCAGGCCGAACCAAATCTAGTTGGTAACTAGGCAGACCCAACTGACTCGAGGGATGGTAGCTCAACATGGAGAGAAGAAACTCCCTTCCAAACCGTTCCTCTTTGCCCAACCAAAACTCCCTTCCTCATGGGTCCATCATCAGACCAGAATGAAACTCAACTTTTATAAAATTGTTGAAAGAAGTGTCATTGCAAACACCACCACCAATACCACTAGGAAGAGTATGTGGGTGGATTTATCCAGTGAAGTGATTTAATAGTAAATACATGTGTACTAACATATGATTTACTGTGATTGCCGCTGCAGCCTGGATAACTAGTTTTGTCTACTTAATGCGGGAATACAAAAAACAAAATGAATCATAACATGAATATTAGAGTGGTCAAAATTTATTGTGATGAGAGATTGATTTTTGATAAATAAAAAGAGGTTTTTGTTATTTGCGGAGAAAAATAAGACAAAAAAAAAAGAAATAAGAAAAATGAAAAAATAGGAGATAGGATCGCTTGTCATATTTGTCTTATCATAACTTAACTATGGCTATCGTAGGAACTGTTTGAAAGAATTGTTGCGGTAATTTTTTAAAATATTTTTCATGGTGAAATACATCAAAATAATATATTTTTTTTATTTTTTAAAAATTATTTTTGACATCAGCACATCAAAATGATCTAAAAACACTAAACCATATTCATTTAAAATGAATTTTTTTTTTACCAAAAGTTACAGCATGGCAGGTGAAACACCATGCCAAACAGCTTCTTAGCTGTTGCAATGACATAAAATACCCTCACCAATGATGATCCACTAAACCAGTTAGCAACCACCTGGTCTGCAACTGGATTGGTATAACTTGTAGCAACCACCACAATAGAGTCATAGCCATAGATCTCACTCACATGCGCCGTACAGGCACCGTCCCTCCAGAAATGGAGACAACAGTTTTCATGGCTCTATTCCCATCGAGCTGGCTAAACTGAATCGCTTGATCCCACCATGGTGCGGGTCGATCCGTCCTTCACGAACTGTTTCACAGGCTATATGGATTTGACTGCCAATAACCTGATCAATGGTTCTATCCCAGAACTGACTGGAAATCTTCTAAGCTTGAAGGAGTCATACTTGGCCAGCAATCAACTTTCAGGTGCTACACCTCCTAGCATCGTCAACGTAATATGGTAATGTCAACAGGAGCTGGATTTCCTATTTAGAATAGCTATTAGTCAGGATAAATATTAGGAAATTTCATTGGAATCCCATGAGTTTAGGCTAATTCTTTAATGAGTAAAGGATTAATTGTTGTATTTCTCTATAAATTCCTCCTGTAACAAGAAGAAAACCAATACAGTGATATACAATTTTTTACATGGTATTAGAGTATTTCTAAGAAGCTTTTCCATCATATTTCTTTCTCTTCTTTAATATACTACATTCTGTATTTTGAATTCTTTATTATTATTGTTCATCATCTACAATGGAAACCAATTCAGCAGCACCACCGTGCCTACCTCCGATGCCGCAAATCGTAGTCATCAAGACAATTCTTCACTTTCAACTGGAATTATACTGGATGAAACTAATTACTACTATGGTCCCAACTCATAGAGATGCGAACTGGTGCTCGTAACAAGGCTGGGTACATCACCGGAGAAGCTAAAAAACCCGACCCTGCCGATCCAAAGTTGGAGGCATGAATAACTGAAAATCATCAAGTCAAAAGCTAATTGATTGACTCAATGAACCTATCGTTGATGCAACGATTCATTCGTTTTTCCACAGCTAAGGAGATATGGGAGGCGGTGTCTAAAACCTTCTATGATATATAGGAGAAACCAAACAATTGGTTTGGAGCATCATTCTTAAAATGTACGCCGGGAATACTCTATATTACTGTTAAATTATAATTATCAGTCGATCATCATCAAGTGATCATCTTGAAATAAAAAAAAAAAAAATTGCCATTTCTGGATATATATATATATATATATATATATATATATATATATAACCTCCTTTATTTTTGGTGTAATATACATCCATAACAGCAGAGATTGCACCTCGTTATCTATCTACCTTGAACACCATTCGAATAATGATTTTGTAGAAAGCAAAATTAAGGGTCGATTTGTATTCATCCCACCTTCAATTCAAACCTAAATCCCTCCCGCTTTAACTATTACAAAGGGAGGCAATTATTTCCCTATACACAGTGCACAAAACCAGACTTAATTAATTTACTAGCTAGTGGCCCTTGCCTTTCGCCATTGGAAGGGCTGTGCTGGCAAGCTTCCAAATTGAAGCAACCTATCTATCAATGCCATCGCTTCGGAATGCAGAAGTCAAATGGCTGACTCCCGAACCACCCTTCCTTGCCATATCATCTTTGCAATGGTCGTAAATTCTCACAGGCAAAGGCTCGAAACCAGTAACTCGTTTTGCATAAATCACCTCGCGATCAGATTTGGCTTCCTTTCTTCTACTTGAAACTTCATTCGTTGTCCGCTTGTAGTGACCAAACCACTTTGCGTTCACGTACCCATATCGCCTCCAAGGTGCTACAGGCATTCCCGCTCCCTTCATTGATTCTCTCATCGCATTGCACATTAATCTCACAATCTTCTTCACCTCCTCAGGATTCCCAATGTAAACTCGTGGAAAAACTTGAAGCAACTCAGTGTAATGGCTGGTGGGGCGAGCAATTATGAACTCCCCAGCTAAAAAAACTTCAACAATGTAGCGTTTTCCACTAACATTCACGTCTACGTACTCATAATTTCCTGCTGGATGCCTCCCAAACTTATCCCACTTTGATTTGCACTGGCCTGGAGTCATTCACAAGAACAGATTAAATAAGAACAATGTGTGATTTCTGATCACAAAACCCCTATATTACTGTGAGAATTCTGCAATAATTTCGAGTCGTAAATGGGAAGATGTACTAACCAGCATCAAAGCCTCGCTCACGTAAATGAGACATCAATCCACGCTTAAAGTCGAGGTGGGACGACAGTGAGGATCTTTCTCCTATGATCCCACAAGCAACCTCTGTCTCTTTTCGAATCTCTTGCCTGTCATTGCCATCACCATCTTCTTCATTGCTACCTAGCAAACTCTCCAGCATATCCTTGGTTTCAGAAAAAGAGCAGATATCCCCGGGGTCCTGATCATGATGATCAATATTATTCTTTGATTGTGGACGATAATGAGCCGTTTGATCTTGATGAGCAAGATTATTATTTTCCTTCTCGTTGTCATCATCTCCTCCGGCTCTAAATTGATTCGTATACTCTCTCTCGATAAAAGAATTGACAAGATCGGAAAGATATGCAGAATTGTTGTCAGGAGAGCAGTGCTCGCTCCCACTACTCTCGCAAAGCCTAGTAGCCCGAGACGCCTCGTTGAAAGCTGCAGCTACCCTCTTGAACCTCACTGGACAGGTTTTAGCCATTTTTGTCACACCACTATATAAATCTATAAATCCAATTACCCTTCTCTTTATATATATATATATTCTCTTGACCTGCGCTTTTCTTGAGAATGATTGAAGCAGCTAGATGTCTAGAAAACACCGAATCTGAAAAGGACTTCACGTCTCCAGGTTAATTTTCATCTAAGACTTGAAAGAAGGTGAGGATGGTGTAAATTGAGATGAGGACATGATGTTGTAAGTGGCACAGAGATGTCGACATTATGATGATAATCACACAGACACACACACATATATATATATTCAAGAGGCTAGACCAAAGTTGTCAATACCATTTCACTTGGTACTTTATTTTTTCAATCAGAATGAAATATTTTGGTTTCGGAGTATTTCGGCGTGTCGTTTTAGAGTTATATTGTTTGTGTGTGTATAATTAAATATATTAATTAAAAAAAATTAATTCAAATCCAAAAATACAATTATTTAGAATTATGCAATTTAATCTAAAAAAACATAACAAAATGATTTTTCTGAACAAAATTATGAACATGTATAATATTACAAAAATATCATCATCAATCTCGCAAGGTTATTACATTCTCTTATTGCTCTGAAATTTTAACATAATATATATATATATATATATATATATATATATATCAAGAGACTCCTAGTAAAATTTAATCTTAATCTAACGGTCGGATTAAGAGATATGATTGATATTGTAAAATTATTTATTATTTAAAAAAAACACTATTTGGTCAAAACAGAACAGGCGGAACAAAACTGGTGCCTTTCAGCAGGTATTTGGCTGAAAAATCGGAACAAAATAAAATTTAAATTGAAATGAAAACGACGTCGTTTTGTCTTATTTTTTTAACTGATATGAAATGTTACGTACATTTCGGCCAAAATGAAACAAAATTGAAACAACGGCTGGAAAGAGAAGGTCAAAGTATGGGGCCGGGACCATAACAGTTTCGTCTATGTATGCGAACTTGATTATGCTAGCCTTTGATGAATCTCTCTGTTATGTGGGTGTTTGGTAGTGAGGTCTGACTGGAGATTGGAAAACAATTGATGTTTTGGTGTTTGGTTAAGGTAGAAAAGATGAAAAAATTGTGTGGGTCCCACCTATTAAAATCGATTAAATGTCGTTTCATGAAAAACAACAAATAGTTGTTTTTCATGAGTCTCGTCCTGTAGTTTATGAGCTATTTTTTTCATTAGTCTCGTCCTGTGGTTTATGATTCAAATAAAAAAATAACATTGGCATTTATTAGGAAATTAACCCTCACCATCTTCTCCTTCACACTTCCTCCCGTCCCTCATTGCCTCACCAAAAATAAACCCTCACCATCTTCTTCTTCACACTGCCTCATGTTCCTCACTCTCCCTTTCTCCTTAACCTCTCGTCCCTCAAACTCAACCTCTACAAATTATATACAAACCCATCTAGCAGACCCTTCTCCTTCACCCTCTCGTCCCTCACTTCTCCTCTGCAAATCATACAAACCCATATGTTCTCCCCTTCTCCTTCATAGAACACCTCCGTAGAAAAAGGAAGCAAATGAAGGCCTATGTAGAAATTGATTAACAATTCTTGAAAAAGGGACAACAACACACCTTCTGCAACCAATTTAAATAAATCATATAACAAACCTCAATTGAGAGAGAATTGCTTAAGAAATAAACGAGACCATTGACAGCAACAAACATTGAACACTCCACCAATCTCAGTTTATTCTGGTAAACCACACCCTCTAGGGCCAGGTCCTCGAGTTCCGTTAAATGGGTTGCTAAATTCCTCTCCTCTCCTCGTCTTCTTCTTCGTCTTCTTTTTTGTTGTCAAAAAATGGAGTTTAAATTCTTGAAACTGTGAAAATTTTGAAGGTGGGTCTTATGGGAGTAACGAACAATAAAAGAAATGAAGAAGAAGAGAGAGACATGGATTTTTTGAAGGAGAGGTCAAAGGAACCAGAGAGGGAGACAGTTCGGAAAGTAAAAGGAAATTGGGATTTCAAGTTGTAGATTTGGTGGATATTCATGATCTTCATGAAGATAGCTTGTGCTTGTCGCGATGATATTTTTTTTGCACTTCGTGCCTCGCCATCCCAGGATTGGGGAGACAATAGTGCGTGGTGAAAGGGGTGTGTGTTTTATAGTTATAAAAAATTACAATTATAATTATCAGGAGTCGCCACCTAGTATTACAATCACTAGAAAACCTATTGGTCTGCGAGAGTCTGGGTAAGGGAACTTGTTGTGCAAGCGGAAGACGCATCACCCCCATTGCACCCTACCTAAGATAAGCTGTATTGTTATTTGATTGTTTTTCTAACTCAATTTTTTATTGGTCTTTTTCTAAGGTTCAATGTAGATTTCTCTCCGTGAGAGAATCTCTACCTCATTGTGAATTGAAAGACTAACCAAAATGAATTTTACACTACATTTTGAAAACCCTGTTTTTTTATTTCTGCGAGTGTACTTTACAATGTAATTTTACACTGCGATGGCTAGAACAAAATAACTTTTAAGTTTTTTTTTGATATTTTGGTCAAATCCCAACGAATAATCATAAACTAGTTACGATATCTAATTTTCGTTTAAAATATATAAAAGATGCAACATATATTTTTTACGAAAAATATGCTTGGAAAATCTTAGAATTTGGTCCTATGCACGAAAACAACATATTTTTTGTTTTTATTTTTCTTTTGAAATGCAATTTTTATATTTTTTTTATGCAACACACGCACCCATTCTCTTTTTCATTATTTGTTTGTTACATTTTACACATTACATAACATTTACAAAAAATAAATGAACATAACAACAATTTAAACAAACACATGACATCTAAAATCACAAAATACACCACCTCGAGAACATTGTTGATAGTGGAGGCAACGCAGGAGCACTGATGGCGTGTCAGCTCATGCGCTACCGTTAATGGCGGCCCGTGGAACCACGCGCTGTCGCTAATGGAGCAGCAGGACAGGGGGAGCGCATCTGCCTCTTTCCTTCCTTCTCTTGCCGGTGGTGGCCTTCACGGTGACCTGCAAAACAGAACCAACACAACACAACACGCAAACAATGTTTCGGCCAAATATTATACCAACTGTTTAGGGCTAAGCTAAGCTACATGTACCAAGGGGAGGTGTTAAAAAAATGGCCTCTCCTTGAAGTGCCAAAGCGGTTGTAGCTATATCAATCTAACTGGCTGAGAAGCTAACTGGCCGGCTGTTGTGTGAGATTGATTTTCTATCTCCGATCGATAGATCTGCTTACCGAGCTTCTCACATTCTTTTTTCATTTTCTTCTTGTTTTGTTTATTTTCTGTCTTTTCTTTCCTGGCATGTGCAGATGGAAAGAGGAGGGAGAGAAGAGGGAAATGGCATAGGATTTAGCCTTTTTCAGAGACCCTTCTCTTATATCATTCAATCGTCACTTTCCAGGCTTTCTGCTTCGAATTTCTCAGCAGTTAGCGTCTATCCGTGACTACATCTATTCTTCTCAAGCTTGGCTCTTGTTTTTGTTATTTCTCTTCTTGATTCGATCGAAACCTTGAACAAAAACAGAAGATTTGATCGACACAACCACAGAAACAGAAGATCGAAACCTTGAGTTCCAAGGATGAGGACATTGGGATTCAAGTAGTCCACAAATTTATGGAGCAACATTTTCAAATGACATTTTAACATTATTGATGACTGATGAATAAATTTGGGCCTTTGAAATTCTCTGAATCATCATCGTTACCTGAAATTAAGGTGAATGGTAACCAAGAATCAGGAAAGCTAAAAATCCCACTTGTTAAAACCAAAAAAGTCATCAACTTTACACAACTTCACCTTCGAAAATGAATGTTCTCCCTAAATCTTGTTCATACGAGACAACAAAGTGAGTCTACAGGACTATAAAACTACTCTATTTGACTATTATTATCGTTCAATCGAGTGTTATTAAACTATACTCGAGAGAACCAGCATTAAAAAAAGGGTATAGAATATAGGGAGGCATTTTACCTTTCCTGGATCATGATGTTTGCCTTACAGAAATTTACAGACCTGCTATACAATGTATGCTGTCTTCCATCGGACAGAAGATGATAGCCTTGATTGATTCTAGCCGGTCCAAGGCCAAAAAGTGCACGGTGAGATTGTATCCTGCCGTCAAGTATTGGTGAGATATCAGGATTTGAATGTTTCTAATTATTTCCAAATAGTTTTGATATAAAAATATTGAAAAACTCGTGAAAAAAATGCCTCTAATTACATTATTAAACATGCAATGTGACGGGCTGCAATTTCCCGAACCAGACTCAACCGAAGCAGAAGAGGGGAAAAGGTAGGCAAAGCCCAACTGTATCTAGGGATGGTAGCTCTACAAGGAGAGAAGAAACGGGCTCGCTCTCTACCACACCTTTCCTCTTTGCCCAACCAAAACTCCCTTTGGTCCATCAGACCAAGAATAACTTTTATAAAATTGTTGAAAGAAGTGTCATGCAAACACCATCACCGATACCACTAGGAAGAGTATATGGGTGGATTTATCCAGTGAAGTGATCTAATAGTAAATACATGTGTAATAACAAATAATTTATTTAGATTTAGATTTAAAAAATAATTAAAAATCTTGCTCGCGTCTGCATTTCATTTTTCATTTATGATCCAACATTAACTTATATAATTCAATTAATTCTCATCTCATTCATAACTATATTATGATAAAAATTATTATTATTGTTCATCATCTACAATGGAAACCACTTCAGTAGCACACACCATGCCTATCTCCGACGCCGCAAATCGTAGTCCATCAAGACAATTTTATACTATTAACTGGAATTATAGTAGAAGAAACTAATTATTCATTATGGTCCCAACTCATAGAGATGTGAATTGGTACTTGTAACAAGCTAAAAAACCCGACCCTGCCGATCCAAAATTGGAGGCATGAATAACTGAAAATCATCAAGTCAAATGCTAGTTGATTGAATCAATGAACCCTTCGTTGATGCAACGATTTATTCGTTTTCCTACAACTAAGAAGACATGGGAGGTGGTGTCTAAAACCTTCTATGATAGATCGGAGAAACCAAACAATTGGTTTGGAGCATCATTCTTCAAATGTACGCCGGGAATACTTTATAAATTATCAGTCGATCATCATCATCAAGTGATCTGGAAATCAAAACAAATTTGCCATTTCTGGATATATGTAGATGTTTTTGCCTGCTTAACCTAAATTTTTGGTGTAATATACATCCATAACAGCAGTGAACGCACCTCGATATCTATCTACCTCGAACACCATTCGAATAATGATTTTGTGGAAAGCAAAATTAAGGGTCGATTTGTATTCATCCCACCTTCAATTCAAACCTAAATCCCTCCCGCTTTAACTATTACAAATGGGAGGCAATTATTTCCCTATACACAGTGCACAAAACCAGACTTAATTTACTCTTGGCCTTTGCCTTTGGCCATTGGAATTAGGGGCTGTGCTAGCAAGCTTCCAAATTAAAGCAACCTTTCGAAATTAATTTCACCTATCAATGCCATCGCTTCTGAAAGCAGCAGTCAAATGGCTGATTCCCGAACCACCCTTCCTTGCCAAATCATCTTTGCAATGGTAAATTCTCACAGGCAAAGGCTCGAAACCAGTAACTCGTTTTGCATAACTCACCTCGCGATCAGATTTTGCTTCCTTTCTTCTACTTGAAACTTCATTCGTTGTCCGCTTGTAGTCGCCAAACCACTTTGCGTTCATGTACCCATTTCGCCTCCAAGGTGCTACAGGCATTCCCGCTCCCTTCATTGATTCTCTCATGGCATTGCACATTAATCTCACAATCTTGTTCACCTCCTCGGGATTCCCAATGTAAACTCGTGGAAAAAGTTGAAGCAACTCAGTGTAATGGCTGGTGGGGCGAGCAATTATGAACTCCCCTGCTAAAAAAACTTCAACAATGTAGCGTTTTCCACTAACATTCACGTCCACGTACTCATAATTTCCTGCTGGATGCCTCCCAAACTTATCCCACTTTGATTTGCACAGACCTGGAGTCATTCACAAGAACAGATTAAATAAGGACAATGTGTGATTTCTGATCACATTTCTGATCACAAAACCCCTATATTACAGTGAGAATTCTGCAATAATTGATATTCGTAAATGGGAAGATGTACTAACCAGCATCAAAGCCTCGCTCACGTAAATGAGACATCAATCCACGCTTAAAGTCGAGGTGGGACGACAATGAGGATCTTTCTCCTATGATTCCACAAGCAACCTCTGTCTCTTTTCGAATCTTTTGCCTGTCATTGCCATCACCATCCTCTTCATTGCTACCTAGCAAACTCTCCAGCATATCCTTGGTTTCAGAAAAAGAGCAGATATCCCCGTGGTCCTGATCAATATTATTCTTTGATTGTGGACGATCATGATCCGTTTGATCTTGTTGAGCAAGATTTTTATTCTCCTTCTCCTTGTCATCTCTTCCGGCTCTAAATTGATCCGTATACTCTCTCTCGATAAAAGAATTGACAAGATCGGAAAGATCTGCAGAATTGTTGTCAGGAGAGAAGTGCTCGCTCCCACTACTCTCGCAAAGCCTAGTAGCCCGAGACGCCTCGTTGAAAGCTGCAGCTACCCTCTTGAACCTCACCGGACCGGTTTTAGCCATTTTTATCTCACCACTATATAAATCCATAAATCCAATCACCCTTCTCTCTATATATATATTCTCTTCACCCGCGCTTTTCTTGAGAAGGATTGAGGTAGCTAGATGTCAAGAAAACACCGAATCTGAAAAGGGTTTAACGTCTGCAGGTTAACTTTCATCTAAGACTTAAAAGAAGATCAAGATGGTGTAAAATGAGATGAGGACATGGTGTTGTAAGTGGCACAGAGATGTCGACATTATGATGATAATCACACAGACACGCGCACTTATATATATACAAGAGGCTAGACAGCAGCTGGAAAGAGAAGGTCAAAGTGTGGGGCCGGGGCCGGGGCCATGGCAGTTTCGTCTATGTATGCGGACGTGATTAAGCTAGCCTTCGATGAATCTATCTGCTAAGTGGAGTCTAGGTTCATGCTTAGCCATTGGTTTCTGAGTGTATTTTCTCCACATCCATCTGTGTTCACTTGAAAAGGTTAATGTTCAAAGATAAGTTATTAAATTGTTGGGATTTGTACGTTTAATTACTATTTATGAGTTCATGATCAATTAGAGTTAAGTACGTGCGTTTTCCATGGATTTGAATTGAATATTGCTTCTCCAATGGGCAAATTTATTTTTTAATTAATTAAAAAGCTTCTAACTGGGTTTTAACAAAGATGCTTATATGCCACTGTATTTTTAAAATTATGCACTATACTTATATGCCACTGTATTTTTAATATTATATGAAGAATATATTTAATTTTGAAAATCAAATTCATAGAATAAAAAGTAAAATACTAAGCTTAATTAAATGGATCTCATCTCGTGCATGATATACGTTATACTAAAGGGTGTTGGAGAATACAATAATGACTGATTTAAAAGTATTTTTTTTATTCTGAAACACATCAAAATATTATTTTATAAAAATATATTCATATCGAAACAATTTATAAACCTAAAAAATAATTTTAATCAAAACAACAATTTTAAATCTAGTTTGAACCGCAATATCAAGAGGAATGTAAGTATCAGCTCAAGAGTGTAGCTGAAGTTGTTTTTTAAACAGTGTTTTTTTTATAAATACATTAAAAAAAATTATTTTTGATATAAGCACTTGAATATATCTAAAAACACCAAAAAATTTTAATTAAAGTAAAAAAATATAATAAAAATTCAATTTTTTTCAACAATAATTTTGAAACACAGTGTCAAACACCCCTAAAAAATAGAGTATCATGTATATGTAAACAAATTTCAATAATTCGACAAGTATGATGGTGTCATTTAGATTGATTTGGGAATAATTAATATATGTCGGTTATGTGTGTTCATGATCAAGTATTTACGTCC
Organism: Salix arbutifolia; assembly: GCA_025169955.1. NCBI lineage: Eukaryota > Viridiplantae > Streptophyta > Magnoliopsida > Malpighiales > Salicaceae > Salix > Salix arbutifolia. Next base: position 1,573,777 of record CM045912.1, read on the forward strand.
ATCGGCTCCCAATTTTGCTTGGCCCGCTGAATTTATTCACCAAAAATATTCCATGGTGAGGCCATGCTAATGCCATAATTTGGAAGGAGCTCTGAATTGTGGGGTCCATCTACACTACTTTACTTGACTAGTAATTTTGGGATGCGGAAAATAGTCGCATGGAGTATTATTGGTGAGAAATAATTAATTAGGGTAGCCATGCAAAAGGTATAGGATGCATGTCCAGGTTCAATGAATCTAATTACTCCACACAATTCCTTCCTGTCCACGTTCAATGAACTTAATTATTCACAATTAAACAAATATATTAACCTTCTTACCAATTAAACACCATAAAAAATTATTGAAATTATTATATTTATTAAACTAAAAATATTAATATAAGAAAAAAAAAGGTTATTCTCATTGTGTAGCTCAAAATTCAATAAACCGTCCAATAAATAATTTAATTTAATCAAGGTTTTGTTTGGTATAATTTATACGAATTAATTTAAGTTTTTTTTTTAAAATATTAACTTATATACAAGTCTTAAAAATTTACGATTAGAATAAAATTTTAATCAATTCTTGTAATTAAAAACAAGTAAATTTTTTAATTTAATCAAAATTTAAAATCTTTAACCTTTTTAATTATACCACCTCTCTTATTTGAAAAATATGATTTGTTTCATTCTTTAAAAACATAACTATAATTTATTTTAATTCATTTTTCATCACAAATTATTTATATATTACATAAACAAATCTTGTTATTTTAAAAAATATATGTATTACGGAGTCTAAAAGGTATCATGAAACCCATGATCAATGTACTGTATTCGATGCCCATCAAGTTAGAATTGTATTTCGTTGGCCAAACAGAGTGGGGTAGATATGTTTTTAAGTTTTTTTTTTAAAGTATTTTTTATTTAAAAATATATTAAAATAATATTTTTTATTTTTAAAAAATTATTTTTGATATTAATATATTGAAATATAAAAATTTAATTTTTTTTTTAAATAAACTTTTTAAAATCCATTCAATAACACCCCAAAGACAGCTTCGATTTCCGAGTGTTCAGAATAGAGGGAAGAGCGCTATAGGACGAAAGCCATAGGACCCACTGAAATATCGAAAAGTCTTTTCTACATGATAGAGTCATAGATATTTAATTAGTATTGGATTTAATCCAACTATATTTATAAAAAAAATGATTTTGTTTAGTTTTAAATTATCTTGTGTATTATTTTAATGTAAAAAATAATTAAATTAATTATTGATATTCTTCCAAGACCAGTCAAGTGTGTTGGTGAATACGGTACAATATGTTTTTTTTTAGTGAATTATAATTAAAAATAAATTATTTGTTTATATTTTGTAATATCATTAAAAAAATCACAAAAATAATTAAAAGAAATATCAAAGTTTTCATTGATATTTTCACCAGATTTTTATTTTTATTTTTATTTTTATTTTTTCCTTTTATCAAAGATCATGGTTTGAAAAATCTAAATACTAAATAGTTAATTTGCAAAATTGAGAGTGTCATAATAATTTGAAGCATTGTCCTAGAAAACAAAACATAAGGAAGGGAAGGAGTGGGGTGTCTCTCTCTCTCTCTCGCTCTCTGTTTTTTTTTTTGTTTTTAGTTTTATTCCTGGTCTGGCCGTGCTGCCACCGCTGCGGTTGCCGGCTTGGCCCTTCGTGCCTATAAATACCCTTTGCCTCGAAATGCAGAAAAGAGTATCTTCCTCCCCTCCCCTTACCCTCTTTCTCCGCTGCTCTGCCCTGCTCGCCTGATTATTAACTTTTTATTTTTGCAGCTGTCATCAGCAACACCATCCTCCTCCTCTTGCTTTTAACCACCTGAAGTTTTTTTTTTCAAAAAATGCTTGATTTATGTATTCATTCTGAATTAGGATAAGTAATGGGATTGGATTGTATCTTGTTGTGTTATTTTTGAGAATTAAAAACAATCTTTGTTTTTTTTGGGCTGCTGAATCTGCAGGCACTTGATCTGATAACAGGGATTTTGCTCAATCTTCTTGAAGTAGAAGGGTTTTGACGAGAATGGCTGGAGGAGGAATATCGAGTTTCTGGGGCCCTGTAACGTCCACGACAGAGTGTTGTGAGAAGAATTATGCCTATTCTTCCTATATTGCCGAGTTTCACAACACCATTTCTAACATGCCATGCATTGTTTTGGCACTCGTGGGTCTCATAAATGCGTTGAGGCAACGGTTTGAGAAGAGATTTAGTGTTCTTCAAATATCCAACATGATTCTTGCTACTGGTAGCATGATTTTCCACGCCACTTTGCAACGTTTGTAAGTATTACCCTCCATCTCTTACTCAACAATTTTATATTTATGATAACTTAATAAAATGAGAATCTCAATACAACGCAATGCATAAAGTTATGGAATTTATTCGGGATTTTCCAACTAAATAAAACTCGAATCGATTTGTTTTTATTTTCTGTTGGGTTTTATATTTTAAATGCATAATTTATAGCAGTACTCCATTTCTACTCTATTCTTCTTCTTCTTCTTTTGTCCTCGTCGGTGTAGCCACTGGATTCAAGTTGAACCGCTGCTTGCTTTTTGTTCGCTTAAGGCTCCTTCCTCTTTTGTATCCATGCATGAGCTGAAAAGGATTCAAACATAGGTGTTTTATTATATACATCAGTAGGGTTAATAGCGAGACAGATAGAACTAATTACGAGCTGAGCTTGTGGAGCCAAGGTGGCTGTGAACTTGTGTGTGACTTACCATGTGAGAAATGTTTGTGTTGTATTACAGCGCAAGCATCTTTTTTTTGCACTGTGAAGGCAAGTAAATTCAAAATTGCATTTTTTTCCTTTTCTGAGCCGTGAATAGATGATACATTTTTTCCCTAAAAGTTCATTAAGGTTGCATGGTTGTGTTATTTTCTATATCCAGGAGGAGTCATCTCCTATTCTCCCCTCTCTCTTAAAGGATTTGATGATGTTTGATTGAGTGATGCCGAAATCCCGTTGTATCATTTGAGGGAAATTTCTGGAATGTGAAGAAATTTTTAGGACAGTCCCTTTTACATGAGTCATATGCATGCATGGATAGAGACTGATTAGAAATTTTCTTCAGGGTGGAAGTATCTGTTTTGCTCCAGCCTCCAAGTGCTCTTGAAATCATTTGGCGGTCGTCCAGCTATAATTAACAGATAGCTTTCTTGATAGTAGACATGACTGGTTAAAAGAGGTCTGCGTGCCTAAGATAAAAATGGTTAAAAGCTCCGTAGTGCAATGCATTCATATGCTCGTTGGAATACAATCTACTAACTCTTAGAGCCCGTTTGGCTGTGCGTTTCAATTGGCGTTTTGCTGAAATTTGATTTTTTTTTCATTTTAAATGAATATAGTTTGGTGTTTTTACATCATTTTGATGTGCTGATGTCAAAAATGATTTTTAAAAAATAAAAAAACATCATTTTGATGTATTTCGGCATAAAAAACACTTTAAAAAGCTACCGCAATCGCACTCCCAAACAGACACTTAGAAATTACAGCCCTCAGTCAAGAACCTCTCTATCTTTCTACACTTTTATATGCTCATGTATAAAGAGAGAGGATTCTGAACTTCCAGGGATGTATTTTATTGCTGAGATTCATGCTTGAAGATGATGGTTGGAATTTATTTCCAGGCAACCGCAGAGTGATGAAACCCCTATGGTCTGGGAGATGCTCCTGTATATGTACATCCTCTACTCGCCAGATTGGCACTATCGCAGTACAATGCCGATCTTCCTCTTTCTGTATGGTGCTGCTTTTGCTGCAGTCCATTCAGTGTGGCGCGTTTCGGAATTGGTTTCAGGGTGCATTATGTGATCCTCTGCCTCCTCTTGTGTCCCTAGAATGTACAAGTACTGTTGAAGAATTTGGTTCCAATTCTGCTACAAATTAGTAATAAGTTTTTTATTAATGCTAGTCAATTAAATTCTATTATTTAGTGATGTGTTTTGATTGTTTTTTTCTATTTCTAGTTTAAATCTTATCTATGATAAGATTAGTTTAAGAGTTTGTGTTTGATTAGGGTTCTTGTAATGCCTTTGACTTCCTCTATAAATACAATTAGAGGGATAACAAGAAAACTTAAATATTGGATTTATACCCTTTGATCTCTTTGTTCTTTGTTCTCATCTAAAAGCTGAAATATTTCAATTAATTCTTAGTTAAGGGCTAAAATTTTTCAATTGAATTAATGGGCACCTCTATATTCCAACAATTGGTATCAAAGTTTTTTTTTTCAATTTTCCAACAATTAATATTATAGCTTTTTCAATTTTCCATCAAGTACTACATTTACACACAGGATGCCTCTGCTAGGCGGCTTGCCAAGATGTACGTCGCCACTCTTCTCGTCGGCATGTTTTGCTGGCTTTTCGGCCGTGTTTTCTGCAACGAGATATCGAGTTGGCCGGCAAACCCGCAGGGCCATGCATTGTGGCATGTGTTCATGGGTTTCAATTCATACCTTGCTAACACATTCTTGATGTTCTGCCGTGCCCACCAACGAGGATGGTCCCCCGGAGTTGTCCATTTTATGGGTGCTCTTCCATTCGTGAAGATTGAGAAACCGAAAGCTCAATGAAACGTACAAGTGAAATGATGGGGTTGTAGTTTTGGCAGACAAGAAGGCAAAGAAAATTCGGGTTTTTTTGTTAAGGAACCATCTCACCTACAAGCTCAAGCTTGTAGGTGAGGCCCCAGAATATGATTTATATTATTCTCTAATACACCCCTTCAAGTGAAAGTCCTTTGGGTTTGAAACTTGCACACAGGCCCACACTGTCTTGTGTTTGATTTTTATCAAATAGAATGGGGGTGGTGAGATTCGAACTCATGACCGCTGGGTCAATAAGGCTTTGATACCATGTTAAGGAACCATCTCACCTACAAGCTCAAACTTGTAGGTGAGGCTCCAGAATATGATTTATATTATTCTCTAACATTTTTGTCCAAGTCAACGGATAGAAATCAGTCAAAACTTTTCTATGTTTAAGTAGAATGTGTACCATATTTGTATGTTTTGCAGCTGGAAGTTTCAGATTACATGGTTTTGATTTTGTTAGCTTCATTTTTGTCCTCGAAACCTACAACCGTGATGATATTGCTTTGAACTCGTGAGGAATATCATTAATATTGGGCCTTCGGTCCATTACTGTATTGTTAAGTAGGTCATACGTGTTAAGTAGATCTTGTTTTCTGTTTGGGCCTGCGGTCCATTACTGTATTGTACTAAAAGAAAACCCACGGCCCAGTATACTATTCATGAACGTCAACAGAAGCAGGACCGGCCCTCCGTTGAAGAAAAAGTTTTTTTTTTTATGATAAAATTAGATTTCCTCGGATCCGTTTATACGTTGATCAAAGATTAAGTTACGTGTCATCATTGTGTTTTAAAATTATTATTTTAAATAAAAAAATAATATTTTTAGATTATTTTCATGTGCTGATATATTCAATAATTTTTAAAAATAAAAAAAATATTATTTTAAAATATTTTTAAATGAAAAATATTTTAAAAAATAATCACAACCACACTACACTGCGAACTTCATTAAGCCTTCTTGAATGATCTTTAAGGATGCCATTCATATCGACAATAATGCATCCGAAAGAAATTAATTAAGGGCAAGCAAATCTAAAATAAAAAAGTGAAATATCTAATTAAATATTAAATATCGGGACAACTTCTTGTTGAAGCAAAAGTCGGGGCCGTGTTTGTTTTATATGATTGGATGGGGTTTCCAATCTTTTATTTTTAAAATAATATTTTATATGGTTTTGATATACTATAATAATAATAATAATAAATAACATTTTTGTTTTTTTTTTAAAAAAAAAAGGAAAATTAAGATGACATCCGCATCGATCAATCCACAAAGCACCATCAATTATTGTTACTTTTTTTAATCCGAGACAGACCCACGAGTGGAATAGGAGCCGGCTATGACGTGGGGAGCATAAGACACGATGGTCCATGATGTATGTGATCAAAACAACGATGGTCAGCTCAGTAGTACAATTGCTTTGACTCGACAGTCCACTCATCTTCTACAGTTCTGTGTTCCGCGTTGCTGTCAAAATATTATTTGTTTAAAATTAATTTTTCTACCGTTTTTAAAAAATAGATAATTTTAATTTCTAGCTAGGGGGAATCTTTCAAACTGTAATGTCACGCAACGCAACTCATCAATCTGTCGAAGAGAGATTCGCTCACAGGGATCCTACAGCGCAGATCTAAAAGCTACCACTGCCTATTTCCCTTGTAATTTAAGCAAGTTCAAATAAAACTCTCACGCATGGGTTGATCCACTGATCCGGATGTGCTTGTTAATTTTTAGACCTTGTTTGGGAGTGTAGTTGCGGTAACTTTTTAAAATGTTTATTGTGCTGAAATACATCAAAATAATATTTTTTTTATTTTTTAAAAATTATTTTTGATATCAGCATATCAAAATGATTTAAAAACACTAAAACATATTCATTTTAAATGAAAAAAAAAATTCAAATTTCGACCAAACACCAGTGGGATCGCAATGACAAACGAGCACTCAAATCATTTAGCATTTTATTATTATTGCAGGGTAATTTTATATATATATATATATATATATATATAATTACCCATATTGAAAATAAATATTCAGCTTACTCTAAAACAAGTTTAGGATAAGTTTTTTTATTAACGTCGGTATCAAGATCAGTTTGCGTGTATCTCGATTAATTGTATGAGCCCTGAAATTAATAACTGTATAAATCTTCAGTTATCATCATATTAATAACCACAGGGGAGCAAACTCATGAATCTCTTTATAGATTTAGAACAATGATTTTTTTTTAATTTTTATTTAAGAAATCATCATTTCAGTTTTTTAATAAAAATATTATCATCTAAAAAAATATTGATTTATTAAATAAATCAATTGATTTTCAAATTAATTTTTAAAACACTAAAAAGATAATCCAGATTTAACAAACACCGGATCAAAACTGTCCCACCAGTTGCACGCGTAGCAAACATTTTTGTATGCCGAGCACTTGACACCTCCATGTGCTGACCACCTCCCTTCTCTCTTCGTTAATCAAATCCACACAGTAATTTATTCATGAATCCACTGGTGCCCTGACATCTAATCTTGGATTAAATATAATCCATGGCTAATTAATTCAAAGAATTTGGACCGTTGTCTTTTCGTTGTTTTTATTTAACGTACTGATTGGTCGGCCAAACTTGTGTTCAAATCCCTTTTGTCTCCCTTTTGATTTATTCAAAAAGAAAAAAACAAGATTTCTTTTTTTAGGTTGTGCGTGCTTAAGAAAATTGAATATCCGATTTCATTTCATCCAAATTTTTATGTATTTATTTTTAATAATCACAACTAGAATTGACTGTTTTGCCACGAAAAATTCCGTTCCGTTGTGATTGTAAAGTATTTTTCATTGGTAATTGTTTTTTTGACAACTACACAAATGAGAATTTTCTCTCGGTAATTTTTTTCCTGTCATCGATTCCATTGAAATTGAATCTATCAAAAAAACACCGGTTATAAATCTACCAACAAAAAAGTGATTATAATTCCATCGGTATATTTTGTCAGTGAGGTCATTGGAATATACCATCGGAGATCTATCGTTAACATTCCGCTAGTGATCCCATCTATATCTGCTGTTGGTATATTATGTCAGTGATTTCATCATTAAAATTATATCGGCAAAAGTTATCGGTAATAATGACATTTTGAGTAATTATTGTCCAACTCTCTATATACACACACATAAATAGTAAAATCCCAAAACAATACATCTGAAATCAAAATATTACATTCGAATAGAAATAACGTTTACCGAAATGGAATTGAAAAACTTGAGTTACATGACATATAAAACCTGGACACAATTATATACACCTATCATGCCTCCCCTGCTCTATCTTTTAATTTCAGGTACACACCCCATCCCACCCCTCTACTCTTTCTCTCAAGTCTGTCCCCACTGTAAAAGCTACAGCCCGCACACAGCCCGCAATTCCTTAAACGCAATTCCCAAACGCTGGACTCTTTGAATCGATGTTTCAGAGAAGGTGATCACTGATTTCCCTGCAAACCCACCACCTTTTGCCCCTTTATCCCATCAAGACAGTCCTTTCTTTTGTTTTTCGCTCTAGCTCAATCATGGCCAAACCACACTCTCTCTTCCTGTTTCTGCTACTGCTTCTGGTCAACGCATGTCGCTCCTCACATCAGCAAGACCACAACAAGATGAGCAGCGGTGATCTGGCGGCTCTGGCAGCCGTGAAAGAGAGCCTGACGGACATTCCAGGCTCAGACTTCTTCACCACCTGGGACTTCACCGCACCAGATCCCTGCTCAACCTTCTCTGGCATCACTTGCTCTCTCGGCCGAGTCACCACTCTCACACTCGGCACTGGTCTTTCTAACTCACGTGGACTGGCCGGTTTCCTCTGCCCTTCCGTCTCCAACCTCACCGAATTAACCCAACTCGTCCTCTACCCTGGCCTCGTCACTGGCCCTATCCCTCCTCAACTGGGTCTGCTCAGAAACCTCCGAGTTCTCTCCTTAACCAACAACCGCTTAAAAGGCCCCATACCCAGTTCACTGTCCTCACTCGCCAACTTACACACTCTCGATCTGACTTACAACCAGCTCACCGGGACAGTCCCGCCGGGTCTCTTCACCAAGCTGGCTCAGTTGAAAGTCATGATTCTGGCTTCAAACCAATTATCCGGCGAGCTGCCAAGAATCGTGTCAGCAGAGATCCTGCATTTAGATTTGAAAGACAACAGTTTAACAGGGGCATTGCCGTTAAGGCTGCCGTCAACGATCCGTTACTTGTCAGCATCGAACAACATGATGTGGGGCCCACTCAACGGGCTACAATCGTTATCGGAGTTAGAGTTTCTTGACTTAAGCATGAACAAGTTCAGTGGGCCCATACCTCCCTCTCTCTTCAGGCCCACCCTCTCTTCATTGTTCTTACAACGGAACAATTTATCAGGCGGGGTCCCATCATCATTACCATCACCATTAATGTACGCCGAGGGATCAATCGTGGATTTGAGCCACAATTTCCTGACTGGTGAGTTACCACCGGTTCTGGCCGCGGTGGAGGCGCTGTTCTTGAATCACAACCGTCTGACGGGGAGGGTCCCGGAGGAGTACGCGAAGAATGTGTATGGAGGCAGCACAAAGACATTGTACTTGCAACATAACTATATAGCAGGGTTTCCATTAGAAGCAGGGTTGGGATTGCCAGATACGGTGTCGTTATGCTTGACGTATAATTGCATGGTTCCACCAGCAGGAGTCACGGGGTGCCCCGCCGCCAGTGATGGTGAGCAGATATCAAGGCCAGAGTCGCAATGCTTGGCGTTCAGCCATGGAAGATCCATACCTTGACATTGATTGATGGGTGATCATAACATGCGTGCGCATTCATAATATATTCACAATTTGTAACAGTTTAATTTCTTGCCACATATATACAGTAGTAACAAATTAAATTAAATCAAATAAGGAAATTGTTGGTGATAAATCATTGTAATATTTTAGTTTTTCTTTTCTTGTAATTTTTCGGGGTAAATTATTTGCTTTGGTTCTGGTTTGCCTTCATTGTAATATTTAGTTTTGGTATGTTATAATTAAGCGATAATATATATATATATATATATATATGTATGTATAAATATATATATATAAAAGGTTGTCACGCAAATTGATGGTGGTGGTGGTGTTTCATATACGTGAAATTATTGTACAGAGTCAATAAATATCGTATAGAGCGACAAAATGTATGACCCCATCATGAGCATGACACCAAAAATATTAATGTATGAATAAATAATGGATATTAGCCACGCGCTGAACTATGCCAAATTCCAATTGGGTTATAAAAAAATATATTTTGAAATAATATTTATTTTTAAAAAAATTATTTTTAATATTAACATATTAATGACTTGGTGCTCCCGCGCTCTCCGTACAATGACATGCTCACCATCATGAGGAAGAGCACATTGCATCGCATCTGTAGACACACCGACTAGACATTTTCAACCACCAAAGGACACCGCACATGCCTCTTGAAATGCGTGTACGTGTGAAACCTGACGGCGTGTTCGGCCGACGCGTCTGCAATAACCCCAAGAAAAAATAATTTAAAATATTCAAATTGCCTAAACTTCATAAACCAAATGATAACCACAAAAACACTAGTAGTGGAAGTATCATCAACATCATACCTTTGTTTTTGTCATTTTGGAGGGTAGTTAAGTAGTTTCTCTGTGTACAAAACATGAAAACTTTACACTTCCCTCATCTCTAGCGCCTAATCCATGTCTCACCCGATGGCAAAGGAGTAATTATATTGTTCAATTTAAGGGGGGAAACCGAAAATATCCCCATCCAACCTTCATCTTTTTGTTGTCGTCTAGAGGTAAATAGATAGTTTTATTGTGCAAATAAAAATAAAAAAAATCATGACACCCCCAAAGAATCTTCCATGGCTTCTAGAAATGTCCAAAATATCCCTGACATCGAAAGTTAAAATTTTCAGACCAAGGAATGAAATGATAATTTTACTATTAAAACCGACATTGATCTTATATTACGCAGGGGCACAATAAAACATGAAGGCATTTTAGTTTTTTTTAAATATATAGGTATACACACACGGATCAATTACAGGGCATATATAGTGTAAAGTTTTAGTCAATCAACCATATGATCCATGCCAAATGATCTTAAATGATTGGTTTCGACCTCGACCAATACGATGCAGGCTACTTAAAGCCTAAGCATGGTTCAAAACCCTCTAGTGCCTTCATTGCCCCAACCTCCATTAAAAACAACAAACAGCTTGGAAATAGCACAGTAAGAGTTTGAAATTTTACCAAATGCCTTGCATTCTTATTATTATTATTAACATGATATACGAGTCAGCTTGCGTATACCACGATTAATTTTACGAGTCTTACAATTAATAACTATATCAGCTTCTAACTATTATATTAATAATCACAGTATTCTTATGCAAAACACAATTGCCCTCCAAGATTGGTTTCATATTTACACAGATTTTTGTCAATAATAGTAAAGGAGCGCGTAAGATAATCATTGATGTGAAAAAATATTATTATTATATATATATATTTTTTATATTAAATTAAGTGTTGCTTTTCATAAATCAATTTTATAGGTGATGATAGGACATTAGATCAACCAATATAAGATTCCTGGGTCATTAATTACCTGTAGTAAATAAAAGTTAATAAAGAGCCCGTGAATATTGCTCCCTCTCAAGGCTTTACAGGATATAAACACGATTTTCACCCCCATGAAACAAAACAGGAGATGAGAATATATGATTTAATAATGAGGTGGTAGGTATCCCCAACCCTTTTCCAGTTTTCAAAAATATGTGATCGTTTATACATTGCAGCAAATCTAATAATTGATCTACAGAGGACTTCAAAACGCACATTATTTCCTGTTCTCTCCTTCCATCGCCCTCTCTATATATAGCATCTGTTCTCAGTCTTGCATTCCAACATGCCTTCAGCACTGATGCAAACACACGACAGGGAGCCACCCTGCTTTCAAAGAGAAAGCGGCCATCTTCTGATCACAACAGACCCCAAGCCTCGTCTCCGATGGACTCTCGAGCTTCATGAACGGTTTGTCGACGCTGTCACCCTGCTTGGAGGACCAGACAGTAATTAGTCATCAACTCTTCTTCTCACTATATATATATATATCATCACGCATGCATGGAGTGTTATAATATATTAATCCTGTGTAACTGGCTGTTGACTGACCATCTGCCTGGATCCTCACTTTGTTTCTCCTGTTTTCTTGTTTGAATCCAATCTAGAGGCCACACCTAAGGCCATTATGAGAATTATGGGGGTTAAGGGTCTAACCCTTTATCATCTGAAGAGCCACCTTCAGGTTAATTTCTTCTTCATTTCTCTAGATTTTCAGCCGCACATGTTTTCCCATCTTAGGATATCTTATTTATTGTCTATGTCCACAGAAATTTCGGCTTGGAAAGCAACCGCAGAATTATCTTAATGAACAGGCAATTAGAGATGGTAAGGAACTAGGATTCCATCATACCTTTTTCTGCTTGCTAGTCTGTATCCTTCAATTCCTGCTGCTAGTCTACTCCTCTTCCACTATCCATCCTGCAATTGGAAGTTCATGGCATCTGTACTGGTATGTAATCTAATTCAGTCTCTCTCTTTTGGGCAGCAACTGACCATCTAAAAAACCTACAAGATGCTGCTACAGCCAGAATCTTTAGTGATGGCTTCGACAAGTACGTACATAACGGCAACTCAGCCTGTGTTTTCTGCTCTAAACAGTCTCCAGTATATTTTAGACCATGGATACTATTATCATTTCATTCATAGGTTTCCTTCAACATTTTATCAGGAACATGCACCAAAATGAAGTGCTTAGAACGCAAATACAAGCACACGGGACTTTAGATGAGCAGTTAAAGGTAAATCCAAAGAAATTACAGAAAACCTGAAGGCTAGTGTCAAAAATTTCAAGTTCTATGTCTTAAAAAAAAGGGGTAAAAAAAGCTCCTTACCTTTTCGAGTATTCTGTTCTCATTGTCCTAATAGGTAAAGCACCATCTTCAAAAGAGAATTGATGCACAGAGAAAATATATTCAAACAATTCTAGAAAAAGCTTACAGAACAGTCTCTGCAGAAAATAGGCTTTTTGATGATCAACGAGTAGTATCAGAAATGGGCAGCATGAAAGAAATATTTTCTGCTTCAAACTTTCCACCTATTTATGACTTGCAAGCTTATGGGGATCATTCTCACGACGGATTTCTGCCAACTGATGATAGCATGAGTAGCTGCACAATCCCCATGATTTCGTATGATGATATGCAGCTACAACAGATAGGAACATTAGCACCATGTCTAGCATCAGAAGAGGAGCTACATCAAATGATTACAATTGATGGCTGCACGCTCAAAGCTTCATGGGATTAATTATATTTGTTTCTTCACAGATACTATTATAAAGCAAAAGCGAGACCATGCTCCCAATTTGCTCTTCATTCATTCCAACTCTTGTAATATCATAGTTAGAACATTCTAGGAACGTTTTTTTCACAAAGAACCAGTAGATGCATATGATAAAAGAGATCCTTTGTGTATTACTTACCTGAACAGTGTTTTCCCTTTAGAAGAGATAAAATAATGCATGAATGGACTATGGATCAGAAAGCACACTGGATTGTAAGTATTTAGTAGCACAGTTATAAAACCCATTGAGTTGTGAGTTTGCTTTGAAGAGGAATGATATACGTCAAAAAATGGGTTACTGGTGAATGGATCTCCTCTATAGGAATCATCTGTGACTAGATATCTAAGGCATATTATAATGGTATTTACAGTTACTCTGTGTGTGAGGGAACATGTGATTGCTCGCATTCAAAACACGTTCTCATCCTTCCATTTTCAACTAAATCAAATTTTCATGGAAAACACAACATATCTCAGGAGTTCTCCAATTATCTTTTCTGTCTATTTTCTATAATAAATCACACAAATTTTCAACATTGATTCCGACTGCCAGACTGGTCAATTAACACCATTTTAAACTAAACAACAATCAGTTTCATGGATTTGTCTCATGCAGACTTTAACTCAGGAAATGGAGCAATTCCTCATGCCTAAAGACAAGATGAAGAAAAGGTAACAGCAAAGAGTATTTATAGATGCGCTGCTTGATTATAAAAACCACCTCGAAACTCACTAGACAGAGTGCTTTCAACTGGGACAACACGTATGATAAAGCAATAGCAAGAATTATATGCGATGATAAAGGTGCCTTGCATTTGTGCCAGCACTGCAATAAAATTGAGAGCTCTTCTATATCCAAGAATTCAGTTGCTAAATGGCCTTCTGATTCATTCAATAGCAATTAGGAACCACGGTAATTTCAAAAGAAACTAAACTTTGAATACCCACTTAGCAGTAGAGACAAGGAGGTCAGGTAATGCAGGCATTTCTTACAACATGCAGAGGCAGAAAATCCACTTGAACTCAGAAGATCCAATGTGAGATAATCATCTAAATGTTGTGGCAGTATTTTTTTCTCACTTGCTAATCATTCTTGAATCAAGTCATCCTCAGATTTTTATCAATATTAACCTTCGAAGCAGTTTTGCAAGAGGTTTTTCCAAGTTGAACAGATCTCTGAGATAACAAGCCTCGAGATAACAAGAACTTTAAGCAAATTCAAGCATTGCGCAATATAAACTTCAAACCGATTAACATAGATGACATAATGAATTTAATATGGAATATTATGTTGTGATACAGATTAAACCCGAGCGGTTCCTTACAGGAACTAATTGAAAATTTCATGCACGTAGTGCGTGGCCATTCAAAACGCCACAACGATTTATTCTAAATGCTTATGTTATTGATTTAACACTCAATTTTGGCATTAACTCTACATTTAACATTGAGGATCTAGTTGCATACCAGAAACCACATCCTATTTCAAATTATCCTTTTAAGATGCCACCTAACTTCTCTCTTGATGATCTTATTGAAACATGTATCTCTTTCACCTTGACCTTAGCACAAAAGGATGATATTGATATTATTTTGGATGAACAAGTTATTTTTACCAAGAATGGTGAGGTTCAATGATTTCTAGTTCATTGGGTAGGTAACCTGATTCAAATTGCACTTTTGATCACTAGAAATACTTTGCAACAAATTGATCTAGATCTTTGGAAATACTATCAAATTCACCCAGAGCTACACTTGACGGAGTTGAGTTTCTCTAACCCCAAAATATTTGGTGGAGGCATTAGACTCACATCGCAGATTACACGAGTATATGGATGGAGAAGATGTAAGATGACAATTTAAGCCTATTTTGTTGTTTTATTTTATTTATTAGTTATTTATGTTAGACAATTTTAATTGATGGATTGAGTCTAATAGTTGGATATTTTAGAGTTATGTTATTTATATATTTCTCTACACAGTTTTGGATTATTAAATAAAAATGACAGATTTTACCCTTCCTGCACTCTCTTTTCTTCATGGCTTTTCCCTTTCTTTACTTTTACTTTTAATTCTTGGCTTCTTTCTTTAAAATTTCTTTATTTCCTACTTTAATTCTTTTATACATCGTTCAGCATCAACAAGAAAGTGCATAAATAAAACTCTGTGATAACATATAACTGGTACTAATGGAAAACAAGATGAGGGGCATTCTCCTGCACAATTTTAGCCCTGTGCAACATAGGCAAAAATAAAACGGAATGGCAGAATTTAATTCAGTGTAAGTTAACACAGAATCACAAGGAGGCCAAAATCACAAATGTAATAAAGTAGAAGCAGTGAGAAACATAGAATTTTACACATCCCTAGATAACCTGAATGGCAAAGGACAGTTCATGTAACAGCCTAAGATGGCAGCACGACTACAGCTGCAGTGCCATCCTTTATCTCAAGTCTTACAAATGCAAGGTTTTCAGTAGATTATTCGTTCCAAGAGGTTGTTCTGCTAAACTAGAAAATATATATTATTCTTTTTTTATTTCCTTCAAACACTGAACAACAATTAGTGCATGATTTTGTTCCATAAAGCTCCTTCGCTACAATAAAGAGAGAGAACATCCAGCAAACAATTGTTGATAACATTGCAAGGCGATCTAAAACTTCAGGATTTAGATAGAAAAGTGAGCACGGGCTCATGACAGGGTTAAACACAGAATACCCCAAGTAAAACAGCGTAAAAGCAAATCAATCAGTTGCAGTTTGCAAACAGGTATGAGATAAGTGGAAATGTATCTCCTAAGCATATATAAATTGCAATTGAGATGTACAAAAGGTTGCTGCTTGTTTGCATAAATCAAGAAAAAGAAAGAATAGCTGAGTCAGAGATGGCAGAAGTATGCACCAGTCTAGGGAACAGTTCTCAAAGATACACAGAATGCCCCATCGCACCGAAACCACCGTAGCCCCTGCAAATTTTATTTCAGAAAGTCATCCTTAATGTGCTTCTTTATCTCAGAATCATTTTAAAGGAGAAAACATTGCAATGGAAGGAAATAGATGGAGGGATGTAGTAATAACAACGCAAAAATCTGGCCAGTGGAGGTTTGGGCAACAGAACGAATGCTACCCAAAGCAGTAGAGTGAACGGAATCCAAAAGGGTTTAGAGTAGGAAGAAAAGCAGGATTCTCGTGGACGGCCTCCATCCCCTTTGCCCAATATCCAAAAAAGACCATCAGCAAGAATTGCCGGATGAAACAGCTCGCGAGAAATGCCCACCTCGATCACTCCCTATTTTGTTGTCATTGTCAGCAAGTAGGCCAGTGATCGGAGAGAGAAAAAGAGTAAGGCAGTAGCTGGAGATGGGTAGAGCCTTTTTTCTTCGAAGCCGCCACCACCACCAAGTTGATCAGAGGCGCCTCAGCCCAGGAAAAGAGCTCCGGCAGGCACTTTGCTTGCGGTGGATAGTGAGGAGAAGTGGAAGGCGTTGCCGCACAAGATAGCTGTGCCTCTGCAGCAGCAGAAAATCATCGTAAGATCACCACTTTCACTTTCCTACAGCTCCTGACGTCGCTGTAGCGTGTTTGCTTGATTGCTGATGGAAGGGTGTTTGTAATTGAGATCTAACTTTCAGAAAGAAAAAAATAAATGTTTTTATATATTGATATTAAAAAAAAAAAAACTATTTTATTTTAATATATTCTAATTATGAAAAATGAACTTGTCGTCACACATTTAAATACTCTTGAAATGCGATTTAACCACAGTATCGTTTTATAAGTGGTAAATATCAATTTAGTCCTAAATGTATGTTATATTTACCAATTGAGCTCTCAAGCCTCTTGATTTTATCACTTTTATCCCAAATGCAATCAATATTAAGCACTTTCTCAACCTTTTGTACATTCATTGTGCTGTAATAATTAAAATATTCGGTCGAATTTGAAAATGATTTGCACGTGCTCGTTGATTCTCATTAATTATTCCTTAAATTCCTTGTTCATTGCTTGAATTGTAGTCCACGATAGATAAAAAAATAAAGGAAAGAAAAGGATGGTGAGAAATAGAGTTTAATCATATTAATATTTCAATTTTAATCGATTGAATGCTAATTAAATATAAAGAAAAAGTTTATTGAGATTCTATAATATTTTTTAAGTTGAAAATATGGGTCAAATGGATTTTTTGTTTTAGGGCTAGAAGTTAATAGCATAATTGTTTGAAGAACTCGGGTAGCTAGAATCTAAAATCACATGCTATAATTTTTTTTCCAAAATAAATATAAATAATGGGGGGTGTTAATTTCATTCTTAATTATTAAATTTTATTTTTAATTTTATTTTTTAGTTGATCTTGAATTAAATTAATAATTTATTTCAGTTTATTTTTTTGTATATTTGTTGTGATCTTGAATAAATATTATTTTATTTATTGATATTCAATTTTGTAAGTATTTTTTAAAAACAATGAAAAAAACCCATGTAATATTATATAACAACTTGTTGTAGATCTTGAATTTCAATTAGCCTAGTTTGTTGGGCATTGGTGTGTGATTTTTTTTCTTTTTTTTTTAATTTTTTTATATTTAATTTTAAATCTAATAACTAAATATACATGTTTATATCACTTTATGAATTCTTTTAATTAAATAAAATATATTTGAGTTGCTATTTTTAAAATTTCATTAGGAAACAGATAAATTACAGTATATTGAAGGTAAAAAAGTTAATAAAAAATGCGTTTTGATTTATTTTTTAACGATTTTCTCACTGTTTGAGAGCGTGTCAACATTGTATGCACATACTTAGACAAAATGTTTTTCACATGTTAAAAAAAGTAGTTCGCGGCATACTATGAGGGTGTTTGGTATTGTGGTGCGATCTGCGATTCGCAGATCGCACCACAATTTGGTGTTTGATTAAAGCCAAAAAGTATTTTTTGTGTGGGACCCATACTAAATTTTAACCAAAAAGGCGATTTAAAAAAAGATAGAAATTGATGCTTTTTTTAGTGCGATTGCGTTTCAAAGTGCTTATCGTGCTGAAATACATCAAAATGATGTTTTTTTATTTTTTAAAAATCATTTTTGAAATCAGCACATCAAATTAATCTCAAAACACCAAACCGCCGGTCTTTATAATGTAAAAAAAAAATCAAATTTCGGCCAAAAGCCGGTGGGATCGCAGTGCGATTCATCTGCATCAAAACCACGATCCATATTTGAACTTTCCTTTTTAAATGCTGGTTCGTGCGGGCATGGGTCTGTGTGGAATAAATACCTGTTTGGAATTTTGTTTTATAAAATATGTTTATTTAAAAATATATTATAATATTATTTTTTTATTTTAAAAAAATTAATTTTAATATCAGTTTTAAAACAATAAAAAAATTTATTTTTTTTAAAATACTTTTAAAACAAAATGTGAAATAAGCACGAAAGGTATTGGGGGTTTTCTTTATTACTATTCAGAATTTTCCATCTTGAATTTTATTATTATTTTTCAGGCTATTATTTTCCATATATTTTGTTTTTCTTTCTCTCATATACGTTAGTTGGATTGTTTTTTATTTCAGTAAAACCATTAAATCATGTTTTCTCTAAATTTGATTATTCAATTTAATGTAGTCAACTTTCTATAAAAAATTATATATGCAAATTAAATTCATTAATAATAATAATAATAATAATTATCGTAATAAAGTTAACGCAATCTTAACGTTAACACAATCTCATCTTTCAAGCAATATGAAAAGCTTAGTAACCAAACATCCAAAATTGTTTTTTTTTTCAACCTCCAACTCAACCACAGTTTTAACCAAACACTTCACTGCTTATTTTGAACCACGGTAAAAACACTTTTTTTTAAACTGATTTTTTTTAACCTCAATCGCAAAAGCAAAAGCAATGCCAAACAAACTCTTTATGTTTTACTAATAAAGGGGGTGACAATGATACTGTCCGATGATGATTATCTTTTGGATGAAATTGAAAATATTATAAGAAATGACCATCATATTATATTTTTGGGGCTAAATTGAAATTCGATCGAACCGGCATGGAATCAGACAGTCGGCGGTCACTTTGTTTTGCCCCAGAAGCAGCTAAGCCACCACAGGCACTGCGAATCTTCATCATATAGCCTCTGCAGGCGTTGAGAGCAAAGAGAGAAGAAGGAAAATGGAGATGGAGCAGCTACTGAGCATGGGTTTTCCTAGTGAATTGGCGGCTCAAGCTCTGGCCGCCACCGGTGGCACATCAACAGTGAAAGCCACCGAGTGGATTCTCTCCCAAACATCCCATCCTCATCCCAATAATAGCCCAAATGGATCATCATTCCAGCAGCCAAAACTAGACCGCTTCTTTCATTTCCCATCATCAAAACCAAAACAAGAACCCTCCTCCCCCTCCAACTCCCCCACCCAAACAACCACCGCACCACTACCACCTCCTCACCAACTACTATCAACCCCAACTTCTCCCCCTTCTAAACGTCCCAAAGTATTCGCTCCATCATCCACCTCAAATCCTCGTAATCATACCATCAGCAATGATGAGCCCTTGTCCGAACGCATGCGGCCTCGCACCATTGATGATGTTATCGGCCAGGACCTCCTTCTTTCCCAAAACTCCCTCCTCCGCTCTGCTATCCGTTGCAGCCGCATCCCTTCTATCATCCTCTGGGGCCCGCCTGGAACCGGTAAGACATCCATTGCTCGTGCCATTGTCACTTCTGCTAACTCTCAGGGCTCTTCCTCCTACCGTTTTGTCTCTTTGTCTGCTGTTTCTTGTGGGGTCAAGGATGTTAGGGATGCTGTTGAGGAAGCTAGGAAGTTTAAACTCAAGAATAGTAAAAGGACAGTTCTTTTTCTTGATGAGGTTCATAGGTTTAACAAGTCCCAGCAGGATTCTTTCTTGCCTGTTATTGAAGATGGTACCATTGTGTTTATTGGGGCCACCACCGAGAACCCTTCTTTTCATTTGGTCACGCCATTGCTTTCTCGCTGCCGGGTTCTCACGCTTAGCCCCTTAAATCCTCACCATGTTCAAACCATCTTGATGCGCGCGGTGAATGATCCTGACAAGGGATTGTCCAAGAGCTTGGGGAGTTTGGGAGTTGATGTGAGTGAGGATGCTGTTGAATTTTTATCAACGAATTGCGATGGCGATGCGCGTGTGGCGCTGAATGCCTTGGAAATTTCTGCTGCAACTGCAGCTGCTCGAGTGGGAGGTGATGGGGATTTGAGGCTGGCCAGTGTTTCATTGGACGATGCCAAGGAGGCGCTTCAAAGCAAGCATCTTGCTTATGATAGAGCAGGGGAAGAGCATTATAATCTCATCAGCGCACTTCACAAGTCTATGAGAGGAAATGACCCAAATGCATCCATTTATTGGTTGGTGAGGATGATGGAAGGAGGCGAGCAGCCTCTTTATATTGCGAGGCGTTTGGTAAGGTTCGCGAGTGAGGATGTTGGCTTGGCTGATCCTTTAGCACTTAACCAGGCTGTTTCTTGCTACCAAGCTTGCCATTTCTTGGGCATGCCTGAGTGCAATGTGATTCTTGCTCAGTGTGTAGCTTACTTGGCTTTGGCTCCAAAATCCATTTCTGTCTATCGAGCAATGGGGGCTGCCCAGAAGGCTGTTAGAGAATCAGTCGGGCAAAACGAGGGAGTGCCGCTTCATTTGAGAAACGCACCTACCAAGTTAATGAAAGAGCTTGACTATGGCAAGGACTACATCTACACGCCGGATAATCCCACCGCAAACCAGAGCTTTTTACCACCTTCACTCCAGGGCTACAAGTTCCTTGATTGGCCAGCCAGTAATGCCAATAATGGATAAGAAATTATTTGATCACCACCGTAGATTTTGGAAGCCAGCAACCAATGAGCATTTGGAGCTAGTTCTGTTTTCGGTAGTGGGTGTGTGCCTGATAATTTTTGCTATAAAACTCTGCTGCTGTTTTGTTAATATTCCGACTCCATGTTATTTTTGGAACCGTTAGACATGGCTTAGAAGAGCACGGGAAAATCCAATGTACTTGATGATCTTAAACTGTGAAAAGAACAGGATTCTGCTTAGAGTGAAATCTGGAGTTATTCAGTTGTGTTTTTCTTTTTGCTTGCATGGAGTTTCTGCTGGCTAATGCATCCAATTTAGATTTCCAAAAATAGTGGCAAGGAAGCAAGTCAGCAACTATGCACATAGCATTAGACAACTCCTTTAAGTTATAAACGTGTAGAAGCTTTAACACGGGTTAAAGAATCATCCCATTGCAGCAGTGCATACTCCTTTTCTATAGATATCATTAATCTCCCTTAAATCTTTTTTTTCCGTCTCTGGAAAATTTTCGGAGGAGTTTCTGAAATGCTCCGAGGAATAGCTGATCGATGTTAAGAGCTTTCAGGCATGCTGAGATTACATCTTCATTCTGATAAAAATTTACTCTTTTGGGACAGAATATCCTCATTCTTCACAGATAGCTGAGTAAAACTCCCCAAGTTTTGGTAAATCCAGTGGCATGATAGAAAGAAGCATGGAAGTCATCTCCCATCTTAGGGTTCACTTCCAAACTCAATTACAGCAAAGTAAATTCAACTTCAATCACTTTATAGAGTTCCAATATGCAGAAAGAAAAACGAAATCAGAAAGATTGGGATTGAAATGCATATTATAGATCCTCTTATTAATTTCCTTGGTCGGGAGATTACACAACTGGATGCTAAGTTCTAATTCCGGTACCAAAACCACTTTGTTAAACAAAATACGAGCTTACACGAAACGAGAAGGGAGGGAATGAATACGAGGGGAAAAAAGGGTGATCCTCAAATGAACATTTTTTTAAGAGAAAAGACAAGTTAGATCCATTCTTTTGGGTTGATGCAAGCATCTAATAGCTTCCACTCCTCACTTCCCACTTCAGGTTTCTGCGTATAAACAAGGAGGCCTCTTGCCGTCAGTTCATAATCTTATACCCCCAATCATGCATATCAAATAGTTGCGCACAAAAGTTCTTAGAAACTTACATGATCGTATTCCCATCGTGCACTTAGTGGCAGAGAAACAAGAATACTTTCAATACGACCTCCTGTCTTCAATCCAAATGTCGTACCCCGGTCATAAACCTAGAAAAAGAGAACATTCAAGGTTCAATATACAAGAGCTTTTGCGTTAAAATTTCTGTCTAGATTCTCCAAAACTAGTTTTGGTACCAAGTTGAATTCTACATAGCGCCCCCTTCGCAATTGTTGCCATGCTTTGTGATGATCTGTAAATGGTGTATCCTTTCTCTTCTCTATAATGGGAATGTATGCAGGTACCACAGAATTTGCACACTCTGGAGTTCATAAAAACATTGCATAAATTAGCAAAATTGGAATTCACGGGAAGTAGGCCTTTTTTCTTGATAAAACCACTAAAGATGTGTTAGCATTGCAAAATACCAGTGGCGAAGGATAAAAGCATCTCCTGATCATAATCATTTAGATCATCAAAAAAGATTCCTCCAAGCCCTCGCCTCTCACCTCGGTGCTGCACATAGACCAACAGCCAATATGAGCCCAAATACATAAGGTCATTATAAAACAAGTCTCTTCCAGGTTCATTGTCTACTTCATCAGAAGATTAATTCAACCTTATATGTTGTGCAGCCTTTTAGCAGAACAAGAACCAGAAAACCATGCATCAAGAGAAATACACCAAAATACTATAATTTAAGCACCTAAAAAAGACACGAACCTTAATATAGAAATAGTCATCACACCATTTTTTGAACCGTGGATAAAAGGTAGGATCAAATTTGTCACAGGCCTTTTTTTGAGTCTACAAACGTATGGAAAAATTAGAAACGTAACAGACAAATTAAATCACCAAATAAGTCGGTAATGAAACCAGGTATTTTCACTTATCCATAACACAATGCTGACCATTGTTAGCAAGATATGATATCATAAATAGAACCAGCAATGCAAAATTGAACATTTATTTACCGAATGGAAATGCTTAACATCCTCATCAAAGATATAAGCAGGAGTCAAATCAGTCCCACCACCAAACCACCACTGCCTAGGTGCCCCAGGAACATCTTCACATAAAGCCAACAAGAAAACCAGTTTGACATTAGTCCAAACTAGTAGATTTTTTCCTATTCATTTTTATAAGAGCACAAAAATAGAACAAAAAAGAAAGAGCCAAAAAGGGCAACTCTTGCTTCCAATTCAAGAGCAAAATACAAGAACAACGGAGCATGGAGACAAAATGTCAGAACAATGGGCATAAGTAATACCTTGAGGAGCATCCGTCTCGAAGTATCGATAATTGAAATGCAGAGTAGGCGCAAATGGGTTCTTGGGATGCAGAACCTGAGAAAAAACTAATAATTGATGTTAACAAAACAGTATTACCTGTGAAAAAAATTGAAATTGGAGTGGAGAAAGAAATTACAGAGCTGATGCCAGCAGCGAAAAAAGGAACAGGGCCGGGCTTTTGATCAGCAGGAGCAGCCTTAGCAGCCCTATAAGCTTCAGGGGGCATGACTCCATAGACAACAGAGACATTAACCCCAGCTTTCTCCCAAACGGCACCGTCCTGCAAGACCCTGCTGATACCTCCTCCGCCTCCCGGTCTAGACCAGACATCCTCCTTGAACTTGCCTCCTTTATCAACAGCCTCGATGGCAGCACAAACGCTGTCCTGGGCGTCCCTGATCATCTTCTCGAATCGGGCCCTCACGTCAGCCCCTTCTGATTCACGAAGAAATGTAATGGGCCGCTCTGTCTCCGGAATTTCTTTCTCGATGGAGACTGCAGATCGAGTAATGTTACGTTTGTTGGGTTTGAAGCGTAATGATGAGAATTTCTTGGTACAGGGATGGAAATAACAGTTAGTAGGCGAAGGAGTTGGAGTGAAAGAAGTGGAGGAGGAGGGAGGGATTGGAAAGACATGATTGAGAGAAGAAGAAGCAGAGAGAGTAGCTGTGGGACGCATTTTTGAATTCTTCAAACTGCTACTTGATACAATTCTTCTTCTTCTGCTGCTGCTGCTGCTGCTGCGGCGCTGACCGGTGGAAGATATAAAGGGCGACAGCTGAGAAGAAGAAGAGCAGGAGAGAGGAGAGAGGAAATCAGGAAATGAGATAAGGCTTGTTTTTTGCCCATTGATCTCTCTTTCTGTGGTTTTTTACCCATGACCAAAACCGGTTTTATTGACTGACTATTATTTTCTCTTTTTTTAATTAAAAGTGTCATTAGATTAACTAATTTATTAATTGGTATTAAATTTTGTTTTTTAATTAATTTTAAATATCATATCAATCTAGCATGCACGGTTATTTAATATACATTTTTATATGATGACATGAAATTTCAAACACAAAAACAGCTACAAAATTCAATACAGCACAGCACGACGGTCCAACCTGATTATGATTTTCTTAAGATTTTATTTGATTATATTTTGTATTTTATTATACTTATTTAACTTAGTATGTAAATTTATGATCCAGACAATCCAATTAAAAACAATATGAGATCCAGTTTTATTTTTAAGAAAATAATTTTAAATTGGTATTATTTTAATATTTTTTAAAAATATTAAATGAATTTAATTTGAGTTATCGGCTTGCACAATTTTCATGACTATAATTTTTCATATTTATTGGTATGAGTTTGAATGCTAATCAATTAAAATTAAATATAAATTTTGATTTCTTTTAAATATGTAATTTCATGATAATGTGATATTCAAACCTATAAATACTAACTCCGTGTATCGTAAAAATATTTTTAAAAGCATTATAAAAACTTATTTTATATTTTATTTTAAATTTATTTTTTTAATTTTTTAAAGAATTTTGATGTGTTTCTATTAAAAATATTTTTTAATATATTTAAAAAATAATTTCAACAACAATTACAAATAGCCCTCATGTCTGTTTGGAAATATAGTTGACGTTGATTTTGAAAGTGATTTTTGTTTAGAAATATATCAAAATATTTTATTTTTATTTTTTAAAAATTATTTTTGACATTGTCACATGAAAATAATTTAAAAACATCTCAAAATTTTAATTTAAAATAAAAAATAAAAAATTATTTTTTTTAAAAAATCTTTTTTAAAACACAATATCAATCACCGCATTACCGGCAGCCTTGATAGTAGAAGGAAGCACGTTTTATTGACAATCGGACCAATTTCTTTAAGTTTTCTAGCCAGCTATGCCGTGAAACGAAGACATGGCGAGCGGGGGCGGATTTTGCTTTGCCCACGGTTTCAAATTTGTTTTTATAAGTGTAATTTGCGAAGTAAATTAACATTCTTGAAGATATCAAAACCATGGGAAGGGATGGACCGGTGCAAGTGTTGACTATGTATTTATACTGTTTTTTTTAATATGAAACATAAATATTTAAGTTTGGTTAATGTTTTTCTTGTAAAAATAATATTACACTGTTGATTTAATATAACTTGATTAACTTAATAGGTCTAGAAACAACTCAAATAATCAATAAAACATAATTTAACTCTTAAAAAATTAGGACATTATCTTTTTTTTAAAATATTGAAATATTAACATGTTAGATCGGTCCAGACTAAATCAAGTTAAGTTGCTAAATTCATGATTCATGTCATGAATTATTATAATTCTATATAAAACAAATTAAAACAAATTATAAAATTTATTTTATAATCAATTTAACGTTAGTGAATGGAAAAGAAAAGAAAAATAAAAAAGCAAAAAAAATATTCGAACTACCTATTAAACTTGTGGTCTCGATCATGAAATTGATACTACTTTATTAAAAAAATATAAAAAATAGCTTAAGTTAACCAAAACTAATATATCAAATCTGTAGCTAAGGTAATGAGACTTAGAAACTAGTGAATCATTATTGTTTTGGGAGGCAGTCTACATTAAAAACACCATCCCGTTTAAACTTGTTGTTAACCAACAACACTATTTATTCTCTTGTATATTAATTAATACATTATAGTAATCATGTTTACGAGTTGATCTATAAATTACTTGTGAGTTGAGTATTTTACTCAAAGATCAACCCAAACTCATTAAGTAGTTTTCAATTAAAAGGCCTAGATCAAATCACTTTGTGTGTGTTAATATTGCTGTGATTTTTATAGTTACATTTAAAAAAAAACATTTTTAATTGTGTTTTTTTTTATAAAAAAAATACTTGTTTAGTTAAAATTGATATAAGATAGATTTTGTATTTTATTAAAAAAAAACATGTTGTATTGAATGGAAAACACGTTAAAATGTTTTTCGTGCCGAAATATATCAAAATGATGTTTTTTATTTTTTCAAAATCATTTTTGACATCAGCACATCAAAATGATCTAAAAACACCAAAACATATTCATTTAAAATAAAAAAAATTGAATTTTTTGAAAATATAATTTTAAAAGCTATCCTAAACAGTTTCTTTATATTCTATAAAATTAGGGTTTGAAAAGCAATTATGTATGAGGTCAATGCAAAAGATATAAGTAATTTAGCTAATCAAACGATATTTTTGTTGTAGAAGTTATTTTAGAAGCCTTTTACCCCAAATTGAAATACACCAAAAATTTAATTTAAAATAAAAAATAAATTTTTTTGTTAAAATACTTTTAAAACAACGCAATATCAAATAAAATATTACTCTGCTTAACCTTCGATTCAAAAAATTAGCAAAGAGAACGACATATCTTACATACCTTGAAATTTTGGTATGGGGTGAGCCGAGGTCTCATGTCCCTCTCCTTTTGTCTTTGTGTACATTCTTTCTTGTATGCTTTGCTGCCCAGATAGATGCTCGGGTTTTCTTTGGGGATGTTTGGGAGAGTTTTTTAAAAGTATTTTTTTATTTTAAATTAATTTATTTTGATGTTTTTAGATAATTTTGATGTATTGATGTCAAAAATAATTTTTAAAAAATAAAAAAAATATTATTTTGATGTATTTTTAAACAAAAAAACATTTTAAAAAACTAGGAATGATATCTATTTCTAGTTTACATTGAGTTTAGTGATAAGCACGTGTTTTCAAATTAATATTTTTTGTTTTAGATTATTTTTTTAATGTTTTTAGGTTATTTTATATACCGGTGTTAAAAATAAATTATATATATAAAATATTATCTCAATTTATTTTTATTTTTAAAGAAAAATACTCTTAAAAAGAACTAACATAACAATAATACAATAGTACGTACACCAAATATCTTGACTAATATGTTCTTGCTTGGCTGGTTATTGACTCTCTGCGATGCCACTTTTTCAAGGGGACGTTTGGGTTCAATAATCACGTCGATAATAGCTTTCATGTACACTTGACGTGCTACTTACAATTATTGCTCTGTTATTTTATATATAAATATTTAGACACTTTTCGATGATGTATCCTCCTACCTTAAGTTAGAATGATTTAATCAATATTCTATAATTATTTAAAGGCATGATTGATGCAATAAAGGATGCAAAATTAATGAATACAACCCATAAATACATGATGATAAATAAATAATTTATCTTATTGCATGTTATTTAATATGTGTTTACCGTATAGACATTGAATTCCTTTAGTCTTGTCTTTAATTTGATTTGGATTCGATGATCGAAGATCGATTTCTGATTTGGAGCATTTTTTTTTTTAAATAAAAAATTCTCAAAATTCTAAAGGTTTGTTTGAAAGTGTGATTGAAATTGATTTTAAAAGTATTTTTATTCAGAATTGTATTAAAATAATATTTTATTTTTAAAAAAACTATTTTTGACATTAACACATGAAAATGATTTAAAAACACCATTTAAAAAAAAGATAATTTTTTTCATAAATAATATGTCATTTTTTGAGATTATTTTCTAATTAACTCGTAATTTATTTTAATTGTGCTAATATTTAACATTGAAGAATAGAATTCAATAAAATTTCAACTCTAAGAATAACTAGATTTTATTTTTATTTTGATCTCAAATATGGTTATTAACTATGTTTTAAAACAAGATTCTCAACAGATATGACTAGCCATTGATCCTCTAAACTAGTCTTCCAAATCTATTTTATTACGAATTAAATATGCCGAGTCGTAATTGAATCATCCAATACCAATATACACCTGCAAGCTATGTTTTTAATTATTGTTCTTGAAAGATTAATTTCATCACTTATTTTTTTATATTTTAAAAATACTGTGTAATTACTATTTTAAGATAAAAAAATAAAGATAGGCAAGACGTATCCCTACTCATTTAGTCATTTACTATTATGAAATAATAATAAAATAATTCAAAACTATTAAAAAAACACATTTATTTATATTTGTTTTTGTTCATCCAACCAGATATATTTTGAGATCGCACTAGCACCTGCCCACTTAAAAAATTAAAATAATTTAATTTTTCAAGGGTCAAAAGTTATATTGATTTCCAGTTATAATCTCAAAGAACTTACAATTATTTCTAGGTTTCATCGACCACGCTGTCAAGCTATGTTGCTTGAAAAAAAAGTCAACACCACCTTTGATTTAAAAATAAACATTAGTTGGAAGCTGTTGTGGTCAACTTGGAGGCTTGAGCAAATTCAATCGGAACATTTTTTTCAAGTTATTCTATAATATTTGATAGAAAAAGAAAATCATATTATGATTAATTTAAAATATATAGTAGTTTAACAAATAATTAATCATTTTTATAGATTCGAGGAAACTCTACTGATTGTCCCAGGCTCTTACAAGATATGCATGTCTTGACTCGAACTCGAGAACAACCATGCAGATCTCAAACCCTTTATCGTCATGCCACATCTCACGACAAATTAGGTTTAACAAATAATTAATCACGCCAATTTATATTATGAAATTCACTCAAGAATCACATAAAAACCGTTTTATCACGTATAATATCAAATTTGCAAATCAATTCTCTTGAAATTATCAATAAAAATAATATTTAAAAATAACCATCGATACCTGCTTTGTCAAAAGATTCGGTGACCTCCTCTCTTTTGCTTGGTTCTCTTGATAAATCATTCAAATAACTGATGTGTTTGCTGTGGTTCTTGTGGACGTCAATGTGTTTTGTTTACTAACAATGTCATTCGCATTAAATAATAATAAAGTATAAATTAATCATTATTCTCTAATTAAATTACAGCTTCTAGATTTATAAATTATTTTGATAACATCAACAATGTAATTTAATTTAGTGTTTTAAACAACAAACAATCATTTTAATGATAGGAATTACAAAGAAAACTCTTAAATTAACTTGGCTTTCTCTTAAGGAACAAATTGCAAGACAAGAGAATGGATCATAAATAAAGATTTATAAATAAAGATAAAAAACAATGCAAGAGTTAAGGATAACGTAAATATGAGACTTTGCAACGATGCTTTTTTTAATTAAATCAAATATTTATAAATATGTGTAGCAATCTATAGTGAATTATGCCCAGATAAATAGTGGAATTTTGCACAAGGACGGAATTAATTTTTTAAAAACTGTAATAAATTATTAATTAAATGTAAAATAAAATCCAATGTCCGTACAAGTTCAACTTTTTTAACACCTGCTCTAGATTAGAGACGAGTCGATTAGCTAATCCGTCAGCCGAGCTGGTGACTGTTGCTAAGCGGAGCAGTTCTCTTTCCTTAGAAGCGAAAGAAAATGAAAAAAATAATAATTAAAGCAAGCAAGTCGCAGCCGAGTTGAGAGACGAGAAACTAGAAAATAAAAGATTTGGACTCATCTTGACTCTTGTACCCCTCCCACTGTATTTTGCTGGCTCCCTCTCTGTCTTCTTCTCTTTCTTCAACCCTCAGTATTTTGGAGCAGAGGTAGTTGGTTATCTCCATCTCTCTCGCAAGATCTCTCCCCTCTGAGCTTCCTCGATGCCGTTTCGGAGAATTCAACTCTTCTAGTGCACGGAATCTCTTCACATTTTTGAGCTCTCTCTCCTTCCAGTCTCCGTCGCAGCACAGGTAAAAGCTCTGCATCTCTAGGCCTGAGCTTCTCCGTCGCCGACGCATTCTCTTAAAATGAAGCACTGGATATGTCTGAAGTCGTTCGTCTCAGATCTAGCAAATATGTTAACGATAGACGGCGTCTTTTTTTTGTTTTTATTTTTGTCTGTTATTTAATTTAAAATGAGTTTTGATTTTTATATCTGGCGTGTTTGGTAGAGATGGAGAATAGTAATAGTAACGGCAGCAGCGGAGGGCAGCGGTTCCGGAAAATACCTCGGCACTCCCAGCCTCTTTCTCATCTCAAGTTGGACCCGTTGGTAATTTTTATATTTAAATAATTTATTTTTCCTTTGGCTGAGCTATTTTATTATTTTATGATTAATTTGAATTTATCACTAAATGCATGTTAATTTAAAGCTAATAAATGATTCAATGAGAATGATGAAATTTAACTTTGATTTTTGAACTGATGGTGAAGAGGAAATACAACGTAGTAAGAACTGCTCTTATTTTTCCCTATTTAATTTCATAACACAAGCATTTTCCTTGTTTATAAGAGCGTGACTGAGGGCGTGAGCGATTGTTGAAAAGGTTTGGTGCTGCCGAGTCCGCTCCCTGAGGGGGCAGTCATTTTTCTTACAGCTTATTGGTCTTAGTTGTCAATATCGAACACCAAAATGGAGAGGGGAAGCTCATCTCTGACAACCCTGACCATATTGTAACTCGGCTACCTTTAAAAATCTTGAGAACTTCGCGTGCTTGCTTATATTAATAGCCTCAATTTCAACTTATCAACTCATTTCTTTAAAATTAATTGGAGTTGATGTCAGGGACTGCTTGGATTATGATTGTATCAATCCATGCAGTGTGTGCAGATATGCTCTTGTTGGAAACAGTAAAGGGTCTTACTACTTTTTGTTGTATTTTTTGTTTTTATTCTTCAGGTTGATGAAAATTTGGAGCAGTGGCCACATCTTAATGAACTTGTTCAATGTTATAGAACTGATTGGGTGAAGGATGAAAACAAGTATGGTCAGTATGAAAGTATCCCTCCAGTATCTTTTCAAAACCAGATTTTTGAAGGGCCTGATACTGATATCGAGACAGGTAAGGTTGACAAATTTTTTAGTTGTTTTACTTAAGGGGAAAAATGTACTGTTTAGCATGCAAATAGTACTCCTGCATGCTAGCTAAAATTGGCATACAGGTAAAGCATTGTTTCAGATGCTTGGATTCAGAGGGATTTATCTGCCATGGAGTATTTCTTGAGAATCTTTTCAGATGTTTGGATTCAGAAGGATGTATTTCCTACGTAGTATTTTCTTGAGAAATTTATCTTTATTGACATATCTTGTTGTCAATTAAGTTAGCTCTAGCTGTTCATCGTGCATGCCAACTGGGAGAAATCTGTGTTTTTGTGATATAGCTAGTATTGAATATCTTAAATATACATAGTTAGATGTTCAATGGTTTCAACTTTGCTTTGACCTTTCTACAGAAATGCATCTTGCCAATTCAAGACGGAACAAGGTTGAAGAGACCACTGATGATGACATCCCAAGCACTTCAGGAAGGCAATTTGTGGAGGCCGCCTTCCCTGACTCATCAAATTCTGCTGTTTCGAAGGTTGTACTGCTTGGAGTATTGGTTTTATTGAGATTGTATCTTCATTACATAATTCAACTAGTCTGTTACTTCATTAACCAATTAGCTTCTTGGTTCTTTAACCTTTGCTTCCAATAGCTCACTTCTAGTTCCCCTCATGATTGTTTTAATAATGTACTTGCAGCATTTTGGTGAATCTCCTCTCCCTGCATATGAACCAGCTTTTGATTGGGATAATGAGAGGTTGATGATATTTGGCCAAAGGATCCCTGAAACTCCATCGCCACAGTATGGCTTTAAATTGTTATTGCTGAAAAGTTTGGTATTCATATTGTGGTTCACTGTCAATTTATTCGTTATACTTTATCTCTGATTATATTTTGTTTTTCCTGGGGGGATCCTGATGGGGTGGGCCACAGTGGATTGAAGATCTCTGTGAAAGTACTGTCCCTATCATTTCAAGCAGGATTAGCTGGTGGGTGTGCAGCTTTTATTATCAATTCTATACCATTGATAACAGTTTTCTTCCCAAGCTCGTTCTATATGCAACAACTGGTTAAAAATTGATTTGGGCATGGAATGCCAATTTTTTGTTTTGTCTTATGTCCAAATTAATGTGAAGCAGTTTACTTCTGGAGGGGCCTTTTGGTTAACTATATAATCTTCACTTTTTCTATTTTAAGTCTTGTCCACCAAGAGATGAAAATATGGATCACCTGCTATGCTTATGTTAATTGTAAATAAGTTGCATTTTTTAACTGTCTAACAAACACCTCTGGCATGGTAACTTAAAAAATCTTATAGTTCTAAATCAAACTTGATTTTCCATGCAAAACATTTACACTGTAATAAAGGAATCTTAATTACGCTGTTCACAAAATATATTTGATTGAATATTTCTGACTTGGAGTTCCTTGTCTTTCATTCTCAGAGCCATTTTATGGTACAATTTGCATATATAATAAGGAGAGAAGAGAAAAGTTGTCTGAGGATTTTTATTTTTCTGTGGTGCCAACAGACACACAAGATGTAAGCTATAATAACAATTTAGAAGCTCCTTCCTTTTCAATTTAAATTAATATTATGTCACTGGTATTGTTATTTTAAGCAGTTTTCTTGTAGATTATATAGATGGAAATTTAATGGTCATGTTCCTTTTATTGCCAGGCAAAAATTTCTCATGACCCTCGTGGAATTTTCTATTTAGATGCTCCTTCAGCATCAATATGTTTGCTAATTCAACTAGAGAAGCCTGCCACAGAAGAAGGCGGGGTCACTGCTTCTGTTTATTCACGTAAAGAACCTGTATGTCTTATAAGTCTTGATGTTATTTTTTTTTTTGTATGTTCATTTTATGGACTGAAAATTGCAATGTTGTTTCCTTGTTAGCAAGTTGCTTATATGCCACTAGCTTTTCAACAGTATTCCCTCTTCATTCGTGATGGATATAAATTATGCAATGAACTACCATATTATATGTGGGGCCTAATGTTACATATAGGATAGGTGTGCCTAACTAGGTGTTTTAATGATATAATTTCTTTCTGATTTAAATCAAATCTAAAACATTCTTCCCTTTTTTATTGTTTTCTTTAGTTTTTGCGTAATTTTTTTCAGTCCTTGAGATTTTATTGTGGTTTAACTTCAGTCCTCCAAAAAACCAACAAAAAAGTCCTCATCCCATCATAAGATTATAATGCTTATATATATATATATATATATATATATATATATTTGCAGGACTAATCTTGTCATCTTCTGAAGGCCTTTCTCTATGGTTTTTTAGTTTTTACATTTCAAACATACTTAACCAACTATATATCCATGAAACATAGTTTTCAACCATCCGTGCAATCATTTATAAGTTACCAATAAATTTGTTTATTAAGCCATGATTTTAATAATATTTCAATAATGTGATGACTATGTGCCCTCTTTCTGAACAGGCGCACTTGAGTGAGAGAGAGAAGCAGAAATTGCAGGTCTGGTCTCGTATTATGCCTTACAAAGAATCCTTTGCCTGGACTATTGTTCCATTATTTGATAACAGTATTGGTGTGACTTCTGGAGGGGCTGCTTCTCCAAGCAGCCCTCTTGCTCCAAGTGTATCTGGCTCAAGCTCCCATGATGGTGTTTTTGAGCCTGCTGCAAAGATCACACTGGATGGGAAGTTGGGTTATTCAAGTGGAAGCTCTGTTGTGGTTGAAATATCCAATTTAAATAAAGTCAAGGAAAGCTACACTGAGGACTCACTTCAGGTGCGGTGGAGAAGTGATTCATTTATATCAATTTCTTTTACTATCTTTATGATTTTTGTATGTGTATATATATATATATATATTTTTTTTTTTTTTCTAAATTATTTATGAGAACTCAAGCTAGCAGCTGGTACATACATTTGCCTATGACTTATAAAATGCGCTTCATTTGTAGCATTCCCTCATATCTTTCATTTCCAGTATACCTACAGAACCTTGATATGCTAGTTTTCTGAATTATTCTTGTTTTTCTTACTCAAACCAGTGCAAATGATTGAAGTTGTTTGTATACAATTCTCATTGTATTCCATCTACTATGATTGAGAGTACATTTAAGCTTCTTCTCTTCAATGTGATTTCATTTAGTTTTTTTTTAAATGCTATTTAATTCTCTATATTAAGGTTAAAGTTGACCATAAGAAGAATGAGCAGTAGAGCAACACATCATTAACACATAAGTACTGGAGAAGGGTTTCAAAGTTTTCTGGAGAAATGAGGCGTGCTATTTTGCTATTATTCTGAATGGTTTGATGAGGCAGAGCTCCAGAATACGGGGATAACGTTCCCCTCCAAAGCAGTTCTTTTAACATACAATGGTTTCTTGGCTTTCCAACTATGTTCTAATAATATGTTCAAAGCATTTCTTAATCAAATACTCCAAAGGATTGCTAGGCCATTCTCTTTTAAGTTCTTTCCTGTGTACTCTTGTCTTGGAGAATGTCTATCCTTCTTGCTCTAACCTGTCCTCATCTCCTTTTTAATAAATCATTCTTTTTGAAAAAAGAAGAAGATGCAATACTGACTTCCTAGTTGTTTTTGCTAGTGCTATTAATTATTTCAATCTCTTACATGCAAGTATTCTTCAATATATTGTTTTTGCTTTTTCTAAAATAAGCTTTTAAGATTCATGTAACGTGGTGTAATATCACAACTTCTAATAAATCATTTTCTTTCCATTTCTTTCTTCTATTTATTCATTTACTTTTATTCTACATACATCAAGGTCACCTTTTATTTTGTATTTTGTAGTTTTCCACTTATCTTAAAACATTTGAGCTGATCCTTTCTGTTCTTAGTGGGTGCATTAGTTTCTGCTCAATGATTATCTAACAGCAAGAAGGAATACTCAATGATCTTGTAGATTGTAAACTGCTTCTTAATATTTATCTTAACTTGAAGTTCTCTCTCCAATTTATAGGATCCTAAACGCAAAGTTCACAAACCTGTCAAGGGTGTTCTCAGACTAGAAATTGAAAAGCATCAGACAGCCCATGCTGAGTTGGAAAATTTATCAGAAACTGGCAGTATAACCAATGATTTCAATGATCTGGGGGATCGTGTTGCTGAGTCTGCATTTACAAAATCCCCTAGCAATGGCTCTGATGATCCTCAATCTAGTGGTTCGAAGTGGAATATCTCTGATGGGAAAGAAACATCTGGAAATATATCAAATGCTCGTGAAAATCCTGATTTCACTGCTGATGATGTGAGTATAACAATCTTCTTGTGTATATTGGTATCTGAATATACCATATAAGCATACCATATGGATTTTAAATTTTTCCAGACCTTGTATGCGATTACTTCTGTGCGATTTTCCCACAAGCTGAGTCAATGAACTTGCAAGTCATTTTTTATTCTTCTTATTTGAACTTCTTGTCACCTTTGGAAATGCATTAAAGCATATTCGGTTTAGTTCATTGGAGAATTGTTGGTGTCCAGACCTTGTATGTGATTACTTTGGTGCGATTTTTTTCCACAAGCAGAGTCAATGAACTTGCAAGTAATTTTTTTTCTTATATTTGAACTTCTTGTCGCCTTTGGAAATTCATTTAAGCATAGTTGATTTAGTTCATTTGAGAATTATTAGTGTCAAGCATTATGGTGAATGATATTATGTGTAGGATCTCTAACTTGGCCAAGACTTGTTAAACTGCCATGATGACATTATAAGCTCATGATTAGTAATTTTACAACATTGAGAGCTCAATGCTCAATTTCATTTCACACATGACATCTCAGCTATTTTGACTTGAATCCATGAACATGCAGTTTGCTGCCTGTGATTTGTCATTGCACAAAATATTTCGCCCTTGATAACAATTTCTATTTTCAACAACCTTCACCTTAGTGAATGCCCATTCTCTTATAATTACATCATATCTTGTTAATGGTAAATTCTTTGTTCCATATTGAAAATAGAGGAGGAAACTAGAAAAGCCTTTTGGAAGTACTGATTGATTAATTTGTCATGATAAGATATTCTCTTTCTCTCATCTTATTTAACCATTTGGCTTGAAATATTGATCTTTAACAAATGTCCAATCCTTTTGGATAACTATTTTTATATTGTTGAACTCATTATTTGAAGTGGTAATCAGTGCAATTTTATGTTTTCCAAGATGTGCATTTGAACTTGTGGGTCTTGCCTATGATTATCTCCCCATGTTCATTTGAAAATCTGCACTCTTTTGAATCTGTTGTCTGTGTTTAGATGGTTGTAATATGAGTGACATTTAATTTAGGTCTGCATCTTGAAGATTATTATGAAGAACAACCCATTTCTTTCTATTTCAATAAGGTGCCCACTATCGCTACCCCTTTCCTTCTAACCTTGTTGTTTGACTTCCAGTTTCAAGCTTTTGATTTCCGCACGACCACGAGGAACGAGCCTTTCTTACAGCTTTTCCATTGCCTGTATGTTTACCCAATAACTGTCAGTCTGAGTCGGAAGAGGAATTTGTTCATTCGGGTTGAACTAAGGAAGGATGACGTGGATGTTCGTAGACAGCCTTTAGAGGTAAACGGGTGCCACTTGTTAAGTACTGACCAGTCTGCTTTGTGAAATCTATTCAACTTGATTGATGTGTGTGCTTAATCTTACCAGGCAATGCATCCCAGGGAGCCAGGAACATCGCTCCAAAAGTGGGCTCACACACAACTAGCTGCTGGGACTAGAGTGGCTTGCTATCATGATGAAATCAAACTTTCTCTGCCAGCCATTTGGACACCGTCCCATCACCTCTTGTTCACTTTCTTCCATGTAGATCTTCAAACCAAACTGGAAGCTCCAAAACCAGTAAGTACTATATTTATTTTTTCCTTTCTTTTTTGACATAGAGTTTATACTTGACCACTTGAAATCCAGCATTATATGGGTGCATGACAAGGGGTTAACATGAAACGTGACATATTTAAATGCAAATATCTTATCACTCCCATTATGCTTTGGATTCTGGTCACATCTTCCTTTCACATCTCAGCATCTTGGGGCTGAAATCTGAATGAAAGATTATGACAAAGATGGCTCACTGAAGATTTAGTGTAAATGGGGTAATGTTAAGTGATCAGATATTTCATCTTCATAATAAATGACAACTTTAAAGGTTGAGTACTCATTTAGCATAGGAATTGAGTTTTTGAAACAAAAATTCAAATTCCATTCTTCTACTCTGTTTGTACTGCTGGAGAACTGACTGACAAAATAGAACTGGTGGATAAAGTTGTTTAATAGATTGATTTAATTTAAATTCCATTCTACTATTTTAGGTAATTAATAGATTGATTTAATTTTCCTTATGCTCTTTAAAAAATTGCTTCATCTTCTGCAGGCAAAACATATATTGAGAAGGCATCTTTTGCCCCAACTAACATAACAGAGATGTAATAGTTTGTGCAACATTGCTCTTTATTCTTCTCTATTTGTTGTAACCAAGTAGAAAAGCATATTCTGGAATACAAGAACTTATTTTCCATGATCCGCACTTGATTCAGTCAAGTTGAAACTAAGTTTTTTTAACATGCCATTTATAATTAAAGTCACGTGTTATGTTCTTGCAAGATATCCCTGTAAAGCTTGATTTTTACAGTGGACTGTATATTGAACGTTGCTTTAATTCCTCTTTGTTGTTATTTCCCATCAATGTCAAGTTTCAGTTTACTCCATTGCTTGTTTTTGACGGGTTTTTGGCAGTGTTCTAAATGGTATCATGGTGAAATGACTTCATATCCTTTCTCTTTCTAGGTGGTTATCGGATATGCAGTGCTTCCATTATCCACACATGCGCAGTATGTAAATGGCTTTAAATTCGGCTTTTCTTCTGATTTTCTATTGTAACAGCTTCTTGATTTCTTAATTTTCCACAACCATAAACACTGTTTATTACATTCTAGGATTTGGCTCCCCTCCAGTTCCAAAGAACATGATGTAACTATCTATTCAAAAGATAATGAACCACCCACTAATATTTTGAAGTGGAATTCTAATCATTGAGTTCAAATCTATGGTTTGGATTGGCCTAACATGACAGCCTGTTCTTTGAAACACATGAGAATCTCAATTTGACTATGATTAGTATGCTGCTTGTTCGACATTGAAATGAATATATGAGGATTGCTAACTGTAATTCATCTGCATATAGTAGTTACCTTCATACATTTTTCCTAAGTTATGAAAATACCTTTATCTTTTTGGATCATGTCTATAATATGCACAGGCTAGTAGTCTGACCATTGATGAAGCCTTGCCTACTTGAATATCTGGTCTGGTTCTACCAAACATCTTTGAGTCTAGACAACAAGAAAAATAATTGTTAGCCTTATGATATCATGCGTAAAGTTAAACTTTCACTTATTTGTAGTTAGATATGATATTGGTCCCAAATTTGCTCTTTTTGAATAATTATTTGAGGTCTAGGTTTGCTCTTCTTCGCCCTTCTTGTGATTACACATTGAAACTTAGAAAATGGCTTGACACTATGATTGACACGATCATTTCTTCTCGCTATTTATTTGTAAATTTGTTAAGGTTTTAGAACTTTCAGTCATTTTATTTTAAGTATGATTTTACTCAGGTTGAGATCTGAAATTTCTTTGCCAATAATGAGAGAGCTGGTTCCACATTATCTCCAGGAAATGGGAAAGGTATGTTTGGAGTGCAATGTTGGACGAATAATGTTGGTATCAAATCTCTACTTTGTGTATTTTTATGAAATAATTCACTTTCTGATTTATTTTTGTTTAAGGAAAGTTTTCACTTTTGATTACTCTTTTTTTATTGCTTTCTTGTAAATTTGATTGAACCTCATGGTTTCTAGGGAAATTTTTTCATGTTGATTCTTTGATTATCTCATAAACACATATATGCCGATCTCATTCTTGCTTCTTTATTCAAATACAAAATCTTTATATATACTATTAAGTGATGATTTACCTTTTATACTCCTTTCTTCCCAATCTTTTATAGGAGAGGCTGGATTATTTGGAAGATGGAAAAAATGTCTTCAGATTGCGCTTGAGACTATGCTCATCTCTGTATCCCATCAATGAGCGCATTAGAGATTTTTTTATTGAATATGATAGGCACACTCTTCGTACTAGTCCGCCTTGGGGATCTGAACTTCTGGAGGTATTCCTCAAAAATTTTCAGTACTAATTTGGTTTCCATATTTGCATCCTTGACATTTATTCTCATGCTGTCTCTCTGATTTTTTTGTGGTACTCGTGTTACTGCCAAATAGACTTCAAATCACTCTCATATCATAGAAATGGCAAGAAGATATGTTAGCTACCATATTAGCTGAAAGAAGAATTTTAGCCCAGAGGGTTTATTTTATCTGTGTTGTCCTGGACTGGTCTCATGATCCCTGCCAATGGCCCAAAAGACATGTTGGAGGCTGGGAAATTGGGTGATAAAAATGGATGCTTGGGAGACCAGAGACTGTCTCTGGATCAAATGACCCTTTTCGTGGGATCCTTTCACTGAGGGGGCCTGAGAGTTATACTGTTTTCAATATTCATATTTTTTGCTTGACCCTTTGATAATCATCATAGGGTGTTGTGATTAACTTAACCAAGTAAACAACCATCCCAAAATTATGCACGGAGAAATTTGAAAGATCTCTTGATCAAATTTTCAAGATAGTGGAAATTTAAGAAGTTCATATCTCATCAATTTAAGGGAATCTTTTTTAAAATGGGGTCTTTAATAAGTAACAATCACTTTGGAAGCCAAATATTACAAGGATTTTTTGGAAGTCAGATAATTGCATGTGGTTATTTTCAAACTCGAATGATATGCATGTTCTTGGTCATCCCATTGCAGAATAACAGGATCCTTGATTTTCTGATCCTTGTTTCTATGAGCAGAGGAGGTTATATAGGTTCATTGTGAAGTGACTTGGAGGTAAAGGATCTTTGGTCTCTTATCTAGCTGTTGGTGCTTCTAGTTGCCTCTGCAAGTAGTTCAGAATTATGATGTTATAGAGCTGCCTATGAATTCTTCATCCTAAAGAAGGATCTTTGAAGAAAGCTCCCTTGTATAACGATGTGTTAGCTGTCTGTTTTCTTGTTATGATACATTTGCTGGAGTTATTGAATTTGACATTCAATCTCCTCCCTAAAATTTTTCTTCCCTTTTTCAACCCTCACTCACCAAAAGTTTCCTCTTTTCTCTTCCTTGATTAAGTAGCTTTATTACTGAAAGATTAATTTCTTTCTGATTTATGATGAAAACTAGAATGTCCTTTACTTAAGCCTCATAAATTAAAATTTCTTCTTGCTAGTCAAGTAGAGGGCATAAGTAATTACAGAGGAGAAAAAAAATAAAGGAGAGAATCTAGAGGAAATACAGTAGATAGAAGGAAAATAGTTTCATATCATTTCCTATTCTCAATCAATAAAAAAAATTCCATCATAATTAATGACAATATGTGCTCTTATGTAGACCTTGAAAGTGGAAGTTATAGGAATGAGAGTTCAAAAAGGCCAGAATACAAATTTTACTACTATTAAATAGGAAGAAAAATAAACTCTTAAATTGTGACTACATGAAAGACAACTTAAAAATTGAACATAATCTATAATAAGGTGCTTGAAAATGACTAAAAATACCAAGTAATCAATTAAATGTCTAAACAGCCAATTTTCTTTCATTTTCATCTCTGCTCCATCTAGTTCTACACCTGATTGCTATTTTACTGGCGCGGCATATAGCGTCGATAAAAATTAGGGTTCTCGTGCCTCAAAGTTACATCCCTAATACTATAGAGTAATAAAAAGAAAATCTCTGATATTTTGTTAAAAGTAAGAATAATCTGAATCTTTGTCTGACAAATTGTAACTCAATAAGAAACAGGGCTGTCAAAATCTTTTGTAAAAATTTCATCTTGATCTAACAGTCGTATTAAATGTTATGCTTGATTTATCCAGCTGTGTCTTTTACTCATCTTAAACTTCTGAAAACCTAAAAACCTTAAACCATTGATGAAATAATGCAATAAATCTTGTTAGGCCAAGAATATTGAAAAACATTTGCCATGCCACTCTTTCTTAGCCACACAGCCACATGATCTGGTATGCTCAATTGTTTCCTGAATTACCCTTTCCCAAGCTTTAGGTACCTGAGAAATGGTTCAGATCAGGATGGGGGAATTGTGTACTTTTGATCCTTCTCAAACTCTAGGGTACTTCCAATCTTTTCCACCCTCGTATTGCTTTCTCTTCCTTAACTTGCAAGGTTTAGATTATAACTAGTGCAAGTTTACAATTTGAGCTACCCTCAAGAACAGCTGATGCAAGAGTTGCGGCTTGAAATGGGAAGTAGGTATTTGAACTTAAAAAATGTGCATAATATTGTCATATTATGTCAGGCTTGTTTGGCCAAGATTTTTAATATCTTGCGAATAACATCCTATCAAGGGTTTTGTACCTCCAGTGGTTATTAGTTGAATAAACAGTAATGGTTTTCTACAGGTGAGAAAGTCTTATGAGTAGTGGTCTCATAATATTTTATGCTACCACTTTTGACTCCGGCACATCATTATTTTTAAGGGGTTGTGGCTTGAAATGCATGGAATAAGCTTTTTGGCAGTTATGGAGTAAAATGGGAATCTCCACATAGCTTGAAGGATTTGCTATCTTTGATTTTACTCAAGAGCTCTGGGAAAGAGAAGAATTGTAAACTTCTTTGTACCACCATATTTTGAGAACCAAAATTATTTAGCTTCTATCTTTCTGACTTTTCTGGGATAAAGTTGTGTTTTGGCTTCTCAGTGATGTTCTCTGTGTAGTGCTTTTAGTGGCCTTTCTTCAGCCAGTATTTTGCTTGAATTAGATGTCTTATTTCTGTATCATAAATTCCATTTAGTTTACATTATCACAAGCAAGGAAACTCATGGATAGTTGTCTTATCAGTCAATTCTACTGTGTGAATATAGGGTGTGTATGCTGTGGCTTGACTTGAATGTTTATGGATATCATGCAGGCCATTAATAGTCTGAAGAACGTTGATTCCACTGCTTTGCTTCAGTTTCTCCACCCAATTTTGAATATGCTTCTCCATCTTATTGGTAGTGGTGGAGAAACTCTCCAGGTAATTTAAGCAATTCAAGTAGGATATTTACAGGCATTTCTTGATATGGAACTCCCTGTGTATGTTTGGTTGAGTTGCTTTAACTACATATTTTAGATATCAGTAATAGTCATTCTGTAATGGCATTAAATAATGAGTGTTATAACCAGTGCAATAGAACCATGATATGAAACCGTAGTTTATTTTATGTAACGGATCTTTGTGCCTTCTATCATTAATAAATTCACACCTGTGGTATTTGCAGCTAACAAACAACCCTTGTAAAAATGTGACAGTTGGGTCGCAACAGTTATTTCAAATGTGGCTGTGATATAAAGCCATTTTAACTAGTTCATATGATTTTTTTGCTTGGGGGTCTTTTTTAATTTTTGATTTCATGTTATAGTACCCATGCTCCTGATTGTGCAGTGCCTGTCTTATTCTTTATTTCCCCCTTTTTCTTTC
The DNA here is from genome assembly GCA_025169955.1 of Salix arbutifolia. NCBI lineage: Eukaryota > Viridiplantae > Streptophyta > Magnoliopsida > Malpighiales > Salicaceae > Salix > Salix arbutifolia. The sequence goes on from CM045912.1 coordinate 1,616,501, forward strand.
AGGTAGCAGCCTTCAGGGCCATGGTTAATATCCTAACGAGGTATGCTTGTTTGTAATGCTTACAAGTTTGACATTAGGGCTACATCATTTATCTTCTAGAATGTTCTTTGAGTGCAGAAATTTGAGCTCATGTAAAATATGAGGTGTTGAAAACAGGTATCAGAAATGTATGCCTCTCAAGTTTTTTAGCCTGCCTAGATAAAAGCAGGGAGAACTTCTCAATTGCTGATAATCTTAAATCAATATTAGTTTTGTTAGATTTATATGTCCATCTTTTCCTGATCTTGGCAATGTCAACTCGTAAGAGATTTGATTCAGTATTTTCCAGTTTTGAGCAATTTGCTTATTTGAAGCAATTTGTTTAGAAAAACAAACTTTCCATAAAAACTAGCCTTTGCATGGTTTAACATCTGATTGCATTTCATTTTGTAGGGTGCAGCAAGAGTCAGTTGATGACACTGAGCGAAATCGTTTTCTTGTTAACTATGTCGATTATGCTTTTGATGACTTTGGTGGTCGTCAACCGCCTGTTTATCCTGGTTTGTCCACTGTGTGGGGGAGTCTGGCTCGTAGCAAGGTTAGTTGTCTCTGCTTTCACAATTCTTGCATTTGCTGGTAGGGGTCGTCAACTGGTCATATGATCATCCTTCATTTCTTAGTTAACATCATCTATCTAACTGTGGTGCACATACTCTCTCCTGGTCTTGATAGATGTAGATAACTTGTTAAATTTTTTAGGATAATGACATTTCTTCCATTTATATTACTTAGAGCCTTGTAAATTTCCCACACTCACTCTTATGTGCTCGGTATCAGAACACTAAATATTAAATCAAATTTATTTTTAATATCCTTCTAGTTTTATTTGCAGGGGTTTGTAAGCATTTCCAATCACCATTGTTGACTTTGACAATGATGCACAATTACCTTGTATATTAGAAAAGAATGTGAACCTCACAAGTTGGTGTTTGGCAAAATAGTGTTAAACGTTATGACTTTCAATTATGTGTTTGTGATGTAGTTGTGTTAACATCAGTTTTGATGTTTTTATTGTTCCATCATCTTACCCTCTTTAGTCCCATTGATGAAGCAAAAGGAAGATCATTATTATCAGTTTATTTATACTTGTATAAATTAGTCTTTTTTTACTGTTACTTAGGGAATATTTTTGCTACGAGTTCTAGTTTTTTGGCTAGTTTTGGGTCCCTGGGCCCAAGGCAACTTATTAGCCTGCTCTTTGTTAATTTTAGAAAGGTTCGTGGCTTGTTGTCACTGGAATACATTGCTGTTTTTAGAATCTGTATTCATCATCTTTCACTAATTGGTACTTGTATTTTTTTTTTCTGGCTTCTAACATCCTTTTGATATTTCAAGTAGATTATAGTGCTCTTTAGAATGGGTCGGAATAAAGCTAAGTGATGACACTCCACCTCCTCAATTTGACCAAATGATATGTTTATGCTCTTATTTATAGTGTAGTTCGCTGGCTAATACAATCAGTGGATCCTACAAAATCTATTGGTGTTAATGACATAACTGATTCTGGCATCCATTGTTGGATCAGAGCATATAGCACATTCATTGGATGCTGCATTTATTGCAAGATGTGCCTAGGAGCAAAGTCATCTCTTTGTGTTTATGCATCTACTCCTGCCCCCCTCCCTCTCCTTTTGTTTTTTTTCCTTACAGAACTTTTCAAATTTATGACTTCTGCAGGCTAAAGGCTATCGTGTTGGACCAGTATATGATGATGTGTTGGCGATGGCATGGTTTTTCCTTGAGCTTATTGTCAAGTCAATGGCATTGGAGCAAGCTCGTCTTTTCTATCATAGTCTTCCATTAGGTATATTAATTAAATGCAATAGGGTTCCTGCCATTTCAATACAAAATGATCTTGCTTGAAATTAACTTAGATTTTATATTCGCAGTTTTTATCTTATGTTCCTCTCCTTTTATTGTATTTCCTTTTGTGATGTAGGTGAAGATGTTCCACCGATGCAATTGAAAGAAGGTGTGTTCAGATGTATAATGCAGTTATATGATTGCCTTCTTACAGAGGTGCATGAGCGTTGTAAGAAGGGTTTAAGCTTAGCAAAACGTTTGAATAGCAGTTTGGCCTTCTTCTGCTATGATCTTTTGTCAATCATTGAACCTCGTCAAGTTTTTGAGTTGGTATGTTTACTGCTGAAATGTAATATCTAAGTCAGCATTTTAACATTACTTATACTTTTTAACACTAAGTTCTCTGGCATTTATGTATATCTAGTTTCAGTTATAAAATATGGATCACTGAACATGCACTTAACATGACGACTTGTATGCTTGAAGGGTTTCATGTGAATGACAAAATGCCTATGATCATATCTCCGCTAAACTTTGTCCATGAAGGTGGACAAGCAGGATGAAAGTGAAATATTGGCACTGAATAATGGGAGAATAGGAAAGTTTCATTAAATTATATGCTAAGACACAAGGGTGTAATGTTGAAAAACTTTTGGGCCTAGGTCCCCTCAAAAGCACTCTACATGCCACCCCTGATAAGACATGAAAATTTGTAGAATACTATATGCTTACAACATACTAGGAATGCATCATGTGCCCAGGAAGTAGAGATCTAAATCTTCTGTTATCTTGAAGTGTGGGCAGGGAATAAGGTAGGTTGAAATTTTCATATGGATAATTAGTTTATCAGGGCTTCTTATTCCAATCAGGTTTCTGAGAAATGAACAATGGCTGTGACAAGTGGAAGTATGATATGCTATTTAGGCCTGTAGAAGACAACAGGAAAAGGGCGTCAAATGGATTATGATCAAGCAGAAGCAATAACCATATCTTCAGACTAGATTATAACATTTAATTTTTTTTAGTCCTACTTGCGACTCTCAAGTCTACTTAGGCCTATATCGATTTCAATAGTCCATCTTGTGATCTCAAGGCTGCTTAGGCTTATATTGATATGTGGATGTATTAGCGATCTACTAATCCTTCAACAAATCGATAGGATATGCAGAATCGTGGTACAATTTGCACTCTACCTAATATAAAATTTGTAAGACAAGACAACTTGTCCCAAAAGCTTGGACTTTTGCTGATGTTATAACTCTTTATACCTTTTACTATCTGCAATCTGCAATCTGCTACAGGTGTCCTTGTACCTGGACAAGTTTTCTGGGGTATGCCAATCAGTTCTTCATGACTGCAAGCTTACCTTTTTGCAAATCATATGTGATCATGATCTTTTTGTGGAGATGCCAGGGAGGGACCCTTCGGATAGGTATTCCATCAATCTAATTGTTCTTGATTGATTACCCTGGTACATCATGCAAAATAAATTGAGTGAAGTCTGCATCTCATTAGCTCACTTTCTTTTTGTGTTGTGCTATCATTTTTCTTTTAGTTGGCTTCAATTACCTAACTAGTTGTTAGAACCAAGTTTTCTTATTTTTTTAACATATAAATACCGTAATACTTTATACACATACATACATACATACATACTTATGCTCTTACTTACAGACATTTAAGCAAATGCCTTGACAAGCTTATCTGGGTACGCTGATCAATTTGTGACTGCAAGCTAACCTTTTTGCAAATAATGCGATCTTGATCTTTTTTGTGGAAATGCTGGGGAGAGGCACCTCGGGTATTTTGTTTATCAAATTCTTGTTGATTGATTATTTGGCTACTTCATACAAAATAAATTATGTGAACTCTGCATTACATGGGCTTGTTTTCTTTTCATATAGTTTTATTGTTTTCCTTTCCGTTGCTTCATTTGTCAATCTGCTTAGAAGTGTAGATGTCTGTCAGTGTCATGTTGCACCTTTGTAGGATTGCAACATACATTTTTAACACTCAATATGGATGGAATCTTCTTTCTCTGAAAAGAAAAAAGGGTAGATGCTATCTAGTGACCGATTAGGGATTTGTAGCATTGGATGTCTGATTCTGTTCTTGTTTGTGTTGTAGAAACTACCTTGCATCTGTTTTGATACAAGAGCTTTTCCTTACTTGGGATCATGATGAGCTATCTCAACGGTCAAAGGTCAGTTTAGTGCAGATCAACTAAGTGCCCTTTACTTCATCTGAATATTATATCTTATGTGTGTACACTTTCTTCAACAGTAACTCTATGCAGAATTGGTATTTTACTTATCTGTGGCCATTGCCACCTCTATATATTCTCATGGCACTGAGTTTTGGTGCATGCAGGCAGCCAGAATCTTAGTAGTACTGCTTTGCAAGCATGAATTTGATGCTCGATACCAAAAGCCTGAAGATAAACTATACATTGCTCAGCTATATTTTCCACTTGTTGGCCAGGTTTTTACCATTATAAAACTCTTGCTTATTTATAGAACATCCAATCACTTCTGCCTTACCTCAAGTTCATAGTCAAATATAATTTCTCTTCTTGTGCAATCATGTGGGAATCTTGGTTGCTCATTGTAGTTCTGTAGAACTTTGTGATTAAACTTTTCGATTGCTAAACTGTTTTTTTTTTTTTTTAAATGTTTGGTGGCACTCAAGTGTTCTAATTAAGAGTCAGAAAAGGAGAATTGTGCTCTTATGTTTTCCTGCTTGTGTATGAGCTGTATATTTAAGTGTTTATATGCTAGTATTTGTTAGGGACTTAGGAGGGTTCTGAACTCCAATTATTGTTAGAGAATAATATAAATCATATTATAGGCCTCACCTAACAGCTTAAGCTTTTAGGTGAGATGGTTCCTTAACAATTATTTAGCATGGACTATGAATTGTACAACTTAGCTTTGGTTGTCAGGACTTCTTACCAAGTTTCTGTTCATAATCTCCTTGGCTACTGATTATTGAGGTTGGTGCCTGAGTTCATGTAATAAAAAATCAAAGTGTTTCTCGTACCATAATGGGTCATTTCAAAATAACACACAACAACTCTTTGAAGGGCCAGTAGTTTGTTTACTAAGAAAGATCTTTAAATGCAAAGTTTCTTGAAGAGCATTTGTCAGAGCCAATGAAACATTCTTTGTAGATAATGGTGAGAGATGGAATTATATGATATAGCTACAGGTGCTTCAGTTTACATTCACAAATGAACTGAGTGGCTAAAGCAAGAATTTACCTCGTTCCAATTAAGAGAAGTTAAAGCATGATTCTCTCAATATGCCTCATGGTTTAATCATAATTACATGTCCAGAAGTGAACAGGTTCCTACAATCGCTATTTGTAGAGTAAAATAAACAGATCACTAAGAAATCATCACACATGAGAATTGCAAAGTAGGTAAAGGAAATCCAGTGACACGGAATCAGAGAAAGGTCATATAAAACTTTGTTTCAAGCATGCATGGTAGAACAATAAATGTTGAGGTCTCTTATGAAAGGATTTGAAAAACAGTTCTTCTGGGAATGAGAGATGGCTTAAAAAGTATTGAAAACAATATCATTTTTTAAATTCTCTCTTTTGAATTAAATCCACTGGTCAAGAATATACTGTTACCTATTCATAGAGGCATTCAGGAATTATAATGACCACTTCATTCATTGATAATGTAGCTGATAAAAATTGCCCTGATGGAAGATCTAATGACAAGCAGAGCCACTTGATGAGATGGCTATTCTGATGCCAGAATATTATGTATCTAATACCTCAGAAATTAGTTATTCAAAACAAGGTAGATGATGCTTATTAATAGAGGAAGGGTAAAGCATGTTGACAATCAAAAGTTTTGAAACAAATATCCCAATTCTGTTCTGGTTCGTGCACAACACTTGGACTGCCAGCTATATTTTTTTTTCTGCATCCACAAATTAATGAATATATGGAGGCTTGACCATCTTCAGCAGGTTGTGTATCAATGTGGTATTCTGTAGCCATATTTCAGATGGTGAGTTATGGAGTCTGAAAGACATTATCATCCAAGTAAGAAGTCAAAAACCCACCTACACGGACATGCTTTTCTGGACACATTTAAAATGTCTAGTAATATTGAAAAAATTGCATTCTCCCCTCAGAAGGACTAAGAAACGGCCTTCAGCTGAAGACGTAATGGTTATATTCTTAATTGCACCGATAAACCATTGATTGAAACTCTTTCATGTAAATCTTGATATGGTTTTTGGTATCAATGGTTTGAGCATGTGAACAACTGGAAGGATGATACAAATGGATCATTTTTTCTTAATCGAGTTTACTTCTAAATCTTTTGATGGAAGTTGGGTTCAAGTGTTGTCTTCGTATAGTCCAGGCCTTTAAATGTCTTTGCAAATTTGTAGAAATTCATGATTAATGAGCTTGTCTGTCGTGGTGGTGCTGTTAAAGTCCTAGAAGAGGTGAAATGTGATAAGATGTATTTATATAGGTTGTACTGTTCTGCCTACTGATATTTGCTCTGATCACCCCATGGATTGCTGAATTAATAATATGTCGTTTATGCAGATCCTGGATGAGATGCCTGTCTTCTACAACCTAAATGCTGTTGAAAAGCGTGAAGTTTTAATTGTTATTTTGCAAATCATGCGCAATCTGGATGATACATCGCTTGTCAAGGCGTGGCAGCAAAGCATTGCTCGGACTAGATTATTCTTCAAACTCATGGAGGAATGCCTTGTTCTTTTTGAGGTTGCTATTTATCTGAATTCCTGTCTCTTTTCTTCTTGTGTTTCTAGACATTGGTATTTGTGTTTGGTAGCTGAACATATTTGTTAGTCTAGGTATGGAGAATTATCTAGTTTGAGTTAGTTCATTTGTCTATGTGCCTCTGAACATTTTCTAGTTTGAATTGGGCAACATGCACCACATGCAAAAACAAGTGAGATCACTAGGATCATGCCGGTAATGAACTTTTTGGCCATCAGCATAGATAGGGAAAAAATATAGATCCTTGAAAAGAAAATTGACACAGTGGAGTGTCTTGACTATTTTAGCTTTCCAAGTATTTCATTTTGAGGAGTTAGAGCATTCAGTCCTAGAGCTTTTCTTGATTTGTTCAGGGTCCAATGCTCTTTATTAGGGAAGGCTTCACCTGTCAAAAAAGGCAAAAAATATAGAAGGATAAGGAAAAACCTAACCTTAGAGAAAAAGCCATAGGGTTAAGTAGCAACTATTATTGGGTTAACAATTACTCAAATAAGGATCACTCCCAAACTAGGTTGAAAACTTTAAATTGATGTGCTAGGCAATGACTGTAGTTTAGGCTATCAAATTTTAATATGTTAAGGTTTGCATGCAACCCCTTGGGGGTGCTTCTCTTTGGCTATTGTTTCTCTATTCTTCTATGTATGTTGCTGATTCTGCACAATGTGTTTACAGCACAGAAAACCTGCTGATGGCATGCTTATGGGATCTAGTTCTCGCAGTCCTGTTGGGGATGGACCTGCTTCTCCCAAGTACTCTGATAGGCTCTCTCCGGCAATCAACAATTATCTGTCTGAGGCATCACGGCAAGAAGTCAGGGTACGTTAAATTTTATTTGCCCCTGGTTCAAAAGTTAGTGCTTTTGCATGTGTTTGAAGTTTTAGAAGGTAAAATTTATATATCCTATTAAGTTTTTTTATTTTTTCTTGTGCAGCCTCAGGGTACACCTGATAATGGATATTTGTGGCAGAGAGTGAATTCCCAATTAAGCTCCCCCAGCCAGCCATATTCCTTGAGAGAAGCACTTGCTCAGGCACAATCTTCCAGGATTGGAGCTTCAGCCCAAGCACTTAGAGAGTCCTTGCATCCAATATTGAGACAAAAACTGGTATATTCTTGTGGAGAATTCATGTGCTTGTTCTCATACTGCAATGGGCCCTATTTTTTTCTCAAAACATTATATTTCTGTATATGACCAATAATTTAGCCAGCTGATAGCTTTGGCATTTACTTCAGGAGCTTTGGGAAGAAAACTTGAGTGCTGCTGTGAGTCTTCAGGTTCTGGAAATAACTGAAAAGTTTTCTGTGATGGCAGCTTCCCATAGTATTGCTACTGATTATGGGAAACTTGATTGCCTCACAGCCACATTTACGAGCTTCTTCTCTCGAAATCAACCATTGTCTTTCTGGAAAGCTCTATTTCCTGTCTTTAACAACGTTTTTGATCTTCATGGGGCAACATTAATGGCCAGGGAGAATGATCGTTTCTTAAAGCAGGTTGCTTTCCATCTTCTTCGGCTTGCAGTTTTTAGAAATGAAAGTGTCAAGAAAAGAGCTGTTATTGGCCTCCAGATTCTTGTCAGGGTATGCTTTTTTACATGCTCTGCTTTGCTGCATATGTTGTAATTTTCAACCTATATAACATCAATTATCATTTTCTTCTGTGCTTGCAGAGCGCTTTCTATTACTTCATGCAAACAGCAAGGTTGAGGGTCATGCTGACTATCACATTGTCAGAGCTGATGTCTGATGTGCAAGTGACTCAGATGAAGTCTGATGGGATGCTAGAGGAGAGTGGTGAAGCAAGACGTCTTCGCAAGTCTTTGGAGGATATGGCAGATGAATTGAAGACTCCTGACCTACTACAGGAATGTGGAGTTCCTGAAAGTGCTCTGGTGGCGGTTCCAGAAAAGTTGGCAGAGAATAGGTGGTCCTGGAGTGAGGTGAAATATCTCTCTGACTGCCTTATCCTGGCCCTTGATGCTAGCCTTGAACATGCACTCTTGGTAAGTTAATCTCTGCATCAGCTTTTCATTCAGAGACTGGTCATTTTATACACATACAGAATGGATTAGTGGGATTGGGCATATAAGCAAGTAGTGTTGGGAATGTTTTCCTCCCAATCCTCCTTGTTGTAATCCCTAGCACATTCCTGCTTAAGCTGTTTTCATTTCTGTAAATACCCTGGATTATATGGTTCTTTTCCCAATGAATTGGGATGAGTTTTACCCTAATATAAAACCATTCTCCGGGCTTCACCTAATAGCTTAATTTTTTGGATTGTAATAGTTTTTTAACATAAAATCATATTGATGACCTAACTGTCAACGAGTTTAAATCTCATCGACTCTATTCTAATTAATAAAATTAAGCACAAGTTAACGGTGAACATGTGGAAGTTTCGGGCTCAAAAGGCTTTCACTTAAGGGAGTGTGTTAGAGAGATATAAAACCATTATCGAAGTTTTACCTAATAGCTTAAGCTTTTGGGTTACCTGGTTCTTTGACACACTAATGCATGCCAGATGTATGACTACATGCTGTTGCTCTGACAGAATCATCTGTTCTGACTTTCTTAACAGGGTTCTGTAATGACTATGGATAGATATGCTGCTGCAGAGAGCTTCTATAAACTAGCAATGGCATTTGCTCCTGTTCCTGATCTTCACATAATGTGGTTACTGCATTTATGTGATGCGCATCAGGAAATGCAATCTTGGGCCGAAGCTGCACAGTGTGCTGTGGCTGTTGCTGGTGTTGTAATGCAGGTAAATTACTAATCTGTGTGGTTGCAACTAAATGAATTAATTAGTTTGCCCTTTCATTTTGTTGTACACAACCGAGATGTAACCGAGAGAAACTCTTACACAATATGCTTAAACAATTTCTTGTCCTAAATATCTTCTAAGCTGCCAAAACCCAAGACTTGTTAATGACTTAATTTGTTGCTGCTTTGTCATATTCTGAATTTATCTTTTGCATCTTTTACAGTTTTTTTTACTCTGCTCTCTGTTGACAGTGAGTTGCCATTTTGCTCTTTAAAATGTCGAGTCTGTCAGAACTGTACCCAAAGCTGAACGCATACTCTGATTGTTCCAAATCCTTTGTCTCAAAATAGTTACTTATTGGAGAAGCCAATTCACCTGATGAAAATTTTTATAGCCACTTAAAATTTGAGTAAAAGTATTTATATTTTGGCGTAATTTTCTTCAACTTATCAATATTCTCATTATTAGTTAGACGGAAAACAGTGATTATAGAGGTTAAAATGAGATTTGAATTCTTACTTTTAGTGAGATCATCTTTATGGAGATGCAAATTGAACTAATTCTGAACTCAGATATAGAGATCATTTGGATATAGTAAAAGATGAACACCTAAATTATCTAGCCTGTCTATGAAGAAAATAGTATGATTGATTGAACCTGTTAAGTAGCATGATTAGCTTCCCATTGATATGAACTTTAGCATAATGTAAGAAACGCAGGTTCAAATCTCACTGCCGACAATTTTCTTGTGAAAAACTCTCGCAGACTCTGACCTGTTTTCTTATCAACTATCATTTAATTGTAAAAATGTATATTTCTCACTCTTGTTCTATTTCACCCGCTCTTCCTTGTGTTTCATAGTTTCAAGGCATCCTTGAACTCAAAGTGTTGAAAAGTTAAAATAGGACCCACAAACTGTTTCTCTTTTTCCTTTCTCTCGGGATTAGGTTTCTACTGGTTTCAATAAAATAAAATGAAAAGGAAAAAAACTGCAAAGATCTTGTTTAATTGTCCAGGCAGTACTTGATAGCATCTTTGGTTTATTTAGTGTTGAGTGTTATTACCTTTTGTGATCTCTGGAGAAATCAGTTTGCAATTAGCACAAATACTCTCGAACCATCTATTTCATATATATTTTTTTGAATCATGCAATTCAATTGAGTCTAATTGTATTTAAACCAAACCAAATTATGTAAATTGATTCAAGATTCCTCCATGATTGGCAGTTTATGATGGATATTTTCTAGCTGTGTAGTGGACAACTGGAAAGATGAGTTTGTGATCATGAAGTGATGGTTGCCTACATGTTATCCCTTTTCAACTAATAGATTTACTTTAATCATTGTAGGCTCTTGTGGTTAGGAATGATGGTGTGTGGAGCAAAGATCATGTGATCTCTTTACGTAAAATTTGCCCAATGGTCAGCAGCGAGATCACTTCTGAGGCATCTGCAGCTGAGGTAGAGGGGTATGGTTCTTCAAAGCTCACAGTGGACTCTGCTGTAAAATATCTACAGCTTGCTAACAAGCTTTTCTCCCAAGCTGAGCTTTTTCATTTCTGTGCAAACATTCTGGAGCTTGTCATACCAGTTTATAAAAGTAGAAGGGCATATGGGCAGCTGGCTAAATGCCACACATTGCTTACTAATATCTACGAATCAATTCTGGAGCAGGAATCAAGCCCAATTCCGTTCACTGATGCCACATACTATAGGGTGGGATTTTATGGTGAAAGGTTTGGGAAACTAGATAGGAAGGAATATGTATACCGAGAGCCCCGTGATGTACGACTAGGTGACATAATGGAGAAACTTAGTCATATTTATGAGTCTAGGATGGACGACAATCACACATTGCATATTATTCCAGATTCTAGGCAAGTGAAGGCAGACGAGCTGCAGCCTGGAGTCTGCTACCTGCAGATAACTGCTGTTGATCCAGTCATGGAAGATGAAGATTTAGGAAGCAGAAGGGAAAGGATCTTTTCTCTTTCCACTGGAACTGTTCGGGCACGTGTCTTTGACCGCTTCTTGTTTGACACTCCATTTACAAAGAATGGTAAAACCCAAGGTGGATTGGAGGACCAATGGAAGAGGAGGACAGTTCTTCAGACTGAAGGCTCATTCCCTGCTCTGGTGAACAGGCTCTTGGTAATGAAATCTGAATCTCTTGAGTTCTCACCAGTCGAGAATGCAATTGGAATGATTGAAACTCGAACAGCTGCCTTACGAAATGAGCTTGAGGAGCCCCGCAGCTCTGAAGGTGATCAACTTCCACGTCTCCAAAGTTTGCAGAGAATTCTCCAAGGCAGTGTTGCAGTGCAAGTGAGTTGCTTGTTGGATTTCTTCAGAATCCCCTCCATATTTTCAACTAAAAAGATTTAGAATTATTCTTTTTATTATGTTCTCCAACCATTCATCCCCATGGCCGAGCAAAATTTTCTTTTCTGATGGCAAGCTGCTTTGTTACAGGTAAACAGCGGGGTTTTAAGTGTCTGCACAGCCTTCTTGTCAGGTGAGCCTGCGACAAGGTTGCGTTCTCAAGAACTGCAGCAGCTCATTGCTGCCTTACTTGAATTCATGGCTGTTTGCAAGCGCGCCATTCGTGTACATTTTAGATTGATTGGAGAGGAAGATCAAGATTTCCACACGCAGCTTGTGAACGGATTTCAATCGCTCACCGCAGAGTTATCTCATTACATCCCGGCCATTCTTGCAGAACTATGACTTCGTTGTAACATTATCTGTTTCCACTACTACTATGGTATGTTCATATATCATTAGTTGTATTTTTTGTCGGTGAAGATGTGCAAGTATTTCATGTTTCGTATATAACCACTGTGTTCGATGTATTGTTTTTTCGAATCTCGTGTACTTGCTAATCCAGTAGGAGGTGCTCACTACTTGCATGCTAATTCACAAACCATGGTCCTAAATTCTTTTAGTGCATTTAAGGGTTTCGTACCAATGTGCATTGTGTTGTGAGTTTACATTTTTATTTTGAACCCATGCACAATGTAAAGGGAAGAACAAAATACATGGGAACTGGGATTATTATTTAACACTCTCACTGGACTAATACTATAAGCCTTCGACTAGCAGGCATTTTTATTTTTATTTTTATTTTATTGAACGTTGCCTTTGCACGAATAAATTATATTATCCATGGAACACGTTTTGTTCAATAGTAGACTTCCAAGATAACATTGGTGAGTTTTCTTTCAAGTGACAAAAATGTTTTTGTAAACTAGCATAGCATCATGGTTCAGAAAAGAAAAGAAAAATTAGCACACTTGGGTACTTTTACTGTTAGAGTAAATTACAGAGCAAGGTTTTTGAAGCTCTAAAGTTACATTATATCAAAGCTAGTTTCTTAATTTCTTATAGGAAAGAATAAAAAATCTCTAATTGTAAAATATTAATTAAATTAAAAGTTCCAAGTTAAATGGAAGAAAAAATACAAGGCAAATATAGATAATCCTGAACTGTAACTCTTGAGCTATATTTGAACTGTCTTTTTAGATCTAATCTCATGAAATCTTAATCTAATAGAAAAATAGGTTTTTTAGAATATTTTATTAAAATTTTAACTCAATGATTAAAAGCTATGATATTGCGTAATTAACTAAACTATAGTTTTCTTAAACCCCTCGAGAAATAATACAATCACCCGATCTGTATTAATTTACAAAATACGGTCAAGAAATCTCTGAAAAAGTTTATTTGCACTTGGTAGTATATCAGAGTCAAAAAGGTGCTTGATCTTTTGAATTTTTACCATAAATATGATACAATACCAATGTTTAAACATACTGGGGGGTTTTCGTAGATCTCAAAATGTCAATTAGCATCCCAAACGACACGATTCTTGAAATTCTACGAGCAACCAAAGGTTGCTCGTCTCACAAGCCCTAAGATCCCATGAATCTTGCATGACTATAATATACACACAACTTTTTTGTCAATTTGAGCCACCCAAATTCTTAGATTTCCAGCCTTTTATATTAACAAATAGGGGTGTAATTCTTATTACATGTAAAATTATGGGATCAAAATATTACAATGCACCGCAAAATATTCTATGAAAAGAGGAAAAACAACCTTCCGAGGAACGAACAGAGCAGCTGAAAAAAATATTTAGAAGAAAAACTGCCAATCCCAGAAAAAAAAAAAAAAGGAGAAGCACCATTAAAGACATCCATGGAGGAACACTAAAACAATGAAACGGAAAGATTAAATGTAAAGGCATATGCTTATCCTAATAAATTCCTTTTCCCCTCAAATCAAGAACACTGAAAAGGTCAACAAAATCAGGGAAGATCTAAGAATCGATGAGGAGGGCATCAATGTTCCGTTTCCCCTTTGGGCCTTTGGTATACCATGATGACACATAGTCTCCATACTTAACTTCTCGGTACTTGGGCGGGGATGAGTTGCTAATTAGCTCAGAAGCAGGGGATATTTTCGCCATCTTGGCTGGGTCATGAAAGGTGGCAACTGAGAGCCGTGGACTGCTGGAGTTTGTAATGGCTCGATGTTGAGCACTCCTATACTTCCCATTGGTTATAATCTACAGGCAAAGTGCTTCCCATTAAACTTTTAATCAAAGTGTATCTCAACTAAAGCAACAAAAAGACTAGACACAGGTGTGGCACACTAATGGATATAGGATTTTGTACTGATCAGAGCTCAAATGGGTGAAGAGATATCCATCATTTTGGCCTTTTAAACTCCAACTATTACATAGGACAGAGCTATAGTAGAAAACTTTTCCCATTGTTTTTTCACAGGCTAAGCATGTGGCAGCATGTTAATAGAGACTCCACAAGGATAGGTTCAAGATTTCACAGGAACCCACATGATTGCGAAAAGCTCGCAAAATGGAAACATGCATGAGACATGAGAATCAAAATGCATCCTTTTTCCCTCTTGATTTTGTTTTATTATCTAGCATTATTAAGCAAAAGCTTCAAATGAATCAGACACGAAACACAGCTCATCGTATTCCTGTCCAAGTTAGTTAGAAGGCGATGGGAAAAAACTGAGAAAAAACTGCAGTTAAGCCAACAAGAGAACGAAAAAAGCATGTTTATAGCGGAAAATGAAAACATCAGTAATGGTTCAATTACCTCCATTTGGTCAGCCAATATAACAAGAATAGCATGAGATTGAGGATGGACAGTGATCCACTGGGAGTCTTTGAAAATCTGAAGGCCCCCGACATGATCTTGGATGAGAAGTGTGATGGCACCCATATCAGAATGGGACTGAAGACCCAGTGTAAGATGCGGTTGAGGACAAGCAGGGTAGTAGCTTATAGTAATGTTTTGATAAAATTCCCCGACAGCATCCTCAATGCAAGAAGTTGGCAGTCCCAGAGACTCTGATATAAGCCCCAGCAGCTTCTGTGCAACTATTTTGAGCTCATCGCTATAACGCGCCACAACTTGCCTGTAATTGGAAGGGAAGTGAGGCCAGCGAGAAGGGTCACGGCGAGAGAGTGGTAGGGTATGGTGATCGAAGTAGTCCCTCCAGTCCAAAACAGTTGAAGTTTCAGCTTCAGCTTCAGGGCGCAGCATCTTAGAGCCATACCCCTGAGAAGCAGGAGAATTGGGATCACAGGCGTATTTGAGCTTATCTTCGACGGGGTAGTCTTTGAAGAAAGATAACCCTACACCCCTAATCTGGTCCAGCAGTTCAAATGGAACTCCATGGTTGGTAATATGGAAGGCACCCCATTTGGCGCAGGCATCGCCAATTACTTTGCAAACAGCATCCCTCTGCTCCGAGTCGAACCCAAAAACATCAATCATGGGGACATTTTCTTCATCCCTGTTATCTATTACTGTGAGGTCATCACTAATGGGCGGTCGGTCCTCAGGGGGCTGGATATATCGGGGTGGCACCTCTGCTATGCCCCCTTCAGATAGGCTTTGCACTCTCATCATCTGAAAATCCACTTTCTTTCTTTTTTCCTCCTTATTCCTGCAAAATAATTGATTCTGATCTGTTGAAACAAAATGAGTTGTCCTGATCCAATCTAATCTACCAATTGCAATCCAATCAATATCAAATATTAGTCTCTTCAAATTTCAATTCAGAAGCCACAAAATGGGTTTTGAATCAAATGGAAAAGTAAGAAAACAATAGAAAAATTTTAAATTAAGAGAGAGAGAGAGAAGGAAATAGAATACCAATTCAATCCGAGCTCCTTTCCTTCACTTGATTCTCCACCTCTGTTGAGCTTGAGTGGATCATTAAAATTTGTCAACAGGGAGAGGAGGAGCGGATGGATTTATTTGCTGGCCATTGTATATTATCGTCCCTATAAGTTATGTAATGTTTCACTTCGATCCTTTTGGGTTTTAAAAAAACATAATTAAAATATAAAAAGTCCCAAGCTTTAATTATTATTTTTATCACAAAAACAAATAGGTAATTTTAATATACATTAAACACTAAAATTTCAATAGAGCAACTCCAACTATCTTTTATTATAAGCCCTAAAGTGGCATCTTCTTTAAGAGGTAGTGAAACCACGCTTGTTAATTCTGTTCCGTTCCGGCCGGAATGGCCGGGATGTTTTGTGTCATTAAAAAAATTAGAATAAAATGACGTCGTTTTTTTCTCGGTCTTAATTCCAGTCTGTTCTGAAAATTCCGACCGGAACGTCTTGGTACCGTTCCGATTCAAAATCATAATATATCTTTTATTTTAGAGCATTTTACTATCATAATATTTTGGAATTTTAGAGATGTTTCTAATTTTGAGATTATGTTTGTTTGACTTTGTGTTTGTATTGTATAATTTAAAGTTAATTTATCTTGAATTTAAATTATACTTGTTAAATTAATTTTTTTTAATTTTTTCATATATATATATATATAATTAATTATATATGAACAGTACAACCTCGAAACGGCATGCCGAAATGCTCTGAAACCAAAACATTTCGTTCTAATAGAAAGACCAGAACATCGACCGGAACGGCGATCGAAACGGTATTGACAAACTTGAGTGAAACTGTGAAAGCATTTGATCAATTTTGCTTGGATACATTAGGATAAGTATATGTGAATTTTGATATTCATACTCTATATTATTTATCTAGTATAAATTATTTATTGGGTATCAGATATCTATTATTATCTATTAATTAATAAAAAATAAAATAATTAATAAATATATTTTAAGTATGAACATTTATATTAATATTATTTATATATTTTTTATATACAAATATTAAGATATTTATATATGCCATACTATATTAAAAAAATCTAAAAATTCTATATATATATATATTAATATAATATAAATATATATATTTCATTTAAGATGAGTGATAATATTCAGATTAAATTGTCAATTGTCGTTTAGTCCATAGACTCTTGGTTTCCCGCGGAAAACCAGGAACGCTGTCGTTTACATCCGTCAGCGACTCCTCGAAAGAAACAAGGCAATTAATAAATCTCTACCGCAGACCAAGAAAATTACCTTTTCCGATTCGCAATCAATTAGCCATTGATCATCACTACCTTTTCCTTTATTTGAATGCTAAAATTAGGAACATAAAATAAATAAAATAAAGGGAAAATAGAAGAAAAAAAATACTTCTTTCTCTTATAGGTCCTGATAACATGTTTTAAAAATATTTTTGAATTTTTTTTTATTTTTATTAAAAAAAATTGATATTTTTAAATTATTTTGATATTCTAAAATCAAAAATATTTTTTTAAAAATAAAAAATATTATTCTAATAATTTTCTAAATCAAAATCAATTTAAAAAATATTTTCAACTAAACAGTAAATTAATATATAAAATCTTGACACCAAATAGAAAGAAATATAAATAATTGATTGAATATTGCTCATCGAATCCTCTAAAAAATTGTATTTTTCTTATATAATTTCTCATAAATATATCTAAATAAAGAAAACTCTCACTTTCCTTGGACCAAACAAACAAAATTAATTCCCTTTATTTTCCTCTGCAGTTTAATTGCCTATAAAGCTAACTTCTTATGTTCTGCCCTAGCGAACGAAAAACACAGTATCTCACTGTCGCCTTCTGTTTCTACTCTTTGGTATTTCTTCGTCTCCATTGCAAATCCTTCCACTCCTCTATCTTTAGGGTTTTTTTCCTTCACGGTTTTGCTATTCAATACACCCCATAATTTACCTTCCAAGGCATTCTAGATTACCATGAGAAAAGCATATTTTGCATGTTTTATGAGTTGTTTATTTGATTTTTTTCACAGGTGGTGACTGTTGTGTTCAAAAATAATATAGAATCATTCGTTGAATGTGTGTTGAGATGCTTATTCTATATAATATTAGATTTTTAATAATTAAAGGGTCACCAAGTCCGAATCCACCATGCTATTATCTTGAAATAAATTATGTATAAGATAATATTATTTTGTTGGTAGAAATTTGTCTCTCTTTTTCTGGTGAAAGATGAATAAATTATTGAACAAGATCCCACATAACTGTGGTCAAATTTGTTTTTATCTTGCCTATGCTGCGAGTTTAATTCCATATATTCTCTGTTCTTTTAGTGTTAAAAGTGAAAAAAATCAAATATATTCATGCTCCTGTGCTGTAGTTAGTAAATTCATGTTAATTTGTTGCGGTAAAGTTGATTTTGGAATGTAATTAGTCTTGATGATCAACCTGACGCTTCATTTCATGTTTAGGTGCAGTCTAAACTATGAAGGCCAATTCTTTGATTCGCAAAACCAAAAGAAAGAAGTTGAAGGCAGGAAAGGAAACCGATTCTGGAGGAAAAAGCATTAGCAATTTACCAGAAGAAGTTCTTGAACATATAGTGTCGTTCCTCCCAATACAGGAAGCTGTTGGGACCAGCATATTATCAAAGAAGTGGCTAAATCTGTGGAAATCCACGCCTAACCTCACCTTTTATGGAGGGTATTCCCCAAAAAGAAAGCTCTACATGGATTTTGTGGAGAGGGTTCTTGTTCTTCGTGGCCCTTTTAATATTGAAAAATTCCATCTCTCATGTGAAGCCAAGGATGATCAATCTCGGATTGGGACATGGATTTCTGTCGCAGTAAATCGTAACGTCAAGGACGTGTATCTCAGCCTCAGTGATTTCGAATCATCGTTCGTTTTTCCTCGTTGCTTATTTAACTGCGAAACACTGACAGAGTTTGAAATAGATATGCTCTTTATTCTCAAGCTTCCTTCTTCAATATCCCTCCCATGTTTGAAGATATTGAACCTCCGTCAGGTTACTTTTATTGATGACCAGTCAACCCAACAATTGTTCAGTCTCCCGAACCTCGTGGAGTTGGAAATCTTTGAGTGCAGTTGGAAGAATCTCGTGTCTGTTACTATTTGTGCTCCCAAACTTCAGCAGTTGGCCATATTTGAACCTCATGAGATCAGTCCGGCTTCTTCAGGTGGCTGTCATGTTAGGATTTTTCGAACTCATCTTGCCAATTTTAGTTTCTGCGGCACACTTTCGAATGAATTTTGCTTAGATGAATCTTCTACGGTTGAGACGTGCATTACTCTTTCTTCCGATAGTGACAGACTGAGGCAAACTGCCTGCCGTTCCTACAAGCTCCTTGAAGGAATTTCTAGTGTTGAAACCTTATTTCTTACAATTGATGTTGTTGATGTGTGTTTCTTCCCCTTTTCCCTTAAACTTCTACGTGATCTACGAGAATCACAGTTGTGATATAATATTTTGTTTACTCGCAGGTTCTGGATCACGCTTCTGATCTGCTTGCTTTTCCGCTTGGATTCAGGAACTTGACCACTTTAATATTTGATTCAGATAGGTTAAATCTTCACAGAGCTGGATTTTGGCACATAATCTACAACTCTCCCAATCTGAGAGCTCTTCATCTCTCTGATGTAACTTTCTGAACTCTATAAGTCTTAACATTTCGCTGTCAAGTTCCATTTTTGTGACCTCAATCAGCTATTGAATCATGATGAATTTGCAGGTCAGGTTGTCTGAGGTCCCTTCAAACTGTCGAGAAGATGGGACATTGGACCCGGCGCCACTTTGTTTCTTGTCCTGTCTTCATTGCATTCAAGTCGGTAACTTTGGTGGTGAAAAGTCGATCGACGCGGTTGGCTTTCTTCTAAAGAATGCAACAGCTCTAGATGTGATGTGGATACGCTGGGCTGGTTCTGGAGTCATGACGAGCAAGATTCATCGACAGCTCCTTGACCTCCCCAGATGGTCAAAAATTGGCAAAATCTATTCTGGTTGACCATTTTTTGGTCATTTTGATTGCCCAACATTCCCAGTTGTGTAAATTTGAACTTCTAAGAACATGAACTTGAATTGTTTCTACTGCCAGTGCTTCAAGTTTTGGAAATCAAGTTTTTCCATTTACTTGAGAACTGATTCTTGCAACCTATCCATTCTGATGAAACCTCAACTTGGGTGGAATATGATTCTTTTTATTTTTCTTGGATCGATATATTTTCATTATTCATTGGAAACTGCAGGTAGAGATTGCTTTAGGATGATCAATATAAATTTGTAGTGCAAAAGAAATCATTTATTTTTAGATTATATTTCTAATATGTTCAATTTTGCATGATATTTTTGTGTATTCGATTATTTTTATGTGCACTTCTATTTTTATTATAGCTTGATTTAATAAAATATTTATTTAAATAAACAAATTCAATGATTTTAATTTGATAATGATAAATATAGTTATTCAAGAATCTTTAATATAAGTCACAAACTCTGAGTTGCAGAATAATAAAGAGAGATGAAAGTTTAGTAAATACTTTTGTTAAAAGAGAAATAAATGGATAACTGGAAAAGATTTTTGTATAATATTTTTTTATTCTTAATTTAAATCATTAAATTTGTCATAAAAGAAATAAAATCGATTTTATTTCCCAAAATTAAAATTCAATAATTGATTGTTTTTGGTGAAGGGAGGTTTTGATAAAACAAAAACCCAAACCCAGCCCATGAATTTACAGTCCTTATTTTTTTTTTTAAAAAAGCAGAAATTTCAGCTCAAACTAACAAAAGAAAGTAAGTAGAAATTCCTCAGAGCCGAGAATTCAGGCCATCGCAGGTATTCCACTGTCCAGCCCCCCTCCTCTCATGGCTTCACCGTCTGATCTCACCAACCCGTGAGTATTTTGCCGAAGACATTTCTATGCGTCCATAGGTTAAGTAAATGCTTGTATATTATTGCTGATTTGATTTTAGGCGGAGCAGCGATTAGAAAGAAAAAAAGTGGACCCCAGTTCAAGTTCTTGGTTCCTCTTGTCTATGCTCCAGTTCTTCCTCTAAGTAAGCCTTTTTCTATGTTTGTTGAAAAAGGAGAGCTTTTTTTATGTTTGTTGAAATGGGGTTTGCCCATTTTCGTGTTTAATATAGAATCATTCGTTGAATGTGAGTTGAGATGCTTCATCTATATAATATTAAAGTTTTATTAATTAAAGGGTCACCAAGTCCGAATTCACCATGCTATTATCTTGAAATAAATTATGTATAAGATAACATGAGTTTGTTGCTAGATTGTTGTCTCTTTTTTTGTGGTGAAAGATGAATAAATTATTGAGCAAGATCCCGCATAACTGAGGTCAAATTTGTTTTTATCTTGCCTGGGCTGCCAGTTTAATTTCATATAATCTCCGTTCTTTTAGTGTTAAATGTGAAAAAAATCATATATATTCATGCTCCTGTGCTGTAGTTAATATATTCATGTTAATGTGCTGCAGTAAAGTTGATTTTGGAATGTAATTAGTCTTGATGATCAACCTGACGGTTCATTCCATGTTGAGGTGCAGTCTAAACTATGGAGGCCAATTCTTTGATTCGCAAAACCAAAAGAAAGAAGTTGAAGACAGGAAAGGAAACCGATTCTGGTGGAAAAAGCATTAGCAATTTACCAGAAGAAGTTCTTGAACATATAGTGTCGTTCCTCCCAATACATGAAGCTATTAGGACCAGCATATTATCAAAGAAGTGGCTAAATCTGTGGAAATCCACGCCCAACCTCACCTTTTATGGAGGGTATTCCCCAAAAAGAAAGCTCTTCATGGATTTTGTGGAAAGGGTTCTTGTTCTTCGTGGCCCTTCTAATATTGAAAATTTCCGTCTCTCATGTGAAGCCAAGGATGATCAATCTCGGATTGGGACATGGATTTCTGCCGCAGTAAATCGTAACGTCAAGGACGTATATCTCGGCCTCAGTGATTTCGAATCATCGTTCGTTTTTCCTCGTTGCTTATTTAACTGCGAAACACTGACAGAGTTTGAGATTGATATGCTCTTTATTCTCAAGCTTCCTTCTTCAATATCCCTCCCATGTGTGAAGATATTGAACCTCCGTCAGGTTACCTTTATTGATGACCAGTCAACCCAACAATTGTTCAGTCTCCCGAACCTCGTGGAGTTGGAAATCTATGAATGCAATTGGAAGAATCTCGTGTGGGTTACTATTTGTGCTCCCAAACTTCAGCAGTTGGCCATATATGAATCTCTTGAGAGCACTCCAGCTAATTCAGGTGGCTGTCATGTTAGGATTTTTCGAACTCATCTCGCCCATTTTAGTTGCTGCGGCACACTTTCGAATGAATTTTGCTTAGATGAATCTTCTGTGGTTGAGACGTTCATTTCTCTTTTTTCCGATGGTGACAGACCGAGGGAAACTGCCTGCCGTTCCTACAAGCTCCTTGAAGGAATTTCTGGTGTTAAAACCTTATATCTTACAATTGATGTTGTTGATGTGTGTTTCCTTCCCCTTTTCCCTTAAACTTCTACGTGATCTACGAGAATCACAGTTGTGATATAATATTTTGTTTGCTCGCAGGTTCTGGATCACGCTTCTGATCTGCTAGCTTCTCCGCTTGAATTCAGGAACTTGACCTCTTTAATATTTGAATCAGATAGTTTAAATCTTCACAGTGCTGGATTTTGGCACATAATCTACAACTCTCCCAATCTGAGATCTCTTTATTTCTCTGATGTAACTTTCTGCACTCTATAAGTCTCCACATTTCGCTGTGAAGTTCCATTTTTGTGACCTCAATCAGCTACTGAATCATGATGAATGTGCAGGTGGGGTTGTCTGAGGTTCCTTCAAACTGTCGAGAAGATGGGACATTGGACCCGGCGCCACTTTGTTTCTTGTCCTGTCTTCATTTCATTGAAGTCTTTAACTTTCTTGGTGGTGAAGAGGCGATCGATGCGGTTGGCTTTCTTCTAAAGAATGCAACAGCTCTAGATCAGATGTCGATTTGCTGGGCTGGTCCTGGAGTCATGACGAGCAAGATTCGTCGACAGCTACTTGACCTCCCTGGATGGTCAAAAATCGGCAAGATCAATTCTGGTTGACCATTTTTTGGTCATTTTGATTGCCCAACTTTCCCAGTTGTGTAAATTTGAACTTCTAAGAACATGAACTTGAATTGTTTCTACTGCCAGTGCTTCAATTCTGGTTGACCATTTTTTGGTCATTTTGATTGCCCAACGTTCCCAGTTGTGTAAATTTGAACTTCTAAGAACATGAACTTGAATTGTTTCTACTGCCAGTGCTTCAAGTTTTGGAAATCAAGTTTTTCCGTTTACTTAAGAACTGATTCTTGCACCCTATCCATTCTGATGAAACCTCAACTTGGGTGGAATATGATTCTTTTTATTCTTCTTGGAGCGGTATATTTCCATTATTCATTGGAAACTGCAGGTAGAGATTGCTTTTGGATGATCAATATAAATTTGTAGTGCAAAAGAAATCATTTATTTTTAGATTATATTTCTAATATGTTCAATTTTGCATGATATTTTTGTGTATTCGATTATTTTTATGTGCATATCTATTTTTATTATAGCTTGATTTAATAAAATATTTATTTAAATAAACAAATTCAATGATTTTAATTTGATAATGATAAATATAGTTATTCAAGAATCTTTAATATAAGTCACAAACTCTGAGTTGCAGAATAATAAAGAGAGATGAAAGTTTAGTAAATACTGTTGTTAAAAGAGAAATAAATGGATAACTGGAAAAGATTTTTGTATAATATTTTTTTATTCTTAATTTAAATCATTAAATTTGTCATAAAAGAAATAAAATCGATTTTATTTCCCAAAATTAAAATTCAATAATTGATTGTTTTTGGTGAAGGGAGGTTTTGATAAAACAAAAACCCAAACCCAGCCCATGAATTTACAGTCCTTATTTTTTTTTTAAAAAAGCAGAAATTTCAGCTCAAACTAACAAAAGAAAGTAAGTAGAAATTCCTCAGAGCCGAGAATTCAGGCCATCGCAGGTATTCCACTGTCCAGCCCCCCTCCTCTCATGGCTTCACCGTCTGATCTCACCAACCCGTGAGTATTTTGCCGAAGACATTTCTATGCGTCCATAGGTTAAGTAAATGCTTGTATATTATTGCTGATTTGATTTTAGGCGGAGCAGCGATTAGAAAGAAAAAAAGTGGACCCCAGTTCAAGTTCTTGGTTCCTCTTGTCTATGCTCCAGTTCTTCCTCTAAGTAAGCCTTTTTCTATGTTTGTTGAAAAAGGAGAGCTTTTTTTATGTTTGTTGAAATGGGGTTTGCCCATTTTCGTGTTTAATATAGAATCATTCGTTGAATGTGAGTTGAGATGCTTCATCTATATAATATTAAAGTTTTATTAATTAAAGGGTCACCAAGTCCGAATTCACCATGCTATTATCTTGAAATAAATTATGTATAGGATAACATGAGTTTGTTGATAGATTGTTGTCTCTTTTTTTGGGGTGAAAGATGAATAAATTATTGAGCAAGATCCCACTTAACTGAGGTCAAATTGTTTTTATCTTGCCTGGGCTGCCAGTTTAATTTCATATAATCTCCGTTCTTTTAGTGTTAAATGTGAAAAAAAATCATATATATTCATGCTCCTGTGCTGTAGTTAATATATTCATGTTAATGTGCTGGAGTAAAGTTGATTTTGGAATGTAATTAGTCTTGATGATCAACCTGACGCTTCATTCCATGTTGAGGTGCAGTCTAAACTATGGAGGCCAATTCTTTGATTCGCAAAACCAAAAGAAAGAAGTTGAAGACAGGAAAGGAAACCGATTCTGGTGGAAAAAGCATTAGCAATTTACCAGAAGAAGTTCTTGAACATATAGTGTCGTTCCTCCCAATACAGGAAGCTGTTGGGACCAGCATATTATCAAAGAAGTGGCAAAATCTGTGGAAATCCACGCCCAACCTCACCTTTTATGGAGGGTATTCCCCAAAAAGAAAGCTCTTCATGGATTTTGTGGAAAGGGTTCTTGTTCTTCGTGGCCCTTCTAATATTGAAAATTTCCGTCTCTCATGTGAAGCCAAGGATGATCAATCTCGGATTGGGACATGGATTTCTGCCGCAGTAAATCGTAACGTCAAGGACGTATATCTCGGCCTCAGCGATTTCGAATCATCGTTCGTTTTTCCTCGTTGCTTATTTAACTGCGAAACACTGACAGAGTTTGAGATAGATATGCTCTTTATTCTCAAGCTTCCTTCTTCAATATCCCTCCCATGTCTGAAGATATTGAACCTCCGTCAGGTTACCTTTATTGATGACCAGTCAACCCAACAATTGTTCAGTCTCCCGAACCTCGTGGAGTTGGAAATCTATGAATGCAATTGGAAGAATCTCGTGTGGGTTACTATTTGTGCTCCCAAACTTCAGCAGTTGGCCATATATGAATCTCTTGAGAGCACTCCAGCTAATTCAGGTGGCTGTCATGTTAGGATTTTTCGAACTCATCTCGCCCATTTTAGTTGCTGCGGCACACTTTCGAATGAATTTTGCTTAGATGAATCTTCTGTGGTTGAGACGTTCATTTCTCTTAATTCCGATGGTGACAGACCGAGGGAAACTGCCTGCCGTTCCTACAAGCTCCTTGAAGGAATTTCTAGTGTTAAAACCTTATATCTTACAATTGATGTTGTTGATGTGTGTTTCCTTCCCCTTTTCCCTTAAACTTCTACGTGATCTACGAGAATCACAGTTGTGATATAATATTTTGTTTGCTCGCAGGTTCTGGATCACGCTTCTGATCTGCTAGCTTCTCCGCTTGAATTCAGGAACTTGACCTCTTTAATATTTGAATCAGATAGTTTAAATCTTCACAGTGCTGGATTTTGGCACATAATCTACAACTCTCCCAATCTGAGATCTCTTTATTTCTCTGATGTAACTTTCTGCACTCTATAAGTCTCCACATTTCGCTGTGAAGTTCCATTTTTGTGACCTCAATCAGCTACTGAATCATGATGAATGTGCAGGTGGGGTTGTCTGAGGTTCCTTCAAACTGTCGAGAAGATGGGACATTGGACCCGGCGCCACTTTGTTTCTTGACCTGTCTTCATTTCATTGAAGTCTGTAACTTTCTTGGTGGTGAAGAGGCGATCGATGCGGTTGGCTTTTTTCTAAAGAATGCAACAGCTCTAGATCAGATGTCGATTTGCTGGGCTGGTTCTGGAGTCATGACGAACAAGATTCGTCGACAGCTACTTGGCCTCCCTGGATGGTCAAAAATCGGCAAGATCAATTCTGGTTGACCATTTTTTGGTCATTTTGATTGCCCAACGTTCCCAGTTGTGTAAATTTGAACTTCTAAGAACATGAACTTGAATTGTTTCTACTGCTAGTGCTTCAATTCTGGTTGACCATTTTTTGGTCATTTTGATTGCCCAACGTTCCCAGTTGTGTAAATTTGAACTTCTAAGAACATGAACTTGAATTGTTTCTACTGCCAGTGCTTCAAGTTTTGGAAATCAAGTTTTTCCGTTTACTTAAGAACTGATTCTTGCACCCTATCCATTCTGATGAAACCTCCACTTGGGTGGAATATGATTCTTTTTATTTTTCTTGGATCGATATATTTCATTATTCATTGGAAACTGGAGGTAGAGATTGCTTTTGGATGATCAATATAAATTTGTAGTGCAAAATAAAACATTTATTTTTAGATTATATTTCTAATATGTTCAACTTTGCATGATATTTTTTTTATATTCAATTATTTTTATGTGTATATCTATTTTTATTATAGCTTGATTTAATAAAATATTTATTTAAATAAACAAATTCAATGACTTTAATTTGATAATGATAAATATAGTTATTCAAGGCTCTTAAATATAAGTCACAAACTCTGAGGTGCAGAATAATAAAGAGATATGAAAGTTTAGTAAATACTTTTGTTAAAATTAACTGGAAAAGATTTTTGTGTAATATTTTTTTTATTCTTAATTCAAATCATTAAATTTTTGTCATAAAAGAAATAAAATCGATTTTATTCCCCAAAATTAAAATACAATAATTGATTGTTTTTGGTGAAGGGAGGTTTTGATAAAACAAAAGCCCAAACCCAACCCATGAATTTACAGTCATTATTTATTAAAAAAAAAAAAAAAACAGAAATTTCAGCCCAAACTAACATTAGAAAGAAAGTAGAAATTCCTCAGAGTTGAGAATTCATCGCAGGAATTCCACTGTCTAGCCCCCCTCCTATCATGGCTTCACCGTCTGATCTCACCAACCCGTGAGTATTTTTCCGAAGACATTTCTATGCATCCATAGGTTATGTAAATGCTTATATATTATTGCTGATTTGATTTGATTTATGAATCTTGTGAAGGGAGGCAGCAGCAGCGATCAGAAAGAAAAAAAGTGGACCCCAGTTCAAGTTCTTGGTTCCTCTTGTCTATGCTCCGGTTCTTCCTCTAAGTAAGCCTTTTTCTATTTTTGTTGAAAAAGGAGAGCTTTTTTTATGTTTGTTGAAATGGGGTTTGTCCATTTTCGTGTTTAATGATGAGTTTGTTTGTTTGTTTTTAATATTTTCAGTTCGACTCACCCTGCGTAAGAATCCTGTTGTAAGGGACCGTCTTTTCACGGCTGTTTTGGTTGGTGCTTTTGCTCATGGCATTTACTTGGTGTATCCTTTTTGTTTTTCTTGCTCTTCTATAATGCAATTTGATTCTAGTGCTATGTGATTCTGGCTTCCGAATGTTTGAGCAGTCATATCGTTGTGTTGTATGCCTTAATTTGCTCATTTTGGTCCTTAAATTTATTGATTCTCAATGATTGTGGCCTTCGTTTGAAGGGTTCCTTTTTCTTGGTTTATATTTTATTTGAGAAAATAGAATGAATATAAGGAGTGGAAAGTAGAGCGTCTTTCATAAAAATTTCAATAAAATTATATGTAAACCTGTTTTTCTGTGTTAAAAAGAATGTTGTTATTTGGTGACTAGTGGAATTAGATGGAAGAAAGATTTGTAGTTTAATTTCAGTTAATTTTTGTTACATCGTCAAGTCAGATATGTGGTATATTGTATGCTGTCATGCTACTCTTCTTAATTGGAGCTAATAGTTGCTGAAGCTGTTACACCATCGTGATTCAGTTTATTTGAAATTATTTTTTAAAGTGTGCCTGTGTTGTAAAAGCATCAAAAATTGATGCTTTTTTAGGCATATTTAGATGTTTTTGATGTAAAGATGTTAAAACCATTGAAAAACACCTAAAAAACCATCAAATTGATAGCGTTTTCAGTTGAAAAGAACCCGCATCAAATTACCAAACACACTTAGTTGCACTTTTGTCAAACTGTATAGTGTTTAGTCAGAATCTCATGCTTTAGTTGTACAAATAACTCCTTCAGATAATCTAGTTCTTTGATAGTCATAAAACCTCCACTTCATGGCCTTTCACAGTTTAATGTTGTGCACTTTTGGTTCTTTCCATGCTCCACCGGGTATGTGTGAATGAGTACATGAAAACTATGGGAGATTACTGTGAATGAGTTCATGGAAACGACTACAGCAAATCCATTGATAAGAAAATAGAAATAAGGCCAATCTCCTAACTTAAGCATGCATATTTCCCTTTCTTTTTGAAAAAACATCTGAACCAAAATTTCAGACAGTTACGCCAATCTCCTAAGCGTTGCTGGTGGAAAATAATGCAGAGTATGATATGCTGCATTTTATATGATTATGATTATTTTCTTTTTCTTGAATTCGTAACAACTTAATTCAACAATTTTCTCTCTATCACTTCAGTGGAAACTGACATGTAGACTTTTAGGCAATCTGTCTCATGCCATTTTGATTTGACCATTAGAGTCCGAGGTTTGTAGTGTGTATGTGGAGTTTTCTTTTTTTGCCTGCCAATCATCAATTGCAGGCAGCCAATTAGAAGCAAATAAGATGCATTTTGATAGTGAAATTATAAACAATTGTCCATGTTTGCTTGTGCAGAGGGCATTACACTTTCTTTTGTCTTCTATTTTTTTCTTCGTTGGATTTCCTTGATATATATGTTCAGAACAGATATATATGACAGCGAAAGCAAATGAATTTCAACTCCCTTTGAGAAGCTGAAGTCTTAGTGTTTGCTCCTCCTCTACAACTTCCCTTGGTTCTTCACAAATGGAATAGCAGCCGGCTGTTCTCGTAATGCAAACAGCTTACAAACAATTTGGATTTTATTCATCCTTTTTTTATTTTACGAACATCGATTGCTTCAGAAGCCCCTGTGATGGGGCTAAATTTTAAGCACTGTATCTTACATTTGTAGTTTGACAGAAATAATTTCAGCCAAAAAGTTTGGTTTTGTTAATGCTACAGTAAAACCTCAATTTTGGTTTTTGGACATCTGAAGCCTGAAACATTTTTATTACTTGAACTGTGCCTCCTTGAATGCAGTTTTATATTTTCTTTTAATTTCTGCAGTCAAAGGTCAGAGATACAAGCTGTTAGCCACCGTTGGATATGAATCTCCTTCACTGGTGTGAATGGTGGAGGTGGCAGAAGTTTTTTCTCTCTAAAACTTTGTTTGATTTTCCCCGGAAAATTTTGAAAATTGTTTTCAATTGATTACATGTTAAAAAAAGAAGCCAAGATTTTTTTTCTTCATAATTCATCTCATTCAGTGTCTCCATCTCCTATGTGGTCTAATTTTATCAGCACAAATGACAGATTTTGCTTCATCATTGAATATCAAGACACGCATCTTGGGATTGTGCAAGTGAAAAGGGTGCAAGAACTCCTAATTGGATTTTAATTTCTGCAAGCCTTTAAATTTATGCAAGAAAATAAGGGAGGAGGAGGTTTTAACCACCGAGAGAAAGAAAAAGGAAGCACTGAGCAATATCTTACAGCCAAAAAAACAAGCAGTTAAATCATGAATCTGCAATTGGAAGACGAGCAATAAAAGCTTGTGCATCAATGGAATAAATAAAAACATTAAGATACAACAACTAGTATGAAAATAAAATTGAAAAATTAAAAAGTTGTATTGTAACAAATAACTATTACTAACAAATAAAAGACATGCATAAAGGACGTGACCGAATCATATGAAGAAATAGCATTAGTATATATTTGACTATTTCAGGCTAAATTTTGCTTGATTTTATACTTTAAGTATCCAATTGAAATCATATTTGTAGTTGAGGGACTAATTTATAGTTTTTCAAAACTATAATAATCGTCGCCTCTCATTCTCAGAGGAAGTTTATCCGCTAAAGTTTTGATACTTCGCTTGAAAAACTGGTGGATGTCACCACTTGTTCAATCCTATCACCGCTTCTTCACCATTGTCTTGCTGTCTACAAAATCAGATGCATATTAAACTCACCTTCATCGTTTCAAAAGAGCTTCTGGACACAACTCATTACCTCAATCTCATATCAGTTTGGCCAATAAATAGTTGAAAGCAGAGGAAAGTGGAAGGAGAAACAAGGTTTTGCAGTTTTTTGAGGTCGCAAACAATTCATGGATAAGCTGACAAGAGTCCTTAGACTGCCAGGTTCAATCACGAGCACGAGGTCTGAATAAACTTGCCACTGCAACTGATTCTTTTGGCTGCTGCATTGCAATGGCAGTAAGCATCTCAAATAACTTGCACAGGTAACTACTACAGCCATACTGCTCTCTCAATTGGCACTGGCAAACCAAGGTAAATTTCAGTGACAGAATACGAACAGCACCAGTTTTTTGAAATCCATGCAATGATCTCCAAAATATAGGAGCTTTATTTGGCACTATGATTGTTTGAGACCATTCATGATTACGAAGCAAGAGAAAATTTAAATGGATGAAAGTGATAAGAAACCCTTTGTAAATCTGATAACATTACAGCGAAAAGAACGGAGTTCTGCTATATATAATATGCGAATCGGCTCATCCAACAGAAACTGACCTATATAGGATATCCTTGTAGAGAAAACTCCACGAACAATACTGGTGTAGATATGCAGAAAACTCCTGTTCTAAAATACATTGCATTTCTCATGGCGCACAGAGTTGTTCGAGTAGTACGAGAATTTTTTTTGGATATCCATATTGGAACGGGGGAACCACATGACCCGGAAAACGCACTTTGTGGGCCCAGGGCATGCGTAAACCTCTGGCTGTCCCAGGCTCTTACAGGGGACCTTACGGTTAGCCTTCGAAGCTCGAACCCTGACCTTCCGCTTTTTTTTTAGCGAAACAGCCAAGGCCTTTTCCGCTCGACTAAACCCCTGGTGACAGAGTAGTACGAGAATTACAAAAGGTAAAGAACAAAAAGAAGTAATTTCTCTCAGAACCAAACTCTTCAAAACAGGCATATTTGAATGAATTATAGGGACTATTGTGGAGAGAAGCAGAGTTTTATAGGGACTAACATGATGAATTCATGAGGTTAAGGCGTCGGCACCAGCAATAATCTCCAATAGCTCTCCTGTAATTTTGGCCTGACGCTCTCTGTTATAACTCATTGAAAGGTTCTTCATCAATTCCATAGCATTATCAGTTGCATTGCTCATAGCACCCATTCTTGCAGCAAGCTCACTAGCTAGTGATTCCTGCAATGCCTTCAAAATCTGGCTGTTCAAATACAAAGGCAACAGGGCATCAAGAATCTGAACTGGGTCCTGCTCGAACTGCATAATTGGAGAGAGCTCTGCCTTTTCCGTCCTAACGGCATCTCTCTCCAAGGCCAATTTCCCTTCTTTTGAAGTCAATCTGAAAAACTCGTCTCCATCTGCATCAACACTAACGCCGTTCATATCACAGATCCTTCCCTTTGGTGATAACGGGAGCAAGGTTTGTATAACAGGAACAAACTTAACAAGTGACACGAATTTCGTGTACAAAAGCTCCACTTTATCAACCTCCTCACTAACAAACAATGAAAAAACATTATCTGCGATTGTTTGAGCTTCTTTGGCTGTAGGAAAACCCATTCCTTCAAGAAACCTATCGACAGGAATATGCGGCCGACGAATAAAATAAGAACGACCCTTCTTTCCAACACTGATTACAGTATACTCAACTCCCTGATTCTTCAATTCAGCAATTCTTGCTTCTGCCATCTTGGTTATATTATTATTAAACCCCCCACAAAGTCCTCTATCACCAGTAATCACAACAAGAGCAACTTTCCTGACAGGCCTGATATTAGTTAAAGGCATATCTATATCCTCAGTTTGAAGCTGTTCATTAATGTTATAAAGCACTTCAACAAGAGTTTCAGAAAAAGGCCTACCGTTAACAACAGCTTCCTGTGCTCTCCTCACTTTAGCAGCAGAAACAAGTTTCATAGCCTCGGTGATCTTCTTTGTGTTTTTCACTGAATTTAAACGATTCCTAATCTCCCGAAGACCACAGTGAATCGGGGTGACATGAGAGAATCTTGAAGATGATCTTGGAAGCTGAAATGGGTTGGTAGAAGAGTGCAAAGAGAGTAGACTAGTGCTAGAAAGACAAGATTTTGAGGACACCAACGTTGTTAGATTTATGAAATTCATTGTCTTTCAATCAAAATCCTAAAGAATTAAATCTTTGCGTTTAGGACCACCAACTCTTTCTCTGAATTGAAATAAATGCAACCATAGAAAGCACTAGACCCTAAAACCTTCACTCAGGCGGCCGCAGCAGCACGATAATTCATTACTTCCACTACCCAAATGAGCTGCTGCCGCCACACAAACACCATTGACCTCCACTATCGACGCTTCCTTTTGGGCTGAATCATAAGACCAGCCCATGAAAAAGAAGCCCAAACAAAGAGGTTTCCAACTATTTTTCGAAATTTTATGTTTTATATATATTTTGTAAATCATTTTTATCTAAAAAAAAGTTTTATATATTTTGAGATAATTTTTTAAGTAATTAAGTAATTTATGAAAAAATTAATTTTTTTATACATTTTATTTTGAAAGCAAAAAACATTTTTAGAAATATTTAAAACAAAATTACTTTAGTAAATTAAAAGAGTGGGGAATTATTGTCCCCCATTGTGGCTTCTCTCACAATTTACTTTGGATTTTCATAATTTATTTATTTATTCTTTAAAACCCCCAAATTTAAGGCTAATTTGAGTTAATTGGTTAAGAAATGATGAGATTAAAAGAAATGGGATCAAAATGAAAACAGGGAGGAATAAGTGGTTTTAACAAAGTTTTTTTTATGTGAAATGTTCAATTTAACCACTAAACTTTCCCAATTATAATAATGTGGTCCTTTTAATTTTCAAAAGATAAAAATAAAATCAATTTTGATCTCAAACATTTTTTCCCATAATATAAGAGAGGAGAGAAAAAGTGATTTGATTCTGGTACTAAAGAGTAAAATTAATCACTTAAATAAAATCAATTTCTAAAATGCTTATTTATTAATTATAAATATCTTATTAAATAAGTGTAGGTTTTAATTAAGAATATTATGATAAAATGAAAAAATCAAATACTTTAAATGACAATAATTTCTTTTTTAAACAGAAAACCGAGCAATCTGTCTATTGATTTTGTACAAATTGTATCT
This sequence comes from Salix arbutifolia, assembly GCA_025169955.1. Lineage (NCBI taxonomy): Eukaryota > Viridiplantae > Streptophyta > Magnoliopsida > Malpighiales > Salicaceae > Salix > Salix arbutifolia. Next base: position 1,649,693 of record CM045912.1, read on the forward strand.
ACCAATTTGTTTATAACTTTGTTCCTTTACCAATTCTATTTTTCTCTCATATTTATTTCATTTTTCTTTTTAAAAGAAGGAATTTTGGATAAAAAAACAATTCTAAAACGTTGATGGAGTTATACAAGGACTAACTCATCAAATGTAACAAAATGTAAGGATGGAGTTATAATTAAAAAATAAAAGAAAAAGGCGAAGTAATTTCTCTCAAATGTTCATCACTCTTCTTTCTCTAGAAAATAAAAAAAATCGATCCAATCCATCAAAATCCCACTTCATAAACCCTAATTCTCCACATTCAATTCTCAATCCGCTCTCTTAATGGACACAAATGCAATCCACAAAACTCCTAAACCCTAAAACCGCCAACAAGGCGGCGGCAGCCGTTACCAACACCATGCCAAATGAGCTGCCGCCACAGAAATCCTCAGCATCTTCAATACTGGACAAGTTCAGGTCTTTACTGAAGCAGCGACAACAATCGGCGGTGGTGGAAGGTCGTGTTTTGAGTACGGGGGATATGGTTGATATTTACGAGACGGTTTTGAATGAATTAGCGTTTAATTCGAAGCCTATTATCACTGATTTGACTATTGTTGCCGGAGAACTGAGGGAGCACGGTGAGGGTATTGCTGATGCTCTTTGTGCCCGCATTATTGAGGTCTGTATTCTTTTTTTTTTTAAAGTGTGGGGTATTTTAGGGTTTAGTTATTGAGATGGAGTAATGCTAGAGATAGTGAAACTTTAGAAGAGTTTTTAGTCTTTTAATCGGGGAGGTGCTATTGTGTGTTTGCATTAATTTTGGATTTCGGGGTTTAGGTACTGAGATGAATGATGCTGGTATTGATGAATTTAGAAGTCATGGCGTCAGTGAAATTTGGGAGAGTTGATGGATTTTAGGTTTTCTTTGAAGGTCTGGGAGTGCATAATGTGGCTGTAGAACTTTGAACCTTTTCCCCCACATGTTTTGGGAGCTTTTGAATGGTTGTATCGAATGTTGGGAAAATGTGAGAGATTTAGATTCTAGAGTCAATGTAGTTGAAACATTTTCATCTTTGTTGGGCTGACGAATTGGAAATCTTACTTTATTTCCCTGCATATTAATGGTTTCATTGTCTGTTTATTTAAGTAGAATCATTAGAAAGAGAAGCAAAATTATGTGATATTTGAATGTCAGCTGCTTGGTTGGAGTGCTGCTTTGAAGGCTTGAAATTTTAGTGTTTGTAGTTTTTGGGAAATCTCCCTCTTCTAAACTCCTTTTCCATTGATTTTGGTTCTATCTGTTTGTTTTTTGGGCTTTTAGATTTCTCACTTCCGTGAATTTCTTTTCATTTTTCTTCATTTCCTGGCTAGTTCCTTGGATAAGTGTGGATACTGGATAATGGTTGAGTTTTCAAGTAGGGGAAGAAATATTACTCAAGTTAACTCTGAAAACTTAAAGATGGACTGGCGTATGAATTTTTTGAAGTTAGAAGAATTTGGGATCGTTATATTCAATTTCGTTGTGTTCCTTTTAATTCAAAAGTTTGAACTTTTCTCCCCCTGCCCTGTCCTTTTCCCATATCTATAAGAAAATTGACTTTCTATATCTATGTGTTTTTCTCTGAGGAGGGGTGGTTTTTTGTGTTTACTTTTCATCTTTGGCAGGTCCCAGTAGATCTAAAGCTACCTTCGTTATATCTTTTAGATAGCATTGTCAAGAACATCGGTCGTGAATACATCGGGTATTTTTCTTCCCGTTTGCCTGAGGTAAGCTAGTTGCCAAAATAGTGTGTTTTTTCTCTTTCATTTTTCATGCTTGATATTTCGTATACCTCATGGTTCTGACATTTTTGGTCTTTTCACTTTACCAGGTTTTCTGTGAGGCATATGGACAAGTTGACCCTAGCTTATATCCTTCAATGCGCCACCTTTTTGGCACATGGTCAACCGTGTTTCCATCTTCTGTACTTCGGAAGATTGACACTCAACTGCAGTTTTCTTCACAAAGTAATAATCATTCATCAAGCTTGACTTCCCTGAAGGCTTCTGAATCACCTAGACCAAGTCATGGTATACATGTGAACCCAAAATACTTACGTCAGATGGATTCAAGTAGAGATAATGTAAGGTTCTCATTGAACTCTCTCTCTCTGATTTATGTTTTAGAACCTTCACCCAGGCCTGCTTAAATTTTTAGATTTTTTTAAATAAAAAAGTTCATAGTGGAGTATATGCCAAGTCATTTTTTCATCATTTCAGTGTTTCGAGACTGAAATATTAATGGCTAAAGATGGTCTCATGATGCTAAACATTTCAGTTGTAGATTTTGGATATCAAGATGAGTCTTAAGCAAAGTTGTGATAATTGCACTTTGGATCATGTCTATATAATGCATGGCGCTGTAACCTTACATATCTTATGGTTCTCATCTTATATAATGTTCAAATCGAAAGTTGCTTAGTTACTAGATGCTTTGCAACTTTGTTGATTGTTTCAGTTCAATATACCATTCAGGGATGTGTGTCAAATGTCTACTGATTAAGTGCCATGCTCCGGCATTTTGGCATTATTATGGTTATTCGAGATATGGAGACTTCCTTTTTTCTTGAAATACACGTGTTCTGGCTCCTTGGTTATGTCTAAGATACTTGATTTAGTGACCTTCTATTGTGCGACGCTTCGGTTGCTTCACGTGTCAATTTCCTCCTTATTACTTAACTGAATATTGTGTCAGAATTTTAGAAGTGAAACTGATTTGTGATCCTTTTGGTTGAAAGGTCTAAGAAACTCCATCTCTAATGATCCCGCAAAAGCAAGCCCCCCTTTTCTGTTTGTTTGGTCAATATTAAAGTTGCATGTAGAATCTATATTGACTTTGTTCCACCTGTTTTTGATATGGGGACTTTCCTCTGGGCTATATTGTTTTTAATCTACCATGTTGGTTTCTTAGTGTTTACTTGTTATGAAATAAAACATTTGGTTTGAAGTTGAATTTATGTGCTCACAAGCTACATTTTGTGATTATTTGTATTTTGTTATTGATTGTTGCTGTTCTGTAATTGAGTTATCTTCAGCTATTGACACTATGTAATGCAATGTGCATCAGTGTGCACACTGACAAGATGGTCAATACAAACATAGAAATTGCTAAAACTGTAATTTAATCCCTATTAGAATGTTCAGCACACAAAGGGAACTTCTTCAAATCTAAAAATATATGGTCACAAACCTGCTGTTGGATATGATGAATATAAAACTGATCAAGCAGAGGTCATATCTTCACAGGTTGGAGTCAGCAGTGCATCTCTCACTCTTGGATCTAATAAGCTGCAGCCATCTTCAACTTCCAGGCTTGCAAGATGCTTGTCACCTTCAACAACTGGAGCTGAGAGGCCTTCGTCTTCAGAAATCGATGACTTTGCAGCAGGAAATTCTCCTCGAAGGTTTGTTGAGGGGTTGTCCCCATCTGATCCTCAATCTGATTATGGACATGGCAGAGTGGCTGTAAGAGATGATGAGACAAATGAATTGAGAAGAAAACACTATTCTGATGATAACCATTACCGATTTGAAGCTTCTGCCAGATATAGCCTCAGCAATGGACATGAGCAACAAGGACCTAGAGCTTTAATAGATGCATATGGGGATGATAGGGGAAAGAGAATCCCAAACAGTAAACCATTGCACATTGAACAGTTAGCTGTAATTGGCATGCATAATAAGGTGGCTCCAAGACTATGGCAGAATACTGAAGAGGAGGAATTTGATTGGGAAGATATGAGCCCTACTTTGTTAGATCGTGGTAGGAACAATGATTTCCTGCCACTATCTGTTCCACCTTTTGGAAGTGTTGTTCCAAGGCCTGGCTTTGGAAGGCTAAATGCTATCCGTGCAGACTCTGATATTAGGAGCAACGGGTCTAGTCTGACTCCACTGGCATTGGTGGATGACCCCTCTAATATAGGTGGAGATGCAGTCTCGATTCTTGGTGTATGCTTTCTCAACTTGATTATTTACTTCTTGTACCTGTCTAAAAGTTATAGTTTTGTGTGAAATTGCTTGATTCCACCTCATTTTTATTTCTTTGTATAATAAGGTGGTGAATTTTTTAATGGAATTTTACAAGCTTTTATTCGATTATGAGTTGCTGCCCCCCCATTTCTCCTCTTTATCCCCATCAAGTCTGCAATTTGTCACATTTCTGCTGCTGCATTCGACACTATCATTTTTTTGTATAGTCAGTTATGTCAAAAAGATATCCTTTCAAATCATATTCATTTGTTATATTGTCCCCTTATTATTTGTTCCAGGAAACAGTTGGGTTTGTTGTTCATTTACTAGGAAACAACCTCTTCATCTTTTCTTTATGTCTTGAAATTATGTTTGTGTATTTTGAGTGAGAAAATCAACTTCAAATTTTGATCTTATGTGCGAAAGATATTGGTATACTTCCTGCAGTCTGGCCGTGGATCAACAAGTAAGATGCCTGGACTCCTGACTGAGAGAAATCAGATGTTGGGTTCTCGTTATTCTCAAGAAGCTTGGAATTTGCTGCCTCACATCAGTCAGCCAGCACATTTCCAGAATGCCAAAGGAAGAGGAAGGGATTTCCAGATGCCCTTATCTGGAACTGGTGTATCCTCTTTGGGAGGCGAGAATATCACTCCACTTGAAAAACATCCAGATATGGATGCACAGCTTGTTAGGCCTCCTGCAATTGCATCAAGATTGGGCTCTAGTATCGACTCTAATAGTTCTGGTACCTGGTCAAGTGTTGTGCCACCATTATCAGGGGCCTGGCTTCCAGTAGATGTACACAAATCTCTCCCACCACCTGTGCATCCTAATTTTCCACCAGAAAAGCAGAGTAGAAGTCAGTTTGATCCAGTAAATGCGAGCAGTACTGTCACAAATCAGGCTTTGCAAAAAGCTTCAGTTATGCCTGAACAATCATTTAATAGTTTTGAGAGCAAAGATTATGTATTGATGAAGCCAACACCATTGCCTAATCAACATGCTGCTTTGAATCAGCAAAACCAGGCACATTTTAATCCTTTTCAACCAAACTTTCATCCATCTGGAATAGCTTTACTGGCACCTCGTCCACTGGCACGACCAACGAATCATGGATACACCACACACAGGCATAGTTCCTCAAATGCGCTGCCTGCTGTACAACTGCCTTTAGTGGCCAGCAATGTTCCAAACACCTTGCATTCACAGGTGGGGGTTCGGCCACCTATGCCACAAGGTCCTCCTCAAATGATGCCTTTCCCTCAGAATGCTAGTTCAGGTGTCCCTGCCCAACCATCTGGCAGTGCATTTTCTGGTTTGATTAATTCTCTCATGGCTCAAGGTGTGATCACATTGACAAAACAAACACCTGTACAGGTAGTACCTTGGAATAGAATCTCAGTGTTTCTTTTAACAAATGTGATCTTAGGCAGAATCTAACCTTGTGAATCAATATGTAGGACTCTGTAGGGCTTGAGTTCAATGCTGACCTTCTCAAATTGCGCTATGAATCTGCAATAAGTGCATTATATTCTGACCTTCCAAGACAGTGCACAGCATGTGGCCTTCGGTTCAAGTCTCAAGAAGAGCACAGTGGTCACATGGATTGGCATGTTACTAAGAACCGGATGTCCAAAAACCGTAAGCAGAACCCTTCTCGCAAGTGGTTTGTAAGTGCAAGTATGTGGCTTAGTGGTGCAGAGGCATTGGGAATTGATGCAGTTCCTGGCTTTTTACCCACCGAGACCATCGTAGAAAAGAAGGATGATAATGAAATGGCTGTTCCTGCTGACGAAGAGCAGAGTACATGTGCATTATGTGGAGAGCCTTTTGATGATTTCTACAGTGATGAAACTGAGGAATGGATGTATAAAGGAGCTGTGTACCTGAATGCACCAGATGGGTCAACATCAGGCATGGATCGGTCTCAGTTAGGCCCTATTGTACATGCTAAATGCAGGTCCGATTCTAGTGGGGTTCCCTCTGAAGGTTTTGGTCATGAAGAAGGGGTATGCATTTCTTTTGCTATGTCCTTGTGCTTTTAATTTGATCTTTCACTCAGCATAATTAATCTATTCATGTTTCTCAGTATTGTTTTTTGTTGCTGTACTATTAAATAAAAAATTGGTAATCGGAACATCGAACCAGCATGATTAATCGATTTATGTTTCCAAGTATTGTTATATGTTGATGTATTATTCAATAAAAAACGGCAATAAGAACACCAATCTCGTAATTCAGCTGCACACTCATGCTTGTTAGAGAATAATATAAATTGTATCCTGCGGCTTCACCTGATAACTTAAGTTTTTAGGTGAGATTATTCGTTGATATGGTACTAGAGCCTTGTTGACTTAATGGTCACGAGTTTGAATCTCACCGTCCTCATTCTATTTGATAAAAAATAAGCACAAGGTAGTGTAAACCTAAGTGCAAGTTTCAAGCCCAAAGAGATGTGTTAGAGAATAAGTGAAAGCACTTGAAGAGATGTGTTAGAAAATAATATAAATCATATTCCGAGATTTCACCTAAGAGCTTAAGCTTTTAGATGAGATTGTTTCTCTACAGTGCCAACCTTAATCCAACACTTAGATGTGTGTATCCAGTTGGAAACATTATGTCTTCAGCTTGCAGCAAAATTGAATCATGGCAATACAAGTGACTTTGGAGTGGTGTGTAATATTAGACAATGTCCTTTTGTGTTTTTTGTGCTCTTGCAAGCTCTAGATATATGTTTTTTTTCTTCTCTCTGCTAGATCATGGACTCTATGGTTCATGTCCTGTTAAAATATTGTTAAAATATTATCGAAGTATGCTAGCTTGTATGTGAGTTGAAAGTTCAGTTTACTATATTGGCCATCCTTTTTCTTACCCTACAGGTTGGGGATTTCTTTTAATACTAACAACCTGAGAAATTTGTTTCTGATTTTTCATCTGCAGGGAAATACTGAAGAAGGTAGTCGAAAACGAATGCGGAGTTAGCTTTCTATAGATCAGCTTCCAAGTCTCATGTAACTTAGAGTTTCATCATGTTAGCGGTATGCTTTTACTTATCTTACAGTCGCGTTGGACCGTGCAATGCCCTGGCTATATGCCCAAATCATGTACATGTATAGTGGGGCTTGTACAATGCATTATATCATGCAGGAAAAAAAAATTAAAAATTGTCTTTCTAACATTCAGAGGGATATCTAAAACCATTTTTTTTATATGCAAAAAGAAGGAATGTTGTCAGTAGTTTTTGTTGGGTGTTTATGGAGGCTGAAAAAACATGCAATGCAGAATGTATGAATGGTTTGAGTTTTATTCTGAGGGCACTCGATAATCCACTGTAATTGTTAGACCACTGGAGTTTCTGGGTTGCCTGTTTTTGCAGTTTGTCATGACTTTCTGCAGGGACTGCACAGGGCACGCTAGCCGTCACCATTCTAAGCTGATTCAATAGAAGGCCGTCTCATAATAAGCTTAATTCCTTACAAATGGATGGATTGGTGGCAGCAACAGCACAGCAGTGACATATAATTTATGCCCTTTGTTTTTGAACCATTTTTCTGGCCTTTTCCTGCTGTAATATTATCAATGATACCAAAACTTCGTTGTCCAGAATCTGTAGGGTCATATTTATTTATTTGGAGTAGAATGTAAATTATCCATCTTGGACGAGTCTTCTGACGCGGATTTGCTTGATGGTTACTTGAAAAGATTGTGGTTATCATTTATAAACTTCATTGACAATTCTCATTTATCAGTTTTTATTCAATAATCACATGTTTGTAATAAAAATTCGGTCAATGAGTCACGTTTCATATATATAATGATATGAATTTTAACGATATTGTCATTTTTAATATGGAAATTGTATATATAATGATTATGCATCTTTAATATGTGGTGATGGTAATCACATTGATTGAACGATTCACAACGTATTTGCAGATATTTGATTTTGCAGTTGAAGTGTTTTTGCGAAAAAATAGAGAAGGTTTTTTATTTATTTTAAATTAATTTGTTTAGTATTTTTATATTGATTTGATGTACTAGTATCAAAAATATTTTTAAAAATAATTATATTACTATTACAATGCCAATTACCAAGTATGGAATGACTTGCTCCATAATAGTACATGATTTAGCAATTGCATTATATTTTATTAAACATCCAATTTGAGATTTTGCTTTGAAGAGCTTTAGAAGACATGATGATGATTTAGGATCTGAATTAAAATACAAGTTGTCAAATCTCATATGATTTTAAAAGTTGTTATTCTTTCTTCATTTTTCTCCTCCTACTTTTCTTGCTGCTTCTTTCTCTTTCTCAAGATGATATATTTACAAATTTTCTAGGGTTTTGAGAGGTTTTTTTCAATCAATTTTTAACCTCTTCATCCTAGGATTATGTTGTATACTCTTGATAGGAACTTTTTGAGGAGTCTTTGAGCATGAATACACAAAAAGACTACTAAGTAGTTTACTTTCGAGGCTTCGTCAGGATAATTTTAGCCTTGTCATTACTTCAAACTACCAAAAGATAACAGAGAAGATACATATGTTTCATTTGGATTCATTATTATTTAATTTGAAGATATGTAACTTTATATTCTAGATGTTTTGGTATATTTTTATTCTTACTGATATATCATTTTATTTATTTTTTTAATATTTTTCGAAAGATTTTTTTGTTTATACGGGGCTAAATGGGTAACCATGTTTTCAATTCTTTATGGTTTTCAACGTCTTATGAAAAAAGAGAAATTTTGTCCCATCAATCTCCTTCGAACATGGGAAACACAAAAGGGGTGAAGGAATGGGAAATAGGGTACGAGGTTTCTCTATCATTAACTTTAACAAAGAATTGTAGTCCAGACACTTGTAAATAAATACTCACTTATTTTTTTGTAAAAAAAGAAAAGAAATGCCTGGTTACTTGCCGGAAGTGACTAGCTAACGATCTGGCTCCACCGAAGCTCCGAGATAAATTGTGCTAATTAGTCGAAATATTTAATGTTCTTCTACTTAATCATCTAGGTTTCCTGTTATTTCTTGCAGTTCATCGATTTTCGTAAGAAAAAATAATAATTTCAAGATCATAAAAAAAAAATTCTCAATCTCAATCCATAGCAGTAGAGTGAAACAAAAGGCACCTGAAAATGCAATGTTATCAATAGCTTACCGCGCTGGGGCCAGTTACAACGGACATAATGCTCGAGTGCCCATGGTCCAGCTAGATTCTTATCTCTCCCATTCAGCTCTCCATCACTTATTATTTTATAGATGCCTTTGCGATCACTAGCTCCTGGTTTGCTCTCATCCAGTCATTTCCTACGATGGCTTCTCCAGTGCATGTGGAGAAACCGGTAATTTAATTTTTTGTTGATTTTTCGATAATTTGTCAACTTTTATCTCCCTCCATTTTCTTAATTTTTTATTTTGAAAAATCATATCTGAGAATGTTGGTATTTGTTATCATAAACTGCACGTACAGTAGCCAGTCAATTTTCAACTTTGGATCTGCAACTTGTAGCGTTGGTTGGTATCATAGGAAGCACCGAATTATAGACAGTAAATATAGTTTCATGTATAGTTCTAATAATCTAGAGTATTATATATTGTGTTACATGAATTGATTCTTGATTTGAGTGCTCAATTTATATAAAATTTCTGGTTATGAACCATTTCAGCATCTTTATCTCCGCGACCGCTACAATTTACTATGACTTTGGTGCCATTTGGTAAAGCAGGACAAATTTTCTCGAGGTATGCCAAAGCATGAGATGCCTCCAACGATGGAATTATGCCTTCTAATCTGCATAGCCTTAGGTATGCTGCAAATTACCAATGCACACGTACGGAACCAAAATTATTCCAAAACTTATTTGCTTCACATAATTATTTATATTATCATTCTTGGACATACCATCTACAGCCTCTTTATCTGTGGAAGAATGAAACTCAGCACGTTCTGTGTCCTTAAGAAAGCTCAGTTGTGGACTAACCCCTGGATATTCCAGCCTGCAGAAGACAGCAAAATTCGATAACAATAGATTTTGGGGGAAAGATTTAGTAGCTATTATTGAGAGACAGTAAAGGAGTTCCATGTTAACTATCTAGTTGATCTATTAGATTAGTCCGGTGTACATAAACTAGTCCAAAAAACCCACATTAATAAAAAATAAAAGGAGTTCAATGTTTAACATGCAGACTACTTAATAAGGATATATTGCCTCTTGTAAAAAATATACTAACGGGTAGTTTTTTGCATCGTTATAAGACTCGATCGGATTAGATTTCATGTCAAACTGGAATTGTTGTACGAGGAATATTATTCACGTTTAACTACGCTATAGGAATCCCATGAAAAAATTTACAGTACTACGTACGTGATAGGGATATACTGTCTATCGTTCGTAGACTTACCCCACCGCGATGGAGTGTGGTCGTATTATTTGTCCTTCTTCATCTTCCAACAAATAGCTCATGGCTCCATGGTAGACCCCAACTTCTCCTCTACTCAGAGTCGCAGCGTGTTTCCCACTATCCAGGCCAAACCCTGCAGCCTCAACTCCTACCAGCTTCACATCTTCATCTTCTATGAATTCATGGAATAAACCCATTGCGTTGGATCCACTCCCGATACAGGCAATCAAAACATCTGGCTTGCCACCCCATTTCTCCATTGCTTGCCTCCTCGTCTCCTTTCCAATCACAGACTGGAATTCACAGACCATGCTCGGACATGGATGAGGCCCCACGGCCGTGCCCGTCAGGTAGTAGCTTGTCTCTAAGTTACCCGCCCATTCCCTGATTGCTTCCGAGCTTGCTTCTTTAAAACCTCCTTCCACAGGCTTAACCTACACAGATAGAGTAATACACAAATTGAAATCCCGATTCATCAAGTTTTTACTAGATGGATCATGTTAGAGAATAATATAAAATTATATTATGGACCCCATTTAATAGCTTAAGTTTTTAGGTGAGATGTTCTTTAATATATTATCAGAGTCTTGTTGACCCAGTGGTAACGAGTTCAAATCTTACCACTCCATAATATTTGATAAAAAATTAAGCACAAGATAGTATGAGTTTATGCAAGTTTTAAGCCCAAAAAACTTTCACTTGAGAAAGTATGCTAGAGAATAAAATAAAATCATACTATGAACTCTCACCTAATAGTTTAAATTTTTAGGTGAGATGGTTACTTAACATGGTATTAAAACCTTGTTGACCCAGCAGTCACGAGTTCGAATCTCACCACTCTTATTCTATTTGATAAAAAAATCAAGCACAAGATAATATGGGTGTGTGCAAGTTTTAAACCTATTTTTTTTTACTTGAAAAAGTGTGTTAGAGAATAATATAAATCATATTCTCGACCCTTATTTATATATCAGCTTTAAGTTTTTAGATGAGTTGTTACTCGACATAACCTACACAATTAGAGTAATACACAGAATTGAAATCCCGATTCATCAAGTTTTTGCTAGATAGATCATGCTTGGGAAAAAAGAAGAGGGTACGTATATCTCACCTGAGCACCGAATAGCTTCATTGACAGTACGTTTAAGGATTGTTTTTCCATATCATCGGCGCTCATGAAAACAGAGCAAGACAAAGACAGCTTGGCACAGGCAGCTGCAGTGGCGACACCATGTTGTCCAGCACCAGTGGCCGCCACAACATTCTTCAGGCCCATGCGTTTGGCAATCATCGCCTGCGCAACAGCGTTGTTCATCTTGTGTGCTCCACAATGATTCAGATCCTCCCTCTTCAGGTAAATCTCTGCCCCTTCTCCATCTTTGTTCTTGTAGTAATCTGTCAATCCTTGAGCAAAATACAGAGGTGTTTCCCTCCCGACGTAGTCTCTCATGGCCGTCGCAAGCTCCTCCTACATTTCCATTCAAATTAATCCACTTAATTTGTAAGCACTAACCTTAAATTATTTGAGGTTGGTGAAAATCACGTCTAGTCAACGATACTAAGTACAAAGAAATATATAATAATAATAATAAAAAAGTGGCAGCAAACCTGAAATTCAGGATCCTGCAAAGCATAAATGAATTCAGCTTCCAGCTTGTTCAAACTAGTGATTAGGGTCTCCGGCACAAACTTCCCTCCAAACATGCCGAATTTTTCTGGCATTGTCACCTCACTAGAAACTCTTCTGTCAATCAATGTCCTCGTATTCATAGTATTGCGAGTAACAAGTGAACTGACTGTTTGGCTACTCCCAATTCTTCTCTTAATACTTGTGATTAGGGTTATGTGCTTGGTCGCAGGACACAAACCACCATTTAATTGGCGATTCAAGAAAGTTGTGCTAATTAGTCGAAATATTTAATGTTCTTCTACTTAATCATCTAGGTTTCCTGTTATTTCTTGCAGTTCATCGATTTTCGTAAGAAAAAATAATAATTTCAAGATCATAAAAAAAAAAAATTCTCAATCTCAATCCATAGCAGTAGAGTGAAACAAAAGGCACCTGAAAATGCAATGTTATCAATAGCTTACCGCGCTGGGGCCAGTTACAACGGACATAATGCTCGAGTGCCCATGGTCCAGCTAGATTCTTATCTCTCCCATTCAGCTCTCCATCACTTATTATTTTATAGATGCCTTTGCGATCACTAGCTCCTGGTTTGCTCTCATCCAGTCATTTCCTACGATGGCTTCTCCAGTGCATGTGGAGAAACCGGTAATTTAATTTTTTGTTGATTTTTCGATAATTTGTCAACTTTTATCTCCCTCCATTTTCTTAATTTTTTATTTTGAAAAATCATATCTGAGAATGTTGGTATTTGTTATCATAAACTGCACGTACAGTAGCCAGTCAATTTTCAACTTTGGATCTGCAACTTGTAGCGTTGGTTGGTATCATAGGAAGCACCGAATTATATATTAAGGAAATAATCGAACCCAAATCAAATACATAACTGTCACCATAAACTCTATATGCAGTTTCCTTTTCTGCAAATCTTGACAGTAAATGTAATAGTAGCCGTTAGTATTTTAACGTTAGAATAACTAGAAATTAGGCTTCTTTGTGTATACTCTTCTGTATAAATTGTAAGTGAAATCAATAAGAAATTATGTTGAATATCATTCACAAATTGTGAAACTCTTTATGGTATCAGAGCAAATTAAACTCCAACGAGTAAATTCCTATTACCTGTATCATGGCTGCCACAGCATCATCTTCATCACCTGCAACTCCACAGATCATCACCCTAAACAGCCACACAACCATCAATGAGAAACTTACCCCCTCCACCTTCCCCCAATGGAGAGCTCAATTTGAGGCATTACTCATCGGTTATGACTTAATCGATTTTGTCACTGGAGCCAAACCATGCCCAGTGATCGATTTGGCAGATCCCACCGCTTCCAAAATCGAAATTTCCCACTGGATTCGCCAAGACAAATTGATTCTCCATACCATCTTGTCATCTACATCAACCACCATTACTCCCCTCTTAGCAGCATGCAAAACCTCACAAGAGGCTTGGACATCACTGAATCGCCTCTACGCAGGCAAATCCAGAACACGGGCAATGCAACTCAAGGAAGACCTTACCTTGAGCACCCGTGGAAATCGCACAGTGGCTGAATTTCTTCAGGCTGTGAAATTGATTGCAGATGAGCTTGCAATCATCGATCATCGAGTATCTGAGGATGATTTAACCCTCTATGTTCTAAATGGCCTGGGTCAAGAATTTAGGGAGATTGCTGCTCCCATTCGTGCTCGGGAGAAATCCCTAAGTTTCGAAGAACTTCATGACTTACTAATTGGTCATGAAAGTTACCTTAAAAGGCTGCAAAACCAGCAGACAACAAGCTTCATTCCCACTGCCAACTACTCTCACCGGCAAGGGCGTGCCTCTGGGTCGCCATCTCACTTTGTCTCCGGCGTCAATCAGCCTTCCAGGCAAGGACGCCAAAACAACCAGTTCAGAAACCCACGGTTTAGTCACAATAATAACCGGAACGCTAATGGGTTTCAACGAAATGTGCCCCCAAATTCTGGCCCAAGGAGATATCAGCCCAAGTGTCAATGGTGTGATCAATTGGGCCACACGGCAAAAAATTGCCCGAAAATGTCTTCCGATGAATTTACTGCCAATTGTGCAGTATCTAATCATGAAAAAAATCACCAATGGTTAGTTGACTCAGCAGCGTCACACAATATGACTATGGATCTGTCAAAATTATCAATTCACTCTGAATATGATGGCACGAATGAAGTGGTCATTGGTGACGGAACAGGTTTGCCCGTATCTCATATTGGTTCATTGTCACTTACCTCTCCTAATCGTAAATTTCATCTTCATGATACTTTATGTGTGCCCACAATTCATAAAAATCTTGTTTCTGTTCATCAGTTTACTAAACAAAATTGTGTTTATCTAATATTTCATCCTGATTATTTTTTGGTAAAGGATCGGATCACGGGGGCGACATTACTCAAAGGCGCATGTAAAGATGGAGTGTACCCATTTCCGGAAGACTTACCGCTGTCAAATAAAATTGTGGCTTATCTTCACAATCGCACCACTATTGATGGATGGCACAAAAGGCTTGGTCACCCTGCGTCCAAACTAGTCAATCATTTAATTAACACCTTTTCTTTACCAACCCATAAAAATAGCCATGTATCCCCTTGCACTTCATGTTCCCAAAATAAAGCACATCGTTTGCCTTTTAATAATCATGGTCTCACCAGCACTGCACCCATTGAGCTCATTTACACTGATGTTTGGGGTCCATCTCATGAAACTGGCATTGACGGCTCAAAGTATTATGTGATTTTTATAGACCATTTTACAAAATACATTTGGCTATATCCCATTACTCATAAATCCAGTGTTCATAAAATTTTTCCCCAATTTCGAAATCTTGTTGAAAACAAATTCAACACCAAAATCAAAAGTCTATATTCCGATAATGGTGGGGAATACACTGGTCTCAAACCTTATCTTTCAATTCATGGGATTAGCCACTATACCACTGCCCCTCATACACCCCAACAAAATGGCATGTCTGAAAGACGCCATCGCCATCTAGTTGAAACAGGTCTTACCCTACTCACTGATGCTCACATGCCTCTATCCTTTTGGCCGTATGCTTTTCAAACCGCAGCCTATCTCATTAATCGCATGCCCACCTCAACTTTACAAAATAAATCCCCTTTTCAAAAATTATTCACCCAACATCCCAATTATCTAAAGTTGAAACAATTTGGGTGTTTATGTTTTCCCCTGACAAAACCCTATAATCATCATAAACTTGAACCGAAATCTCAACCGTGTGCATTCATAGGTTATTCTCTTTCACAGAATGCCTACCTTTGTCGTGAGCCAAACACTGGGAAAATTTATCAATCCCGACATGTTATATTTCATGAAAATGATTTTCCATTTCAAAAAACCCAAACCCCCAAATTCATCCCTAAACCCGTCTACCCACCCCCCACCCCGTCTGCCACAATCCAAATGCCCCAAAATCAAATCCCTAATCCCTATTATGCAAACCCACCTGCCCAACCCCCAAATCCAACACTACACCCAAATCCATCTCCCAGTTCCACCATCTCCGACGTGCCTGCC
This sequence comes from Salix arbutifolia, assembly GCA_025169955.1. Classification (NCBI taxonomy): domain Eukaryota; kingdom Viridiplantae; phylum Streptophyta; class Magnoliopsida; order Malpighiales; family Salicaceae; genus Salix; species Salix arbutifolia. The sequence continues at coordinate 1,665,286 of CM045912.1, forward strand.
CCAATTGACTCATCCCCAAGACTCCTGGTTCCTCCGTCATCACCGTCTCCGGCTGTGGGTAACACTCGATCTCCATCGCCTGTGCCCATGCCCCCGTCTGACCCGTCGCCGCTTCAGGTAAGTCCTCTTCCCTCTTCTTCTTCAATAATTTCAGCACCACCTGTTGGGCATGATCCTTCACGAACTCATAGCATGGTCACTAGATCACTGAATAATATATATAAACCCAAAAAATTATTTATGGTAACCAAGCACCCCCTACCCCCCTCACTGGAACTAACGAATATTGCCTCAGCCTTAGCTGATTTTAGGTGGCGTGATGCCATGTCGACTGAACTCACAGCCCTTATGCGTCACAATACATGGCATCTTGTACCCCCTCCCCCTGATTGTAACATTGTTGGCTGCAAATGGGTGTTTAGAATTAAAAGGCATGCCGACGGTTCCATTGATAGATTTAAGGCCAGACTTGTGGCCAAAGGGTTTCATCAAAGACTCGGTTTAGACTACACAGAGACTTTTAGTCCTGTAGTAAAACCCGTCACCATTCGCACTGTACTCACTCTAGCTGTTATGAATGGTTGGTCCCTGCGTCAATTAGATGTGAATAATGCTTTCTTGCATGGGGATCTTAGTGAAAAAATCTATATGCATCAACCCCCTGGTTTTCGCAATTCGGAGACACCGAATCATGTTTTCTGTCTCACCAAAGCTATTTACGGGCTAAAACAAGCCCCTAGGGCATGGTATACTGCCCTTAAACAAGTTCTATGTGATTTTGGCTTTCTTAATGCAAAATCTGATACTTCTTTATTTGTTTTTCATGATGGAAAAATATTGGCTTATTGCTTAGTTTATGTTGACGATTTAATCATTACTGGAAACAATTCAGATTTTGTTGCTAGTATTATCTTTCAGCTTGGACAGAAATTCTCCCTAAAGGACTTGGGGCCCCTGAGTTTCTTTCTCGGTGTTGAAGTTATCCCTACAAAAGATGGTCTATTTCTCACTCAACACAAATACATAAGGGATTTACTGTCAAAATCAAGTATGGATGGTGCAAAAGATGTCACAACTCCACTGTCTACCTCTGCCCCTCTGAAACTTGCAGATGGCTCCTCTCCGGTTCACCCAACTGAATACCGCAGCATGATTGGCGCACTACAGTACCTTTCATTAACTCGGCCTGACATTAGCTTCGCTGTCAATAAACTCTCCCAATTTATGCACAGCCCCACTCAAAACCACTGGACGGCCACTAAGCGACTGCTGCGATACTTAAAGAACACTATATTCCATGGCATCAATATCCATAAAGCACCTAACCCAACTCTCACTTGTTTTTCAGATGCCGATTGGGCTGGGAGTCTAGATGATTGCAAGTCCACCTCAGCATATCTCATCTTTCTCGGCAGCACACCTATCTCCTGGAGCTCCAAAAAGCAGCGTGCCACCGCTCGTTCGTCAACCGAAGCTGAGTATAGGGCTCTTGCCATGGCTGCTGCTGAATCTATGTGGCTGTTGTCATTGTTCCATGAACTCAAAGTTCCCTTATCACAGCCACCATTGCTTCTGTGTGACAACTTGGGAGCTACTCACCTAAGTTTCAATCCTGTTCAACATTCCAGGATGAAACACATCCAGCTTGACGTTCACTTTGTACGTGATCTGGTCGCCAAAAAGCTTCTCAATGTCCGACATGTTCACACAAATGATCAACTTGCGGATCTTCTCACAAAGCATCTCTCGAGGCAAAGGACATCTTACCTATGCAACAAGCTCGGCCTATCCGATGGTAGCCCGTTCTTGCGGGGGCGTATTAAGGAAATAATCGAACCCAAATCAAATACATAACTCTCACCATAAACTCTATATGCAGTTTCCTTTTCTGCAAATCTTGACAGTAAATGTAATAGTAGCCGTTAGTATTTTAACGTTAGAATAACTAGAAATTAGGCTTCTTTGTGTATACTCTTCTGTATAAATTGTAAGTGAAATCAATAAGAAATTATGTTGAATATCATTCACAAATTGTGAAACTCTTTATTATAGACAGTAAATATAGTTTCATGTATAGTTCTAATAATCTAGAGTATTATATATTGTGTTACATGAATTGATTCTTCACTTGAGTGCTCAATTTATATAAAATTTCTGGTTATGAACCATTTCAGCATCTTTATCTCCGCGACCGCTACAATTTACTATGACTTTGGTGCCATTTGGTAAAGCAGGACAAATTTTCTCGAGGTATGCCAAAGCATGAGATGCCTCCAACGATGGAATTATGCCTTCTAATCTGCATAGCCTTAGGTATGCTGCAAATTACCAATGCACACGTACGGAACCAAAATTATTCCAAAACTTATTTGCTTCACATAATTATTTATATTATCATTCTTGGACATACCATCTACAGCCTCTTTATCTGTGGAAGAATGAAACTCAGCACGTTCTGTGTCCTTAAGAAAGCTCAGTTGTGGACTAACCCCTGGATATTCCAGCCTGCAGAAGACAGCAAAATTCGATAACAATAGATTTTGGGGGAAAGATTTAGTAGCTATTATTGAGAGACAGTAAAGGAGTTCCATGTTAACTATCTAGTTGATCTATTAGATTAGTCCGGTGTACATAAACTAGTCCAAAAAACCCACATTAATAAAAAATAAAAGGAGTTCAATGTTTAACATGCAGACTACTTAATAAGGATATATTGCCTCTTGTAAAAAATATACTAACGGGTAGTTTTTTGCATCGTTATAAGACTCGATCGGATTAGATTTCATGTCAAACTGGAATTGTTGTACGAGGAATATTATTCACGTTTAACTACGCTATAGGAATCCCATGAAAAAATTTACAGTACTACGTACGTGATAGGGATATACTGTCTATCGTTCGTAGACTTACCCCACCGCGATGGAGTGTGGTCGTATTATTTGTCCTTCTTCATCTTCCAACAAATAGCTCATGGCTCCATGGTAGACCCCAACTTCTCCTCTACTCAGAGTCGCAGCGTGTTTCCCACTATCCAGGCCAAACCCTGCAGCCTCAACTCCTACCAGCTTCACATCTTCATCTTCTATGAATTCATGGAATAAACCCATTGCGTTGGATCCACTCCCGATACAGGCAATCAAAACATCTGGCTTGCCACCCCATTTCTCCATTGCTTGCCTCCTCGTCTCCTTTCCAATCACAGACTGGAATTCACAGACCATGCTCGGACATGGATGAGGCCCCACGGCCGTGCCCGTCAGGTAGTAGCTTGTCTCTAAATTACCCGCCCATTCCCTGATTGCTTCCGAGCTTGCTTCTTTAAAACCTCCTTCCACAGGTTTAACCTGTCAGAGAATAATATAAATCATATTCTGACCCCTCAAGTATCAGCTTAAGTTTTTAGGTGAGTTAGTTCCTTAACATGGTATTAAAATCTTGTTGACCCAGCAGTCACGAGTTCGAATCTCACCATCCTCATTCTATTTGATAAAAAAATCAAGCACAAGATAATGTGGGTCTTTGCAAGTTTTAAGCCTAAAAGATTTTTACTTGAGAAAGTGTGTTAGAGAATAATATAAATCATATTCTAAACCCGACCCTTATTTATATATCAGCTTTAAGTTTTTAAATGAGTTGTTACTTAGCATAACCTACACAATTAGAGTAATACACAGAATTGAAATCCCGATTCATCAAGTTTTTGCTAGATAGATCATGCTTGGGAAAAAAGAAGAGGGTGCATATATCTCACCTGAGCACCAAATAGCTTCATTGACAGTACGTTTGAGGATTGTTTTTCCATATCATCGGCGCTCATGAAAACAGAGCAAGACAAAGACAGCTTGGCACAGGCAGCTGCAGTGGCGACACCATGTTGTCCAGCACCAGTGGCCGCCACAACATTCTTCAGGCCCATGCGTTTGGCAATCATCGCCTGCGCAACAGCGTTGTTCATCTTGTGTGCTCCACAATGATTCAGATCCTCCCTCTTCAGGTAAATCTCTGCCCCTTCTCCATCTTTGTTCTTGTAGTAATCTGTCAATCCTTGAGCAAAATACAGAGGTGTTTCCCTCCCGACGTAGTCTCTCATGGCCGTCGCAAGCTCCTCCTACATTTCCATTCAAATTAATCCACTTAATTTGTAAGCACTAACCTTAAATTATTTGAGGTTGGTGAAAATCACGTCTAGTCAACGATACTAAGTACAAAGAAATATATAATAATAATAATAATAAAGTGGCAGCAAACCTGAAATTCAGGATCCTGCAAAGCATAAATGAATTCAGCTTCCAGCTTGTTCAAACTAGTGATTAGGGTCTCCGGCACAAACTTCCCTCCAAACATGCCGAATTTTTCTGGCATTGTCACCTCACTAGGAACTCTTCTGTCAATCAATGTCCTCGTATTCATAGTATTGCGAGTAACAAGTGAACTGACTGTTTGGCTACTCCCAATTCTTCTCTTAATACTTGTGATTAGGGTTATGTGCTTGGTGGCAGGACAGAAACCACCATTTAATTGGCGATTCAAGAAAGTTGTGTGGATATTGCAAGTCTTTTCCATAATATTGGTGTCTGGAAAGATACAAGAAATTATTTGGAGAATACTGAGTGTTGATTTTCCTGAACTAGTGGTGTGCTTATAAAGAGAGAGAGCAATACTGTGACGTGTCACAACTTTTTAAACGTTGTCCTATATTTCGTACAGGGATACTGACAACTGATACGAACAACCTCTCCGAGTTTGGGTTATTATATATTTTTTTCTTTTTGAGAATTTTTACGAACATGGATATTAAATTTAACATGGTTGTCAAAATTGTGATTTTGATATGAATCGGAAGTTGCTTCTGAATTCGGATCGTAAAATCAGAATCGTACTTAAAATTTACCGTACAAAAATCATAAAATCACAACTAAAATCGTGTAGATAGAAAAATCATAAAATCGTAAGTAAAATATTTTTGAATATAATATAATATAATTATGATCATAAAATTTTACTAGTCAAGGTTTATACATGATTTAAAAAAATTAAAAATACATGACAATTATATCATTATATTAACATTTAAAAAATACTGATTTTTTTTATTTTTTGATTTTAAAAGGGGGTAGCCTGAGGAGTGGGGACTGATTTTTTTATTTTAAAAAAGGGGTAGCTTGGGGACCGGGGGGGGGGGGGGGGGGGGGCGTAGCCTGGGGAGAGAGAAAAGGGGGGCGGGACAACCAGACAAGGGCTAGGTGGGTAGGTGGTGGGTAGGTCAATAGGTATTTTTGGATACAATTGGGGATAGTAAAATCGAACCGATCTTGTCCGATTTTACGATTCCGTATGATTTTGACCGAGTTTGACCCAAATCGATTTTTCTACCCGAGTTAACAAGGTTTGATGAGTATACTCGCAAAATCGTACGATTTTGCGAGTTAACTAGCGATTTTGACAACAATGAATGTAACTCTACATAACATGTTAATGCAGAATTTAAGCTACCCGAGACATTAACTAAAATTTAAATAATAAAAAAATGAAGATATAATTATCCACGTAAATTAATTTATGAATATATAGTATCATATTTTTTTATAGTCTATATCCACGTAAATTGATTCTTAACTTGTTGATGCGGGATAACTATGCTATACTTCACATCACATGTTTTTTTATAAACTATATACACATGAATTGTTTTTGAAAGTTTTGATGTGAAATAACTATATTACACCTCATGCCTTACATTTGTTTTTATAGATTACATTGATATGAATTGTTTCTTAACTTTTTGATGTGAAAAATAACTATACTACACTTCATGTCTCATTTTTTTAGCCTAAATCTACATTTGTTGTTTCTTAATTTTTTGATGTGGGATATATCTATACTACATTTCATGCCTTCCATTTCTTTTTATAACCTATATTTACATGCATTGTTTCAAAACTTTTTTATATAGGATATTAAGAAGATTTACAGTAAAGTAAGGGAATTGTGATGAAGAAGAAGCTGATCACATAGATAGTAGATAAGGGAAGAGAGAGAACAGAGGAGAGAGAGGGAGAAGAGAATTTGAGTTTTGTATTCTTTTTATTATTCTATCACACCAAATATGTATTCCAACGGTAACTATTTATATACTGAACATACTCTATACAATACTTCATTTATACTCTAACACGAAACATGTTATAAATTTTTTATTGGAAAATAGATAATTTAAGTTTCTTGGATATTATTTTTAAATGACAATCTATTGAAATTTGGTTATGACTAAATCTTGTTGTGATGAATGATGCGTTGATTGCCTATGCAGGCAACTTGTTGTCCACACCCTTATAAAGCTAGGAGAGAGCAAACTTAACTTTGCGATCCTAAGCATATATGGGCTTAATGCTACTTGTCATTACCTGTTTTTTTTTAATATTCAAAAATAAATTATTTTTATTTAAAATGATTTTAACAACATTTTAAAACATTAATAATATTTTTTGGCACTTATATCTATGTTGTAATGATATTATTCATTAGGTATAGTTATTGAACTTGGTCTAGTCGGCTTAACTCAAGAAATCTACTACTTAAAATCCAATGAGGGCTACATTTCTAGTTACAAAAATAAAAATTGACTTGATAAAACTCGTTGGATCCAATTGAGCTCTTAGTAATCTAGTTGACCAGTCTAAATTCAACAACATCAACACCAGAAAATCGAAAATAAAATAACAAAATAATGCTATTTTAATAAAAATTAACATGGTCTCCAATAATCCACACCGTTTTCCACGTGGTTCTTTGAACCAAAGCTGGCAAGTACTCTTAAAATCCTTCTTGTGTTTCCCAGGGTCGAGTTTGAAAAGACAATAACGGGTGGACTGAGAGAAACGTGTTTCATGGTCTAGCAATAATCTCGTGCTGGTTTATGCAAGTGAAACACGTCCTAGCTACGAATATGACTTGTACGATGTTAATTGGTAACTTTGTATCTAGGAAAGAAGATAATTTAAAACGTTTTTCTAGATTAATGCACCAAATTCTATAAAAACTCAAATTAAATATATTTGAATTAAAATAATAGTACAATAAATAATGTTTTAGAAGCTATTATTCACTCCAATCCATATATAAATATACACAATCGTTAATAAAATCTCTAAGGTCCTGTTTAGGAGTGCGTTGCAATCGGTGTTTGTTGAAAATTTGATTTTTTTTCATTTTAAATGATTATATTTTAATATTTTTAGATCATTTGAATATGCTGATGTCAAAAATAATTTTAAAAAATAAAAAAATATTATTTTAATATATTTTAACATAAAAAATACTTTAAAAAATTATTACAATCGTATTCCCAAATCCAAGTTGATGGATTTGTTTTTGCAACTTAGTTGTGAAGAATGACAATTCAGTACAAAATAGTATTCAAAGTGTGTCATATGATAACAATCCAACATGGATAAGTCATTTCATAAAAAAGCTAGACAGAGATGATCCGAGACAAGTGTGAGACCCACAAGAATGCTTATGTACAATTAAATATTAATTTGTGATTGAATAACATAGATATATTATATTGAGAATAATTGTGAATATTTTGCCAAGTCTTTACAAAATTTAATACGTGTACTTGATTGGGAAAATACAACCTTTTGCTAGACTAGAAATGTTTTTTTTTTTTTGAAAATTTAATCTATTCTGTTTTATAAAATTTTATTGATACGAGGGATTTTTTTATCTAAATATTAAATAAATAATGATAAATAAAAATAAAATTTAAAATCAAAATTATTAAGTAACTCCCATTCTACTCTCTACGTAAAGTGACATGAGTTTTGTCTTGAAAAGTGTTTGGTATTGCATTTTAAAAATATTTTAAAAAAATTAATTTTTTTATTTAAATTAAAAATTTTAGTATTTTTAAATTATTTTCATATACTAATATAAAAAATAATTTTTTTAAAATAAAAAATATTATTTTAATATAATTTTAAATAAAAAATATTTTAAAAACAAACTTAACCCATAATTTTAAGAAATCATTGAGAACTTTCCTATGGATGACGTATACAATTTTTATGTCAGTCAACGTATTATGGAGAAAGAAGTCGTCCTGTCCCCTCAATCCCCTTCTAACACGTAAAGCACAATTAAGTGAAATAATGGGAAATAGGTAGGAGGTCTCTATAATATTTTTTTAACAAAAAGCTTGTTGGTACAACGACTTATTTCTGAATAAACATTTAATTAAATTTTTTTTTGTAAAAACAATGTACGGTTACTATCCGGATGTGACAAGCTAACAGCCCGGCTCCACCAAAGCTCCGAGCAAAATTGTGCTGATCTCAAGTCAAAATATTTAAGTTTTTTCTAATTAATCATCTAGCTTTCTTGTAATTATTTCTACTTAATTAATGAATCCATCGATTTTCGTAAGGAAAGGAAAAAAATATAACTTCAAGTTATATAATTCATTAATTTTTGAGGAGGATAAGATCAAGGCTCAACAGAGTTTCTTCTTTGTTAAGATAGTCTACGGGTGTGTTTGACATTGCTTTTGCTTTAGTGATTGAGGTTGAAAAAAAACAGTTTCAAAAAAAGCGCTTTTACTGCGGTTCAAAATAAGCTGTGAATTATTTGGTTAAAACTGTGGTTGAGTTGGAGGTTGAAAAAAAAACAGTTTTAGGTGTTTGATTACCAAACTTTACATATTGCTTTTAACTTGTGAAATTACTTTAAAGGACATAGACATATACACACACATTTATATATATATATATATATATATATATATATATATTTTAACTTGTGAAAATAAATTTAAAATTAAGCACAATTTATTGCAAGGAATAATTAAAGTAAAATAAACACTTCATTTTTATTAAAACTAGATAAAAAATATTTTAATTCCCGCGGCGGAGCACGGGTTTATGGCTCGTTATATATATAAAACATATCAGGTATAATTCATTAGTGATTAATTAAATCTCTTAATAACAAGATTATATAACCAAATTGTCTTTTTATTTTTCTTTTGTTATATGTGGAGCCCATGGTTGCCATATGTATTGCTGGCTTTTATAGCCATCAATTTGTTCTGTTTCTTTCACAGGGAGGCTTTTGTCTACTTCTAAAGGACAAAGTGAAGTTTTTTTCTTCACTTCTTTCAAATTCAATCGTCCCACACTGAAATTGAAAGAGCAAAAGAAAAAAGAGAAAAAACCCACTTTTCGATCACCATTTCTTTCAATTCTCGCGCAAAAAGAATTGAAAAGATTGAAACTTTAGGTTATCAGTGAAGAAAAAACAAGACAGCCCTCTTGTTTGTTTTATAGTTTTTATGGATCTATAGATCTAACCCACATGTATTGTTTTGTTTACTTTAGATCTCCATCCTTTTCATCTTGTTTAATTCAGTAGCTGACCAGAAACTGTATAGAGAGAGCTGGTTGCAGAGGAGAAGAAGAAATGAGATGGAAGGTTGCAGACGAGAGGATAATGTAAGAGGATAAGATAGAGATTTTCTTTTTCAATGGTTTAATTCAGGGTTTGAATGTGCATCGCGATAAAAATAGAAGAGAATCGACATTCAAAAAGCATGTATTATCTGCTTACATAGAAACTGTGTTCTGCATGGCATTTTACGTGGGTCTCATAATTTGTATCTGTGTTTGGGACAAATCCAAACACCAATTTTGAAACACCGTTTGGCAATCGTGGATCGCACCACACTGCCAAATGGGTACTACATCAGCTAGGCATCTGTAATCTCAAATCATTCTGTACCACTGCTTGTACTTTTGATAATTGAAATAGTTGCATTTTGTTTAACATGATTTGTATGTTAAAATTATCATTTATACTCCTCATGACACATCTATGTTCTTGTTTATTCAAACTCATGATCATAAAGATAGATCATAGGGATTAATTGATTAATCATGGAGATCAATTGTCTAATTTTCACCTTGATGGAAGGAGAAAATTAACTAATTAATCATTGAGAGGGTATCTACCTATAAATAATAGCATGTCTACTTCATCTATGACTACTAGTAGGCATAAATTAGAAGATTTCTCTCATAAATTTTTTCTATTATTTTGAAGTTGTGTTGTTGCTGCTGCATCAAGAAAAACTGTGTTGCTGCTATTGAGAATTCATTTTGTGCTTGAGCAAAAATAATTGAAGGTATTTATAATCTAAATTTTCACTGCTATATGAATTTAGCATTCAATTATATAAAGTATGTATAATATTGTAAACATACAAATTTTTTATGCAGCTGTAAGATGTTTCGATTAAACATTCTCAGAAGAACTGCAGGGACTCACTCTATTTTAATCAAAATTATAGGCAAGGAGCTCCGAGAAAGAGACATGGTCCGTTGCCAGGAGTAAATGGTCTGTCAAGAAACCATCTCACCTAAAAAATTAAACTATTAGGTGAAATCCCATAATATATTTTATATTATTCTCTAACACCACCTCAAGTGAAAACCCTTTGAGCTTGAAACTTGCACAGACCCATACTACCCTGTGCTTGATTTTTATCAAATAGAATGAGGGTGGTAAGATTTGAACTCGTGACTGTTGGGTCAACAAGGTTCTAATACCATGTCAAAGAACTATCTTAGCTAAAAACTTAAACTATAAGGTGAGACCCCATAATATATTTTATATTATTCTCTAACAAGGTGGAGCAAGTTTGAGGACTGAAGAATCTTTCTATGAAAATCCATTTACAGAGTGTATCTACCGATCAAAGAAAGCATTTTGAAATGAAGTTAATACCCTCAAGTTAGACATTGCATAAAATTTCTATGTTTTGTCTTCGTTAGTGTATGACGATGCTGGTGACTAAAATCAACAAGAAGCTAGCTAGTTGCTTAGCAAGCATTCATTCTTGGTTCTTAACATCAACAGAGCTAGAGGACGGGAGAAGGAATTACATAACCACTGGCAGAAAACCCTGATTTCGTTGTTGTATCACTCCTAAACTTTTTTTTTAATGCGAGAAAATCATATATCTTGAAAAATATATTTTGTGGTCCTGGACGAGTAAGTAAAACACCAGCTATCCTAGATTATTATAAGAAATACACATCTTAATTTGAACTCACTCCTAAACGTGTATTCTTTGTTTGAAATATTTGGTGCAAGTTATGGTTTGGTATGTGAAGCAGTTTATCTCGTGTGAACGCTAACCGAAAATTTATCAGCCCGCCATTGTATCTGTCTGGCCACTGTTATCTTGAGAACAAAACACTCAATTACCCATTTTGAGACAGAGATGATCCGAGACAAGTGTGAGACCCACAAGCACAAGCCGTAACAATTAAATATTAATTGTGATAGAATAACATAAATATATTATATTGAAAAATAATTGTGAATCTTTTGTCATGTCCTTACAAAATTTACTACGTGTACTTGATTGTGAAATTACAACCTTTTGTTAGACTAGAAATGTTTTCTTTTTTTTTGTGAAAATTTCATTTATTCTGTTTTATAAAGGCTTTTTTTCCATAAAAAAAGTATTATATAACTGATAAACAACATGCAACTTTCACCATACAATATTTTTAAAAAATTAATTGATATGAGGAATTTGTTATCTAAATATTAAATAAATAATGATGATTAAAAAAAATTATAAAGTAACTCCCATTACCTAATAATTAAAACAGGTCGTCCTTTTTCCTATTGTTCACCGTGACTCATTGCCACTGTGGACTGACAATTTGTCACGATGAATTGCGGGTGTATGTGCGTTTTTTTTTTTACGCCGGCACTCTTTTTGTATTTTTTATGGTGAAAATGGACATATGAGAGGGTTTGGCCGGGCGGTTGTCGCGCGCGCTGCCAACACAGGCGCGCGCGAGTTCGAGACGCTCGGCCACCAATTGTGATTTCATTTCGTTTTTTTTTAAATAACTTTTTTTTAAAAAAAAAAGTTTTTTTGAAAATGAATTTTTTTAAATCTTTTTTTTAAATAATTGTTTTTTTTTAAAAAAAAGTTTTTTTGAAAATGATTTTTTTTTTAATTTAAAAAAAATGGTTATTTTAAAAAAAAAATGTTTTTTCTTAATAACTGGTTGTTGTTTTTTTTTATTACAAATCTGATTTGCTTTTTTAAAAAAAAACTGTTTTTTTTTAAATGTTTTTTTCTGGTTGTTGTTTTTATTTTTTTACAAAAAAAAATATTTGTATTTTTTGTTAAAAAAAAAATTTGATAACTGGTTGTTGTTTTTATTTTTTTACAAATTTTTTTTTTAATAACTAAAGTGTCCAGGGCAACTTACGTGCACCACGACCAATCTCCGGATCCACTTTTTTTTATAATTTTTTTTACACAAAGACTCTTTTATGTTGGAAATGACAGATCAGAAGCTTTGGCCGAGCGGTTGTCCGCGCGCTGCCAACACAGGCGCGCGCGAGTTCAAACCGCTCAGACACCAAAATGTGATTATTTTTTTTAAGAACTGAGAAAGAAAAAAATTTGTAAAAAAAATTGTTTATTTTTTAATTTTTTTTTAATAACTGGTTTTTGTTGTGTTTTTTTACAAATCTCATTTGTTTTTTTTAAGAACTGTTTTTTTTAAATGTTTTTTTGTTAAAAAATGATTTTTTTTAATAACTGGTTGTTTTTTTTTTCAAAAATAAAAAATATTTTTGGTTAAAAAAAATGAATTTTTTTAATAACTGGTTGTTGTTTTTATTTTTTTTCCAAAAAACAAGATTTTTTTTTAAATAACTAAAGTGTCCAAACCAACTTACGTGCACCACGACTAATCTCTTAATCAACTTTTTTTTTTATATATTTTTTCCCTATTTTGTTTTGCTACTTATACATTTTTTTCTTAACCGAGGTGTCCAGGTCAGCTTACGCGCACCACGGTTCTTTTTTCCCAAGTATATTTTTTTTCCTAGCCAACTAAACGCGCCGCGAATAATCCCTGAGCTCATTATTATTTTCTTTTATTACCTAACGAGCTAAAACAACTTGGTTTTCTACTGTATCCCGTGACTCATAGTCACTATTCATTGACAATTTGCTTCGATGCATCGCAGCGCACGTCTACCTTTTTTTTTTCAACAGTGTAATACATTTCATATAATAATACAAAAAATAAATCTTTAAAAAAAAAAGTCTTCGAATTTTAATTTTGTGCTCTGTTTTTTAAAGTTTATTTCTTAAAAAATATTTATAATATTTTGGTTTTTAATATTTCATATCTAATATTACTGGACAAAAAATACAACTAAAAAAAATGACAAATTTACCTACATTATCTACAATTAAAAAATATTCGAGTCACTTCCCGTTTCGATTACACTGTTTTTTTAGACGACAGATAAGTAATTATAGCACACAAAAAACTTGAGGTTTATTTCTAAAAACAAATTACAATATTTTTATTTATAATGTGTCAGATCTAATATTACAAGAGGAAAAAGGAAACTCATAATTTTTTTTTGACAAATTTACATTAATTATCTACAATTAAAAAATCTACGACCCACTTCCCATTTCGATTACACTATAAAGTATGTAAGACTGAGTATATGTTTTAATATTTATTGAATATTATCGCCTAAAAATATATATAGAGAGAAAAAAATGACCTACGATTTTTTGCAAAAAAAAAATTAATATCGGTATTCTTGAATACATTTAATATAATAATATGATTAATAAATCTTATAAATATAACTTTGGCTTTAGCTTTTAATTTAAATTTCTATTTTATACTCTTTTTTTTTGTTCTTTTAATAAACGATAACCTTTTTTTCATATTTTTTTTTATTTTTTAATAACCGTCGTGTTCAAGTCTTTTTTTAAATCTGGTTTCTTTTTTTGTGTTTTTTTTAACCAGAGTTTCCGTGACAACAAGTTTCTAACAAATCATTTCACCTTCTTAGTAAATTTTCTAACAAATTTTATCAAAAGTTTTTTAGCAATAGCAATATTCAATCATTTTTTAGTTGAAAAAAACTATTTTTAACATATTTTATCAATTATAATTTTATCAATTAAATATTAAAATAATAAAATATAATATTTATAAAATTAATCAATTTTCTACATATATAAAAAAACCAAGCGAAGCCGGCAAATTTGCTCGTTCTTCTCTACATAGGAACTTTCCTATGGATGACGTATACAATTTTTATGGTTGTCAATGTACGGAGAAAGAAGTCGTCCTTAGATTGCTGGCCCATCAATCCCCTTCTAACACGTGAAACATCTGAGTGAAATAATGGGAAAAAGGATTGGAGGTTTCTCTATAATTGTTTTTAACAAAAAGCTTGTTACAAGAAATGTGGTCCAAAGTCCAAACACTTATTTCTGATAAACATTTACTTATTATTATTTTTTTTTTGTAAAAACAATGTATGGTTACTATCCGGAAGTGACAAGCTAACAATCCGGCTCCACCAAAGCTCCGAGTAAAATTGTGCTGATCTCAAGTCAAAATATTTAAGTTTTTTCTAATTAATCATTAATCATCTAGCTTTCTTGTAATTATTACTAATTAATTAATTAATAAATCCATCGATTTTCATAAGGAAAGAAAGAAAAAATTAACTTCAAGATATATAATTCATTGATCTTTAAGGAGGATAAAATGAAGGCTCAACGGAGTTTCTTCTTTGTTATGGGAGGTGATCAATGGAAGTTGTGTAACCTTTTTATTAGTAACTTTTAACAACACTATAGTTAATTCTTTCTGTATTGCATTAAAATTGATTTTTGAAGCCAATTTAGGTTTTATTTGAAAGAAATTAAAGTGCGGGGTTTAATTTGCTATTTTTAAGAGTTCATTTGATCAAATAAGGGATTTCATTGCATAAATTTTGAAGTTTGATGGACAATTAGGGGCTTGATTATCGCGATGATATTTTTTTCATGTTTCCCGCCCCGCCATCCTCTTTTGAGGAGAGAACGACATGTGGTGAAAAATAAAGGTTTGTTTTATAGTCGTAAAAAAATACAACTATAATTATCAGGAGTCGCCACCTAGTATTATGGTCACTAGGAAATCTATTGGTCTGCGAGAGTCTGGGTAAGGAGACTTATTGTGCAAGGGAAAGACGCATCACTCCCAGTGCACCCTACCCAAGACAAACTGCATTGTTATTTGATTGTTTTTTTAAGTTTAATTTTTACACTACATTTTCAAAAATTATTTTTTTGTCAGCGGGTGTACTTTACAATATAATTTTACACCGCAATTAAAAAACTTTTTTTTCTTATCTTCGAGTGTACTTTACAATATAATTTTACACCCCAATAGTTAGAACAAAACAATTGTTAATTTTTTTTGATATTTTAGCCAAATTCCAATGGATAATCATTAACTAGTTATGATATCCAATTTTTGTTCAAAACATATGAAAGATGCAACATATATTGTTTTTTACGAAAAATATGCTTGAAAAACCTTGGAGTTCATCCATATGTACAAAAATAACACATTTTTTTTGTTTTTTTAATGTAATCTTTTGTATTTAAAAAAAAATAAAAAAAATTCGGGTTAGGCCTAGCTCATCCAAATAGGTTGACCCAACCAAGTTGGTCAAAGGATTTAAAAATACGTAATTACACAAGAAGTGAGGCAGCGACATATAGTCATATATTATAATATAGTTATAGCAAGCACACTTGGTAGCAAAAACAAAAACTTATATGTCGATATAATACTTTCCTTATAAAATTAGAATTAATTTTCTTATTTAATTTAAACTATTTATTGTTTAGGACTTGATTCCCATAGTTAAACTTGTAATGAGAAATATAATTCATAAGAATGTAGAGAGAAATGCACAAAAGAAAAATACCCTCCTTTTAAATTTCTTCTTATTCTTTACTTTTGCATCTTTGCATTGATTTTCATTAACTTTTACTTCATCTATTTTCTTCAAACAGTCACTCCATTGTCCCTGAGTTAACATACTGTATTTCAGAAATTCTCAAGTACTTGTTCTTCCAACACAGTTATCTCATGCCTTGCTCCCATCATATATAGTTGTCGAAAGACTAATGAAATATGCCTACCGTCGCTTCTGATCTTATATGTTAAGATTTCACAGTTTATGCACACCAATTTGGATTGTTTTAATGAGCATGAGGTTAGGAACTTTTCTTGATGTCCTATCTCCTCCCTTGATTCTAAGAATCAAAAATGAGGTTTTCATTTTACTGATAGAGAAAAAAATTAGCAGTTTCAAACACAAATTGAAGAGCTACTATTCATTAAAAAGTTGTTGAGAAATTCAACACAAAGTGAAATTAATGTTTGTTAATGATCGAGGAAGCCAAGCAGTCTACAGTCTACTAATGTTTCCTTAACAACAGGTATGCAAAAGCCGGAGCAGATCTCGAGAAAACTTAATCTTTCTTCCTAGCTAGCTTCATGTATTGCATCTTAATTCCTTTTCATCTGCATCAAAAAATATTATCGAACACAAAAATATTAGCCCTTCTGCAGTTATTGTTGCTTGTTTCGGAATAATTTGGCCAAAAATATACAGTATCTAGGATCTCCTAACCTTATGCAAGGCCTTTTATTCAAGGATTGTCACACATTACTGCAGCCTTAATCCTTTCAACTGTGCACTTAATTAGACTGTTCACAGTTGCTA
Organism: Salix arbutifolia; assembly: GCA_025169955.1. Taxonomy (NCBI): domain Eukaryota; kingdom Viridiplantae; phylum Streptophyta; class Magnoliopsida; order Malpighiales; family Salicaceae; genus Salix; species Salix arbutifolia. The sequence continues at coordinate 1,681,924 of CM045912.1, forward strand.
CTGATCCAAGCGAAAGTTTCGCTGTTGGGACTGTATCCACTAATATCTGAAATGAAACAGTCAATAGAGAGCCGCCAGACCCGGCTTCAAGAATTCCTGCAGGACCATATCCTGGTCCGTCAGGGAGAATAGCAAAACCTGATGGAAGCAGTGCAACATAATCTGGGTCTCCACCACTTAGGATCATATTCATGGCCGAAATGTCAACTGGAGCATAGATCACATATGATCCTGTCGAATCAGTGCAGCTCTCTTGTAAGATCAGCATGTTGCTCTGGCTTGAATTTGTACTCTGCAATTTAGTTTTTATGTCAGCGATTATTTGATTCAGGAACAAGATTATATGAAGTGGGGGCACACGCGAGAGCACACGCACAATCATGTTTTGGGAACTTACATCGACACGGAGTAATGAGACACAATTTCCGGGATCTCGTCCATTAGCTATATGAGCCATTTCTTGAACTTGACCACCATTTGAAAGGATATCCCACTGTATGCAAAGATAAGAAGTTTACTTTGAGAAGATACTAAAACCTTGAATTCTTTGAAATAATTTCAGATACTGATAGAAAATTGGGCATAAAAGCTACGTGCATGAAACTGAAACCTTGATTTCATATACCTCACTTCGATGGTTCTCATCCTTGAGGAAATCAAACACCTTCTTGGATCGAACAGGAATCCAGAAGGAAGTCGCTGCGCTCAGCACAATACCTGGAGGCCTGCCTGGATCATCCATACTCTTTCTGGTCATTACTCTCACATCATCAGAATCAGTTGCAGACAATGTTGTCCAAGTATGTGAAGTAGAAGCACCAACTCCAGTGCAAAAGCTCGTCATCATTCTGTCAGCCAGCTTCAGGATACTTTTCCTTCCTTCAGGGGTTGTAATCACTGTCGAGAAGAAAGATTGATGGAGGTGTTATCCCATCAGGAAAAAATTCAAATGAGCACACCTTTTCAGCTCGATGAAACTAGAGGAGAAAGATGAAAAAACATTACCACATAGATCTCCAGTTGGAATGTTAATGGCCATCGAACTTGCAAGACGTTCGCATTGTCGATCTAATGTTCCCACCCAACGCTTTGCTCCGAAAGCAAGACCAGAATTAACCAGGGGTCTGTATATATTGTGAACAGATCTGTCGTCCACTTCAGCGTGCTCAACCCAAACGACCTTCACAATCATGATCTATGGTTATATATATGATGATTTTGACAATTACATTTGAGGGTGGCAATGAAAGTAAGACCTTGAAAGTGATGTTCAAGTGAGAGTTACTACCTTAGAATAACCATTTGGCAATTCTTGGATCAAGCAACCTGATGACCTTCTTCTACATTTTGACATCAGACTAGGGCGTAAGCTGTCCAAAGAAACGTCTACCACTGCCCAAGTCCCATCGGTATGCTGTTTACAGTACCTCACAAAGTAATTTTCTCTAGTAGGTACAAGTGGGGAAGGGACTTGGAACTCAGCTGTCATCTGTTAAAGCAATGAAAGATATGCTGAGAAGTAGAGCCAAATGGAAATGCTGATTATCTAGGAGAATTTACCATTTCATTCACAAAAAAGGGTCAATAGATCCATATCAGTAGAGCAAGGAATTTGAAAATTTGTTTATACCAGTTGCAATGCTCCATTATAGTTCCCTGCCACTCCTGTTGATAGGACTTCCAGGGTCATTGCTCTTGATACAATACCACAGAAAATAGTTGACCATTGATTCTGCAACCAAAGTTTTAATCTCATTACAGTTAGTTGGAACTTCGAAACAGAAAATACGACGCTCCAGAAGTGAAATGCCTTAGTTAACTTCTATGTCTCATACATGTTTGATGATTTAGGACCTTATTTTGTTACGTCCCAAGCAATCTTCAAAACATATCGCAAATATATATGGTCTACATATTATGAAAAAAAAAAAGAAACCTACCGCATCCATGAGAATTTCAACAAGATTAACATGACTCGTGATAACAACTGCGGATTCCCTTGAAGCTTCAGATCTCATTCCTAATGGTCTCGGTCCAATTCCCCTTGTGAAAGTTCTCAAATATTCCTCTTCATTGAGAACCACAGTATTGTTCTCTCCTTGAATCCACAAGGGTTCTCCAGCCCGAGCCATTTTCATTAGTTCCTCCATTGCCACAACCACGATTTCAACAATCATTGGTTTGTCCGCCTCAATTCAAACATCTCCCCTACGAAGCCCCGAAAGTGTCCCGAAATTGCTTACTCCGAGATCGAGAGACCGGGATGGTAGATGATGAGAAAGGTTGGAAAGAGAAGACAAAGGCTTGCCAGCATACTTGGCAGCAATTCCAGATATCCTGTCAATCTGTAACCAAACAACATGTTAAGAAAATGTTTCAAGAGAATATAAATTTTGAACTCATGAGACTAATAGAAGTTTATTTTCTGTAACCTCTTCTCTAAGACGAGCATTCTCAATCCTCAAATGCTGCTCATCAAAAGGCATCTCACCAAGAGAAGCTGGACCACCACAGTTGGGGCATGAAGCTCTCCTTAGGGCTTCCTTGTACCTATTGTTCTCCATTCGTAGCTTTTCATCCTCAGCCTTGAGAATATAATTCTCACTACGTTCATTTTGCGCCTACAAAATGAAAAGAATGATTAACAATATATGTAGGCCTATACGCAATATTCTTGATTTTTTTTTAAAAAGAGCTTATTGCAAACCAAAATTAAAATTGATGAATGTGAATAAAAAAATCTGGGTTTAATTATTTAAATGTACAGATAATTATAGCCTTACATTGCTGGAAGGGGAAATGATTTTTCTTTCCTAAAGTGAAAAATAATATTTGTGATATTAGGAAGTTAATGCTTACCTTACAATAACATCTATCAAGATTCGAGAAGATATAGAGGATGCCAACGTTGTAGAAGCGTTACCTTCATTTGAGTATGCTTGTTTTGGAACCAAAATTTGACGTGCAATGGCTCCAGCCCTAGCTCGCGGCTGAGCTCCTTCCGTTGCTTGTCGCCCGGATGAGGGCATTCCTCGAAGAAACTAAGTAAAAAAAATCACAAATTAATCACCAAAAACCTTTAATTGCAAAAATAAAAAAAAAATACAAATAAACAAAGAATCAATTAGCACCATCTATGTATCGTTGAGAAATCAATAGGTGTTAAGACGGATGTCGCTTACGCTTCCATTTCTTGGATTTGACGCTGCGTATGGCAATGAAAACGCTTCTTTTTGGGGTGTTGGCAGCTGGGATCAGCTGGGATCTTGATCATCACTGGGGGGAGCTTCCATAGTTTCTGTGCTGGATTTGGTCTCATAGTCATCATCTTTGAGCTCGCTCAAGTCATTTTCAGAGCTTTTGGGAGTCATATCAACCATATGGTGGCTATCAAACATGTTTGGTTGGAGCAGTTTTATAAATCCTTAAAAGTTTAAGTTAAGTTGTTCCTGCAGTCTGCAAAAAACAAAAATCATAAATAAAAAATGAACTCCTTGGATATCATGACATGTAAACATACATGCAAAAAGAGCGAGTGAATTTTAGAAGGAAAGAAAAGTAAAGGCTATATAAGGAAAATATTATTGATAAGAAACCTTAATGAATTAAAAAAAGAGTACAAGGAGGAATTAACAAAAGCAAAATCAGGTTAAAATCTCTGTATAATAAATGTTATTTGGACTTCGTAGGGCAAGAGGAACTGTATATATTCCACACAGTCATTGCTGCAATTATGTGTGTACATGCACCATTAGGAGAAGGCTAGTGAGCAGATAAGCAAGCTAACACCGCTCCCTCCCTCGCTTTTTTTCTCCAAAGAAAGTGTTTTGCGTTCCTTCCAAGAAATATGTTGCTTCCAACATTTTATTTAACCTTCACACAAGCATTTTTGTGAGATCGAGCGAACCCCCGGACCCTTTTAAGTATGTATACAACTTCAACTCAGGTAAAAGAGAGATGAAATGGGGGCCTTACCTAATTGACTAACATAGAAGATGATTCGAATCAGGCAGGTCTTTTTCCCTTCAAAATCCATTTTAGAAGGCATACGTATCTTTCTCTGATCACATACAAAACCTCAGCAGCATCCTTATCTCTCTCCTTTTTCTTGAGGAGATACTGATCTGGCTGCTAGGGCTGGGTGTATACATGCGGGGTTGGTTTCAGTAGTAGATTCTCTCAAGCTGCATGTGTTAGCAAAAAAGGGAAAAACTATACACATAATGAAATCGTATACATTCCCTATGGTTAAGAAAAACTGTGCCTTATGGAGTATTTAATAATTTAACTATTAAATTAAACCCCTACCCCCCTTCTTTCCAAGGTCTAGTAAGTAATTTAATTTATAGTGATTTGACATTCTTTGCCAAGGGAGAAAAAACTATGTCTTCTTTTGTTTTCTACACTTCAAAACTTTGAAAACCCAATTCACTATTAATGGTTTTAGCCTCTAGTTCAAAAGAAGAAGAACAAACCAATAAGTTTTGTCTTTCACAATCCGAGACAGAACCGATTTCTAAAGAGAAGGGTGATACAAAGATTGAGAAAAAAAAAACAGCGAAGAAATCAAAAGAAAAGTTAATGAAGATATAAAGGATACTAAAGGAAGAGGAAGGAGCCGCAATAATGCAATCCTAACAAATCCATCCCCTTTCATAGATCCTGGCCTCTTGAAGATGAGATTCTTTTGCTAAAAGGTATTAAAATCTTCCAGAAGGTAAAAATTCCTCTAAGTTAAAGAAAATCAAAGAGCATATTTTTTTTCCAAATTCATTAAACATGATATTCACTTTGACATGTCTAAAATACAATTAAACGACAAAATATCTAAGCTTAAGACTATGTTTTTGAAGAATATGAAAGATAACAGGTGCACTTTAGATAGATCACATAAGCAGAATTTATATGATTTGTCAAAATTGATATGAAAAGTGAAAGCTAAAGGTAGTAATGAAGTGATTGCAAATGACCTCAAAATTAATGACAGTGACGAAATGATCTCAAAGAAACTAAACGATGACAAGGAAACTGAGATGAAAAAATATTTCATCATGAGGCTAAGTTCAACACAAGGATCGAAAAAAGTGAAAAAGATGACACAAGAGTATTGGAAGTGGTTTCTTTGCATGATGGATTTGGTTGGGAAACAGAATAATATCATTATAAAACATTACAATTTAATAAGCTCATATTATTAAATTACAAGAAGGTTCAAAGAGCTGATTGTAATGTTTTGTAAGCTCACATTATTAAATTGTAATGTTTTTTAATATATCATTCTGCTTCCCAACTAAATCCATCATGCAAAGAAACCACTGTAAATACTCCTCTATCATCTCTCTTTTAACAATCCCTCTAACGAACTCAGCCCTAGAATGAAATATTTTTTCATCTCAGTTTCCTTGCCATCATTTAGTTTTTTGAAATCACTTTTGTCATTGTCACTAATTTTGAGTTCCTTTGCAATCACTTCATTACTACCTTTATCTTCCACTTTCCATATCAATTTTGACAAATCATATAAATTCTGCTTATATGATATGTCAAAAGTGCACCAGTTATCTTTCATATTCTTCAAAAACATAGTCTTAAGCTTGTATATTTTTACATTTAATTGTATTTTAGACACGTCAAAATAAATATCATCTTTAATGAATTTGAAGAAAAAAAATTGCTCTTTGATTTTCTTTACCTTGAGAAATTTCTACCTTCTCGAATATTTTAATATCTTTTAGCAGAACAATCTCATCTTCAAGAGGTCATGATCTATGAAAAGAGACGGACTTGTCAAAATTGCATTGTTGGAGGTCTTTTTTTCCGTTTAGTATTTTTTACATCCCCACTAACTTTTCTTTTGAGCTCCTTTGATTTTTAGCCGTTGCTTTTTTCTCGATCTTTATGCCACCCTTCTCTTTAGAAATTGATTCTATCTAGGATTATGAAAGATAAAAAAATTTGGTTTGTTCTTCTTTTTTTGAACTGGAGACAAATGAGGCTAAAGTCATTGATAATAAATTCAGTTTTCAGAATTTTAAAATGCAGGAACCAGAAGTCACAATTTTTTTTTACTTTGGCAAAGAATGTCAAAGCTCTATAAAACAGAGGGGTTTCATTAAATTATTAAATACTCCAGAAAGCACTGTTTTCTTAAGATGAATGTCACTTACCCTTCCATTTCTTGGATTTGAGGCTGTGTATGGCGATGATAATGCTTTTTTGGGGGCGTTGGCAGCTGGGATCTTGATCATCACTAGGGGAGCTTCCACAGTTTTGGTGCCAGATTTGGTCTCATAGTCACCATCTTTGAGCTCGCTCAAGTCATTTGCAGAGCTTTTGGGAGTCATATCAACCATATGGTGGCTATCAAACATGTTTGGTTGGAGCAGTTTTATAAATCCTTAAAAGTTTAAGTTAAGTTGTTCCTGCAGTCTGCAAAAAACAAAAATCATAAATAAAAAATGAACTCCTTGGATATCATGACATGTAAACATACATGCTAAAAGAGCGAGTGAATTTTAGAAGGAAAGAAAAGTAAAGGCTATATAAGGAAAATATTACTGATAAGAAACCTTAATGAATTAAGAAAAGAGTACAAGGAGGAATTAACAAAAGCAAAATCAGGTTAAAATCTCTGTATAATAAATGTTATATGGACTTTGTAGGGCAAGATGAACTGTATTCCACACAGTCATCGCTGCAATTATGTGTGTATATGCACCATTAGGAGAAGGCTGGTGAGCAGATAAGCAAGTTAACACCTTTCTCTCCCTCTCTTTTTTTCTCTAGAGAAAGTGTTTTGCGTTCATTCCATGAAATATGTTGCTTCAAACATTTTATTTAACCTTTGCACAAGCATTTTTGAGAGATCGAGCAAACTGTTGGAGAATAGGCCACTCACAGATACATAATGAAGGCAATAAGAACTGACAGTGAAGAAGAGGAAGAAGCCAATTCATATACAAACACTAAAATGCACTACATGTGCTGAACATGCATTAAGTGTTGAGAGCTATTTGTAACTAACTAACCATAGAAGAGAAGTAGTAATTGAATTCTCTTAATTAGTTACAATTCAGTTACAATCAGTTAAGAATGTAAAACACATGTGCTAAGCCTAAGAGTATATAAAGGCATAAAATCAAACAGATGGTAAGCAAAAAACAGATAAAGGCCTACCTCTTTCTGGAAATACTCTCTGCCTCCAATTCTCTCCAATTCTTCTCTCCCAAACACAAACAAAACACCTGCAGAAATATAATTGAGTCAATTATAGAAACAACAAATCATCAATTGACAGAAAACCTACACAAACCCCCGGACCCTTTTAAGTATGTATACAACTTCAACTCAGGTAAAAGAGAAAGATGAAATGGGGGCCTTACCTGATTGACTAACATAGAAGATGATTCGAATCAGGCAGGTCTTTTTTCCCTTCAAAATCCATTTTAGAAGGCATGCGTATCTTTCTCTCACATAAACCTCAGCAGCGCATCCTTATCTCTCTCCTTCTTTCTCTTGAGGAGATATATATGATATTGATCTGGCTGCTAGGGCTGGGTGTATATATGCGGGGTTGGTTTCAGTAGTAGATTCTCTCAAGCTGCATGTTAGCAAAACAGGGAAAAACTAATAAGATTGTTACAAATAGTAATAAAGCAAGAGTGACCAGGGTTTTATGGTGTGTCTATCGAAGAATGTCTCGAGTTCTTTATAAATTTTGCGTGCCAAGATATTGGAATTGAGGGGATAAAAAGAGAGAGAAACAATTACCCAGGCTAGCTATAAGTACTCCCACAAAGAAGGCACACTTGACCTTTTCCCTGAAAAAAATGAAAACCAAGAACAAAAGATAAGAGAGTTGAAGAAATATTTTTGGATACATAAAACTGAAAATGAGAGAATCTTATTGTGATGAGAAGTAAAGTGTTCAGAAGACAAGGTGTGTGTGTGTGTGTAAGCATGATATATTACTACATACCAAAACACAGAAGCGTTTGATTGTTTTGCAGTTCTATCGAAACAACGGTAGGATTTGTTCGTGAAGACGTGGTGGGTGTCTACAAAACCAGGTTTTAGGGCTAGAGGAGTAGTTTTTTGGCTGATTGTGGGAGAGAAACCCTAAGTTCTAACGAGGGTTTTAACTTTTAAGATGAATGACTGATTATGTTGGGGAAAAAAGGGCACACGGAGTGAGAGATAAATGGAAGGGGAGGGAGGAGATAAGTTCGAAGGCTTTGAAGAAGGTGAGAACGGGAAGAAGAAAGGGAACAGGTGGTGAGAAAATGGTAGCAGAGGAGTAATTGCAGAGCGTATAGAGTGGGTGCCCTAGCATTTACGGTGGGAGAGAGTTTTAAATGCGATGTTTTAAATGAGAGAGTATAAAATCATAACTTCCTTGAATGGATGAGCACACGGCCCCAGAAATCTATATTTCTTCGCCGCTTCATCGTAGCCGTTAAGTGGGACCCAAGAAAATAAATCTAAACCACATATTATTAAACTATTTATATCATAATGAGGTCTAACGTAACGTTTTTCCTCCTGGGGAAAAACGTGGTCACAGTGTAATTGTTGCTAGGCGTGCTTTGGGCGGCAAACCCGAGACTCATTCAATGTTATACGTTTAATTTGATGTTTTGCATAGAATTTAATGAACTTTATTATAAAGCAAGAAATTTAATTCAGAATTACCTAAAATCCTAAGATCTCGAACATTACTGTCAGATACTAAATCAAGTTATTTAATTTTATAACTAACTACTAAAATTTTATAATTATTATCACTATAAAATCTTAATATAAGAACACTCAAAATTCAAATCTCATTTAACGCCTTTAAAACCTGTTTTTTTATTTATTTATTTATTAATTTTTTTTATAATATATTTGGTTTAATAAAAATAAAAATATATGGTGCCATATGCTCTCTCTCCATACACACACATGTATTACTGTTTAAGGTATAAAATGTATTAGTAAAATCATAATATATAATTATTATCACTATTGTTCTCTTGTTTCTTTTTGTTTAACTTTAGTCTCTTTGTTTAAATTTTGATTATTTATTTTGTTTTTCTGACTTGTATAAAAATGGAACATGTTATCCAAATTCTTTTGAGATGATTCTGAAAAATATAGAAAACGATGCAAATACATTAAAAATATATTTTCTTTTTATTGTTTTGTTGTCTCTTACTTTTGGACATTGAAAATATTTCAAAAAATAGAGTAAAAAGTTGGATATCAACATCCAAGACATGTTTGAGATAATATGCGATCGATAAATTTATAGCATTAGGCATGGTAGTCACAATCGAAAATCGAAATTATGGAAGCTTCAAATACCAGCAGAGTACAGCTTATGGAGTTACAGGGGGGATGTCGACGCCGAAGCTTCGATGGAAGCTGACACATTCCCGCTCGAGAGAAACATAATATAAGCACAATTGTGACAATGTTCGGTGATAAGTTGTTATCGGATGATAATTTCAAGAGGGAGTTTCTACAAGGGTCGATCTTGAATTTCACTTCAGCAACAAGCTTGCATGGAGAGGTTGTTTTGTTCAAGTTGATCAAGGCAAAAGCCACTAGTTCAAGCACTTGTGACATCTCTATCTCTGTCCAGGAACAGCAAGCTGAGTCCATTTACAAATCCAAGGTCAGTTTATAAATTAGCTCGTGAAATATTAACTATGTAAGGTTCTGGATTTATAGATCATTCGTCCAAACTGTCGGTACCATCATTTTATTAAATAAATTTGTTGTATGCTTTTAATTGGATATTTTTATGCATTTATTGAGAATGATAAAAAGTATGGTGTTCCTGAGAAGCATGACGTGATGACAGAAATCTTGCGATATGCATAACACGTCTTGATTTAGAGTCAAGGTGTGCACCCATTGTAAGAGTCCGAAACAATCAGGATTTTACTCGCTCACCGGGATCCAAAAAATACATTTTCCAGGAGTGAGTTTCCTCGCATGAAAAAAAGATAAAAAGTATGGTGAGCATTTATTTTGAACATCTCTCATGTTTGCTAATGCTTGTACATAATTTTTTTGCCATTCTATATTAATAACCTTCCATCCTGTTCACAAAAATAAAAAATCTTTTTTATCCTCTCTTGATAGAACTATGATTCGATTCATTGGAAACACTCTTCACATAAATAGATTTATTTCTTGAAGTTGAACATATAAACCTATTTATTTGGCAACTAGAAAAGTGTTTCACTATAATGTTTGATTATTATTTTAAAATAGATTAAAAAAAACCCTGTCTGCATGTATTTTTTATTCTGAAAGTATCAAAATTATTTGGTTAACATAGTGCAATATTTCTTTTATTATCAGACCTTTCCTTCCAAAATTAAACATAAGTCCACCTGCATGAAGCTAACCCAAAAGGGCCCATTTTTTAATCTGATTTTAATTTTACGGCCCAAACATATCTAAGAGTTCAAGAAGAGAAAGCCCATTCCACACTTTAAAACTGACAAATCTTTATTTTCTCTTTAGACCCATCAGTCCCTTTTTATGTTGTGAGGTACAAAGCTCAAATTTGAAACTATGAAATCCAATTAACCTTCGGCTTAATTCTGCGACATTTAAGAGGTCTTCGATTCCTTTATTATATAGCACGAAAATACTGAATTTGTTTTTCACAAGATGCCATAGCTATCTACTAGATTTTCACCCGTTTTATTTATATTGCAGTTTAGTTTATTTATTTTTATATAAAAAAACTGATTATTGTTAATATTTTATTTCAGTGAAAAAAAATTAAATAATGTGAGTAATGATCGGATCTGATTTGATTTAATTTAGTTGACTTTGCAGTTCTAAAACACAACTCATATAATCTGTAGAAATATAATTTAACTACAAAATAATTTTAAAGTGATATTTTTTTTAATATTAAGATAACAATATATTAAATTAAACTTTATTTTGCATTAAAAGACAACCTTAGATTCTTTAATAATTAGAAACTTTCACATATCAAATTGATTCTTCAATTTTGAATCATGATATAGATCATCAAACTAAAATCTAAAAGATAAAAGGCTGAAAGGTGATTTGTTTTCTAATTATTTCTAAGCGACGTGACATGATGATAGAGGGTTTTCGATCTGTACAATAAGACTCGAGTTCAAGTTAGGGCGTTCATCTTTTATAAAAAACTCGGACAACTGATATTTTACTCGCTTATCTAGATCCACAAAATGTGTTTTTCAAGGATGGGGTTTTATCACATAAAAAAAAGATTTGCATTCTAAAAACTACTAGAAAGTGGTTTCCAATTGCATAAAAAACTGATTACATATAGCAATGAACTCAGATCTAGTAGGAGACAACATTTCTACACTCTCTAGCATGCCCATAACTAAAACAAGATTCAGTAGCCCCTTTGAAGCAAAGATTGGTTCTTCATTTGTAGCATAATTAAGTCCCTTTGAAGAAAATTCAAGGTAGATGTTTGGCGAATATAATGTCATTTTTCAAATTAAATTGGAACTCAATTTAATCAAAATGAGCATCCACCATATATATATATATCAATCCCATCCATCCTTCCCCTGAGAAAAGGCCTCTTTTTCATCCTTATTTTCTGAATTTGACAATACAAGCCCCTGTTTATGATGTCCTACTGTGTTCATGCATCAACAATCTCCCCGGCCTCTGCAGCAGCTAACACAAGCTCTGGCTGTAGACTGGATGTCCCATCTAGGGCATTTGGCTGCCCCAAAGCCTTCAAAGCCAAGTGCGCAGCCTTCTGCCCTGAGATCATCATTGCCCCAAATGTTGGACCCTGCAAAAATTAAGTTTAATAATCAGGATTAGCTTAATAAACCAGTATATTTTGCACATGAACTCGTATATATATATATATATATATATATATATATCGTGATAGAAGTTTTACCATTCTTGGTGCTCCATCAATTTCTGCAACTTCCATGCCTGTGACAATCATACCAGGCACAATCTCTCTTGTAAGCCTAACAATTGCATCTTCAGCAACGTTCATGTCGAGCGCTTTCATTCCAGGAACACTATCAATCAAGCCGATACTCTTCAATCTCTTCACACCAGTAGCTCCAAATGGCCCATCGTGCCCACAAGAACTAACCACAACCTTAGCCTCCATAACATTAGGGTCCATGCAAGATTGAGTGTCATGGTTCATAGACACTAAAGCCCAGTTGGTAACCACACCAGAAACTCTCCCTTGTTTCACTATCAAATCCTCTGCCGCCACTGCATTGAACAGCTTCACATTAGGCCTAGCCAAAAGTTTGCTCATGATTGTCGAAGTGAACAGAGCTGCGTGTTTGATAACCACATAGTTATCTGCCTCATCATATTCAATTTCAAGCTCATCGAGAAATCTATGAGCTGGTTTACGCACAATCATAGCTGAAAACAACTGGCCACCAAGCCATGCACCACCTCCAGGGCTAACTGATTGCTCAATGATAGCAACGCGAACTGAAGGGTTCTTGCTTAACTCATAAGCGCAAGAAAGACCAGCAGAGCCAGCACCAACAATGACAACGTCAGTGTCTGCATAAGTAACCATGTCTGTCATGTAACGACGGGTCATTTCACGAGAGACGATGGATTCCCTGATGGGCTGGAACTTAAAGGACTGAAGATCATATGAAGGTTGTGTTAAGGACATGGAAATGGCAGGAGAGGTGGATTTGATGGGAGTGAAACGTGTAGTGGTGGTGATAGGTGTGCCATGGAAGGATGATTTGTTGTCTAAGAAAGAGGTCTTGAGGTTTGCAGATAGAGAGGAGGCAAGGGTAGTGGCCATGGCTGTAATTCAAGGAGTTCTTGATAAGGTTTTGCTAAAGGGTTTTTGTCAGTACAGGTGAGATTGGAGAAATCTAGAGAAGAGGCTTGAGAGATGCGAGTCTAGTGATTGGTATTTAATGATGTGTAGCTAGTGGTGGGATGTGAATATATCTTTAATAAAAATCTGCAAAAAGTTAGTGTATTGGGTCATATGATAGATAGCTAGATAGAACTTGAACGGTTGATAATGCGTGGAGCCAAGCTATCTGGATATAACGACTTCACCAAAAAGCAACATAATAGACAACTTTCCTCCAATAAGATCTGTGAGAGATTTTCGTGTTTCCTAATTCATCGATTTTTCCATAGCAGTCCCACAATTGATACAGGATTAGTTAATCCTAGTCCATTCGAAATAATTAAATATATTGGTTTGATTTGTATGAACACGATTTCGAGAGAATTAATAAATTTTCTTTTAGTTTTGAATGTTAGAAATAATATAAATCATATTTTAGAGATTTAATTAATAACTTAAATTTTTAGGTGAGATGGTTCCTTAATTTAGTATCAGAACCTTGTTGACAAGCGGTCATGAATTCGAATCTCACCACCCCCATTCTATTTGATAAAAATCAAGCACAAGATAGTGTAGACATATGCAAGTTTCAAGTCCAAAAAGCTTTCACTTGAGGGGGTGTGATAGAAATAATATAAATCATGTACTGGAGCCTTACCTGATAGCTTAAATTTTTAGATGAGATAGTTCCATAACACTGAAAAGCTAAAAATCCACTCCTTAAACAAGCATATAAATCACTGAAAAAAATGTACATGCACAAGATATATTTATGTAAGAGCCGGTTCAGCCTCATAATTTATGCTAAACGATATCTAAGATATGATCTCCCATGGATCTTTTGCTCTCTTCTTTTTCTTTTTTGTCACTTTCTTTTGTTTTTTCTTCTTTTTGAGTAGATATTATTCTTTCACAACTTGTGACTCTTGTAAGGCCATTGCTAAAAAGTCTCATCGATCAAATAATTTGAGTTACCATAACTTTCAGAAGCAAAACATAACAATCCACCATTGTTTTTACATGTTCATTTCTCGTCAAACCAAAAAATTTCAGCTACCTACACTTACATGATCGTCTTTGAGCATTGATTTTCCCTTCTTACCTTCACATTTCTCACCCTTATCCCTAGTTTCTTTTCTTCAATTCATAAATGAAATATAATTTTAATAATTTACAAACGTTATGTTCAAATTCCTACGGAAACCTTGAATCTTACTGCCATTGTATCATGCTGGAGATATCGAAAAGGGGACTCGCAATTTCTGATATCCTCTTCAATATCCTTTTCTGCTCTTTGCATTCGCCGTCTTCACACTCTTACTGTACCTGTACCTCTGGTGTTAGCTCAAGTTCATACTGCATAGCCTTCTGCTTCGTTTTCCTGGAAATTCTTGATGTGGAAGATGAAGATTTAGGAGAGGAAGAACTAGTCTTCTTTTTCCTAGTTTTCGGTTTCTTGGGAACATTTGGAAGATCCGACGGTGGAATGTCATTGAACACATTAGGCATAGTTTTATGACCCGTAGATTCATCAAAATCTGCCACAAAATATTACAAAAAATAGTTTCATGCCATCATACTATGGAGATAATTATGCACAAACACCTAGTGTGTGCGTGTCTAAAAAAAGAAAAAACTTGCAACGAGAAGGAAAAACTAGAAAGGAATTCGCAATCAAAGCAAATATTAAAGATCTCTTCCATAGAAGATAGGCGTTCCATTTCGGAATTAGATTTGAAAAACAAACATAATAGTAGCCTGAAAAACTTGAATCACACGACTCAAGTTCTTTGATCTGGCCTCCAGCCGGCCGGTCCCAAATAACTCATAAAAATATCATCCCTGGAAGATTTTTTCTTCGTTTCAAGTTGTAAGATTTGAGCCCTAGGATTACCCCAACACAACAAGAACACATTGCTAACCATTTTTAAGGAAAAATAGAATACACTTTTCGATTACTATAAGAGGATCACTTAATGGCATTATTTAATACCACCAATCATTTGAAAATATGTGTTGTGGGATCGATCAATTGGATATTTGTCATCATAATTGATATTATTCAAGAAACTAATTTAATGGTTACTTAGTATGAATGTAGCATTACTCGAGGTGGCGTGCTATGGTTCAAATCATGTATGATGGCCTAATAGGGATTTCGAAAAGTACGTAATCCAACAGAATTCCAGCTTTAAAATTCTTGATCAATGGATCATTGCCTCGCTCTCAACACTAATACCCAGAGATTCTCAGTAATATTCTCCAAGATACCTTATGATTATTATTATCACAATATAGATGAGTGGCTTGAGTAACAAAATCCTATTTATGGTCCACCAAAAACTGGCCTTTTCCAGGGGCATCAGTTGCATAGATTACCTACACAAATATTATTATTAGCTCGTGACACAAAAGCCAAACGAGGCAAAAAATCTCAACAGCTCTCAGTGTACCTTGAAGATTAGCTTTTTGATAAATTGAGAGGGGCATTCCTACGTGTTCTTCACTTAACTTCACCCGTGAAAAGGCCCTACTTTCACTTTTCTTGCAATGCAACA
Source organism: Salix arbutifolia (assembly GCA_025169955.1). Classification (NCBI taxonomy): domain Eukaryota; kingdom Viridiplantae; phylum Streptophyta; class Magnoliopsida; order Malpighiales; family Salicaceae; genus Salix; species Salix arbutifolia. Next base: position 1,697,365 of record CM045912.1, read on the forward strand.
GAACCCCACTTGGTATTTATTATATATTTTTCGAGGAGACATAAGTTTGGTCATAAATTCAACCTATGGCATTACTCCAATGGCATCCAGATGTGAGCAAGCTTTGCCACACACACATATATGTCTTATTAGTTGTTGTGAAAAAGAGAAAAAGAGGCAATGCTAGGTATTGTGGTTTGCAAGAAAAGCAACCAGATCCCTCTAGGTATTGGCATAGTAATAATTTTTTTTTATTATTAATATGGATGTTCGAGTCAGTTTGTATGTATCTTGACTAATTTCACATATCCTAAATTTAATGACCATTTAAACTTTTAGTAATCATTATATTAGCAACTATAAAAACTGAGACTATAAAAAGAGTAATCTCCTGAATTTCAAGTTTTTACCACTGTATCACCTACTGGTTAACAGATAACATTAAAAGTTATATTCTACATGTGGTGGCCATATCACAGTCATCTAGTAATGCCACCACCAAAAAATTAAGGTGTTTGATAGTAATTTATTTAGTCTATTCTTTCTCTTCCGCAAAAGCAATACAAAAAGAAAAATCACGCCACATGAAAGAAAAATAATTGAGAAAGGTTATAAAAAACAGCAATGACAATACCTTGAGAGGACCATGGGGAGAAAGTAACAGAGTTAGAATCTCTTGGATTAGCAACAGTGGTCGTCGAGATGTCAGGGGGAGCCTTGAAATCATTCATCTGCAATATTGTCCCACAAGAATCTCATTAACTTATCATTATAGAAACTGCATGATGAATCATAGAAACACACTTCACTTTTGTGCCAGAGGAAGTTCATAGGATTTATGAGACAATGGCAGGGCAAGAATTGCAGACAGTGCCACTACATACCCAGCTGGGTGCACTACCAGAATGGCCATCCCACCCTATATGCGCCACATGCTTGACATCTGTTGGATACCCAATTTCCATATCTCGTTCCTTTACCGCTGCAAGAAATTAAACAGACCAAGCAAAGATTGCAGGCATGTTAATTTGGAAACAAGATATTATATAAATACAATATTGTAAAGAAAAGAAAGGTGGGCTAATTACCAAAGATTTGCGAGATGTACTTAAGCCCCTTACAGAGCCCTTTGATTTTGGTTGCCATGGAGAAAATTAGGAGCTAACCAAATGGAATAGCCCTTTCAATGAAATATTGATTCAAAATACAAGGAAACAGCAGTACCAAACGAACGTGGAGAGATGGTTCTGATTTGGCCTGCTAGAAAACAAAGATGTACTTTGACATTAGAGATTATGCAATCCACACCAAAATATTACAGCAGACCAAGTCAAGAAAAGGGAGGGGAAAAACCAGACAAAAAGGTGTAGCTGCTCATGCATGTGATTTACAAACTATTACCCCGTGAAAGAAGATTGGAATATTTGAAAGAAAAATACATTGCCTTAATGTGAAGGCAAGGACAAAACAATAAAAAATACAGTAACTTTACCTCAAAGAATTGATGGACAGGTTTGATGGTACAAAGAAGTGAGAGATTCAAAAGAGAAACATCCTCTTCTCGCTTTCTTCCTCCAAGCAACAATATTGCTCCATAAATCTAACACTGTGCTTGATGAATATAAAAAGAACCTACAAAAGAATTCTAAACGTAAAACTATCGTGAGATAGCTTGCTAATATCAAAAAGAACCCATCGAAGCCAATGATCTTGAACTAAACGAAAGAGTGAAAATATCGTGTGGGTGTCAAAGACTCGATCAAGGTGGAACAAGCCCGAAAAGGGTTTGGAAGACAAAAGAAAAGGAAAGAAAGAAGAGATCACGATGAAAATTGGATGGTGGGTTTGCTGGTTTTGGTTTGGCTAATAATATAGAGTTCTTGCAAATAAAATGCGAGTGTAGGAAGAATTTGCTTTGTTGTTCAACGAGTAAAGCGCGGGTCTCAAGCCCTTTAGCCTGTCTTATTAAAGCTTCATCTCGAAATTGTTTTGCTAAGCTCTCTCAAAATGCGGGCAAAATTTCAGAGGCATTTAAAGAGAATGTTTTCGCAGTGTTGACTTGTAAAAGAGTATCTCTGCCTCTTAAATTTAATTTTATCTTCCAAAAGTTAGCTGTCATGATCTAAAAGTATTCGTGTGATATAGAGAAAACTTTGATTAATGCATGTATCTAACTCCACAACAAAATTTTCATAAAAAGAAAAAAAAATCCACACATCTCATTTTCACTTTACATCATTAAATTATTTGATGTGATAATTATGATAATTATCTTAAATATAATAATTATCTTAAATATTATTATATGAATCTGATCTACATGGATTATGATTTTATGAGTTTTGTTTTCGCAAATGAAACGTATTTGATCTAATTAACTGAGGAAAAATAAAAAAGAAAATACATAATCCTATATGATAGATACATTCGTATTATACTTCTCTCTCTTTGTATGTTTTTTCCATTCCAAATGTGAATGATAAATTATTTGACTTGACTTGACATGACATGACACCCACCAATTGCCCACTATAAAATAACTTTACAAGTTAAATTTATCTCTCCTTGTGTGTTTGAGTTTTTATAAAAATATTTATAAAAATATTTTTTATTTTTAAAATCATCACATCATAATATTTTAGAAAATCATACTTAATATATTTTTAAATAAAAAATATTTTAAAAAGCATGCTAAACAAAAAAAAAAAAAACCTTAGAATGGTCATGAAGTGTAGTTTTATATTCTTTTATGAGATGCAAATCTTATTTATTTACCTAGTAAATTTGAGAGGATTCCCATGATACTACAATCCAAGCAATAAAAACTACAATTTTTATGTATCACCATATCCATTATTAATCTTGAAAAATATCTCCATCAGAATTTTATAAATTCCAGTCATTTCTCCGGCTAACTATGGCCCTGAAAGCAGTCAGCCAGTCATTTTTACCTTATTTTTTCAGCCCTTTTTTATTTTATTTCTTATATTTCTATAATCATTTTGATTCTCCGATATGGGAAACTCTCACGATCGTATATACCTATGTTTTGTATTGCAATGTGTATATATATATATATATAATTATATGTTTTTAATTGACGTTTTTAAAGCTATAGTGTATAATGATTTATTTGTATATCTAAATTTAAAATTGAAATAAAACACATACGATGTTTCATATACTAAATCTTTTCATCATCAAATTTTTTGCTTATATAAGAAAACAAGGATATAAAAAAAAAAGGGGATAATATATGAAGTCAAATAATAGAATATGATTCATTTTATTAGGTATAAGTAAATATCGGGAATGTGTCTCCATAACAGTCAGGCAGTTTTGGCTGGTCTTTCGTGCCCCCCACATGGATAATCCCACATTATAATTCGATTTTGATGTAGCTGTACATTTCTGTAATGGTTTATTTATTTTTTCTCAAGTTCAAAATTCATTATATATTCTGATTAAAAAAATATATATTATATGATTTATTATATTTGCAACTGCTGTAATGATATCTTCTAGTAATGCTGAATTCCTGTGCTTTTCTGGCAAATCCCAAAAAGATTTAGGTATTTTGATGACATGCTAAGTATTTGTCGATGGTTGGAGCCACGTTTGAGTGGCAGCTGTTTCATTGAAGGAAACATAATCTTAAAAATCAATTTGATATGAATTTGTCAGCTATTTTATCATGACAATTGTTTTAGTAAAGTTGATATTATTTAACATTATCTTCAATGTGATTTGGATAAAAAAAACATTCTAGGTTGTAATATATCACCAGTTCGGAGGTTGTAAAATTCAGGTTCACAATATGTATGGTGTACATGTATTTCCTAGTTTCGAGGAAAATTAAAGAACATTATATGTTGGGAATTATATTACGTCCGATAATTAAAGTGCAGCATAGTAGAATTCTACTATACAATCGAAACAAGCTATGAGAGGGATGAACTTGCACGAATAGTATTTTCTATTAAAAGAAAGTCAATGATGATTTGCTTTTGTTGTTTTCACATTTTTTTTGTTTAATTTTGAGATGTGTATGAAAAATGATTTAATGGACAATATGTTGGTGAAATGGATTTTTGTGAACTTGGAATATTATATGCTTAATTTGAAATAAAATATATTTTGTCAGTACATTAAATTGATAATATTTTTCTTCATCCACCAAAATTTAGATCTTAGAACGATCATGTTTTTGACCCAATAAAATAGAGATCCTCTCATGAAAAAAGATCTACTTCAAACTGACAAATAAAAACATGATCTAGAAAAAAAATCAAATAACAATGCAATCTATCTAAGGTAGAGTGCGTTGGAGATGATGCATTTTCTCTACCAGGACTATTACATATCGTTATATTTTTTATTGACCTTAGGTGACTTCTAAAAATTAAAATTATAATGTTATGGTAAAACTACGTCAAGTATAGCTAGGGAAATTCTTGCTCTTATTATCAACTCACTAAGGCCCAGATTCAACATGACCTGACAAAACCAAATAGCCCATCCAAGCATGTATCATGGTGAGCAACCATATAGCCCATCCAAGCATGTATCATGGTGAGCAACCATATAGACCATCCAAGCATGTATCATGGTTAGCAAGCTCACCGCTAACCATTGAAATGATTAAACAAATTTGACAAGGTTAATATTTTATTTTTAACTTTTATTATAATATTTATAACTCAAAACCCATTTCCCCCCCTCTTTTCTCACATAGGATTGCTTAAACGAAATGAAGAAAGCTCTTATTAATAACTCAACCCATTTTTTCTAGTCAAAATGGCCGAGCCCATTTTTAGCTGCCTAAATGGTGGGGAAAAATACACGGCATTTCACTTGTTTTGAGTCTACATATCATCACAACCCTTCTGTATAAGCAACTCCGGTAGACTTCAACCAGACCCCTCCTTGTATCATCTCAGCCACCGTGAATTTCTTGGCCTCAGTAGCACTAGTGATGACATGATAACCTGCCCAATTCACTCTTTTACTCGTACCGGCACCGGCTCCCTGGTTCAAATACTCGCCATAATATAAAGTCTTTAGGGCAAAATCCCCATCCCACGCTGCCCACCCAGCTGGATCAATTAGGTCACCGATGTTGGACTGCATCACAACAGTCCTCGAGTACAGCTTCCATGGACGGCCGAGGTATGATTTGAATGAGCTCTGGACAGGCTTAAGATCAGAACTCGCTATAATGTCACATTTTTGGATCGATGTTCCAGTGTTTTGGTTCGGGTCAGTTCTTCCTTGAGCTGTTAACATATTCTTTTGTCCACTCATCGGCTTTCGTGGTACAAGCTTGCAGTTTTGGAGCACCACAGCAGCATTGCCGAAGATGAAGTCCACCGTGCCGGTAATATAGCTATCTCTGTAGAATTGCCGGAGGCTGTGGGCGTAGAGGGTGTCTTGATACGCATCAATGCGGCATCGGTTAATCACTGATTGATCAGCTCCGACGCGGAGGGCCACCGCTTGGTGCTTCGCTGGGCCAGCGGTGTTTTGGAACTGAATGTCCTGGGCTATGAATCCGTCACCAACAGCAACTGCGTTCATAGATCACAAACATGGTTAGTTAGACGTGTAAAAAATATTTTTTATGTTGGCATTTTAAAATCATCCAAAAATATATTAATTTTTTTTTTCTAGATTTAAAAAAAAAAATTTAAAAGATAGATTATAATACAAAATCAAACATTCACAAGTCTTTCTATAATCTTTCTTTATGGCACAAATTATCCAATAATTTTTATTTATTGAAACCCATTGGAAAACCATTCTATGGGCTTAATATATGTGAGTCATATCTATTATATTATGAATTATAAGTATATAATATAATTATTAATTAGAATATGGATTGTATCAAGCAAATAGACAATTTAATCCAAATAAATCATGTTTATTGTAATTTTTTAAAATATTATCTAAATCATTATTATATTTAAATATCCAATTCCATCAAAATGAGTAAATCTACTCCAACTAATATAGCAATGAATTCACTCCAAAAGTAATTACTTCAAATCATGTAAGAAATCTTATTCTCTAATTTATATTAGCCAGCTAGCTGTCCTTTATAACAATAGAGGGCAAACATTAAGATATATTTCAATTTTCCCTTCGTCTTTTCTATATGGTGCTGTGTTCGAATCTGCCCTCTTATCTACCTAGTCGGAGTCCTAAAAAATAAATATTATTTTGTAATTTTGGGAAAAAATCTACTTTGATTTTATGACAAGAAAAGGGATGGATTTATGGTTAGAAGATGGTGTATTTGAAACTTTTCAAATTTTTGAAAAAAAAAATTTATTTTATTTTTTAAAATTATTTTGATGTGCTGATATTATAAATAATTTAAAAAAATAAAAAATATATTATTTTAATATATTTCTAAATAAAAAACAATTTAAAAACAATGTTACGAAATAAATAAAGAAAAGAGACGAAGATCTTTACCTACAGTGGCAGAGTTGAATGTTGTGGACCCATCAACAACATTCAAACTACCAGTAATGATAGTGGAATCCATGCCATCACCAACTAGCATCACGTTCTTCTTCTTCTTTCCCACTTCAACATTCTCCTTATACGTTCCCTTCTTCACATAAATAACATACCTAGTCTTCCCGTTATCCGGTGCCGATGCCACAGCCTCTTTCACAGTCTTGTACTTACCGCTCCCATCTTTAGCCACCGTAACATCGGCGTTGATGTCCTTCGGCAAAGTGACTAGAAGCTTTCTATCCTTACTAGTTAGCCACGATGGGAAATCTCCTTTCAGGGGAAAGATCTCATTATTTTCTTTCGAAGGTGAAATCGCAACTAGCATGGCTAGAGAGATTCTTGCTCTCAATATCAAGTCGTCGAGGTCCGGATCCATCGTGGACCTGGCTGGACCATTTAGCCCATCTAAGCACGTCTCATGGTTGGTGAGGACACTGCTGAGCCATGTATGAGCATCTGCATGGGATTTGAAGGTAACAGTTTCAAGCGAAGCTACTGTGTCCTCGATTCTGTTCTTGGAGATCTCCATCAGCTCCACACAATCTCCTAGCGCCGCTTGTTCCCTAGCATCATTGATCCGACTGTGAACAAGCTTGGCCTTTTTGATACTATTTTGTATGCGGGGCGTGGATTTTCCTAACAAGATCTGAAGTAGACTAACCTGGCTCACTTTAATGGACGAGTTTGAAGTTATTTGTGAGACCATGGCTAGGCATGATTCTTGGTCATGGGCATGGTCGCACAAGTTTTGCAACGAGCCAGGAGGGGAGGAGGGGTTATTTTTGGTGTAATTGCGCATGGTAACTAGTGTGGTGGAGCTTAAGATGGCAACCAAGCAGAGAACTAGACATATAGTTTTGAGATGAGAGGTTTTGGGGGTGGCTAACAGAGGAGTATTGACTGTAGCCATGGCAGCTCTGCTTGCTTTTTCCATGGACTTATCCTCTCCTGTATTTATAGTAATCGATGAATTAAGATCCGACAAAGCAAATAGACAATGAAAGAATGGTCGCAAAGATAAAGCTTAGGTTCACAATTCACTACAATCGAAGTTGTCGACACGTACACGTCACATGTGTGTTTTTAGGATAAGTCATAAGATTACATTGCAAAAGTATTTTCTACAGTAAAGAGTATTTTTCAACTATTTTCTTAACCATTGAGATTATCCTTTTTAAGTATAAAGGATGAGGATCGTTGGGACAAGATACATATTCTCGTATCGTTTTTATTTTGAAAAAATATAAATTAATTTTAAAACTATTGTAGAAAAAAAAATATCTTTATATTATTGTGATTATCCTTCTAACAAAAGACATTTTTTTTTAAATTAAAAAAATATTGTAAATTATATTACTCCACTCAATAAAAAATAATAAATAAATTAAATTATGAATATTATTGAAACTTTCGTTGATACATCCACATCATACCATATATCTATTTTAAAAAAACTCTCATCATACCACTAAATCAAAACTATATTCATATCTCCCTCTCGAGATTTCAATTTGTACCAATTCTATTTTTTAATCGTATAAAAAAAGGCTATCATTATATATATCATAATATATATATTAACTTTCAGATTAAACACATTAAAATATATAATTAAAAAGGATAAAAACCACAAAATAATATAGAATATTCGTTTGCTTTAGTAGTAGTTGGTAAAAATATCGCTACCATACCATGTGATTTAGTCGTAGCATTCTTAAAGTTTGCATTGGAATATTGACTTGTTTAAATTTGAAACCATCTACTTTCGTAAACCACGGAGATCACGAGCATACATAAATTCACTAAAGACTTGAGATATTTCCATTTATATTTCACACCTTTAGTCAATATTTAGAAATTCCTCGCATAGAATACGGATAAGCCTAGGCATCAACGGTCCAAAGTTCCAAACCCCGAAAAAAGATGAAAGAAGAAGCGGCCATGCAAACACAAAAAAGAGAAAAAAAAACATTAAAAATTGAAAAAAATAGAAGAATTTCTTTCTTTCACCAAGCGATTGGCATATCATCCATTTCAACCAGCCGCCTCCTCCTCCTTTCCCGTCACAACGCCGATGAGCTTCTCCTCTTTAACCCATATTTTCTTTAGTGGTTGCGTGGGTTCTTATTCTTTTCCACTTGAGAAATAATTTTGTATGGTTTAAATTGTAATTGCCAGTCAAGGGAGAAAGATATTCCTTTAATCGATCAGATCAACCCTTCTTATTTATTTATTTCCAATACTTAATGTACTTTCAAATTAATTAGAAATGGTTACTGGCCTACAGCTCTAACACCAAGTGCAAGATGTTCGAGTTAGAGTTAAAGAAAAACTGTATTCGACTCGGTGGCAGATTCCTTCGAAGATGATGGCATCGGAAACATGGTTCGAGAGTGACTCCATCTTCGAATGATTAGCCAGACACTTCAACATTTTCCGAGCCCTTCACATGCCATCACAAGGAGTTAAGTGGGCATTTTCTTATGAATGTGGAGGCAATCATGGCACTGGACAAAACATTATAATAAGCCCATGGTGGATGATAAAATGATGGAATTCCTTAATCTTTTTCAACGTGCGATGCAATTACTTTTTTAAAGAAATATTTTCTTAATAGTCTAGAGGCTCCTAAGGTTTATTTCTACATGGTAACTTTTGATTATTTAATTGTTATTCATATTAATTGTTAATAAGATAATGCAGCCAATAAAGTTATGAGGATAGTGCCAAACTACCTCAACTTTAAAATACTTTGGGGAATTGTTTTTTTTAATTGTGCAGGATAATTGTTTTCTTCACCCACTTGCTTCGGAGTTTCCAAGTTGCTGATTCATGTCTTAATTAAATCTGAATTTGTAGCAGCCCGAGGATATAGAAAGATACGATCCCTAGCCTCTCTTTGTTGACTAGAATTAAAAAAAACAATAAATTTATAAGAATTTGCGTGTAAACCTCCATATAAATATAAATATAAATATAAATATAAGATAAAAGGTAGTAAGATCCGACAAATCATATTGTTTTTGTCGAGATATTTAATAATTATTGTACAATTAAAAAGGAAAATCATTTGTTACAATAAGATCTAATAATAACAACAAGATCACGTTAATATTTTTTGATTAAATTGTATATTCAATCCATTTATATTTTAATTAATTTCATAAATCTTGAAATTAAGAATTATAAAAAAAATCATGTTGGTATTGTTTCAGGTAACGAAGGCTTATCCAGTACACTAGTGTCGGCACAATCCAAAATTTTACTAAATATATAAGAATTGAAAGCCATTAATATCAGGCATACCATTAATATCAGTTGATCCAAAAATTATTTTTGATATTATCGTATGAAAATAATTTAAAAATATCAAAAAAAATTAATTTAAAATAATAAATAAAAATTAATTTTTTTTAAAAATATTTTTGAGATTCAGTATCAATGACTAAACCTTACTGATTGCAACCATTTGAGCGATTATGATCAAAAGGTGAAAAAAACAATTTATTTTTGTCCCTCAAGCCATTAGTCAAATAAGCGATGGCCCTCATTTAACAACAGTTATGTTACCTTTTATTACATAGATTTCTTCTTCTCTTTCTCTCATGGTTGTTTTTATAAAATAATTTATTAATTTATAAAAAGACTGAACAAAACCTAATTCAGTTTTCACAAGTGATGGTTGCTTGGCTATTTATAGCCTTCTTAACTAATCTAAATGCAATAATCTAGACAAAAATAACTTATAGCATGAGATGTTTTCATTTGTTTTTCCGTACATAGTTACTATTATTACATAGTATTTCAGCTACAAATCGATGTTCACATTCTTCCTTGTAGAATAAACAAGGAACAAACAAGAAAGTAAAATCCTCCTTGTTTTAATCCTACTTTAACTGTTCTCTACTTCTCCGAGATGTTTTTCCGTACATAGTTACATTATTGCACTGCGACTTTAAAGAAGCAAAGAATATGAAATTGTCCTTTAATTATTTGTCTATATGCACTAGCATCCGCCAATGAGTTTCTTTTTCCTTTGTATTTTAGACTATACGAGGGTAATTGCCCGTGTGTTGCGTCAGATATTTTTTATGTAGAAAACTAATTGATTTTATATGTGTTATAATTGGTTATTATAATATTTAATTAGTAAAATTATAATTGATAAAATCTGTTAGAATGAGTTTTTTTCCGCTTAAAAGTGATTGAATTTTGTTATTGTTAAAATTGTTTTGATAATTATTTAATCTGTAGATTGTACAATTGGAATCGATAAAATTCTTTTAACATGAGTCATGTGCTTTGTGTAGCATACTGATTGATTGTTGTGTATGTTTTATTTGTTTGATGAATTATTTCACTAGCAAACAGTAAAATTACAATCGATGAATTTTAGCACAAATGAGTTATTTGTTTTACGTAGCAAACAATTTAATTGGTGATTTTATTTTAACTACTTAAGTAATAATTTAACTGGTAGATAACAAAATTGTAATTGATCAAATTGACTAAAGATGAGTTATTTGTTGCCTGCAACATTTTAATTGTTTGTTGGGTATTTTTAACCATTTGATGAATAATTTATTTGACAGATAGCAAAAATACAATTGCTAAAATTTATTAAAGATTAGTTTTTCAAATTTTTTTCTTCATGTTATTATATTAAAAGTATTATAGAACACTGAGATCAAATTAATATGAGATTTATAAAGAAATGTCAGTTCATTTTTTTATATAATTTTAAGACATTAATATCAAAAATATATCACAATATATAATTAGCATCACCTATTTTTCAAGGAAAAAGTCCTAAAAATTATTATTATCATTATTCTATATATATATAAAAGCTACATAATCTTAAATTTTTTAAGTTTATTATTTAACTCAGATGTATTGCATTATAAAAAACAATATAAGACTATTAACAATTTTGTTACATGTTAAAAAAAATGGTTTTGACAGTGGCAAAACACAGGACAATTGTTTTTTTTTATTGTAAATAATTTGGCATAATTGTTTTTACTTTTCTTGTCTACGTGTGACTTCATATTTTTTTACGTGATATGAGATTTGAAATATCATACATAAAAAAAAGCCGCAAAAGTAATTTCTTCATAAAAATAACATTGACCAATGAATTATTTTGATTATTATTCTCATTATTACTGTTATGATTGCTAAATTATTCTAATTATTATCACTTCTATTATGAACATTATTGCAAATAAGTAATATTTTAATTATCATTGATAATATTATCGTTGCCACTATCATTATTGCTATCAAAAGAAATGAAAGTTTTTTTTTTTTTAACATCTATTCTTTATATTTTTATATTTTATGTGATATTAGAACACTGGCATTAAAATAATTTGATATTCAAAGAAAACAAATAGTTTATATATCTATATCTATATCTATCTATCTATATATTCTCAGTCATTAATATTAAACACATATCAAAATATATAATTATTCTCAATTTGTCTAGAAAACATATCTTTAAAATAACCATTATCATTATTTTAAACACATTATCAACAATGAGATGAAAACTAAATAATTGAAAGTTTTGTAGGTTGATTATTTTGTTAAGATGTATAGCATTATTAAAAAGAAATATTGGACTGTTAATATTGTTTTCACATGTTAAAAAATTTGTTTTTGGCTACAATGAATCGCAGGGGAAGTGACTCGTATATCTTTTCATTGTAGATGACTTGGGCAAATTTGTCTATCCATTTTGTTTATGTGTTGCCTTGTTTTTTGTTTTATTAACGTGATATTAGATCTGAAATATTATACATAAATATGAAAACACCGACAACATAGGAGACTGCCGAGCACTTTCGGCTGTAGAAGAGAGAAAAGAGGGAAAATATTTTCAATGCCAACTAATAGTTTTTGGCGACCATGGAATGCAACGCACACCACCATGAGGTGGAGAACATGGAGAAGCATCTGGTCACACGCCAGATGGTCATTGTTCACCACCGTGAGTGCCCGCACGTGCCGGCCAAAGGGGGCGTGAGGCTAAAAATTGTCGGCATGTCCGGTGGACGTGTTTATAGTACTCGACAGAGAATATTATTTTAAAATTGGTCAATTATCAAAACACTCATACAACCAATTCATAGTTTTTGTCTTTTATGGAGGTATTTCAGTATTTACACATTAATGTTACTATTCATCCCATAATAAATTAATATTTTAAAAATGGTCATTTACATAAACAACCCTACAACCAATATTGGAATTTTGTATTTTATAGGCGCAAATCAGTATTTGCACATTTATGTCATTGTTCATGGAAAATGGGAAAATACCATGCTACCCCTGCCAACAAAACTTTTTTTTTATCTTATTAGGAGGTATGATGGTTATTTTACTGTGCATAGAAATGTAAAAAAACAAAGATACCCCGGACTCAAGGCTAATATAATTGTGCATTGAGGGGTAAAATAATAATTTTACTATTTCAATCCATAGTAATCTGAGTCTATTGCTACAGTAATCTACAGTAAAACAACAATCTCATTTAGCTTTTAGTGTAATATATATATATCAGAGGATGTTTTTTTGGCGCATATCATATTTCCACATGCTTTAGATATAGGTTTCATGTGATATCAATACTTTATGAGAAACTAACAGTTTTTAAGAGATACTTGTTAAATTCAGTTTGATTTAATAAATTAACCCAAAAAAATTAGAATTTAAAAGTTAACCCAAATCAAGTTCATAATTAAAATTAGTAAAATATTGACTAATCAAAACTTAATTGATCTAATCAAGTTTTTACTGATTGAGTTGATATGATCAACATAGCCTTAACCTTAATGTGTGTACACCAAGAAAAAAAATGAAAAAACTTCATTTTAATAGAAATCATTAACTTGGTGACAATTATGATATGATTTAAATAAAATTGATTAATCCACTAAAATAATCATTTTGACTAGCAATAAAAGAGAGTTAAGAATAGAGTTAAGAATAGGGGCATGCAACATCATTCAACAAATTGCTAAATATCCATTATTCAAGGTTTTTTCTAACAAAAAAAATGCTAATTCCATGTAGAAAGATAATTGAATATGATGTAAAACACTTATCTTAAAATTTTATGGATCAAATTGATAATATCAAGGCTAAAAATAAGTTAGCAAAAAAAACATGAAAGTATCTTATATGAAGCATAAAATTATTGTTTTCTTGTTTTAATTATTTTACTAGTTAAATTTAGATATGAATTCTTTTTTTCTATTTAATTTAGGGTTTTTAATTTAATTCATATTTTACTATTTAGGAATTATAATGTTAAATTGATTTTATTAATTTATGTAAGTTTTAATTCGAAGTCCTTTTCTATATAGGATTTTTGTTTTAATTATAATCCTTTTCTATAAAGGATTTTAGGGCTAATATGAATAGAGATGTTAGTTTATTGTATGGAGATGAAAACTATTATTTAAATTTAATAAATATACTAGAGAATTTTCTTAAGATTTCTTTATAATTTAGTTGGTAAGCTTAGGTCTTAAGAATTCTAGTTTTATTTTTTGCAATATGTTGCATTATGTGGTATCAAAACGGATCAACATCAAGATAGATAACAAACCATGAAGAAAATCATGAATTAGTTGATGGTAACCATCTTTATGATGGTGATGGTAACTAGGGGATGCAAGTTGTTTAAAATTAATTACATTTTCATTTATTAACAACTTTATATAAGCGAGTTTAAACTGAGTTTGATGACATCAGAGTCAAATTAGATGATCTACTAAATGGGTTTTTTGACCTAATGGATACTAATTTGAATTAATCCAAATGAGGTGAGTTTTTTTTGGATATTTATATTATTTGTTCGGTAATGGATATGATGTAAATATTGTTAAATCTAACCCAAATTAACCCAATATTTATAAATATATACAAAACAAATCTCATATGCTTTGGTTCATTTATTGTTTTTTTTATCTAAAGTTTGAGAAATTATAGTTTTCCTTTTATATAATAAATATAAATCTATAAAAGTTTCTCACAAACCCCGTTTCTTTCTCCCCAATATGATCTCTCTTCGGACTATTTCATTTTCATTACATGACATAACTACAGGGAAACACTAAATTTGAAACAAGGGAAAAAAAGCAGAAATATTAATTTTGAAATGATCACAAACTCAAAATAAAATTTGAGAACAATTTTTTTCAAAAAATGCTATCTTAACAAAAGAGAAAATAATAAAAATTAAAAACCAAACCTAAGAACATATATATAAACATGGACAAAAATATGGGCTATTTTAGAAATATAAAAAAATAAAGAAAATAAAATCAAAAATTAAAAGTATAAGGGCCAAAATGAAAACCAAATATATTATCAATTTCAATCAAACAACAAAATTGAAAAAATCAAATCTTCTGTACCGAAATATTAAGAGATTTAAAACCAAACCTAAAATTAAAAGAATAAGGACTGCAATGAAAACGTAATATATAATCAATTTCAATCGAATCACACAATTGAACACATCTCAGGCCACCATGTGCGGCCACGTGCCACACCATAAGGAACAAGATGACGCATCTAAAGAGATGCTGGATGGACATTTTCCACCACTGGACGACGCTGTACCCGCCGCCCGAAATGAATGTGAAGTTGAATACTGTCGGCCACGTGTGTCACATGCACCCATAATATTCGGAGGAAAATAATTTTAAAATGGTAAATTACCGTAACACCCCTACATCTTCTTCAATTTTATCTTATTGGGGACAAATTAATATTTATTCATTTTTAAAAAATGTGAAATTCCCATGGCACCCTCCCGGCCAGTGCTGATTTTTTTGTCTTTTTCGAGGGATAGAATGATTATTGTACTATACAAAGAAATATAAAAAAAAATCAATAAACTGGTGAATCGAACCAAAAATATGCAATTATCGTGGAACCTCTCTAGGCAGCTGCTGTTTTTTGTCTTTGTTTAGGGTTATAATGATTGTTTTATTGTACAAAAAAATATAAAAAAATCAATAAACTGGTGACCCGACCGAACCAAACTGAAAACTGAACTGACTGAGCAACTCTATTGTAATCCACAATGATTTCACTCACATGCTATATTTAATGAACCATGAACTCTTTTATTATATAGTATATTTTTTAAACCTAATTCGAGCCATTAGGTTGACCTGTGATCTAGGGCCTCAGTCAAGTTGGGTTTTAATAAAAATAAAAGGAGAATTAACCCAGTATGATTTAGTTTAAGACTTGGGTTGATCCACGATCCAATTAACCTAAAAAAATCATGCCCCTAAACTTTTCCAGATAATGATTCTAGATGATGGCAGCTAAGGGCATGATTATGCCTTCAATCTTGTGAAAAGAGAAAATATTACATAGTACGCAACATGACAAAGCACGAAAAAAATTGGTGAAAGAAAAAACAAACAACCATATTATTCCATCAAGACATCCATCAACCAATTAAGGTTACAAGTGCAATATGTGAACGGAAAAGAGAAAAAAATCAACCATAATTGAGCCGAAAAAAGTCATTTTGCACGAAGAAGCTTCCATCTTGTGTTGGAATCAAGTGAAACATCTGCAAAAACATTCAGGGAATTTGATTTTAACCTCAATATATTCTCCAGATTCTCTTGCATGTATTCTACTATATTAATCAATGTTCATACCTGGCTAAATCTCAACTGGTGCTCCTCTCCAGGCAACTGGAGGCTGCCACTCACAAACACGACAATGCCTCCTCCATAAGCTGAGGGCTGTGAATCAATGGTGCTAATCGTATGTTTGCTGTTACCAAATGGCAAGCTGTTTAGCTTACAAGAGATATCGCCGGTCCCAACAATCTTCTGGCCCTCAAATGTCAGCATGGAGGTAGGCTGGTAAAGTGAAGCAAGAGAGGATCGATCATTGTCGAAAAGATTGTAGTAATGATCCACAAATGCCTTCCCCACCACCTCAACCTGTTCTTGCTCATGGCATCTCTCCGTCTCCATTTTTATGTGATTTTCGTCTCCTCCACCACCAGGCCATGCTATATTATATAAGCAAACGAATATGCTACGAAGAGCTTTGGCCTTGAAAGGGGGGAAAGCGAGAAAAGTTGATATTGCTTTGCCTCCTAAATAGACACTAGATGACCATCACACCCTTGTTATGGCATCTGATTCAGGGAAAAGGAGGGCATTATGGTAATTGGAGACAATTTCAATCGAGAATCTGAACCGCTGTGTTCCTACGCAAAGTTGCATGGGGTTTGAAATGGAGAAAAGGATCGACGTTGGAGCAAGTAAGGCCTGGCATCCACGATAACTTTCAAGCTTTTCTGCCGTCCAAATTACCCTTTTGTGTCATATAGCAGGACCTCTTCCTTCTTTTTAAATGCGTGTTTGCTGGCTTATAGGTTACACAATGGTCATGCGCGGTATTTTGAGGGTGTTTCTTGGCTTATAGGTTTCCAATCATTCTCACCAATCCAACTTAAATTGGGTATAATAAACAAACACAACCTATAAAGATAGTTGGGATCCGGCTGGAAGAAAAATATACATTTCCCTGTGTGAAAAGTTTCGAATGCCCTCTTGACATCTGATGAAAAAGGTAAGTATCCAACTAAGTTTTGGCAGCTAGGAGGCCAACAAAAAACTTGCGATGTATACAACAGGTCTCAAACTCGAGTTAAGTCGTGCACTCCTTGCAAAAATCTAAAATAATCAAGGTTTTACTCGTTCATCTAAATCCATAAAATACACTTTCTGAAAGATAGAGTTTTCTCGCATCTAAAAAATAAAAAAAACAAAAGCTAGGAGGAAGCATCAGGGTAAAAGATTTTGAGCTGCGTTAACATTAATCACATAATGGGGGACCATAGCTTTCTAGGAATGGGAAAAGATCATATGGTTCCTCTCTCCCGTTGTATTTGCATTTCAAAGCTACAATGGCTACAACGCTCCAGTAATTTGCAGTGATATGGACCAGTACATAACACAGTTTTTTTAGCATAAAAAGCAATCAGTCAAATCTGTTGCATGACATAGATCATGGAGTTAGCCCATTAGAGGTTTTATGAAATGTCCCTCGAAGGGAACCGTGGAGCAAGGGGAGGCCGTATAGCCCTCATCTCAAGGCAGGTTTTAGGGATATTTATCACAAGATAGAAAATAAAAGATAAAGAAACTCCACCAGGCTTTATTCCGAGAAACCACAGCACACAAAACTTTTTTTCTTTCTGCTTTTCATCTAAAGCAAACATTCTCCAATCACATCATACTTGTCAACAACAACATGCTCTGAAGAGAATAAGAGAAATAAAATAAAGAGGAGCACCTGTGAAAACTTAAGAATTCAAGGAACTCAAAAGGAGAAGATGACATTTGAGAGCATGGCATTCCAACTCGATTCATTAAGTTCACAGTTCAAGCTGTATTATCAGGGACATAGGATACACAGTTTACTTCTAGTTTTGACCACAAGAAGTCAACAGCAACTTGGTCCAGTGACCAGGTGCGATCAGCAGCCACAGGCTTGAGTAGAAAGTTGACTTCCAAAGAATGAAATGAAGAATTCTATACTATTGAGCATTAAGACATCAATTCTCCAAAATTTTGGACAGAAAACGCAAATGAGAAATATGTACACTATCTGCTCAACAATGAGCCCTTCCTGCCACATGGCTGAACCAATCTTTTTGGCCTAAATCAAATACAACCCCCAAATTCCCTCAGCCTGTTATTCAGCTTACTATCAAACAACTACTCTGAATCAAACTCCACAAGGCAAAAGAACTATAACTTCCCAAGCTCCTTATTTACTGACAAAATATAAAAAGAGCATATATAAACCACAGTTGCGATCCAAAAACAGGCTTCAGCATCTAAGTTGCATAGAAAACTTCTAATAGTGTGGAATAGACAAATTTAAATCATATTATAAACTATCAGCAAAGATTAAAGACGAGTTCAGGCATGCCCAAACCTCAGCAAGCAGCCTTTAACACCAAATATTGGATTAAGAGCTGCACACCCATGTACCAATAGGACACCTTAGTTATACTTTTGGGAATTAAGCATAAATGTCATTTAGAAAACAGAAAGCGACTAAAATCAACAACTCAAAGTCCCTAAACATACTAAAAATTTCTTTCAACAAATAATACGCTTGACCCCATGTCAAGTATTTACCACTCTTACACAAAATAACAGCATCTTTAATTTAAGAAATCAATACTAGACAGCAATGGTTTTCATGAATTCTATTCCAAGACAAATGTTCGCATTTAGCATGGATATTTAGCATCAATTTGGAACAGTTCAATTGAAGAGAATTTGTGTAAGAATTATGCATCCAACACCCTAAATAATATATCTTGATTTCAAAGTCAACACTTTCAACAATGCAAGTTGACAATATCATTTAGACGATCAAAAACTTTCCCCAAAGCTAGAATAACAGTAATGACTGAAAGGCTCATTATCTCTGCTGCGGCCTAAAGTACTGCAAGAGTTCAACAAAGCACGCTCAAGAAACACAATGGTCTTCTGTCAAGTTGCCTAGGAACATCTAAAGTGTAAAACAGAAAACATCAAGTCCAATTGTTGACTGTTAATTGAAGCAAAGATTGAGCTCCTGAATGCATCTAGCACCAAAATTTAAACAAGTCTTTGCATATCACACAAATTTTACATAACACAAAAATTCCCAGAATTCTAAGCCACCTTTGTAATTTCAAGTTCAGTTCTAAGCATACTAGAATCCCATTAAAGTATAAACTGATGAAAATTCCAATCACTGTTACAAAATCTATTCGCACAAATCTATATTGCACAAAAAAAACACATTAATCAGTACTTGTATTCATATTCATCAATAGGTAAACTAATACATCAAACTTCAACAACAATTTAGTTTAACAATAATATCATAGCCCTTTAACTCTCCAAACTCAAGCTTGACCTTACTCTTCACCCTTATACCATTGTGTGAAAAACTTTAGGAATAAAACTTAAAGCACCAGACTTTAAACTTTTGCCTCTAGAGGAATCATAGCCATTTGGATCCTACAACAAATGGCCATTCATTCACAAACTAAATGGTTTTAAGCAGTCAAATTATACAACAATTAATTTTACTAAACATATAGCTACATTTCCTTTCAAGCAAATATAAAATAATCATTACATCTAAAAGTAAGAAACTTGTCGCAAGCATAAGCTTGCTGTTCAACAACTACACAACCACGTATATTAATCAAAACTTCCATCACAATACAAAAGAATCCTGGAATTTCATGCCACTTATATTGTAATTTCAAGTTCAGTTCTAAGCATATCAGATCATATTTAAGGGTAAACTACTTAAAATTCCAATCACCTTAAACAAAATCCTTTAGCAAACAGCTACATTGCGTAAAAACAAAAATTAATCAGTGCTAATATTCTTGTAAAGGTACACTGATACATCAGATTCTCATACCAGCTTACTTAACAAAGCAGCAAAATGTTCATAACCTCGTACCCGACAAACTCAAAACAACTTCTTCCTCAACTCCAACTTGTAGGCCAAAACGCATGGACACCATAACCAGTCTTCCAATTATCTAAATGAACAACCTTCCTAACAGCCCAAAACGAAATAACCAACGCAACACCCATAACAACCCGCTGCGCCGTCCTGTTCTTCACTCTCACAAGAACATGAGTAACAACACCCAACAACAAGCCAACAATCGTGTACAAAAACCCGACCGCAAAACCTTCCGCTCCTAACTGCATTCCAGACCCTTGATAGAAAAACACCAGCTTACTCGGATCATTCCTATCTGCCAAAAACATCGGCATTTTCCTAATTATATTAAACATAGCACCAGAAACACTGAAAAAGTAAACAAACACTGCGCCGAGCAACCAGACTTTCCAATCATGCAAGAAAGTGTCTTTAGTGAGAAGTTTCTTGATAAAAAAGAAGGCCCAGATCAACAAAATCACTCCCAAGAAAGCGATTTGATTGGTGGATAACATCGGTGGCCGATTAATGGGACCCACAGTAAGTTTTGTCCTGGATTCAACAAACTCCGCCATTGATTCCGCCATCCGCGAAAAATCACCTTGGTCCATCTGCTCTGAATCCTTTGGATTCTTGACATTAGGCCCCACAAGTCGGATGTGGGGAAGGGAGTTGACGCCGAAGAGGGAGAATGAGTTCTGGGATTCCTTGAATTCGATCTCGCAGAAGAAGAGGGAGGAGGCAGACGACGCGTCATTGTTGGAGATGAAGGAGGAGGATAAGAGGGAGAATTCTGTGTGGAGATCTTGGAGGTGGAGTTCGGTTTTGGAGTGGAGGTGTTTAGCGTCGAAGAAGATGAGGAGAGAGTAAGGGCGAGGGGTTTTGGTGGAGGTTAAGAAACGGGAGACTATGTGGTCGTTTAAGTGGATGACACCAGATTTGGATTGAGATTGGAGGTAGAGGAGTTCGGTGACCAGGTCGGAGGACTCGGAATCGGAGTCAGAGTCGGGGTCGGCGGTGGAGTGGTGGAGGAAGACGGAGAGGAAGGTTGTGAAGAGGAGGAGAGAGAGGAGGAGGGTTGGTGAGATCGCCATCTTGGAGTACAGTGAGAATCGAGCGAGCCGGAGAGGGGAAGGCCTAGACGTTTGGGATTTTTGAGTGTAAAGTAGCCAATGAAATAGTGACACGTGTTCATTTGTGACACCCTTCTATGTTTCTTATTGGTGCATTTTAGTAAATGAATTGACTTTTTCTCTCTCTCCTGCGTTAGTCACACCCGTTCAGATGATTTTTAAATGTTTCTTACAAATATTTTTATATAAAAATATACTAAATTATTTTTTTTTAATAATTTTAATATACTATAAATTTTTTTTCATAAGGAGTAAAGATGCATGAAGAATATTGAAGATAATTTATATATATAATTATGGAAGGTATAGCTTTAACCTACTCTAAGATATTTATTTTGAATGATTGAAAAATATATTAAAATAAAATTATTTAGAATTATTTAAAAAACACTAGTTTTATTATTTTTAATTAAAATTTTAAAATAAAATAAAATATATATTATTAATATTCTAGAATACAACAAAGATGACGACATGCAGAAACATTAAAAACAGACACACAATCAGTCATCCGTAACAGTTCCCATTATCATCTTCTTTGACACCGGCGAGATTGTCATCACATCACTGACAAAACCTTTACCCATCATCAATTCTCTCTCTCTCTTTCTCTCTCCCACAGTAACCGTTTGTAGCTCCCTCCCTCCCTCTCTCTCTCTCTCTCCTACAACGTCGACAACTTCCTCACTCTTTTCTCTAGCAGCAGTTTCAGACCACCTTTCTTAACACCGATGACCTCTCCTCATTTTCAACAACTCCACCGTGATCTCCAGCAGCAACAACCAGCTACGGTGCAGAAGTAGCGACGAACTCCACCAAAGACCAGCAAGCTTCAAGCGTTTCTCCCAACCACAAATTCCGATGCCACTACCATAGGAAGAACCACCTCGACCAATTCTACATGACAAAAGTGACAGGTATGCCGATCGTCACACTCCACCCACCACCTTTTCACTTTTCACCATTGTGGTGAACAATGCGAGAAGTGAATTAATTTAGTGGGGAAGTGACTTACACCCACTGTTCACGTGCGAAAAAGTGGGCTGGATGGCCCGACTACTGGAAAATGAGTGGGCCTATCGTCCCACCTAGCTGGAGCCCAGCCACCCAGAAAAATTAAAAAAAAATACAAAATTTGTATTAAAAAAATCTTTTTCTTAAAAAAATTTAAGCAAAAAAAATGTGTTGTTTTTGTGTATACGACCAAATTCCAAGGTTTTTACATTGTAAAGTACATTAACATATAGTTAAAAATAGGGATTTCAATGTAATATAAATTCTTTTTTCCGGTTAGGTTTTCAACTCCTATTTAGGCAGAGACTCTCTCACGAAGAGAAATCTACCTCTAGCTTTAGGAAAGACCAACAATTAAAAAAAATCAAACTTAGAAAAACAATCAAACAACAAATGCAGCTTGCCTTAGGTAGGGTGCATTGTGGGTGATACATCTTTCTCCTTACACAACAAGTCCCCTACTCCAGACTCTTGTAGACCAATAGATTTTCTAGTAACCTTAATACTAGGTGACGACTCCTAAGAATTATGATCATAATTTTACGACTATAAAACCTCTTCTTTTATTGTATGTCATTCTCCCTTCCAGGGATGGCAGGGCGCGAAGCGTGAAAAAACATCATCGCGACAAATGACGACTCCATTGGGAAATGTTTTCGGACTGAGCTTTGTTTGTTTGTTTGATTGTTCTTTTAGTTACACGTATTTTTACTGCTTTAGCATACATTTTTATTCTTAGTACATATTAGCATCAATTAATGTCATCATGCATTTTAATTTTGTAAATAAACCCAATTTTTAGGATAGACGGGGAGTAGCGGTCTGCCTCATGACTTTCAATTAGAGTTCAGATTCGCAAAATGTCCAACCATGAACAGTGAGTTTACCTGATAATGGCAGTCATATTGTGCCCCAACCATTTTTGATAAACCCCTACACCACCTTCATGTGAGGTGATCACTAGACAGTTTATAGACCTTATGAGACTAAATAGAAAGCCTATCCTTCATGCAATAACTTAGAACCTAGGATACAAACTCTCCAGTAATTCATTTCTTTTTTGTGTGTGTGTGTTTTTGAGGAAATTATTAGACCAAGACTATGACCTTTTTGGAATATGGGGAATGATATGAGATGATGCAATTAACCGAAGGAGATTGCCCAAGGGCTAAAGTCAATGAATTGTCACACATGACCAAAATCCACTGCTCCATAGAAAATATGAATAGGCTTATGCTCATCCTGGGGTATGTAGATGAGGCGTTATTTGAAGTAAGATATGAGAGAATCGCTTGTCTTATGCAAATCCCAGCTCAAATATCAATAGTCAAGGCCCTTTTGTATTTTTGGAATCCAGCTACCGATGTTTTACCTTTGGGGATATCGACATGACCCCTATTATAGAGGAATATGCTCAACTCCTAAGTTTCCCTCACAACCCTCACATAATTTATTTCTGGCAGAAAATTGATAATACAGTTCAAGAGGTTGTTAAGCTTCTATGCTTGGATCAAGTAGGCCATACATGACATCCTCCAGAGTTTTCAAGTGGGAGGTGATTGAGAGAAAGTTCGAAACAAGTAAAGCTAAAGGGAGGCTCAGAGAAGAAGTGTATTGGTCGGTGGCTTTTGCTTTTTTTGGTTTAGTATTGTTCCCTTCAGAAGATGCTAAAATTATTAGCATGGAAACGACCAATGCTTTTGCTCATTATAAGCAAGGAAGGAATAATCCTGTTTTAGCTATATTGATCGAAACTTTTTCGTCTTTGAACCATTGCAGGTTGCACGGGAAAGGACCAATACGGTGTTGCATCCCTTTATTGTTCACGTGGATTGTCAGTCACTTGGAAATCCCGAGGGAAGTTTCTGACAATTTTTGGTTGTTTAACATGAGGCCTCTAGTAACTAGACATTTTGGGGGACATAATATGTACCAAGAATTAGGGGGTGGCCGAGTACACCGGTTCTTTTAGAGAAGTTAATTCATTGGTTGTGTTTGAAGTTATTAAGAGTGAATGGGGTCAACCTATTTTAGTTGGAAAGGAGCTCCACTCGAAAGAGTCTTCTGTTAGCCCTAGTTACCTAGCATGAAGGAGTTACGAAGCACCTCAGATTGTTGTAAGCCAAAGCCTGGTGTGAGATAAGGCGCCCATTATCGTTGAGACTAAAAGAAAAAGGGTTGGCAAAGGGAACCTGCAAGAGGAGTTGGATAAGCTAGGGATTGAGCTCAGCAACAATAAAAGCCATAAAAAAAAATTCTCGAGGAGTAACTTTTGGAAGAAGAACGGATGAGGGTTTCTTTTGATCAACCATTGCAAGGAAAAGAGGATGAGCAGATTGACAAGTTGATCCGAGAAACAAGTTAGCTACAAGAAAGGAGTTCTTGATACGATGAAATAAGCATGAAATGATAGAAATGATAGAAAGGAGTTCTTAATAAGAGTTTTATTATATATATATTGCAAACAATACAATAATGTTCACTCTCGGATAGAAATGATAAAATCCAAATAACCAAATGACCACACCAGGTAATGGTGGATGCTCTACGAGCTAGAGTTTTTCCCATATAACAAAAAGAAGAAGAAAAAAACAACTATTGTCACGCCAAATCCATTCTCTTTTTGATTTAAAACAAGCAAACAACCGAAAGAGACAATCAAGAATAGGAATTCTCCTATTCAGGCATCTGGATTGGCCAAGAAGTAGGCTTCAATAACCTTGAACAAGCCTGCTGTTTTCTTGCCATACACATCGTTGATCTGATCTTTGTTGATCTCAGCATCACCCTTGATGTGATAAGTGCTGGTTCTCTTGCAAATGGATCCTCCCTCGGGAGTTGGCACGAACTTGTGCTCATAAGTCACCTTTTCAACTGCATCCTTCCAAACATTAGCTTCAATCAAGCTGAAGCTGTAGGTCAGGTTCTCTTCGTCGATTGCTTCAATCTTTTGCTTGGCATAACTGAGTTCTTTGCCTGCAAAAACAATCAAATTGTGACTTCATTGTGCGGTTTATATAGCGAGTGGTACGCTGATTCAAGGCTGTCGAGTTCAATAAAAGCTATTATAACAAGTAATATACCAACCTTCAACAAAAGTGATCTTTCTGATGGTTCCAGGCCCTCCATTTCCTTCAATTATCTCACAGCTTTTAATATGCTCCGGTAGAATCTTAGGCAATAGAGTGTCGATTTCAAGGCAGTATGCCCTGAAAACCTTGGCTGGGGCGACAGCAACGGCAAACTCATTTTCCAAAGTGATGACACCCATTATAACTTGGAATTTGAGAAGATCACAAAAGATTGAAAAGGGGGAGATGTTTTGTTGATTTGTATGATGTTTTTTTGGTGCTGAAATAAGAGTAGGAGAGGGAAGTATTTATAGGATGAAATTGAAGGTTTTGTGGTGTGAAACGATCACATACATGCATCAAAGAGCACTGCTAAATTCTTCAACTACTGTTCATTGTCATTCTTTGCTTTAAATAATATATATGAAGTGGTCAAATAAATCATCTTTGAGACTAAATAAAATTCTTAATTGAATATGTATGCTCTGCATTATTTATTCAATAAAATAGAAAGAGGGAAATCCCAGCAAATCAATTTGAAGGAAAAATATTTAGAGAAAACGTGATTTGAAACTTAAAAGTCAAGCCTAAATTTATATTTAAGCAATGTTTTTCCAATTTTTATTATATTTCTTCACTCTTTTCATGTCGCTAATAAATGATTATAAGAGATTAGAGATGGGAATTGAAGAAAAGCCACCGGAACAGTATAACAACAAAGAAGGCAAGCAATCATTAGCAGATGGTGAAGTGAAGCGCCTACCAATGTAGAAGGTATAATTTGATAGGCCTCCAAACAATATAATCGTCAACTATATAACAAATAAATAGTATCCCGTCTCTCTTTTTAAGGAATTGATGAAGGAACTCCAAGTTAATTTATTCTTAAAAATAATTTTGTAGGCACACCCAAACTGCATTAGTTAAAAAGGTACATCTTTAATTAGTTTTCAAAGTATAGCCGACTCTCAATTACGTTCCTACGAAATCTGTTGTATCGATTTAGACTTGCATAGTTTTCAAAAATTCTTGAATAATTGATTCGTCCTATTTTCTTATAATTTTTTACCAAAATAAATTACTAATATTTTTTTGAATGATAATTTTCAATTATGATCCCATTTATGTGATATAAATTAATGAAAAGAATTACTCGTGTGAGGAAAGTTGAATGAGGGGCAGTTGGCGTTGCTGACTTGAAGAGAACGTCCGGCTGGTGGCACAGGAGATGCTGACGGAGAGAAAGGTGGTCAAAGCTACCTGCGTGAGGAATAATACGGAGTTTTCGTCAATGCTGGTGGTCATGCCGAGAGGGTTACCTCTTCAATTGATCATCGTTTGAAGGCAGCGTGGGCTTTGCAATGATGGAGGAGATGACACGGTGCTCTGTATCAGATCTAGATACAAAAACTAGAGTATTGGCTCCCTTCAAACGATGTATTTTTTTGACAAATCTGATTTCATCCCTCAATTTTTAGTTGGTCTAATTCCACTCTTGATGGATTTTAAACTTTTAATTTCGTGTAGTTTTATCCCCACCAAACATCAATAGTAGCCCTGAATTTATGTGCCTTTTTTATTTTAATTTTTGGTTTGTATTTATACAATTTGATCCTAAATTCACCATTAAACTTTTGAATTTTCTAGATTCACCCTTTAATTTTGCCCAATTAACTTGGGAAAAATTAAATTTGGTATACTAGAAGTCTAATCTTCTTCATTAAGCCTAAATTAGGCTTTGAAACTTAAATTTTAACCAATTAAGGCCCTAATAAAATTAATTTGACCCATTTAAAGTATAATTACATCCTTGCATATAATTAAATCCTTCAATTGGAGTCAAATTAATTCTTGTACATATTTAGTATTTAATTTAGCCCATGATTAAATTAAATTGACTTATGAAAAATCTAATCATGTCCTTGGACTTAATATATATGCAGATTTGCCTGATCATAATTTATTTTGACCTTGCTTCTGCATTTTTCTTTAGCTTTTTGGCAGAATAGGAGTATGATTGAGCTTTTGGATTTATCAAAATTTCCTTGATTCTTTCTCCCTAAACAATCCCTCTTACTAAGGAATAACTTAGAAATGAGTTATGACAATTATATGGATTGAAATAATTTTAAATAATATAGTTTGGAAGATTCACAAAATTAGTGATAGTCTTTGATTACCATCGGAAAAATTTAGATCACATGTTATTTTTGAAGAAACAACAAGGTAAGATTACAATACTCATTTTATATGTATATGATGTTAAGGAACCATATCACCTAAAAGCTCAAGCTGTTAGGTGAAACCCCAGAATATGATTTATAT
The DNA here is from genome assembly GCA_025169955.1 of Salix arbutifolia. NCBI lineage: Eukaryota > Viridiplantae > Streptophyta > Magnoliopsida > Malpighiales > Salicaceae > Salix > Salix arbutifolia. Next base: position 1,724,945 of record CM045912.1, read on the forward strand.
TATTCTTTAACACACATCCCAAGTGAAAACCCTTTGGGCTTGAAACTTGCACATAGGCTTACTCTATCATATGCTTGATTTTTATCAAATAGAATGAGGGTGGTGAGATTCGAACTCGTGACCGCTAGGTCAATAAGGTTCTGATACCATGTTAAGGAATCATCTCATCTAAAAGTTTAAGCTTTTAAGTGAGATGATTGTTTAACATATGATACGGTGGTTTAGGAAAATAGTACTGAAGAAAGGAAAGCCCTACAAGTTATGAAAGATATAGGTCTATTAAGATATTTTCTTTGAATCTAACATGCTAACTAGTTGATACACTAGTAGAAAAAAGAATAAAATTATATGTTAAGATCAGTTAGATACCCACTATTAAATAAGGATACAATTAACTTGGACATTGATGTACTTAGCACACACGAGATCAAATTGACTCATGCATCGAGAATTATTAGTTAGTTTATGCATAATTGTAGAGAAAAACTTTTAAATATAGTTAGGCATATTTTGAGATAGATAAAGTTTGCACGTAGAAGTTTTTCTTAAAAGTAACATAAAAATAAGACAGAAAGTGAAGTTTGTTAAGGAACCATCTCACCTAAAAGCTTAAGCTTATAGGTGAGGTGGTTCCTTAACATGGTATCAGAGCCTTGTTGACCCAGCGGTCACGAGTTCGAATTTCACCACCCCCATTCTATTTGATAAAAACCAAGCACAAGGTGATGTGGGGCTGTGTAAGTTTCAAACCCAAAGAGCTTTCACTTGAGGGGGTGTGTTAGAGAATAATATAAATCATATTCTAGGACCTCACTTATAAGCTTGAGCTTTTAGGTGAGATGGTTCCTTAACAAAGTTTGATTAAAAATAATAATTTAACCATGTACCTTTGTCATATAAAATATTTCTAATACATGATATGTTTTTTCTCTTAAATATATTATCATTTGAATAAAAAAATATGGGAAAGAGGATAAAGGTCCATATATTGAAGTATTATGTAAAAATATGTAAGGAAAAAAACACCTTCGATGCATAAATTCAAAGTTAACACTTGACAACATGGTGATTTTTATTATGTAATTTGTTAAAAATACAATAACACCGACTATTGAATACACAATTGCTTCAATACAATTAACAAAATGACCACAAAATCAAACACTTCAAGGTTGAAAGATTTATCGAAAAGAAGAAGAGAAACAGAAACCACAATGCCAAAGCCAGAACATAAACACACACAAAAAAATAGCCTCACGAAAGAGACAATGAAGCATAGGAACTCTCATATTTAGGCATCTGGATTGGCCAAGAAGTAGGCTTCAATAGCTTTGAACAAGCCCGCTGTCTTTTTGCCATACACATCCTTGATTTCATCTTTGTTGATCTCAGCATCACCCTTGATGTGATAAGTGCTGGTTCTCTTGCAAATGGATCCTCCCTCGGGAGTTGGCTCGAACTTGTGCTCATAAGTCACCTTTTCAACTGCATCCTTCCAAACATTAGCTTCAATCAAGCTGAAGCTGTAGGTCAAGTTCTCTTCGTCAATAGCCTCAATCTTCTGCTTGGCATAACTGAGTTCTTTGCCTGCAAGTAAAATATCAAGTCGTTACTTCTTTATTCAGTGCATGCAGCGAGTTGTATGCTAATTTAAAGTAATTGCAATAAATAATATATTAACCTTCAGTAAAAGTGATCTTCCTGATGGTTCCTGGCCCTCCATTTCCTTCAACTATCTCGGAGCTTTTAATGTGTTCTGGTAGAATTTTAGGCAAAAGAGTGTCGGTGTCAATGCAGTATGCCTTGAAAAGCTTGGCTGGAGAGACAACAACGACAAACTCATTTTCCAAAGTGATGACACCCATTATAACTTGTGATTTTAAGAGATCACAGAAGATTGAGAAGGAGAGGGATATTTTTATATGGAAGATGTTTTTGGGATGCTGAAACAGGAGGAGGAGAGGTAGTATTTATAGCATGAAATTGAAGTCTATGTGGTGTGAAAGGATCACATATTTGTATTGATGACCAGCACTGAATTCTTCACATTCTGTTCAAGGTCATTATCTGTTTTAAATAATCTATATGAATCCATATAAAAATTTTAATTGATTAAAAAGGGTATGATTTCTAGAACATCAATTTCATAGTAGTTGAATATCCTGATCCTTACCGGAAGAAGTCATAACAAAAAGGAAGCGTTTCGTTATTAGCTGGTCGGACGCAGGCCGGAAAAAGAGGCAGTCCTACATGCTGGGCGCAGCCCCATTACGTAGTCTTTCAAAAATCAACAATGCAAAAAATATAAATAAAAAAAGGCAGGGGATACATAAGAAAAGTCACAGGTCAAAACATCCACATATCTGACTATTATGTTTAATGCTTATTAAATTGTACTAATTCGTATCTAGTCATTTCATCTAATCATTTATTATATTATTACTAGACACAAAGGAGGGATAACTTTGTTTGATAATAATATAAATTATATTTTGAAATCTCACTTAACAGCTTAAATTTTTAAGAAAATGATTTCTTAACAAACTTGACTAATGGGATTTAGTTATTGTTTGGCTAATTAAGGCTATTTTTTAAAATATTTTTTATTTAGAAATTTTCAAAATAATATATTTTATTTTTTATAAATTATTTTTAACATCAATATATAAAAAAAATCTAAGAACACTAAAATAAAAAATAAAAAGATAATTTTCAAATATATTTCTATTTTTGAAACGCAATGTCTAAAAGAACCTACGTAGATTTTGAAAGCCATCAGGATATTCAACTACTATGAAATTGATGTTCTAGATATCATCCCCTTTTTAATCTATTAAAAAATTTATATGGTTTCATATACATTATTTAAAACAGATGATGACCATGAACAGAATGTGAAGAATTCAGTACTGGTGTTCAATACAAATATGTGATCCTTTCACACCACATAGCCTTCAATTTCATGCTATAAATACTTCCTCTGCTCCTCTAGTTTCAGCATCCCAAAATCCTCTTCCATATCAACAAAAACTCTCCTCCTTCTCAATCTTCTGTGATCTCATAAAATAACAAGTTATAATGGGTGTCATCACTTTGGAAAATGAGTTTGTCGTTGTTGTCTCTCCAGCCAAGCTTTTCAAGGCATACTGCCTTGACACCGACACTCTTTTGCCTAAAATTCTACCAGAGCACATTAAAAGCTCTGAGATAGTGGAAGGAAATGGAGGGCCAGGAACCATCAGGAAGATCACTTTTACTGAAGGTTAATATATTATTTATTGCAATTACTTTAAATTAGCATACAACTCTCTGCATGCACTGAATAAAGAAGTAACGACTTGATATTTTACTTGCAGGCAAAGAACTCAGTTATGCCAAGCAGAAGATTGAGGCTATTGACGAAGAGAACTTGACCTACAGCTTCAGCTTGATTGAAGCTAATGTTTGGAAGGATGCAGTTGAAAAGGTGACTTATGAGCACAAGTTCGAGCCAACTCCCGAGGGAGGATCCATTTGCAAGAGAACCAGCACTTATCACATCAAGGGTGATGCTGAGATCAACAAAGATGAAATCAAGGATGTGTATGGCAAAAAGACAGCGGGCTTGTTCAAGGCTATTGAAGCCTACTTCTTGGCCAATCCAGATGCCTAAATATGAGAGTTACTATGCTTGATTGTCTCTTTTGGTTGTTTGCTTGTTTTAAATCAAAAGAGATCATGAATGGCTTCCGCGTGACAATAGTTTTTTTTTCTTTTTATTTCTGTTATATGGGAAAAACTGTAGCTCGGAGAGCATCCACCATTACCTGGTGTGGTCCTTTGGTTATTTGTATTTTACCATTTCTATTCGAGAGTGAACATTATTGTATTTGTTGCAATATTTTTTTTTAATAAAACCAACTTGTTATTAAGTTTTATACCAAGTAAATCCACAAATAATGTTGCGATGGTGTTTTTTCACGCTTCACATCGCGCCATCTCCATAAGAGAGAAGGCGCGGGGTTAAAGGAGGATTTTATAGTCGTAAAATCACAATCATAAATGTCAGGAGTCGCCACCTAGCATTAAGATCACTAAAAAACCTAATAGTCTGCGAGAATCTAGGTAAAGAGACTTGCTGTGAAGACACATCACCCCTGAAGCACCATACCTCAGGTAAGTTGCATTGTTTTTTTTCTAAACTAGTTTTTTATTTATTGGTCCATCTTAAGGATAGAGGTAGATCTCTCTTCATGAGAAAGTCTCTACTTCGAAAATTGGACTATTTTAAAGTTTGAAAATTTTAATATTGAAAATCTAACCATTCTTTTTTTTACTATCCGCAGGTGTAATTTAAAACATAATTTTACACCTCGATAGCTAAAACAAAATAATTATTAATTTTATTTAATATTTTGGTCAAATTCCAACGGATAATCGTAAACTAATTACAATATCCAATTTTCGTTCAAAATATATGAAAGATGCAACATATATGTTTTTTTTACGAAAAATATATTTGGAAAACCTTGGAATTCATCCCTTAAACAAATCATTTTTTTGTTTGTTTTTGTAATGTGATATTTTATATTATTTTATTAAAAAAATTTGGACTACGTCTTGCCCACCTAATTGGGTCGGCCTAGCTGGTGGACTTGGGCTGGACCTGGCCCAGCCAACTGGGCTTGTCCGATAGCAGATCCAACCTAAAAATCAAGACATAAAAAAATTAAAATTGCTACACAGTTCACGTATTGCGTGAATAATGCAGAGTGAATTAATTCACTCTTGCACTATTCACGTGTTATTAACAAAGTGGTCGGCCGACAAAGACGAGGGGCTCACCTTCCATTGTCACCAGGTAAAGAATGCCGAGGTGGTTCTTCCTGTGGTGGTTTCTTCAGAAATGGTGGCTTGTGGTGGTAGGGAGGAGCGTCAAACGGGCTAGTTAGCCCTGGAGCTTGTTACCGGCGCAAGAGAAGAAGGGTTGGCCTGTTGCAGGTGCTACCAGCGTTGAGGATGGCTGACAATGCTAGAGGGGAAGCTATTGGTGCTTACCTGGAGGTGTTGATGCTGGAGGAGATAGAGCATCAACTGCCACTGGCTTTTTTTTTAGAGAGAGAGAGAGCTGACATCTGCTAGGGAGATGATTGTGGTGCTCGTCAAGAGCTGTTGTAGCTGTCGAGGGAGACGAGAGAGACGTACGACTGAGAAGGAGAGAGAGGGAGTTGTCGGTTGTTACTGTCGGTGCCGAGGAAGAGGGAGAGTTGTTGTTTGTAGTTTTTTACGTTGGCAATAAATCAATCCTCCTGTGTCTGTCTTCTTTACTGGTAATTGTAAAAAATTTCTCATTGTGTTATCGTTGTCTCCCTCAGTTTTTTTTGTTTTTCTACACAATATTATTCCCGTAACAGTAAAATTTTCTCCTTTCACTCCCTTTGTGTTATCTAAATTTGCCCTCTTATGCATGGTGTGATCCGTGCTATTTAGGCAAAAGAGGAGGCATCCCTTCGGCTGCCAATTGTGTACAACATTGGGTTGTCTCTTCTTACCCGCAGCAGCTTCATGTTTGGGAAAATGTGATTTGATTTCTCCATTTGTAATTGTTCTAAAGACACCCCAATTAACTTTATGTTTTTTATTTGTGCAATTTTATCCTTGAAAAAATTCCAACAACAACCTTAGCTTTGCGTGCTGTTTTTATTTTGGTCCTTAGTTCCAGATTTATATGTTTTGACCCTCAATTGATCATTAAACTCTCATTTGTTTTCAATTTGGCCCTTGACTTTGCACAATTAGCCTGAAAAGATTCAATTATGTCTCTGACAATTCCAATATTCTCAATTGAACCTGGATTAAACTCAGGAACTTGATTTTTAATCAATTAAACCCTTATTAAAATTAATCTGGCCTATTTAAAGTGTAATTAAGTCTTTGTACTTAATTAAATCCTTCAATTAGATCCTAAATTAAATCATAAACATAATTATACTTTAAATTTGCCCTCTATTAACTCAAATTGACCTATAAAGTTTTTTATGCCTTCTGGCTTAATTTTTATATATATTAATCCAATAATAAATTATTTTAGCCTTGAATATGCATTTTTCTTCATTTTTTTGGCAAAAATAAGGTACAATCGGACATTCGAGAACGTCTAAATTTTCCTCCTTAGTTTTACCAACGCAATCTCCTTTTATTTTATTTTTGTTATTTTTGTATTATTTTTGGGTAAATTTTGGGAATAACCTAGAATTAGGTTATGACAAATAAATTGAAACAAATTATAATATTTAATACCTAATAAACTCAACATTAAAGGATAAAAAGAAACAATTCTAAATTTTTTTGAAGAGTAAAGAGAAAAATATCTTGGCATTTTTATATTCATTACTTATGAAATGTCAAAGACTTTTAATATATTTTAATTAATAATAATAATAATGTGAAGCAATAACATCCAAAAAAAAATGCAGTACGGGGATAAAATAAAAAATATCGAGTGTGCAGTACCGTAGAAATTAACACATTGACGTAAAAGCTATGATGAGATATGCACTATCCTAAGTATTTTTTAGTAAAATTAATTCAATATTTGTGAAGGGAATTAATTCAATATTTGTCTCACAATCTATTTAAATTCTGTTTAGCATTGCATTTAAAAAAAATTAAAATCAGATTTTTTATTTTAAAATATTTTTTTAAGAGATTTTAAATTATTTTCATGTGCTGTGCTGATATCAAAATTATTTTTAAAAATAAAAAATATCTTAAATAGAAAACATTGTAAAAAACACTAAATCTCATAAATAACCTGAACCACATTGTAAAAAACACTAAATCTCATCAGTCAAGTTATTTCTCTGCGTATAGTAATAATATAATAAATGATTAGATGAATTGACTAGATAGGAATGAGTACAATTTGATCCTTTAATTTAATATTGCTTCTTTATAATATTTAGCCCATCTCTATAAAGGTTTTGACCTGTGACTTTTCTTCTGTATCCCCTGCCTGTTTTAATTTATATTTTTTGCATTATTGATTTTTGAAAGAATGCGGAAAGGGGCTGCGCCCAGCATGTAGGACTACCTCTTTTTCCAGCCTCCGTCCGACCAGCTAATAACAAAAGACTTCCTATCGTTATGACTTCTACCTGGAAGGATCAGGATATTCAACTACGATGAAATTGAAGTTCTAGAAATCATCCCCTTTTTAATCTATTAAATTTTTTATATGGTTTCGTATAAATGATTTAAAACAGATAATGACCATGAACAGAAAGTGAAGAATTCAGTACTGGTCTGCCATACAAATATGTGATCCTTTCACACCACATAGACTTCAATTTCATGCTATAAATACGACCTCTCCTCCTCCTGTTTCAGCATCCCAAAAACATCTTCCATATAAAAATATCCCTCCTCCTTCTCAATCTTCTGTGATATTTTAAAATCATAAGTTATAATGGGTGTCATCACTTTGGAAAATGAGTTTGTCGTTGTTGTCTCTCCAGCCAAGCTTTTCAAGGCATACTGCATTGACACCGACACTCTTTTGCCTAAAATTCTACCAGAACACATTAAGAGCTCCGAGATAGTTGAAGGAAATGGGGGCCCTGGAACCATCAGGAAGATCACTTTTACTGAAGGTTAATATATTATTTGTTGCAATTAATTTAAATTAACATCCACTCGCTGCATGCACTGAATAAAGAAGTAACGACTTGATATTTTACTTGCAGGCAAAGAGCTCAGTTATGCCAAGCAGAAGATTGAGGCTATTGATGAAGAGAACTTGACCTACAGCTTCAGCTTGATTGAAGCTAATGTTTGGAAGATGCAGTTGAAAAGGTGACTTATGAGCACAAGTTCGAGCCAACTCCCGAGGGAGGATCCATTTGCAAGAGAACCAGCACTTATTACATCAAGGGTGATGCTGAGATCAACAAAGATCAGATCAATGATGTGTATGGGAAAAAAACAGCAGGCTTGTTCAAGGTTATTGAAGCCTACTTCTTGGCCAATCCAGATGCCTAAATATGAGAGTTCCTATGCTTGATTGTCTCTTTTGTGGGGCCTTTTTTTGTTGTGTGCTTATGTTCTGGCTTAGGCATTGTGGTTTTTGTTTTTCATCTTCTCATCGATAAATCTTTCAACCTTGAAGTATTTTATTTTGTGGTCATTTGGTTAATTGTATCGAAGCAATTGTATTCAATAGTCGGTGTTACTGTAGTTTTTACAAAATACATAATAAAAATCACCATGTTGTCAAGTGTTAACTTTGAATTGATTTGCGATGGAATGTATCAAAGTGTTTTTATGGACCATGTCTCATCATTCTATTATGATGAATGAAGTGCAATGGAGAAGACAAATATCAGATAATCGATGTTGCAATCATTGCTTCATTGAAGTGGAAATGTTATCTCATGCATTGCGTGATTGTCCTAAAACCAGTGAGATTTGGGAGATATCTGTCAAGGTAGAAGAGAGAGACATTTTCTTCAGTCAAAATTTGTATGCATGGTTGATATAAAACCTGTCTATCGGAAACAGAGCAACACGCGGTGTGGATTGGCCACTAGAATTCGCTTTAACATTTTGGTAAATTTGGATTGAGAGATGCAATAGAACACTTGACTCTGATCAGGGTAATTGGCACGAGACTATTTTAGCAATAAAAAAATAGTTGAAGATAGTAAAATTATTTAGATGAGTGGTGATGGGAGGATGAATCATAGTAAGGTAGTACAACAGGTCAACTGGACTTACCCCGCAAATGATTGGATCCAACTCAATGTTGATAGGTGCAGTAAATGAAATCCACGTGAGTCAAGTGCTGGAGGAGTAATTCAGGACAATATGGATTTTTGGATAGTAGGAATTGCAAAAAATAATGATATTTATTCGTTAGTTACTACTGAGTTATAGGTTGTTTATCATGGATTATAACTAACATAGAATAAAAGGTTTAGAAAGGTCGTTTTGGAGTCAAATTCTAGTGTTGTAATTGGGCTTATCAATGGGTATATAGTGAGTACGGATAGAAAGTACAAACCTACCATGCAGATTAAGGGTATGTTGGACGGGGTTTGGGAGGTTAAAACTTTACATGTTTACAAGGAGGCCAATTATATGGTTGATTGGTTTACTAATTATGGGTTAACTAGAGATTTGTTAGACAGAAAGTCTGATGTTCTAGTTGAGTCACCTTTAGGCTTTATATTTTATTGTATTATGACCTAATTGAATCTATTGTAACTCGTTCAGTTTAATAAGGCTTATCCACCCTGATTTTTACCACAAAAAAAACTTTGAATTGATGTGTTGAAGGTGTTTTTTTCCTTACATATTTTTACATAACACTTCAATTTATGGACCTTTATCCTCTTTCCTATATTCTTTTTTTCCAAATGTTAATGTATTTAAGAACAAAAACATATGCCTTGTTGAGTATGTAAACATCAACTATCCTTTAGAAATATTTTTTATGACAAAGGTGTTTAAATAATTTTTTTAATCAAACTTCACTTTCTGTTTAATTTTTATGTTATATTTAAAATTTCTTTTCTAGGTGCAATATTTAGATATCTCAAAATATGCCTAACTATATTCTAAGTTTTTCTCTTGGATTATGCATAATCTAACTAATAATACTCGATGCATTATTTAAATTTGATCTCGTGTGTGCTAAGTACATCAATCTCCAAGTCATTTGTATTATTTAATAGTAGGTATTAAATAACTTTATTCTTTTTCTACTAGTGTATCAACTAGTTAACATGTTAACATATCAGTCTCTAGTAGAAGTTCCAAGGCATTATTGTTTTTTAGATAGAGAAATTCTTTTATGATATCAAGAAATTTAGATTCAAAGAAAATATTTTAATAGACCTATATCTTTCATAACTTGTAGGACCTTCCTTTCTCCAGGACTATTTTCCTAAACCACTATATCATATCCATATAAAATGAGTGTTGTAATCTTACCTTGTTGTTCTTCAAAAATAATATGTGATCTAAATTTGTCTGATTGTAATCGAAGAATATCACTGATTTTGTGAATATTCCAAACCATATTATTAAAGATTGTTTCAATCCATATAATTGTCATAACCCATTTCAAGGTTATCCCTAAAATTTACTAAACAACATATATATATATATATATATATATATATATACATAACAAAAATAAAATAAGAAGGATTGTTTGGGGAGAAATTAATCGAGGAAGATTTGATAAAGGAGTCTTAACCATAGCCCTATTCTACCAAAAAGCTAAAGAAAATGCAGATTCAATGCTAATAGTCGACAACAACAACTCCTCCTTCGTTGTTGTTGGCCATTGAAACAAGGCAATTCCTTGCTCTGATACCACTTGACGCAGAACGGAAGACAAACACGATTTACCAACATAAATCATAAAGAAAATTAAAACACTTTTAATGGAAAGAAACTCAAAATTCTGAATGTCCTGTGTCCTCTGTTCTTTGTCGTTTAAATAGACAAGACCAGATTTCAAAGGTTACAATGTTAAGACAGTAATTCTGCCATAATTCTAAAACGAAAAACAAAATAAATGCAGACAATCTTCCATAATTCTAAAACGGAAAACAAAATAAATGCAGATAAATGCATAATGAAAACATACTTAATTGGGAAATGCAAAAACAGAAATAGAGTAATGGTAGAAATAAAAAATGATGCACATCGCTGGGATTTGGAGACATTGCAAGCCGAGAATCTAGCTTTTAATTTCTGATCTTCTTGCTGCCAGTTGGCTTGTGATTTTTGGACCGTTCCTTCTTCTTCATTTTCTTGTCTAATTCTTCTTCAAATTCTGCAGCCAGTTGTTCTGCGTTAGAATCAATCTCTTCTCTCCACCGTTAACACAAAAAGTCCATGCTAAAGAAGTAAAAATATATGCTAAAAATAAAGTAAAGAATAAACAATCAAACAAATAAATCTCAGTTCAACAATGCCCCTAGCAAAGTCACCATCTATCGCAACAATATTTTTTTTCACGTTTCGCGCCCTGCCATCCCTAGAGAGGGAGATGAAGCGCGGTAAAGGGGTGGTTTATAGTCGTAAAGTTATGACTATAAATTTTAGGAGTCACAACCTATTATTAAGATCACTAGGAAATCTATTGATCTGTGAGAGTCTAGGTAAGGGGACTTGTTGTGCAAGGGGAAGACATATAATCCTCAGTGCATCCTATTTAAGACAAACTGTATTATTGTTTAATTGTTTTTCCTAAACTAGTTTTTATTCATTAGTCTTTCTTAAGGCTCTAAATAGATCTCTATCCGTACCATCCTGTGATAGAGTCTCTATCTATTTAGAAATTGAAAACTTAACCATTCTAAAGTTTGAAAATATTTACATCCACTCCCACATAGGTCGACCACTAGCAACAGTCCTCTCGCCATCAGCAGCATGAACTTTCCTCCTCTCCTTCATAGGTCAACAAAAACTCTTTCCTCCACCTTATTCCAGCGACAAAAACTCCTTATTCTTCCTCACACAGGTAACTTCGATCACCTTTCTCTCCATCAGAACCTCCATCAGAACCTCCTGTTCCACTAGCCGGATGTCCTCTTCAAGTCAACAGCGCTAGGTACCCCTCATGCAACTTTGCTCACACGGGTAATTCTTTTTATTATTTTATATCACATAAATGAGATTATAAATGAAAACTATCATTCTAAAAATATTAATAATTTAGTTTTGTAAAACAAATTATAAGAAAATAGGACGAATCAATTATTCAAGAATTTTTGAAAACTTTGTAAGTCTAAATTGATAAAACAGATTTCGTTTGAACGTAATTGAGAGTCGGCTATACTTTGAAAACTAATTAAAGATGTATCTTTTTAACTAATGCAGTATGGTTGTGCCTACAAAATTATTTTTAAGAATAAATTAACTTGAAGTTCCTTTATCAATTCTTTAAAAAGAGAGACGGAATGCTATTTCTGTGTTATATAGTTGACGATTATATTGTTTGGAGGCCTATCAAATTATACCTTCTACATTGGTAGGCGCTTCACTTCACCATCTGCTAATGATTGCTTGCCTTCTTTGTTGTTATCCTGTTCCGGTGGCTTTTCTTCAACTCCCATCTCTAATCTCTTATAATCATTTATTACCGACATGAAAAGAGTGAAGAAATATAATAAAACTTTGAAAAACATTGCTTAAATATAAATTTAGGCTTGACTTTTAAGTTTCAAATCACGTTTTCTCTAAATACTCAATAAAGAAATTTATTTAATAAAGAATTTTATTTAATAAAGAATTTTATTTAGTCTCAAAGATGATTTATTTGACCACTTCATATATATTATTTAAAGCAAAGAATGACAATGAACAGTAGATGAAGAATTTAGCAGTGCTCTTTGATGCATGTATGTGATCGTTTCACACCACAAAACCTTCAATTTCATCCTATAAATACTTCCCTCTTCTACTCTTATTTCAGCACCAAAAAAACATCATACAAATCAACAAAACCTCTCCCCCTTTTCAATCTTTTGTGATCTTCTCAAATTCCAAGTTATAATGGGTGTCATCACTTTGGAAAATGAGTTCGCCGTTGCTGTCGCCCCAGCCAAGGTTTTCAGGGCATACTGCCTTGAAATCGACACTCTTTTGCCTAGGATTCTACCGGAGCATATTAAAAGCTGTGAGATAATTGAAGGAAATGGAGGGCCCGGAACCATCAGAAAGATCACTTTTGTTGAAGGTTGGTATATTACTTGTTATAATAGCTTTTATTGAACTCGAGAGCTTTGAATCAGCGTACCACTCGCTATATAAACCGCACAAAGAAGTCACAATTTGGTTGTTTTTGCAGGCAAAGAACTCAGTTATGCCAAGCAAAAGATTGAAGCAATCGACGAAGAGAACCTGACCTACAGCTTCAGCTTGATTGAAGCTAATGTTTGGAAGGATGCAGTTGAAAAGGTGACTTATGAGCACAAGTTCGTGCCAACTCCCGAGGGAGGATCCATTTGCAAGAGAACCAGCACTTATCACATCAAGGGTGATGCTGAGATCAACAAAGATCAGATCAACGATGTGTATGGCAAAAAAACAGCAGGCGTGTTCAAGGTTATTGAAGCCTACTTCTTGGCCAATCCAGATGCCTAAATATGAGAGTTCCTATGCTTGATTGTGTCTTTTGGTTGTTTGCTTGTTTTAAATCAAAAAGAGAATGGATTTGGCGTGACAATTGTTGTTTTTTTCTTCTTCTTTTTGTTATATGGGAAAAACTCTAGCTCGTAGAGCATCCACCATTACCTGGTGTGGTCATTTGGTTATTTGTATTTTATCATTTCTATCCGAGAGTGAACATTATTGTATTGTTTGCAATATATTCATAATAAAACTCAACTTGTTATTAAGTTTTTATTATTATTTTTATTATTATTATTATTGTAAGCGTTGATTGTTTGATTGTCAAGAATGTATATACGTCTCTGTGTGGGTGTGTTTGAATTCCATATTATTACAGTAAAAATTAAGAACATGGCATTACTTGCCGAAATAGGGAAATCCAAAAGCGACTCCTTTCTCAACCTCCCATTCCGAAACATTGCATTATTTTACCATTTCTCAAACAGTAAAAATTAAGTCTCTGTGTGTGTATATGTTTTCCGATATTAAAAAACTTTTTTTTTACGTTTTCATCCCTCGTCAACAAATAAAGATCGCTCATTCATGTACATTTTGAATATATGTAATGAAAAATCTCGAGTGTGTAGTACCGTAGAAATTAACACATTGAAGTAAAAGCCATATATGATGAGATATGCATTATCCTAAGTATTTTTTAGTAAGATTAATTCAATATTAGCCTCACAATCTACTTAGGTCCTCTTTGACATTTTGTTTTAAAAGTGCTTTTAAAAAAAACTTGAAAAAATTTTATTTTTATTTTTATTTTTATTTTTACTTTAAATTAAAAATTTTGGTGTTTATAGATCATTTCATGTGCTGATGTGAAAAATATTTATAAAAAAAACATATTATTTTAATGTATTTCTAAATAAAAAACATTTTCAAAAACAATATTATAATAAATAATTAGATGAAATGACTATAGTCAAAATTCAAGAGAAAAAAAAACAGCCCCTTCCCTAGTTTTTATTGTTTTGTTGGCGCTTCCAATGCTTTTTCTGACCACTATTGCCACTATATCCGTCACTACACATCCCATAATCACCAGAAAAGTATCCTCTACATTTCAAAGCAAACCAAGGCCAGTCATCTTCTCCCTTTTCTCCCCTCTCTTCCTCCCCTGTGGTGGCAACTGTCATAGTTTCTTGAATTTTCCAGCCACCACTGTCACCAACAATGCCACTAGGGGAGCTTCCTCTTCACATCAGACTAATCCCTACAGGTAACGACCACATTTATTCTCTTCACCTTCGGTCCTATTCACGTAATACATGAACAATGCCGAGTGAATTTGTTTACTCTGCATTGTTCATGCATTAAGTAAACAATGCCCTGTTCAATTCCTTGGTGTTTTTACAAATAAAAAACAAAGAAATTAAGAAAAAAATCCAAAAAAAATAATTTATATTTCAAGATTTTTGTGATTTCATAGTATTTTTCCTATCAATTTTTGTCAATATTGGTTCATGGATCTACTTTGAAGCATACAGTCTTGGTATAAAAAACTCTTATTTTTCTTTGAAATTTCAAAAAAATATAAAAAATACTTATTTGAAAAATGTAAAAAAATATGTTTTCTTTTCATGCGTATAGCCGAATCCTAAAAAATTTATGAGCATATTTTCACAAAAAATGCATTTTTTCTCATATTTTAAAAATGCAAAATAGATATCATAATTAATTTATGATTATCCGTTAGAGTTCAGTTAAAATATCAATAATCAATCACCAACCATTTTGTTCATTTTTTTGAGTTGTAGATTTAATATTTGTACTGAAAAACTACATTGTAAAGGACACCATTAGATATTAAAATACAATAAATATAGTGCTAAAATTTAGACCTTAGGATGGTAAGGTTTTTGACTCAATGACGTAGAGACTCGCTCACGAAAAGAAATCTACTTTTAACTTTAGAAAGAATAACAAATAGAAATCTGACCAATAGAAATAATTAAATAATAATAGAACTTCTCTTAAATAAAGTGCAGTAGGGATGATTTGTCATTCTGTTCCTCTCACCTTAGGTAGACATATATGACGAGATATGCAGTATCCTAAGTATTTTTCAGTAAAATTAATTCTATGTCTGCGAAGGGCTTTGCTTAGCTGTCACCCTATTAGTCTCAGAATCTACTAATAAATGATTAGATGAGAAAACAAGATAGGAATGAATACAATTTGATCTTTTAATTTAATATTGCTTGAATATATTAATTAGATATGTGGATAAAGGTTTTGACCGGTGACTTTTCCTATGTATCCCCTGCCTTTTTTTATTTATATTTTTTGCATTTTTGATTTTTGAAAGAATACGGAATGGGGCTGCGCCTGCCTCTTTTTCCAGCCTGCGTCCGACCACCTAATAACGAAACACTTCCTTTTTGTTATGACTTCTACCTGTAAGGATCAGGATATTCAACAACGATGAAATTGATGTTCTAGAAATCATACCCTTTTTAATCAATTAAATTTTTTATATGATTTCATATAAATTATTTTATACCAATAATGACCAAGAACAGAGTATGAGGAATTAATTAGCTCCGGTCATCGACACTTGTATGTAATCCATTCACACCATATAGCTTGCAATTTCATGCTATAAATACTTCCTCCCCTCCTCCTGTTTCAGCATCCCAAAAACATCTTCCATATCAACAAAATCTCT
The DNA here is from genome assembly GCA_025169955.1 of Salix arbutifolia. Taxonomy (NCBI): domain Eukaryota; kingdom Viridiplantae; phylum Streptophyta; class Magnoliopsida; order Malpighiales; family Salicaceae; genus Salix; species Salix arbutifolia. The sequence goes on from CM045912.1 coordinate 1,740,786, forward strand.
CCTCCTTCTCAATCTCTTGTGATCTTTTAAAATCACAAGTTATAATGGGTGTCATCACTTTGGAAAATGAGTTTGTCGTTGCTGTCGCTCCAGCCAAGCTTTTCAAGGCATACTGCCTTGACACCGACACTCTTTTGCCTAGAATTCTACCAGAGCACATTAAAAGCTCTGAGATAGTGGAAGGAAATGGGGGGCCAGGAACCATCAGGAAGATCACTTTTACTGAAGGTTAATATATTATTTGTTGCAATTACTTTAAATTAACATCCACTCGCGGCATGCACTGAATAAAGAAGTAACGATTGCTATTTTACTTGCAGGCAAAGAACTCAGTTATGCCAAGCAGAAGATTGAGGCTATTGACGAAGAGAACCTGACCTACAGCTTCAGCTTGATTGAAGCTAATGTTTGGAAGGATGCAGTTGAAAAGGTGACTTATGAGCACAAGTTCGAGCCAACTCCCGAGGGAGGATCCATTTGCAAGAGAACCAGCACTTATCACATCAAGGGTGATGCTGAGATCAACAAAGATGAAATCAACGATGTGTATGGCAAAAAGACAGCGGGCTTGTTCAAAGCTATTGAAGCCTACTTCTTGGCCAATCCAGATGCCTAAATATGATAAATCCCATGTTTGAGAGTCTCTTTGGCGGGGCCTCTTTTTTGTGTGTGTTTATGTTCTGGCTTTGGCATTGTGTTTTTTGTTTTCCTTCTTCTTTTCGATAAATCTTTCAACCTTGTTACTATGGAAAAACGCGAGACTACTGAAGTATATCTACTATTACTTTAGTTGTGTTTGATTTTGTTAATTGTATTGAAGCAATTCTATTCAATAGTCGGTGTTATTGTATTGTTTACAAAATACATAATAAAAATCACCATGTTGTCTAGTGTTAACTTTGAATTGATGTATCGAAGGTGTTTTTTTCCTTACATATTTTTACATAACACTTCAATGTATGGACCTTTATCCTCTTTCCCATATTTTTATTCAAATGGTAATATATTTAAGACAAAAACATACTTTTACATTAAGTCAAAATGAATAATTAAATTTTTAGTAGGACAATTTGATTTAATTAACTGCTAGTTTAAAGTTTAATTATGTTTATGAATTAATTTAGGATCCAATTGAAGGATTTAATTAACTGTAAAGACTTTTAATTAAACTTTAAATTGGTCAAATTAATTTTATTAAGTGTTTAATTGGTGGAAAATTAAGTTTGGAAGCTTGATTATGGTTAAATTGAGAAGATTGGAATTTTCGGAGATGGAATTTATATTTTTACAAAGTCAATTGGGTGAAATTGAGTGTAAAATTACAAGAAAATCAGAACAATCATAAGTTTTTGGGTCAATTAGGTGAAAAATTGAAGAAATCTGAGACCAGGGATTAAAGTGAAAAGGAGCGTAAATTTAAGGGCTTTATTGAAGTTTGATTGATGATAAAATCATAACAATCGTAAGTTAAAGGATCAAATTGAATTTTTGCTGGTCACTATTCATATTCTTCCCCAAAATTATGCCAAAAATCATGCTTTGGTACCAACTTTATAGGTGTATTTAATGTCTTTATTCTTCATCACATTTCACAAAACGTGCACCAAAATGCTCCTCTGATTCTTGATTATACCAGGTATGGCCAGTTTTGGCGGATTGACACTACAAACGTGGTGGTTCAGCCCCACAGTTGACAACTTAGGCAACTTGTTATAGCTGTCAAGTGTGACAGTTTATGCACCTACTTTGAGGCAATGATTAGGATGGTTCTACTTTGAACCAATTGCTAAAATTTAACCCACGTATAGAAAAGATACCCCTCGTCCACCAATTATAAATAGAGCCTAAATCAATGGCCTTAGGGGGGAGAAATTAGGAGCCATAATTTAGAGAAAAAAACAACCTTTCCCGAGTTTTTATTGTTTCGTCGGAGCTTCCTTTGTTTTTTTGGCCACCACCATCTGTATTACCAACACATCCCTTAGCCATCAAAAAAGTATCCTCTACATTTCGGAGCAACCCAAGACCGGTCATCTTCTCCCTTTTCTCCCCTCTTTTCCTCCCCGTTACGGCAACTATAATAATTTCTTGGATTTTCCAACCAACTTTGATCACCACTGTCACCAACAATGCCACCAGCGGAGCTTTCTCTTCACATCGGACTACTCCACTGCAGGTAACGACCACCTTCATTTTCTTCACCTTCAGTCATGCTCAATTGGTTGCTTTATTTTTTAATAAAAAATAAAGAAATTAAGAAAACAATTCAAATAAATTAAATTTATATTTCAAGATTTTTGTGATTTCATAGTATTTTTTCTATCAATTTTTGTTCAATATTGGTCCATGGATCTACGTTGAAGTATACAGACTTGATATTAAAAAAAATGTTTTTTTTCTGAAATTTCCAAAAAATATAAAAAATCCTTCTTTGAAAAATATAAAAAAATGTGTTTTCTTTTCATGCATACAGCCGAATCCTAAAAATTTTATGAGCATATTTTCAAAAAAAATTCTTTTTTTCTAATGTTTTGAAAATGAAAAATAAATATCAGAACTTGTTTATGATTATCCATTAGAGTTAAACCAAAATATCAAAAATCATTCACCAACCATTTTGTTCATTTTTTAGATGTAGACTTTAATATCTGCGGTGAAAAACTGCATTGTAAAGTATACCATTAGATATTAAAATAAAATAAATATAGTGCTTAAAATTCAGAGCTTAGAATAGTTAGGTTTTGGACATGATGAGATAGAGACTCCCTCACGAAAAAGATCTACTTTAAACTTTAGAAAGACCAACGAATAAAAATCCAACATAGAAAAATAATCAAATAATAATGCAGCTTATCTTAGATAAGTGCACTGAGAGTAATGTATCTTCTCCTTATCTTAGTTAGCCATATGAAGAAATATGCATTATACTAAGTATTTTTCAGTAAAAAATAATTCTATATTTATGAAGGCCTTTGCTTAGTTGTGACCATACGGGTCTCACAATCTACTAAATCCCATCAGACAAGTTATCCCTCTGTGTCTGGTAATAATATAATAAATGATTAGATGAAATGACTAGATAGGAATGAGTATATTTTGATCCTTGATTTAGAAAAAAAGAAAATATTCAAGAGCATCTCTATTTCAATTCATAAAATTTGCTAAAAAAATTTAAAAATTGCTTTTCCTCGACTGGGTCTCTATTCTTTCAATAATCAATATCTTTTTTCCAGTGAAAAAGAGATTAAGATAAATTCGAAAAATATTGCTTAAATATAATATTTAAGCCTATCTCTATAAGCATTAAACATATAATTAGATCTGTGGATAAGGGTTTTGACCCGTGACTTCTCTAATGTATCCCCTTCCTTTTTATTTTTATTTTCTGTATTATTGATTTTGAAAGACTGCCTAACGGGGCAGCGCCCAGCATGTAGGACTGCCTCTTTATCCAGCCTGCGTCCGACTAGCAACTTGACATAATAATTAACGAAACACTACTTTTTGTTATGACTTCTACTTGTAAGGATCAGGATATTCAACTACGATGAAATTGGTGTTCTAGAAATCATCCTCTTTTTAATCAATTAAAATTTTTATATGATTTCATATAAATTATTTTATACCAATAATGACCAAGAACAGAGTATGAGGAATTAATTAGCACCGGTCATCGACACTTGTATGTAATCCTTTCACACCACATAGCCTTCAATTTCATGCTATAAATACTTCCTCTCCTCCTCCTGTTTCAGCATCCCAAAAACATCTTCCATATCAACAAAATCTCTCCTCCTTCTCAATCTTGTGTGATCTCATAAAATAACAAGTTATAATGGGTGTCATCACTTTGGAAAATGAGTTTGTCGTTGCTGTCGCTCCAGCCAAGCTTTTCAAGGCATACTGCCTTGACACCGACACTCTTTTGCCTACAATTCTACCAGAGCACATTAAAAGCTCTGAGATAGTGGAAGGAAATGGGGGGCCAGGAACCATCAGGAAGATCACTTTTACTGAAGGTTAATATATTATTTGTTGCAGCAATTACTTCAAATTAACATCCACTGGCTGCATGCACTGAATAAAGATCTAACGACTTCATATTTTACTTGCAGGCAAAGAACTCAGTTATGCCAAGCAGAAGATTGAGGCTATCGACGAAGAGAACTTGACCTACAGCTTCAGCTTGATTGAAGCTAATGTTTGGAAGGATGCAGTTGAAAAGGTGACTTATGAGCACAAGTTCGAGCCAACTCCCGAGGGAGGATCCATTTGCAAGAGAACCAGCACTTATCACATCAAGGGTGATGCTGAGATCAACAAAGATGAAATCAAGGATGTGTATGGCAAAAAGACAGCAGGCTTGTTCAAAGCTATTGAAGCCTACTTCTTGGCCAATCCAGATGCCTAAATAGGAGAATTCCCATGCTTGATTGTCTCTTTTGCGTGGCTATTTTTTTGTGTGTGTTTATGTTCTGGCTTTGGCATTGTGGTTTTTTTTTCCTTCTTCTTCTCGATAAATCTTTCAACCTTGTTACTATGGAAAAACGCGAGACTACTGAAGTATATCTACTATTACTTTAGTTGTGTTTGATTTTGTTAATTGTATTGAAGCAATTCTATTCAATAGTCGGTGTTATTGTATTTTTTACAAAATACATAATAAAAATCACCATGTTGTCTAGTGTTAACTTTGAATTGATGTATCGAAGGTGTTTTTTTCCTTACATATTTTTACATAACACTTCAATGTATGGACCTTTATCCTCTTTCCCATATTTTTATTCAAATGGTAATATATTTAAGACAAAAACATACTTTTACATTAAGTCAAAATGAATAATTAAATTTTTAGTAGGACAATTTGATTTAATTAACTGCTAGTTTAAAGTTTAATTATGTTTATGAATTAATTTAGGATCCAATTGAAGGATTTAATTAACTGTAAAGACTTTTAATTAAACTTTAAATTGGTCAAATTAATTTTATTAAGTGTTTAATTGGTGGAAAATTAAGTTTGGAAGCCTGATTATGGTTAAATTGAGAAGATTGGAATTTTCGGAGATGGAATTTATATTTTTACAAAGTCAATTGGGTGAAATTGAGTGTAAAATTACAAGAAAATCAGAACAATCATAAGTTTTTGGGTCAATTAGGTGCAAAATTGAAGAAATCTGAGACTAGGGATTAAAGTTAAAAGGAGCGTAAATTTAAGGGCTTTATTGAAGTTTGATTGATGATAAAATCATAACAATCGTAAGTTAAAGGATCAAATTGAACTTTTGCTGGTCACTATTCATATTCTTCCCCAAAATTATGCCAAAAATCCTGCTTTGGTACCAACTTTATAGGTGTATTTAATGTCTTTATTTTTCATCACATTTCACAAAACGTGCACCAAAATGCTCCTCTGATTCTTGATTATACCAGGTATGGCCAATTTTGGTGGATTGACACTACAAACGTGGTGGTTCAGCCCCACAGTTGACAACTTAGGCAACTTGTTATAGCTGTCAAGTGTGACAGTTTATGCACCTACTTTGAGGCAATGATTAGGATGGTTCTACTTTGAACCAATTACTAAAATTTAACCCACTTATAGACAAGATACCCCTCGTCCACCAATTATAAATAGAGCCTAAATCAATGGCCTTAGTGGGGAGAAATTAGGAGCCATAATTTAGAAAAAAAACAACCCTTCCGGAGTTTTTATTGTTTCGTCGGAGCTTCCTTTGTTTTTTTGGCCACCACCATCTCCATTACCAACACATCCCTTAGCCATCAAAAAAGTATCCTCTACATTTCGGAGCAACCCAAGACCGGTCATCTTCTCCCTTTTCTCCCCTCTTTTCCTCCCCGTTACGGCAACTGTAATAATTTCTTGGATTTTCCAACCAACTCTGACCACCACTGTCACCAACAATGCCACCAGCGGAGCTTTCTCTTCACATCGGACTACTCCACTGCAGGTAACGACCACCTTCATTTTCTTCACCTTTAGTCATGCTCAATTGGTTGCTTTATTTTTTAATAAAAAATAAAGAAATTAAGAAAACAATTCAAATAAATTAAATTTATATTTAAAGATTTTTGTGATTTCATAATATTTTTTCTATCAATTTTTGTTCAATATTGGTCCATGGATCTACGTTGAAGTATACAGACTTGATATTAAAAAAAAATGTTTTTTTTTCTGAAATTTCCAAAAAATATAAAAAATCCTTCTTTGAAAAATATAAAAAAATGTGTTTTCTTTTCACGCATTAAGCCGAATCCTAAAAATTTTATGAGCATATTTTCATAAAAAATTCTTTTTTTCTAATGTTTTGAAAATGAAAAATAAATATCAGAACTTGTTTATGATTATCCATTAGAGTTAAACCAAAATATCAAAAATCATTCACCAACCATTTTGTTCATTTTTTAGATGTAGACTTTAATATCTGCGGTGAAAAACTGCATTGTAAAGTATACCATTAGATATTAAAATAAAATAAATATAGTGCTTAAAATTCATAGCTTAGAACAGTTAGGTTTTGGACATGATGAGATAGAGACTCCCTCACGAAAAAAGATCTATTTTAAACTTTAGAAAGACCAACGAATAAAAATCCAACATAGAAAAATAATCAAATAACAATGCAGCTCATCTTAGATAACTGCACTGAAAGTAATGTATCTTCTCCTTATCTTAGTTAGCCATATGACGAAATATGCATTATACTAAGTATTTTTCAGTAAAAAATAATTCTATATTTATGAAGGCCTTTGCTTAGTTGTGACCATACGAGTCTCACAATCTACTAAATCCCATCAGACAAGTTATCCCTCTGTGTCTAGTAATAATATAATAAATGATTAGATGAAATGACTAGATAGGACTGAGTACATTTTGATCCTTGATTTAGAAAAAAAGAAAATATTCAAGAGCATCTCTATTTCAATTCATAAAATTTGCTAAAAAAAATTAAAAATTGCTTTTCCTCGACTGGGTCTCTATTCTTTCAATAATCAATATCTTTTTTGCAGTGAAAAAAAGATTAAGATAAATTCGAAAAATATTGCTTAAATATAATATTTAAGCCTATCTCTATAAGCATTAAACATATAATTAGATCTGTGGATAAGGGTTTTGACCCGTGACTTCTCTAATGTATCCCCTTCCTTTTTATTTATTTTTTCTGTATTATTGATTTTGAAAGACTACCTAACGGGGCAGCGCCCAGCATGTAGGACTGCCTCTTTATCCAGCCTGCGTCCGACTAGCAACTTGACATAATAATTAACGAAACACTACTTTTTGTTATGACTTCTACTTGTAAGGATCAGGATATTCAACTACGATGAAATTGGTGTTCTAGAAATCATCCTCTTTTTAATCAATTAAATTTTTTATATGATTTCATATAAATTATTTTATACCAATAATGACCAAGAACAGAATGTGAAGAATTCAGTTCTGGTCATCAATACAAATATGTGATCCTTTCACACCACATAGCCTTCAATTTCATGCTATAAATACTTCCTCTCCTCCTCCTGTTTCAGCATCCCAAAAACATCTTCCATATCAACAAAATCTCTCCTCCTTCTCAATCTTGTGTGATCTCATAAAATAACAAGTTATAATGGGTGTCATCACTTTGGAAAATGAGTTTGTCGTTGCTGTCGCTCCAGCCAAGCTTTTCAAGGCATACTGCCTTGACACCGACACTCTTTGCCTAAAATTCTACCAGAGCACATTAAAAGCTCTGAGATAGTGGAAGGAAATGGGGGGCCAGGAACCATCAGGAAGATCACTTTTACTGAAGGTTAATATATTATTTGTTGCAATTACTTTAAATTAACATCCACTGGCTGCATGCACTGAATAAAGAAGTAACGATTGATATTTTACTTGCAGGCAAAGAACTCAGTTATGCCAAGCAGAAGATTGAGGCTATTGACGAAGAGAACCTGACCTACAGCTTCAGCTTGATTGAAGCTAATGTTTGGAAGGATGCAGTTGAAAAGGTGACTTATGAGCACAAGTTCGAGCCAACTGCCGAGGGAGGATCCATTTGCAAGAGAACCAGCACTTATCACATCAAGGGTGATGCTGAGATCAACAAAGATGAAATCAAGGATGTGTATGGCAAAAAGACAGCGGGCTTGTTCAAAGCTATTGAAGCCTACTTCTTGGCCAACCCAGATGCCTAAATTGGAGACTTCCTAGGCTTGATTGTCTCTTTTGGTTGTTTGCTTGTTTTAAATCAAAAAGAGAATGGCTTTGGCGTGACAATAGTTTTTTCTTTTTCTTTTGTTATATGAGAAAAACTCTAGCTCGTAGAGCATCCACCATTACCTGGTGTGGTCATTTGGTTATTGTATTTTACCATTTCTATTCGAGAGTGAACATTATTGTATTGTTTGCAATATCTTCAAAATAAAACTCAGTTATAAAGGTTTTTTTTTATTTTTTTTCTTATTATTATGAGCATCGATTGTTTTATTGTCAACAATGTATACAATCTCTCTCTGTGTGTTTGAATTCCCTATTATTAGAGTAAAAATTAAGAACATGACATTACTTGCCGAAACAGGAAATTCCAAAAGCGACTCATTTCTCAAGCTCCCGTTCCGAAACATGGCATTATTTTACCATTGCGCTTCCTTTGCTTTTTCTAACCATCACTGCCACCATCACTGCCACCATATTTGTCACCAACTTATTTCATAACAACCAGAAAAGAAGTATCATGTAACGGCAACTATCATAGTTTTTTGGATTTTTCGATAAACTCCGGCCACCACTATCACCAACATTGCCACTAGCAGAGCCTTCTCTTCACATTAAACTACTCCATTTCAGACTACTTTCATTTTCTTCACTTACAGTATTGTTCACGTGAACAACACCGAGTGAATTAATTCATTGTTTATGCATTAGGTGAACAGTGTAGAGAATGCAGAGTGAATTAATTCACTATGACCTATTCACACTTAAAAAAAAAATCCAGAAACAAAATATATATTTCAAGATTTTTGTAATTTCATTGTATGATTTTCTATTAATTTTTGTTCAGTATTGGTCCGTAGATATGCATTATCCTAAGTATTTTTCAGTAAAAATAATTCTATATTTGTGAAGTTCTGTGCTTAGTTGCGACCCTATTAGTCTCACAATCTACTAAATCCCATTAGTCAAGTTATCCCTCCTCTGTGTCTAGTAATGAACGAATAAATGATTAATTAGATGAGATGACTAGATAGTAATGAGTACAATTTGATCCTTTAATTTAAAATTGCTTAAATATAATATTTAGCCCATCTCTAAATGCATTAAACATATAATTAGATATGTGGATAAAGGGTTTGACCGGTGACTTTTCTATGTATCCCCTGCCTTTTTTTATTTATATTTTTTGCATTATTGATTTTTGAAAGACGACCTAATGGGGCTGCGCCCAGCATGGAGGACTGCCTCTTTTTCCAGCCTGCGACCGACCAGCTAATAACGAAAGACTTCCTTTTGTTATGACTTCTACCTGTAAGGATCAGTATATTCAACTACGATGAAATTGATTTTCTAGAAATCATCCCCTTCAATTTCAGCATCCCAAAAAATCCTCCATGTCAACAAAATCTCTCCTCCTTCTCAATCTTCCGTGATCTTTTAGAATCATAATTATACTGTAAGAAAAATGTAAATTTAAAACACCCCTTGCCTTCAATTAATATTTTTATTATCGAAAGAGTAAATTAAAAATTTTATTATGAAAAAATAATTTTGATAATATCAGGTATCCTCTAAGAAGAGAAATGTGCTATAATATTTGCACTCCATTAACTAGATCATAAACAAGTATAGCAATTCATAGGGGTGTTTGGTGTTAGAGAATAATATAAATCATATTCTAGGACCTCATTTATAAGCTTAAGCTTTTAGGTAAGATGATTCATTAACATGATATCAGAACCTTATTGACCCAGCGGTCATGAGTTCGAATCTCACCACCTCTATTTTATTTGATAAAAATTAAACACAAGGTAGTATGGGCATGTGTGCAAGTTTCAAGCCCAAAGGGTTTTCACTTGAAGGGGTGTGTTAAAGAATAATATAAATCCTATTCTGGGACCTCACCTATAAACTTAAGTTTTTAGGTGAGATGGTTCCTTAACATTTGGGAGTTGTAGTTGTTTTTTAAAATATTTTTTATTTAGAAATGCATTAAAATAACATTTTTATTATTTTTTAGAAATTATTTTTTACAGCACCATATTAAAATAATTTAAAAACACTTAAAAAAATAAATTTAAAACAAAAAAAAAAATAATACAATGAATCTTGCTCGTTGTTTTACTTAGCACTCATAGTTTTTTACACCCACACACTATTTGGAAGCCTCTCAAATTATAGCTTCTAGATATTTGTTATTTTTTATTTGTCAAATTATTAATTTATTATACCATCGAGATTGTGAGGCGCTTGATTTGACCATTTGATAATGATCGGGGCTTTCTTTATTGTGATCCTGGTGATTTTTCTTCAGTCTCTCAATGATCATTTTATTACCGACAAGGGGAGTGAAGAAATATAATAAAAACGTATTACTTTTAAGTTTCAAATCACATTTTCTCTAAATATTTTTCCCTCTTTTATTGATAAGCTTGAATTTCCCTCTTTTATTTTATTGAATAAATGATGGGGAGAGCACAGATATTCAATTAAGAATTTTATTTGGTTTCAGAGTTGATTTATTTGACCAGTTCATATATTATTTAAACCAGAGAGCGACAATGAACAGTATATGAAGAATTTAGCAGTGCTATTTGATGCATGTATGTGATCGTGTCCACACCACATAACCTTCAATTTCATCCTATAAATACTACCCTCTCCTCCTCTTATCTCAGCACCAAAAAAACATCCTCCAAATCAACCATACCTCTTCCCCTTTTCAATCTTTTGTGATCCTCTCAAATTCCAAGATATAATGGGTGTCATCACTTTGGAAAATGAGTTTCCCATTGCTGTCGCCCCAGCCAAGGTTTTCAGGGCATACTGCCTTGAAATCGACACTCTTTTGCCTAAGATTCTACCGGAGCATATTAAAAGCTGTGAGATAATTGAAGGAAATGGAGGGCCCGGAACCATCAGAAAAATCACTTTTGTTGAAGGTTGGTATATTACTTGTTATAATAGCTTTTATTGAACTCGAGAGCTTTGAATCAGCGTACCACTCACTATATGATTGTTTTTGCAGGAAAAGAACTCAGTTATGCCAAGCAAAAGCTTGAAGCAATCGACGAAGAGAACCTGACCTGCAGCTTCAGCTTGATCGAAGCTAATGTTTGGAAGGATGCGGTCGAAAAGGTGACTTACGAGCACAAGTTCGTGCCAACTCCCGAGGGAGGATGCATTTGCAAGAGAACCAGCACTTATTACATAAAGGGGGATGCTGCTGAGATCAACAATGATAAGATCAATGATGTGTATGGCAAAAAAACAGCAGGCTTGTTCAAGGTTATCGAAGCCTACTTCTTGGCCAATCCAGATGCCTAAATACGAGAACTCCCATGCTTGATTGTCTCTCTTTGGTGTGTTTGTTTTTTTAATGTTTTTTTGCAATCACATCCTTGATTTCATCTTAATTAGTATTACATAAAGGGTGTTGGCTTTTGGCTTGAGAGTTGTTTTTTCTTTCGTTTTTGTTCTCCGGGAAAAACTCTTAGTATCCTCCAGTATTACTTAAACAGTATTGTAATGTTTGCAATATACATAATAAAAATCAACTTGTGATCAAGTGTGTGGTTTATTATTATTATTATTATTATTATTCATTTTATGAACATCGAGTGTTCACGCATCAATAATGTTTTTTTATTATTATTATTATTATTTTCACCAAAATCAGACTCTTTCTCTCTTCTTTTTTTCATATTAAAAATGTATTTAGAAATTTTATTATTATTATTATTTTCTTCACTTCAAATTAATTTTAATCATATTTATTTATTGGTACGAAGATAAATTTAATATATATATATATATATTATTTTAATATATTTTCAAGTGGGTTTAATGCTGGACAAGTTATTAAACTTGATTTGAGAATTGATTTAATACAAGGAAAAGTTATTTCTTAAGAAAAAAAACAAAATACTTTCATTTTAAAAATTCTATTTTTCAAAAAAAATATTTTATACCTGAGTGTTTACATTCTCTGTATAATTATGATTGCTGTTATATAAATTAGTTTGAACTCCATGTTATTAGAGTTAATATTGCTAGTCAGATGGCTTTGAACGTCTTAATTATTAAAATATAAAAATAAAAATATAGATTACTAGCCGCACCTGGAAATTCCCTTTCGGACTGAGGACACTTTAGTCAATTAAATCGTCCAATCCAGAACTCCATGCATACAAAGCAACGACTTGTCTCTTGATCTCTCTTAATTCTGGAGGAAATCGCAATTTAGGGCAAAAATCCCCCAAATCAGAGAGAAAACAGCAAAAATGGTGTGCGAGAGGCGCAAGAATATCAATCTCCCATCTCAATATACTTAACCCGTCATAAAATTTTCTAATTTTGTTTCGATTTATGAGATTTATTTTTTTAATTAGGTGAAAAGAAGTTAGCTAAAGTGATCGTTCCTGATAAGTGGAAGGAAGGAGCGAGCAACACCATTGAAGGCGGTGGCCGGAAAATCAACGAGAATAAACTCCTCTCTAAGAAAAAAAGGTTCCCTTTTTTTTTCCTTTTTTTTCTCATATTTTGACATTGTTTGCTAGCTTCTGGCTGTGACAGTTGTTGTTACGTGGGGAAAACAACTCTACTCACAGTGCGCTGCGTGTTTTGCTGTTGGTATTTCTCAGTGGTGAGTAGATAATGTGAAGTAATTACAAACATGTGGTTATGCTGTGTGATGGTGTGATTCCTGTGGTGTTTTATAGCATATGAATGAATCGTGATTCGGGGGAATGTGTAGGTTCTTGCTTCGCAGTTCATGTTTTGGGATTTGTTGGTGTGACAATAAATTAGCTATTTGTCGGGGTTATCTGTGTGTGGGAAAAATGTTCAAGGGCTAGTTTTAGGCTCAAGGAAGGGGAGGATATGGAAAGAAACTCCGGGGGAGTTAGAGATTTCAGATTTGTGGGGTTTGAATCACATTTGGGGTTGAAGTATCCTTCAGTGTGTAGGATTGAATTCTTATGCTAATTGAGGGATTAGTGATAACATGCTAGAACTTTTAAAACAAAAATGAAGAAGAAAAGCTAGTATTTGACTTCTTAAGTGTACTGGTTTGCGAAGAAGCTTATGAATGAGTATTGGGGATGTTTGCACCTTAGCTTGATGTATATTTTAAGATTGTATTTTATGGTTTGCAATGTAAAGGACTTGCAGATTGCAATGAGCAATAGCTGCTGGAAGGTGACTTGAGAATTAGAGTTCTGGAACCAGGATTGGTACAGTGTAGCTACTACAGTAGTTGAGTTACTGATCACCAAATTCATTTTTTCCGTCTGGGTTGAAATTTTAACTTTTTATAGTTTGCCTTGTGTTTTAATATTGCATTGTAACTTTTATTTTTTCCTCCTGACCTGATAGTTTGTTGAAATGTTGGTGTTTCTCAGTAGTCATGGATTTTCACACTAGTAATTCTGGTTGTCTGATTGTGCTTTTCATTTTTGATATCTTGAGTTGAGAATATTAGTAATTGTTTTGCAACAAGTTCTGATGATGCTTTTAATTTTGAAGGACTTTGTGCTATGTGCGGTAAGCAAGTTCTTGAGACCAAGCTTTATAAACAAAGGAATGTATAGATCAACCCAGATGCTATCTGGTACTTCCGGTCTGAGTGTTATGACCGATGGACTCGGGACTGCTTCTCGACTCATTTGCCTTCGATTATCAAGCTTGCTAATGTGTAATTGGAGCTGTAAATATCACTGACAGTCATGTAATATACTAGAATGATTGGTTAATTTCTTTATTGCTGATCAACAAAATGTGTTAGTTATCTTATCACTGATTTTATATCATCACAACATTAGGATAGATTTCATCTTAGTATAGCATATAGTTTCAGATGTGCACTAAGACGTGACGTGCCTGCAGTGTTTCAAAAAATAAATAAATAAATTACCTAAACACCCTTGGACCTAGCGATAACCACGAAAAAACCGGGATAAAATACCTCAATACCCCCGGCTCTTGTATTCTTTTTTGTCGTTTTTTAGGGCTATTTAAATATTTTTACTATGCAGGAATTTGGAAAAATCCAAAAATGCTCTAATTGTGCAGCATCCAAGGGTAAAATAGTATTTTTATTGCACAAAGAATTCAGAAATATTATCCATGTTTCCTGAAAATGTCGAAAATAACCCCGATCCTGGGGGTTAAATTCTTTGGACCTAGGAGGAAAATAAGTTTATATGAACAATAAAAAATTGAACAGAAAATATGGGATCCATTTTATATTATTAGTAATGTGCTTTTTATTTTTGATACATCCTCCAGTAGACACTTGTGATTTTTATTGTGGGCACGAGGGAGTTTTGTATCTGGTTACAAATGTTTTGACCCTATGCTCGCCAACAACAATATCCCTTTTTTTTATAATTTTTATCACTTTGCAACTGTCTTGTTTTTTCAATTTCACTCATACTATTTTTTTAATCCATTAATAATCCTTTTTTTCATTTTTTTATCTTTCTGAGGTTTTATTCTCTTAAATTTTATCCTCAATCTTTTTTTTTTCTTTTTCTATTTTCTTTTATTAATATTTTTTCAACAATCTTATCTTTAAAAATTAAATAGATTGAGATATAAGCTTCTTCATTGAAATTAAGTCCATAATTTAACGAGTTAGTTTTACATATTAAATTGAATTTAGAAGGTTAGTATAAGTTCACTTGATTTTTCTTTCCTTTCTTACGACTATTTTTTGTGGAGTTTTGCTCTTTGTTTTGACGGTTTACCTTTTATTATATTAGTATTGAGTTGTTTGATAATTTAGATCAATGTTGTTGTTGATTTTATTTTGTTTCGGCCGAAACATTTCATATCATTTAAAAAAATGATAAAACGATGCAGTTTTTATCTCGTTTAAAATTTCATTCTATTTTGGAAATTTCGTTCAAATTTCAGCCTGAATGTTTCGATTTTGTTCTGTCCGTTTCAATTAAATAGTATTTTTTAAAAATAATATAATTTTATAATATCAATTATATATTTTAATTTAACAGTTAGATTGAGATTAAATTTTAGTATTTGTGTCGATGATTTAGAACTTTGAGTTTTTGTTTGAACTATCATTCTGTTTATATGGAAAATAAAAACTGTTGAGGAATCACGGGCTACAAATATAGTACTCACTGATTGACTCAGAAACTGTGACTGGGCCTTGGCTTTGTGTCAGACACAGCATCGCCATCAAAGAGCAGTGAATGATCCAAATTAAGGTTCTCTCCCGTTTGTTTCAGTGGCAGATATATCACAAGAAAATGACGTTGTGAAATACTGGGCTAGCCTTTTTGTAAACTGTGTTAATGGGCACAACTGTAATTTTTTATGTTTTAAAATATAACTCATATATGATTATTAAAATAAATTTAAATTTTATGTTTCTTCAAACGTTTATTTTTGTTATTTATGATTTGTTTTTATTTTAACTTGACAATGGTTTTGTTTTTTTATTAAAAACATGATTATTTGAATGACAAATTAAAACAATTAAAATAAACGTATTTCAAAACTCAATTGATTTAAATCTAGTAGGAGCAAATACATTCTTTAGATAAAACTTCTTTTTATTTGTTAATTTATTTTATATTTTATAGAGAACATTTTTTTTATTATCAAAAACATGGTTATTCTAATGAAATATTATCACAAATTATAAAGTAGTTATAAAAAAGAAAACTGTTTTAATTATTTTCGTACAACTATTAAAAAAATAATTAGAGGAAATAATGTAAAAAATAAAAAATAATATATATATATATATATATTATAATCTCATTGAATATTCATTCCAATTTTTTTGAAACTAGTACTCATTAGCTTCATGTATAATAAAAAGGGTAAATATTACAATAATAGATCAAATTTTATTTTTAAAAAAGAAAAAATTGGATAAATTTTATAATATGATTTCAATAATTATCTAAATAGAGATATATCTTAGGATATATGATTTCTATATTCATTTGTTCAATCTCGATCGGACTGAAAGAATCCATTCCCGTCAGCATCGCCATCAAAGGAACGTGATGAGCCAAATTAAGGTTTACTCTCCCGATTGTTTCTGTAGCAAATTTATCAAAACATCCATGGATGGATAGGTTTACTTGGAATTTACCATTGATTCAATCCACCTAATTAAATTAATAACTAATCTCTATGGATAAGAACAGGGGAGGAGTAAAGTCTTAGATGACAACCAAGAAATGGTTAATGAATCAAGCCACTTCTTGTAACAACTTTTGGTACATCAAAACTTGTTCTCTCTTTTGTTTTTGAAAATATATTTTGTGGGTTAGTTGTCCTAAATTCTTACAAGGAGTGCATGTTCTAACCTAAATTTAAGACTTACTGTGCAGATTATAAATTTTCTATCGTGGTGCACAAGAAAAACATAGAAGCAATTGAATTTTTTTTTAAAGAGAAGCATAGAAACATAGGACGCTGATCTATTAGCATTTAGTAAATGATTGCAGTTCTTTCAGCAGCCAAAGACAACAGTTGCATGAGACAGCCTAGATACAGAACAGCTAGACTCAGTTTAACCCATCATTTTCTGCTTATGAATGACAGGCCCAGAACTTGCAGCAGCAGAGTTAAGGAAAGCATAACTTATGCTCTTACAGCTTCATTCACTTGTAGAGTATCTAGTGTTCCAGTACTTCTCTATTTCCTCAGCTGTTCTTCCAGGAATCCTTCCAGCAATCAGAGACCACCTGATCAAATTATAAGAACTCGAGGTTAAATATTTTGAATCTGAAGGCTAACAAAATCATTGAAATAGAAAAACAAAAGGGCAACAGGAAAACCTCTCTCCAACTAGATTAAACATCCTAATTATTAGTGTCTCCTCCTCCTCGGAGAATTCAAGCTTTGATTCCTGACTTGTCTCCTCTGGGAAAAAAAAATCCCAAAATCAATAGTATTTAACAGATTGCCGAACAAAGAAACACCCTTGTCGTGAACAAACATCTCAAGTATAAGCAGCAAAAGGTAACAGAACATAGAAGGGACAAAATACCGTTAATATTTTTACCAACAAGTGTCAACAGGATAGTACCTCTCGAAAACCCAAAAGTTTCATCAGAAGAAGAATGTTGAGAGTCAGCCATAGGGAAGGGAGGAATTTCTTTGAGGTTTCCGATAGGAATCTAGTCAAGAAACAACAGAAGTAAAGTTTTTGGGATAGCATTAGAGACAGTAGAGGATCAATATATTAATAGAAAAGGATGACACGTTTTGTTTTATAAAAAAACAACACAAAACAAAGAATGGATGGTGCTCAAGATGACTGGTAGTTGTGAGCTACAAGATATGACCAACATAACCACCTTGATAGCTAGGAGGAGCTGCTGGGACTTGTATGGCTTGTTCTTGGGTAATTACTTGAGGCATGTGTGTAATTAATAGTAAGGGGCTCAAACAAGGATTACATGCAGAATTAGGGCAAAAAATAAGATAATTAAGGATGAACCCTTTTGTTGCATTGATAGTGTCAAGGAACCATCGGATCTAAAAATTTAAACTGTTAGATGAGGCTTCGGAATATAATTTATATTACTCTTTAATACACCCCTCAAGTGAAAGTTTTTTGAGCTTGAAACTTGCACAAGTCCACACTATCTTGTTCTTGATTTTTATCAAATAGAATGATGGTGGTGAGATTTGAACTCGTGACCGCTGGATCAATAAAACTGCTAGAATAATATTTTTCCCAAGTCTCTATTTCCTTCCTCAAAACTCACATGGTTTTTATATAAGATTGCTCGTTGTATTGGTTTGAATTCAGAGGATACAGTGGAGATATATCACGATGCGTGCACACAGAGAAAAGGATGTTTTTATTAATTTTGATAGTATTCTAAGATACAAAAAAATAACCTTATCATCTAAGAAAATCACATGGTTCGAAAATATTAAATTAGTTGTCTTACGTCTACATGAAGTTATGCTTGCAATGCAACCTTATTAAACAATATAGTATAAACTAAAAGAAAACGACGTTTTATTATTCATTCTCATATATATCACTATGAATTTTAATAATTATTTAAAAAAAAATTCTTCTTCAATTTGTTTTTGAATACTTAAACTTTTGAGTTAAAATTAGCATAATTTCATATTTTTTTTGAAGAAAGGATTAAATTGAAAGACAAATGACATAATTGAAAAATCCATGTAAAATTGGTGACGACTTTGAAATTAATATAAAAAGTTCATTTTAGCACTCTAATTTTCAAAAATTTAATCTTGGTATCGAATTTTTTATTTTATTTTATTTTCTCAGTCTCTCTTTTATTATTTTACTAAGAAAAATAATACATATCATAGCCTATTGCGGGCACTGGTCTAGGATCAGCCCTATAAAAATAAGGAAATGTTCCAACGTAATCCTTGGAAATATTTACCAGTTATTTCTCGTCTAACTTGAAGGAAATGGCTATAAATTAAGAAACCAGCTGTTGCCGTGGAAGCTGTAGACATGTGAGCATCATTTCGAGACTTCTTCATGGAAGCTAGTGAAAAGGTCACTGTCTGACTGTCTGTAGCTTGGCCATACATATAAGTGCTTCAAATCATTAATTTTCACTGTTAAGCATTGAATACTTCCGGATCAGCATATCATTCAGTGCCCCCATGAGTCATGCTGAGGCTTCAGGATTGGGAAGAGAAAATAACATCCACTTTTATACTTTCTTTTCTTTACTGAAATCACGTTTTAAAAATAAAAAATAAAAAATTTAAATAAAAATTATTTTTATTTTTATTTTTTATTTCAAGTTAAAAATTGATATTTTTAATTATTTTAATATAATTATATCAAAAATAATTTTTAAACATAAAAATAATATTATTCAGATATTTTTCCAAATGAAAACTATACTCTCAAACAGACCATTAAATTTTCACTTTCAAGCTTTGTTTTTTCCCTTGAAGAAGGAAAAATTTGATTCTTTTCTTTGTATGTTTTAAAAGTATTTTTAAAATATTTTTAATTCTTTATTTTTTTATTTTTTTTGTGTTTTATATCATTTTCATATATTTATATCAGAAATAAATTTTAAAAAATAAAAATACTTTGAAAAAAAATATTACTAAAATATCAAACAACTCTAAACTATTAGATTTACATTTAACGAAATATTTTGGTTAGTTATTTAAATTTATAGAAATCAACATTCATATTATTTTAATATGTTTATATCGAAAATAAAAATACTTTGAAAAATAACTATTACTAAAATATCAATCAACTCTAAAACTATTAGATTTACATTTAATGAATAATATTTTAATATGTTTTAATATGTTTGAAATTAAAAATAATTTGTAAAAATTAAAATAATATTTTAATACATTTCCAGATAAAAAATACTTTAAAAAACATGTTTTACAATATTTTGAAAAATATAATAAGACATGCGCATTACTTTCTACATGACTTTACTGAAACCACCGAAAGCAGCTGAACTTTAGCCTAGAATTCTGCTAAAATCTTATAAAATCTTAATCCTATTCAGCATCAATCAATGAAACAAAAATGTAGCCGCAGATTGCAAATGAATTTTTCATCATAAATATTGGAAGAGAAGATGACAAGGCTAGGGGATTCGTTGGCTGGCTAGAATCAAACAGATCATGGGATAACAGGGCACAAAAGCTTACGGCTATGCAATTTTTACAAGGAAATAGCTATTTTTACTTAAAAATTATTGATTTAATATTATATTCAATATTAAAGATAAATAAGTTTTAATTGATAAATTAAATACATCTAAATAAACAAAATCAATACCAAGTATAATTAATTGATTATTTACATAGCATAAGCACTAACTATCTATAATTATCATATGGTATTTTTTTATTTTTGGACATGTAACTAAACTCGATGACAAGTTTCTTCCAACTATAAAAGTCTAATGCAAGAACGTGTTTACAAAAATAGATGTTTTTTTAGTTAATTTTATTTTTCACAAGTTTTCTTCTATTTAAATGAATTTTTTTTCATAGTTTGTTGTTTTCTATTCATTATTTTATAGTTTCTTATGTTGTAATATCTTTTGACAAGTGAAATTATAAATAAATAAAATTAATTATTTTTAGACTCCATATAGTGTTTTAGTTTTTGAAAATTTGAACATGTAATAAACCCTTTTTGTCCTTCACTCTTGTCTTTTAACATTGACTATTTTCTTCTCTCGATAATTATTAACCTAGCTTCGTATCACAACCTTGAAAGTTTGTTTGTTGTAGGCCATGAATGACAAAGAAACCAATCTTGCCAGTTAGTTGCTCGACGCATCATTGTCAGCGTGGACCAGGCACCCCGTCTTTGTTTTTACTTGTGAAAACAAGCTGCGAACTGAAATCATCTCTCAATTTGAAATGATGATACGTTCATAGCACTAACATTTGCAATAAGCTCAAGCATAATTTGATATGAATTTACAGGCTTATGAGCCAAACTTAATCTAGTTATTCAGATTTTAACTCAACCTACGTTGAAGACTTCTATGGTACAAAGAGCAGTATAACCCAACACAAAATTGCACTAATATACATAACCATCGCATGGAGATTATCTCACCCTCGCAGCAACCCTCCTCGGGAGCGAAGATTCATGTCGGGGTTTTTTTTTATGAAAAAGAGAGTCATCACCTAGTATTTGGTTACTAGGATATCTAACTGATATTTTAAAGATTCCAAGACAAAAGATTAATTATGTAAAGAGAAGGTTTTAACTCTCCTACTACACCCTACCTAAGATAAATTGCTTGATATTTTGGTTTGCCTTATGTTTGCTATAGTGTTGGTGTTATCTAATCATTTCCTATAATAGGTTTGTTATGATGAATAGACTAAGGTTCAAAGTCTAAAAGGAATTACTCTTGGCCAAATGGATTATACCTTTAGATATATCTATATAGTGCCAAAGAGAACCAATTTAGATCTCGTGAAATTTGCGTTTGATAAATTTACAACCTATGAATTAAGAGACAACTAGGATAAAAATCTAAGGAGATTCAACGTGATCAATTATCCCTTTAGTATTTCAAGTGTTCGCTACTCGTAAATCACAAGAAAGATGAATATAAATATAGAAATCTAAGGAAATTCAAAATACTTTAAAATCCTATTTTTTTTCCTTAGTATTTCATGCTTTCATGACTTGTAAACTGTAGAGTCAAAAATCAAAATGTCCACAATTATAATCAAGGCTTCTTTCAAAAATGTGTTCATTAAATAAATAATAATGACTTATTGTTCCTAGAAATGTATTTTGGATATTTACCGCTTAGGGCTTCTTTATCCAAATATTAACAGTGAATAATAGTGAATT
Source organism: Salix arbutifolia (assembly GCA_025169955.1). Lineage (NCBI taxonomy): Eukaryota > Viridiplantae > Streptophyta > Magnoliopsida > Malpighiales > Salicaceae > Salix > Salix arbutifolia. Next base: position 1,762,361 of record CM045912.1, read on the forward strand.
ATCTCCAATAATATTTTGGATATTAACCTCTTTGGGATTTCTTTACCCAAATATTAGCGGTGAATAACATATGAATTCCCTAAAATAAGATTTTTGTATTTTTGGAATATTGGCCAACACCCTTTGAAATTTACAAGCATGTTGTAAAATCCAAAAATATAAGAAAATATTTTTTTTGAGTTTATGAAATCCATGCTAAAACACATTTTCTTTTAAACTTCTAATATTTGTTTTTTTTAAAAAAAGAATGCTCAAGATATGTTAGGGAATTGGCCATGTGTGTATATATATATATATATGCCACATTGCGTTGAAAACCAGGTATTCTAAATACAAGATTGATATTTTTTTTCAATATTTTAATATAGACCTTGAAATAAATATGCCAAAAAAATCATAAATATCTTCCTCTTTTTTATAGTTTTTAGAAGAAAAAGAAGGAAAAAAACAGAGAGAGCCGGGTCACTAGCCCAAACTAGTGACCCGGCTGGGCAACGAGAGGCATGCGTGAAATGCCTCACGGATGGCTCCTTAGTTATTGTTCAAGTGAATTATAATTCACTGAATAACAATTCACTTGAACAGTAAACATGCACAGTTCTTATGTAATTAAAATGCAAAGTGAAGAAGAATACATGGGGACTTACTTGTCAACTGACGGGCGAAGGCGATACTACTAGAACTCTTGTGCAACCGGTGATCATTGCTTCGAGGAACAATGGAAAACACTTGCAAAGTTGGTAGTAGCCGACAGGAGGAAGTCTGCTAGGAGAGGGGTTACTGGAAGTTTTTGGTTGAGCAAGAGAGGTTGTGGCGAAGGGAGAAGAGTTGGTCGTTGTTTTCCTGTTGGCTGCCTCTCTCTTGTTCTCTTGCCTTCTTTTCTTTCTCTCTTTCTCTCTTCTTTCTTCTCCTCTTTTCTCTCCTATCTAGGTCAACTGGGAGGTATATACATATCTATACGTAGATCTATTTAGGAAATATTTAGTGCATTTAATCTAGGATACAAAATCATGTTTTTTTTGTAATTAAATAAAACAAAATAGGAAAACAAATATTCTGGTTGACATTCTAATGATTCTAAGGCAGGAAAAACATGATTTTGCATTTCAAAAATCAAGTGAGAGAATCATGGAAACCAATGGGAAATTGCATAAGGAAAGAATTTACAGGCAAGGGGATGTTCTCACCATGACGATAAAAAGTACCTATCGCTGCAGGATTTTCTGCTTTTGCACTGGACATTCAAACAGGAATTTCTTGAGATTCTGATATCAAAATTAGATGATTCAAAAACCCAAATTCATTTGTACGTGCATAACTACAACTTTCATGAAGGGTCCAAAGTGGAAAAAAATGATGAATATAATCTACCGACAATTTGCTGGGTCAAAAATTGTTTTAAAGAATAGAATTTCTTGAGATTCTGATATCAAAATTTGGTGATTCAAAAACCCAAATTCATTTGTACATGCAAGACTACAACTTTCATGAAGGGTCCAAAGTGAAGAAAAAAATGATGAATATAATCTACCGGCAATCTGCTGGGTCAAAAACTGTTTTAAAGAATAGAATTCATGAAAGTGGAAAAAATCATTTTTTTAGTAGAAATTCTTAGGAATTTATCCAACCTTAAACCTATGGTAAAAAAAAAAATGGCACCACTAGTTTTTTGCGAAGAAACAAAATATAATCATGCGCGACAATCAAGTAACAAAAACTACTGTGATGTTTTATAAACCAGTCCCTCCTGTTTTCTCAATGAGACTAATTAAGTTTCCTAAATTTCAAATTGATCTTTGATTATCCCTATATATCCTTAAAACATTAAATTGGGTCTCTCGAAAAAGACCTAGAAACTCGGGTCAGAATCATTCTCGCGACAAGATTTTCTACTTTTACACTAGACAATTAAACAGAAAATATCTTAAGCTTCTACTGTCGCACCCAAAAAAAAAAAAACGAGTGCGGCGTCGTGACGACTCTTCCCCGTGTGCGGGGATTTATCAATTGTCGGGGGGGATTATCTATTTTCGTGAAAAAAGGGAGTCGCCACCTAGTATTAACGATTACTAGGAAACCTAAAACTGGTCTTTCAGAGATTCTAGGGTAAGGGACTGGTTGCGTAAAGGGAAGGTTTTAGCACCCCTAGTACGCCCTACCTAAGGTAAGCTGCTTGACGTTTGGCTTGTTTATGATTTGATATATCAAAATAAATGTAAAATAAATGGCAAATGGGATATTACTCCACCGAATATTTTGGATATTAATCCCTTAGGATTTATTTACCCAAATACCAACAGTGAATAATAGCATATTATTCCCGCCAGATATTTTGGATATTAACCCCTTAGGATTTATTTACCCAAATACCAACAGTGAATAATAGCATATCATTCCCGTCGAATATTTTGGATATTTACCCCTTTAGGATTTATTTACCCAAATACCGATAGTGAATAATAGTATATTATTCCCGCCGAATATTTTGGATATTAACCCCTTTAGGATTTATTTACCCAAATATCGATAGTGAATAATAGCATATCATTCCCGTCGAATATTTTGGATATTAACCCCTTAGGATTTATTTACCCAAATACCAACAGTGAATAATAGCATATCATTCCCGTCGAATATTTTGGATATTAACCCCTTTAGGATTTATTTATCCAAATACCGATGGTGAATAATAAATTCCCAAAGAAAAAAATAAGATTTTTATATTTTTTTGACATATTGGCCAATACCCTTTGGATTTTACAAACATGTTGTAAAATCTCAAAATGCAAGAAATGATTTTTTTTTCTTTGCGAAATCCATGCTAAAACTCATTTTTTTTTCAAAACCCGAGATAATATATATATTTTTTTAAAGAAAATAGTTTTTAAAATATGCTAGTGTATTGGCCGTATGCAAGAAAACAACACATTTTTTAATAAAAATATTTTTTGAAAAATTTGTATTTTTTATATATTTTTTTATTTTTCTATATTATTTCTCTCGGGTGGGCTGCCTGTCAGCCCACCCTATTTGGAGTCTGGGCTGCCAGCCCAGGCTATCTCGGGCTGGGCTGTCAGCCCAGAAAGACCTGGGCCGTCGGCCCAGACAAACTCGGGTCTGGGCCGTTGGCCTAGACAGGTCTGGGTTATGGGCTTCAGCCCATGATTTCTCTTGGGCTGGGCTCCAGTTTCTACGGGCTGGAACCCAGCCACTTGGGATCTTGGGCCGAGCCTAAAGCCCGGCCCTCTTCACTCAGGCCCAGCCCGCATGCAAGGGGACAGAAAATCGTCCCCTGCATGCAGCGGCCTGAGGAAGACGATGAACAGGAAATTTGTAAATTTCCGAGTGTAATGAAAAGCGTACCTGTTAACACCTTTGGGTAGAGGAGATCGAGGTGGTTCTTTCGGTCGTGATGGCGTCGAAAGTGGTGGCCTGTGGTGGCCGGAGTGGTCGTCGGAAAGCTGACAGGGCTGTGCTGTGGTGACGCTGCTGTTGGTTTTCTACTTCGCCGGAGGAGATGGCTGTGATTCTGGAGTGAAGGCAGAGATTATGGTGACGAAGTGGTGGCTCAAAGTGGCCGGAGTCAATGTTGGAAATGCTGCACCGAGAGAGAGAGAGAGACAAGCTCCTCTGTTTTCTTTAGAGAGAGAAAACGGTCGAACAGACCGAGGGGGAAGAAAGGAAAGAAAGAAAGAAAAAAAAAACTGATGCCGCTGGGTTGTGTAGAAAAATGCTCGAGTTTTTTATGAAATTCTCACCCTTTTTCTCTGTTATCTCCTCTTTTTATCCCCCCTCTCGTTTTTTTTTTTCTATTTGTTCTGTGAAAGCTCCTATTTATAGCTCGAAAAACCCCAACGTTTGGCCGAGATGCAGTATCAAAACAGCTAAGCAAAATGAATGTAATCAGAGGAAAATCAGGAATGAAAGGAGGAGAATCAAGACGTTGATTTTTCGGAGATGAATTTGGGAAGAAGATCGTGATTTATAGGAAGAATTTGAATGAAATTTTGATCTGCTTTGCTGTGAAAAATCAATGCAAACAACGGGACAGTGCATGTTTCCTTAAATGCAGATTTCAAAATTTTTTAGGAAGGAAGGAAAAATATGATTTGGTCCTTTAAAATTTTTCTAAATGCACCAAAATGGATTTAAACTTTTTATGCAATTAAATCCCATCAAAAATTCAATTTCAACCTTGGCTTTGCGCGACTTTCTAATCTGGCACCTGGCTCCTGATTTTCACGATTTAACCTTCATTCGACCAATAAACTCTCAATTCGATCGATTTCGCCCTTGAACAAAAATCTATTTTTTTTTTTGAAATATTTTTCGAAACATAAAAAAAATAAAGAGTCAAAAATTGGGTAGCAACAGATGCCCCCTCTTTACAATGCTTACGACTAAAGTCTTGTAAAAGACTTTAAATAGTAAGTGTTGGAAAGAAAAACAGAATGGTGGATATGAGGTCTTGTTGTGATGGGTGACCTACCCAGATAAAAAGGATATTTAGGAGGGTCTCGATAGTGACGGATGACCTACCCGGGTCTGATTATGACGGGTGACCTGCCCGAGTTAGTGGAGTCTCGATAGTGACGGATGACTTACCCGGGTCTGATTATGACGGGTGACCTGCCCGGGTTAGTGGAGTCTCGATAGTGACGGATGACTTACCCGGGTCTGATTATGACGGGTGACCTGCCCCGGTTAGTGGAGTCTCGATAGTGACGGATGACTTACCCGGGTCTGATTATGACGGGTGACCTGCCCCGGTTAGTGGAGTCTCGATAGTGACGGATGACTTACCCGGGTCTGATTATGACGGGTGACCTGCCCGTGTCAGTGGAGTCTCGATAGTGACGGATGACTTACCCGGGTCTGATTATGACGGGTGACCTGCCCGAGTCAGTGGAGTCTCGATAGTGACGGATGACTTACCCGGGTCTGATTATGACGGGTGACCTGCCCGAGTCAGTGGAGTCTCGATAGTGACGGATGACTTACCCGGGTCTGATTATGACGGGTGACCTGCCCGAGTTAGTAGAGTCTCGATAGTGACAGATGACTTACCCGGATCTGATTATGACGGGTGACCTGCCCGTGTTAGTGGAGTCTCGATAGTGACGGATGACTTACCCGGGTCTGATTATGACGGGTGACCTGCCCGTGTTAGTGGAGTCTCGATAGTGACGGATGACTTACCCGGGTCTGATTATGACGGGTGACCTGCCCGAGTTAGTGGAGTCTCGATAGTGACGGATGACTTACCCGGGTCTGATTATGACGGGTGACCTGCCCGTGTTAGTGGAGTCTCGATAGTGATGGATGACTTACCCGGGTCTGATTATGACGGGTGACCTGCCCGAGTTAGTGGAGTCTCGATAGTGACGGATGACTTACCCGGGTCTGATTATGACGGGTGACCTGCCCGAATGAATAAAGAGGTCTCATTATTACGGGTGACTAGCCCGGCTAGCGTTGTCTCATTTCTCCGGGTGACCCACCCGGCTAGCATGGTCTCATTTTTCTGGGCGACCCACCCGTATCGAGGAACGAAGCAACACCGATCTTCAATTCATCTTCCGCGATTTTGTTGACCTGAGATTCTCTTTAGAAACATAAGCCCCTTTCTCTGATGCTCCATTGTCATCAGGATGCCTTTGTCTAATCTCCAAAGCTTTGCAGGCTTCTCCGATTGGATGCCTCATTCAAATTTGTCATAAGTCATTCAACCACTCAAACGCAAGCGCCTTGCTTATTATGGGCTATCTGCGATGATCTTTGCTTTTATCCAAATCTCACCATGCCCCCAAGTGTGGGGTTGCTTGATTTTTCCATATAGCGCAGAGTTCTATTATTATTCTTCCATTGAAGTTCTGAGCATTATCAGTTATGATCTTTTCTGGTGGTCCGTAACGACATATCAAATCTCTTTCAACAAATTTCTTCAACACCTTTTGCGTTACATGAGCAAATGACCCAACTTCTACCCATCTTGTGAAGTAGTCGATAGCCGCGAGAATAAACCTATGACCATTGCTGGCTTTTGGGTTGATAGATCCAATCACATCGATTCCCCACATCGCAAAAGGCCATGGAGATAACAAGTTATATAGAGGGGTCGGAGGGGCATTCATTTTGTCACCGTAGATCTGACACTTATGACACTTGCAGACATAGTCAATGCAATCCTTCTCTAATGTCATCCAGAAGTAACCAACTCTTTGTATCTTCCTAGCCATCATATGTCCACTAGCATGGGTTGAGCAAATCCCTTCATGGACTTCTCGCAATGCGTTTCTGGCTTCAACTCCATCTAGGCATCTTAGCAAAGTCCCGTCAGATGACCTCTTATACAAAACTTCTCCATCAAGATAAAAATCCATTGCCAGTCTCCTCAAAGTCTTCTTTTCGATGTTGGATGCCCCAATGAGATAAACTTGGTTTTGGATGAAATTCTTGATATCGTAGTACCAAGGGTTTCCATCTATTTCTCCTTCAACTGAGCAGCAATGAGCTGGTTTATCTTCTGATATCAATGTGTATCGGCTGTAAGTTTTGCCCGAAGTCTATTCTAGCCATAGCAGCTAGTGTGGCCAAAGCATCGACAAACTGATTCCCTTTCCGCATACGTTTACAGCAACATCCAAGTACATAGTCCACCATTTTGGTTTCCCTTCTTCGTCTGAAAGCACATCTTCATCAGGAAGGTCAAAGTCTAATGACTCAATATCTTCTATAGCATATCGTACTCGGCTAGTAGAACTTGTCATCTTGCAATTCGGCTGGACAAGCAGGGGTGGATTTAACAAGTACTGCTTGATTTTCTCAGAAACCTCTTCATGACCTTCTTTCCATAAACTTTCAGGGATGATAAAATAGGCTCCGCTAAAATATCAAAAACAGAATCCGACTTCATACCATACTGGGATCACACAAATTTTCACTTTTACTGTGGTGCTGATGGATCTGATTTTGCAATAAACTTTTTTGAAGTTACTGCAGACCTTTTCTTGTCTTGGGAGGTCTGATTCCACCACTTACAACAGAGGTTGGAGCAGGCCTTTTGGAAGACGTAGATTTTGTTGATGGTTCTGTCATCATTGACTTCCTTACTTCATCTGAGGATGTAGAAATCTCCGAATTCTTCTGGCTTCTCCTACCTTCAATAGATTTCTTTGTTCCCCTGCTCAATTTCAGATTTTTGCGGCCATCACCCAGTTCATGTTCAGAATGCTCCCTAGACTCTTTGAATTTGCACATTTATCTTCTGGAGTCAAATTCTTCTCGCTTCTTTCTCTTCCCTTGCTTTCATCACCAGTAACAGATTCCCCTGGAATTACAGACTTGACATCCATTTTCCCTGGAAGATCATGTTCCTCTCTGGCTTTTCTTTTTCTACTTCGGATATAAAAATCCTTACCGTCCCCAGCAACAGTACTATGGCCTTGGGTCACAGAACGAATAGAGTTTTTATCCTTGTACACTTTCTGCTCATTTTATTTGCCTAGTTTGCCACTGCCTCTAGAATTTCCAGCATGCCTAGACAGTCTTGAATGATTATTAATACTTTCTCTCTTGCAAACATCCCTAGGAGCTGTTTCAAACAAGGATTCATATGGCTGTTTCGCTGAGATGACCAGATTCCTCTCTTTAGCATCCTTTACTAGGGCTGCCCAGTTCTGGTTCGTCTGCAAGGTTCTCACATTCCCCAAATTCCAAAGTGAGAGCTTGGCTCTTGTCAAGGCAACATTCATCTGTCTTACATCAGCGACAACCCAATACTGCTGGAGCTCAATCCATTCATAGATGAACTTGTATCAGCTACTCTAACAGTGGAGAGTATCAGTATATCAACCTCTCAGACCTCCTTTTGAAAAATCGTAGCAGCTCAACTGCAGCTTCAGCCTCACGCTCACTTATAAGAGCCGATGCACCGGAATTTTTTTACCGCGAAGCTCCTGGCCGTCCGTAATGTCATAGAATAAATAAGAGCCAAGAACCCCAGTGATGCTGATTTGTTTGACATTTGCTCTCCGTTCATCAACTTGCTATCATAAAAGTGCAAGGAGGGAAACTGGAAAATCTCTGGGTGCATCCTATACTGTTAAGAAAGCTAAAAGCTGAATTCAAGAACAAGTTTTATCCACCTAAACAAGTTCAAAACAAAATCTGGTACGGAACCCATTCAGCCTAGAAAGCAAACGCGCAGGCAAGCAAAAGGGAGGTCTGAAGCACCATGCCAGAATATATAATTCTACAAAGTGTTGCGTGGTATTACTGCCTTCAGATTCCAGGAAATTTTACTCACAGCACGCAATGGAGACCATCTTTTCTTCAATTTATGATGGTTCAATTTGTTCGCTGCATTGGATGTTCTTGTTGTTAACTTCACCTTATGAACAAAATGCACGATCTTCTCGCTTGAGATCCGTGATTGCGCCATGGTCAATGGCTGGGACCTTCACGATTTCCATTTCCACTATCTTCTCGCTCAGCAACCACTTTACAGTCTTTGCCTGCAGCTGCTGCTATCACCTCTACACGTTTGTCATCTTGCTCACATAATTCTGCCGACTCTCTTTTATTAGAGTAACTGACGGTTTCAATAGATGCTTTGCACTGTTCCTCAACAGATTGCAGAAATAGCTGCTGCTTACTTTCTTCAACATTTCCAACTTCTTTGAATGCCTTTTCTGATCCACAGTTATAATCCAATCTGCTGCTCAACATAATATCTAAGGCATTCTCAGCTGACCTGAATAAGCCAATGTTTTTGTACTCCCTGTTATTGGCAGCACTCACAATTTTCTGTGCTTTTCTACGAAGCATGAAATCTAAAAAAGGTACCACTTCAGGTATTTGGAGATCATCCCCCTTGCCAGCTGAAATATCATTCATGATAATCCCCTTTGAGACCTTCGGCAACTGACCCATTAATAAGTGGGAGTTCTTGTTCTGTTTCTTATCCTTGAAATTTGTAACCTCATCTTGCCTTTTCATCTGCGGCTTAAATTTTCTCTTCACCTTTTGGTTGGCATTGGACAACAGAATGTAGTCAGACAAAGAAGCATTGATGTTTAGGTGACTGCTTGTGCCTTCAGGCTCCATATAGGGATGAAATGATTGATCAAATGAATGAATGGCAAAGCTGTGAGATGCTGGGAATTCAGGTACTGAATTGGAAAGGCCACGGGATGAAGAGCACCTATTGCCAGGCCTGGGGACATCTGGGTCATAAGGAATATTGGATGCACAAACTCCATCTCCATAAGATGTTGAATATAAAGCATTAGACCTAGGCAATCTATCACCATCCAGTGCATAAAAAGAAAGCTCAGAATTATGTGGCTCCATCAAGTGATGTGCAGCAGGAGATGGTCGAAATTGATCCTTGATTGCTTGCAAAATGGGCTGTCTATAATATTGAGAGTTTTACAGCTCCACCAAGATTGCAGAAGATTGTTGAAGATGATCACTAACTGAGGAAGTTTCTTCTAAGATGGGCTTGCTGCTCGCAGAGTTGACATAATCAGAACTCCTTCTTCTTGTAGTAATAGAACACCCATGGTGATCAGTTAAAACATTTGTCTTCGACTCAATGTCCGTGTCTTGATCATTCTCTACCATATTGCTTCTCACAACCCGGGCATCTTCGGCCAAGCCTCCGACTTCACTCAAAGAGACCACAAACTGCTCCTTCGAGATAAGTGATCTGTTAGTTTTATGTCTATTTCTGAAAGGAGGACTTGTGTACCTATCATACTCTCTTCTGTGCTTGCTGGTAGAATCCCCGAAGTTCTCTGTGGAGATGGCAGAGCCAAAAGTAGCACCTTTTTCGCTCATCTTTCTTGTTATAAATCGTTACAAAGCTGCCATCACCATTGACACTTCTAGCTTCTTTTGAAGTGTACCCAACTGATCTTGCAACATTGGATCGGGTAAATTGCCTCTCAAGCAACCTGTCTTTTATCTTTCTTTACTTCGCAATAAAAGAAGCTTTTCAACCTTTCTTTCAGACAACCCAAAGTTGAACTTGTGGCGAAAAATAAATCTCGTTGCATCACGAGATTCATTTTCAGAGAGTGCGTCACACTTCCTTAGGCAAAAATGTTTTTTTAGGGTTTTTCTCGTTATGCAAAAAGATATTATGGAGCATACATCCTAACGATAGGTTCTAGTTCCTTTATGTGAGACATAGGGTAGGTTTACTACTTGGTCTCTAAAGAGGGTCTCTTGTTGTCCCAGTGATCACCCTCGTAAAAGCGATATGGGGGTTCAGCAGATAGTGATATGGCACGTATACCAATCACCACCAGTCTAAACACTCAGCAAAGAGTTGGGGTTTACACAAACTTCAACCTTGACTCAAGTCATAGGTAAGCTGCTAGTCCCCCACTTAACTTAAAGTTTAGTGTGTGCTCTCAAAAATAATAAAAAAAGTGATGCATGATGACAGGATGTAAAGATGCATGCTAAAGCTTATAAATAATCCATAGCAACATGAAAATAAATAAAAAAATAAATAAACAAAACATATCATAAACAAATAAAAAAAACTGCCAAGCTTAGCCCAAGTCCCCAGTGGAGTCGCCATTCTGTCGCACCCCAAAAAAAAAAAACGAGCGCGGCGTCGTGACGACTCTTCCCCGTGTGCGGGGATTTATCAATTGTCGAGGGGGATTATCTATTTTCGTGAAAAAAGGGAGTCGCCACCTAGTATTAACGATTACTAGGAAACCTAAAACTGGTCTTTCAGAGATTCTAGGGTAAGGGACTGGTTGCGTAAAGGGAAGGTTTTAGCACCCCTAGTACGCCCTACCTAAGGTAAGCTGCTTGACGTTTGGCTTGTTTATGATTTGATTTATCAAAATAAATGTAAAATAAATGGCAAATGGGATATTACTCCACCGAATATTTTGGATATTAATCCCTTAGGATTTATTTACCCAAATACCAACAGTGAATAATAGCATATTATTCCCGCCAGATATTTTGGATATTAACCCCTTAGAATTTATTTACCCAAATACCAACAGTGAATAATAGCATATCATTCCCGCCGAATATTTTGGATATTAACCCCTTTAGGATTTATTTACCCAAATATCGATAGTGAATAATAGCATATCATTCCCGTCGAATATTTTGGATATTAACCCCTTAGGATTTATTTACCCAAATACCAACAGTGAATAATAGCATATCATTCCCGTCGAATATTTTGGATATTAACCCCTTTAGGATTTATTTATCCAAATACCGATGGTGAATAATAAATTCCCAAAGAAAAAAATAAGATTTTTATATTTTTTTGACATATTGGCCAATACCCTTTGGATTTTACAAACATGTTGTAAAATCTCAAAATGCAAGAAATGATTTTTTTTTCTTTGCGAAATCCATGCTAAAACTCATTTTTTTTTCAAAACCCGAGATAATATATATATTTTTTTAAAGAAAATAGTTTTTAAAATATGCTAGTGTATTGGCCGTATGCAAGAAAACAACACATTTTTTAATAAAAATATTTTTTGAAAAATTTGTATTTTTTATATATTTTTTTATTTTTCTATATTATTTCTCTCGGGTGGGCTGCCTGTCAGCCCACCCTATTTGGAGTCTGGGCTGCCAGCCCAGGCTATCTCGGGCTGGGCTGTCAGCCCAGAAAGACCTGGGCCGTCGGCCCAGACAAACTCGGGTCTGGGCCGTTGGCCTAGACAGGTCTGGGTTATGGGCTTCAGCCCATGATTTCTCTTGGGCTGGGCTCCAGTTTCTACGGGCTGGAACCCATCCACTTGGGATCTTGGGCCGAGCCTAAAGCCCGGCCCTCTTCACTCAGGCCCAGCCCGCATGCAAGGGGACAGAAAATCGTCCCCTGCATGCAGCGGCCTGAGGAAGACGATGAACAGGAAATTTGTAAATTTCCGAGTGTAATGAAAAGCGTACCTGTTAACACCTTTGGGTAGAGGAGATCGAGGTGGTTCTTTCGGTCGTGATGGCGTCGAAAGTGGTGGCCTGTGGTGGCCGGAGTGGTCGTCGGAAAGCTGACAGGGCTGTGCTGTGGTGACGCTGCTGCTGGTTTTCTACTTCGCCGGAGGAGATGGCTGTGATTCTGGAGTGAAGGCAGAGATTATGGTGACGAAGTGGTGGCTCAAAGTGGCCGGAGTCAATGTTGGAAATGCTGCACCGAGAGAGAGAGAGAGACAAGCTCCTCTGTTTTCTTTAGAGAGAGAAAACGGTCGAACAGACCGAGGGGGAAGAAAGGAAAGAAAGAAAGAAAAAAAAAACTGATGCCGCTGGGTTGTGTAGAAAAATGCTCGAGTTTTTTATGAAATTCTCACCCTTTTTCTCTGTTATCTCCTCTTTTTATCCCCCCTCTCGTTTTTTTTTTTTTCTATTTGTTCTGTGAAAGCTCCTATTTATAGCTCGAAAAACCCCAACGTTTGGCCGAGATGCAGTATCAAAACAGCTAAGCAAAATGAATGTAATCAGAGGAAAATCAGGAATGAAAGGAGGAGAATCAAGACGTTGATTTTTCGGAGATGAATTTGGGAAGAAGATCGTGATTTATAGGAAGAATTTGAATGAAATTTTGATCTGCTTTGCTGTGAAAAATCAATGCAAACAACGGGACAGTGCATGTTTCCTTAAATGCAGATTTCAAAATTTTTTAGGAAGGAAGGAAAAATATGATTTGGTCCTTTAAAATTTTTCTAAATGCACCAAAATGGATTTAAACTTTTTATGCCATTAAATCCCATCAAAAATTCAATTTCAACCTTGGCTTTGCGCGACTTTCTAATCTGGCCCTTGGCTCCTGATTTTCGCGATTTAACCTTCATTCGACCAATAAACTCTCAATTCGATCGATTTCGCCCTTGAACAAAAATCTATTTTTTTTTTTTGAAATATTTTTCGAAACATAAAAAAAATAAAGAGTCAAAAATTGGGTAGCAACATCTACTATCAAAATCAGGCAATTCAAAAGTCAAAAGTCGTCTATAAGTATAGGAATATAACTTTCATGAAGGATACGACACGAGAAAAAATCATTTTGAAAAACAGAATCTGCCCACAATCTGCCTAGTCAAAAAGCAAGCAAGACTAGACATTCAAACGGAAATATCTTTAGCTTTCGATATCGAGATCAAGTGATTATTTAATCCAAATTCATCTATACGTACAGGAATGAAACTTTCATGAAGGATTCAATGCAAGAAAAATCATTTTGAAGAATAAAATTTGCCCGCGATCTATTGGTCAAAAATCAAGCAGGACTACACATTCAAACGGGAATATCTTGAGCTTCCAATATTAAAATCAAGAGATTGAAAAACTCATAGTCATCTGTATGTATAGGAATACAATTTTTATGAAGGATCCGAAGCGAGAAAAAATCATTTCAAAGAATAGAATATGCCCGTAATCCACTTGGTTAAAAAGATCTAATTTGATTTGGAAACTGACAATGTTGAGCATCCCATCTGATTGAGAATATGACATAAAAATGGTGGGATCTAGGATCCAATAAAAGTTCAAATCAATTTTTGAACATGTCATGAATGATATAATATAATTGGGATGGTCAAATATTGCACAAAACAAAGGTAGATTCAAAGTCTAAGTTGGAAGAAAAAATTAGTATTATAATAGAATTGTGACAACAACAAAATCAATACAAATTCTAAGAAATTTATCCAACTTTAAAGACTAGATAAAGAAATAATGACTTTAGCATTATGAAGATTCCTTTTTAATCTAAGAATTTTGACGATTTTAGCAGCAAATAAAGAGGATAAGAGAAGAAGAAGGCAACAAAGATAGGGTTAAAAAATATTTTTATTCTTTTTTTTGTCAATCGTCCAATAACTATAAGATAAACTCCTGCATTTTATTCAAAAGAGATATACAATAGAAATGAGGGGGGGAAACACTTCCCTTTAACGTAGGCTAATATTTTAAGGATATTCCATCTCATGATGGAGGGATCAATAATCCAAGCTAATAAAGTAATTAAAAAAACTGTTATGATTGAACATTTAACGTTAAGATTAGAAACAAATTTAAAGTAGTTGATCTTGTAAGGTCAAAACAGTATATAATTAATGAGGGATCCCAATGTCATGGAGTCCATACAATCTTTTATTAAAACTTTAATGTATCAACAATCGCAGACTCACATGGAAATCAACTTTCTGTGGATTAGTATTTAATTCCCTTTTTTTTTCAATATTATCTTCAACTTATTTCTTTAAATATTTTTAAGAAGTTAATTCTAACATTAAATTTCTTCACTTTGAAATTGTAAATAGAGAGGTTGCTATTTGATTTACTTTTATAGCATTAATATTTAGAGATTGAATTTCATTGAAATTCAATTCTTAACAACAACAAAAATTCCAAATATAAGATTTCATTAAAATATCTTAATTGAATTCAATTAAAAAGGTTAGTGGAACAATTATGAGGTTAGCAGATAATAATTGAAATGGTTCCATCGATGCAGGTAGAACAAAACCTCCATTGAGCTATGTTCATTCTTCAAACTTCAATCTTCAAACCATGAATGGTTGTTGGGCTTTTACCACCATATTGCGTGCGGCTAGCGCTGTTGCTTAAAAGCCATGAATCTGAGGATCTGTCTTTCTTACCTTTGCCCTCTCTGTCTTTCATATACAAATCCATAATTATAACTCTTACAAATGTCTCTTGGTCAGATAAAATCGTTTTGAATGCTAAAATCATGACACAATATGGAGGATGAGATTGGTCTCCTCATATGAGAAAACTAACAACTCTGAAAATCAGGTCAGAAACAAAGTTGCAACAAAATCTAAATTATAGAAAAGTGATGATAGTAGCGGAATTAGTTTTCAACATGAATTCTAAAGGATTTAATCAACTTTAAGGATCCTAATGAAAAACAATATCTAGGGGGATAAAAGGAGAAATTAATGGTGGAAACAACATATATTTCTTTTCTCTTAGCAACATTTTCTCTCTCTCCATTTTGTGTTAATTTTCCTAAAGTTAACAACCGGAAACACATTTTCAAATACCACTAGAAATGAATCAGCAATGAGTCTTGACATAATTATTTCCTCTGACTTGCCCAGCTGATATAGACTTTTCTTCAGACACAATACGTGTTGCCAGCAACACTTCTCCGTTTCATGATAATCAAGCTGTCACTGTAAATTACAGCTAATCTTGTTTCATAAAAGAACTAAACACATTAAAGTAATAATCATTTTATTCGTTGACAATTTCAGTCAGAGTATGAAACCATGTGACACTCGTTGTCATGACCAGGCTGATGTGTTTACAAAGATTCTGACTTCATCTTCTGACGTCATCTCACTTGTATCGTTTGCTATCAATCAATCCCATTGATTCAGCTTGAGGGAGAGTATTTATGTAAAGCTGCCACATTAATAATTCCTACATTATCTCCTAAATTGTCTCCTATATTCTTGCTTCTGATCACTACAATGTTTCCAATTCATATTACCAATGTTATGTAAGCAATTGATAGGACAATTGTTAGTATAGACAACAGAATTTCCTTATGTGAAATAAAAACAAAAACTATTATATTCCTTTGTTCTTCACACAGAAGGATAGCGAATCTGAAATGTCAAGTTTAGACATTATCTTGGTTGTCACCAGCTGCAGGGTAGTAGAAAATACCCCATCAACTGTTTCTAACAGTCCATGCAATTTCAACCACTAAATGATAGGCCACGAAAAAACTTGAGTGATTCAATAAAGACCAAGTTCTTACAGCAATCAGGTGAGTAAAATACAGTATCATAAACAACATAGATGTTAAAGCATAAGATGAAAACATTATAGCCCAAATGAACATAAGAACAAAAGTAACGATTTCATTCTGAGAAACAAGTACCTGATCTTGAGACAAGTTAGATTACGGAAATATGGCTTTCGGCCACAGTTCTGTTTTTATGTTGGTGAGATTCTCTCTTTATCATCACCACACACAAATAAACTCGGACCTACTGAATTCAACCTTGGGATTCTCAGAGATCCAGCTCCCTTGATTTCCATTCTGGAGGATGATCTCTTTTTTGGCTGTTTAGATAGTTTGCATTCGAGACTCGAAATTTATCAAAGATATAACTGGGAATAAATTACTATATTCTAATCCCAGGATTCTATCTGGTTTTCTTGACTTTTCAAACTCCAGTTAAGGGGAGAACAGGGATCCAAATCAGGATTTTTTGTAGGTGCAAAGAATACGTGTAGATCCTCTACAAGGACTAACTAAAAGTCCAACACAATTCTGAATTTTGATAACATTAAGATAAATCACCACGGGAGCATGAATAGAAATCAATAAGAACAAGAAATAACTGAGACATTTATTCAATCATTAGGAAACATAAAATAGTCAATGGTCTTCCTTGTCCGGTGGAATGCCCTCCTTGTCCTGAATCCTCGCCTTGACATTGTCAATGGTGTCACTACTCTCCACCTCCAGAGTAATGGTCTTCCCCGTCAACGTCTTAACAAAAATCTGCATCCCACAACGCAACCTCGGAACAAGATGAAGGGTCGAGTCCTGATGAATATTATAATCAGCTAGAGTCCGACCATCCTCGATCAAGTTGTTTCCAAGCAAAGATCAAACGTTGTTGGTCCGGTGGGATCCCCTCCTTGTCCTGAATCTTCGCTTTGACGTTGTCGATGGTGTCGCTGCTCTCGACCTCGAGAGTAATGGTCTTCCCGGTCAAGGTCTTGACAAAAATCTGCAACGTTTGATCTTTGCCGGGAAACAGCTTGAGGATGGTCGGACTTTAGCTGATTATAATATTCAGAAGGAGTCGACCCTTCATCTTGTGCCCAGGATGGAGGGTGCTCTCCTTCTGAATATTGTAATCGGCCAAAGTTCGGGCATCTTCTAGCTGTTTTCCAGCGAAGATTAGACGTTGTTGATCCGGTGGGATGCCTTCCTTGTCTTGAATCTTGGCCTTGACGTTGTCGATGGTGTCGCTGCTTTCCACCGTGTGATGGTCTTGCCGGTGAGGGTTTTCACGAAGATCTGCATGTTTTTTTCTTTAGAGAATTCAAAGAGAAAAGAATTTGTAAGGGTGCAGTTGTGTGAAAAGAAGAGTCCGGGGACCGATTTTTATAGTAGTGAAGGAAGCCTAGATGGTTACTACAAAGGAGAGGCGGTGATGGAAAGAGCCAATGGAGTTGGTCCACGAGTTGTTTAGCCTACCTGAGACTGCAAGGTTTGCAATGTAGGATAGCCTTGCGTTTCTGCTAAGAATTGGTGACCGATATTTGACGGAGTGAAGTAAGTTCGGACGGGATTTGGTGACCGTTTTGTATTCGGATGGGTTTATCATAGGGTTTCATGACGGTGGATTGTAACGGTGATAAGACGTTTGTTTTTGGATATTTTGGGAAAATAATTATGGGTTCGGCTTCGGCCATTATTGCTGGGCCTAAGCATCTAATTAGTTGCAAGGGAGGTTGTTATATATAGGAAAATAAAACTTTAAAACTACCTTTATTATCATGTAATATTCTCAATTTTATCAACATATAATTTTTAAAATCAACGAGTCAATTCCTTGTGCTTCTTTGCTATCCGGCTATTTTTTTCAAAAAATAAAAAAAAGTATTAAAAAAACAAAGATTTTTTAGCAATATCATTAATTATAATCAAGTAGTTCAATCTTGAAACCTATTAATTCAACTTTATGTATAGCTTGAATTTTAAATTAAACCATGTGAGAATTGATTCAAAGTGAATCAATCAATTTAATGGGTCTAAAGATAACTTGAATAACTGATAAAAATGACATAGTTTTTTATAAGAAAAAAAACAAAATGTTTGATGAGTAAACTCGTCAAATTTGTGAATCATATAACCCGGGTCAAAACTTTAAAATTACAAAGTGGGTAATGAACTCATGTGGAATTAATAGCCTATTTAGTTTTAAACTACTGTTTATTTAACCATACAATAATAAAAATATATCATCAACTATTAAAAAACATAAAAGACAAATTAAAAGGCATATCTAAATAAATTAAAATGAAAATTGAAGGCACATTAAATATTGGAAATTAAAGGAAAATTAAAGACAATCTATGAAAATTTCAAACATAAGATTTCATTAAAATATCTTAATTAAATAAATTAAAAGCCATATCATGCAATTGTTTTTCCAACCAATATAAAAGGACAATTAAAAAAAAATATCAACCCTATATACCAATTAACACATACATATGGACCAAATTAAGAAAAAACAACAATAAACAAAGAAAAAAAGGATAAAAAAAACATGTGAATTATTATTGCAACCCACAATGCTAATGGGTGCAAAGAAACAATGTTTCCCCCAAATAAAAATATTAAAAATTCAAATTTTCAATCCATCTAATTTTGAAAGATAAAAGTTTTTTTAAAAAATAACTCAAATTGAACTAGGTCAGCTTATCAAACACGGGTTACAAAAACATGATAACTTCATTGAAAAAAATTATAAAGTTTGAATCCTCATACGTAGTGTTGGATAATAAATTATGAAAAAAAATGGATAAAAAAAATTGAGTCTACATAGTTAACCTGCAAAACTCGCGAGCTAGATCATGAGAACAAATAGCCCCATAGAAAATAAGTAAAAACAAATTTTGAATTCCTATATCTAATAAATTCAATATTGAAAAATAAAATTGAAAATAAAAAAATAACTATGTATAAGATTTCGCAAATATTTTAGGAACAATATCTTGATGCAATAAAAATCTCATAATTATATCAACTTTATAATTTTCCTTAAGAAAATATTTTAATCCAATGGATTTTATCTTTACTTTATACTCATAAATCAAATATTAGATTCATTAACTTAATAATATATAAATATTAAAAATAAATTAAGCCTTTATTAATAATAAACATGTATTTACATGAATATAATAATACTACATATAATCAACCGATTTACTACAAGACATATTAAACTAACAATTAAGATGTGAGAGGACTAGGATTTTTTTTAAATGTAAAAAAAAAATATTCAAGTTTTATGGAGTTATTTGGCACAATTATCAAACAAAAAAAGATAGTTGTTTTAATTCTTTTTTCGATCAAGATAAAGTTTCATGTTGATATAATTTTTATTTATCTTATAGAACACTATGTTTTTATCTAAAATTAGTTTTGTTTGTTAAAACAGAAATATTTTAACAAAAAAAATTAAAATAGCATGTCTAAATTTTTTTGTGTGATTGAAATCGAAAAAAAAACTCAAAAATATGATAAAAGAATTTTTCAATATTTTAATAATTACAATAGACTAGTGAGACAGAATGTTGTTTAAAATAACAAGATCAAGCAAATACGAAAGATATTAAAAGAAAAACCTAGAGTCCATACAAATTTAAGTCTATGAGCATGCTAAATTAAAATTTATGGAAAACATGTTTTCAAAACAAATAAAAAAAATTAACTTTAGAGTGCATACTAAATATATATTAAAAATCTCAATTGATATCAATCTAAAGTTCTAACAGGCATACCAAAAATAAAAATATTCATGTTTAAATTAAAACAAATTAGAATACTTGTTAAAACATTTTAAAATGAAAAAAAACTTTTGTGTTGTCAATGATGAATTACTTGTCCTCACATATAACTAGGATGTTTACAATATGACTCTTAAAATTCCAAAAATATCCTTTTAGTTAATATAATTCTTAAAATTCCAAAAATATCCTTTTAGTTTAGATGCATTTCTAAACTAGGTTTTTGAATAAAAAATTATGTAGCTCGAATATTTCAACAAGATTTGAAAGGAAAATCAAAACATAAAAATAAAAGGAAAAGGAAAAAGACAAAAATGAGTCGAGGAAGAGTGTAAAAAATTGGAAAAAACTTCTGTAAAACACTTCCTTCACTCCCGTTTTAATAGTGGTTTTTGGAAGGTGAAACATTGAAAAATTAATTCTCTGTATTATTAAGAGAAAAAAGAACATACGTGGCGTGTCTTTCTTTCATTTTTTATTATTAATAAGAATGTTTTTCTATTCTTTCTTTCATTTTTTATTATTAATTTTTATTGAATATATCTTATGCTTATATATATATATATATATATTGCTTTTATCCTTTAATTACATGGCGTGTCTTGGACCGTGTAATTAGTTTTTATTCTACTTTTTAGGTGACGTGAAGGGAGAGTTCCTAGAACTCACAACTCTCTGAACCTTCTGACTTCACTTTCCCTTCCTTTTCTCCCTTCATGCATTAACAGGTAGAGGAGCAGCGAGCATAACAGAACAAGAAGGTTGGAGAGAGAAGGGTTTTCTTACAGAGGACTTTTCGAGGAATAACATGGCTTCTTTCTTATCGATCATTTATATTAAGGTTTCTAGGGTTTTTCCTTCCTTTGAGTGTGGCAGATTAAGGTTTGTTGCCCCCCCTCTTTTTGCTTCTTTTATCTTCACTCTCTCTCGATCATATAATTTTTTGTTAGTCTTAAATCCTAATTAGCCTCACTGATTGCTAGTTTTTCCTTAATTTTTTAATTAGCATCTTGGTTTACTTGACATCTCTGAACATAGGGATTGATTTGCAAAGGAGAGTTTTTTTTTTTCATTTTTCTTTTCTATGCATTTTAGGATTTTTAATTATTATTATTGAGACTTTACTTGATCTTTAATCATGATTTAGTCTCAAATCCAGATTATCGTCACTAATTGTTGGGTTTTCCTTAATTTTTTAATCAGCATCTTGGTTAGCTAGACATCTCTAAACCTAGTGAATTGAATTGCAAATGAGAGTTTTCTTCTTCTTCTATATTTGGGTTGTTAGGCTTGGACTCCTTAGGATTGAAAAGAAAATGTTAAATCTTGGCTTAGCTTTGTAGTGTGTTTATATTTTTAGTATTATTTGATGCTCTAGCCTATTATTTTTGTTTTGTGAATCATTGTCCAAGCTTAATTTCGTCTATGTTTTTAGGTTTAATTTGCATGTATTTTTGTTAAATTTTAGGGTAAATGTAGCTATAATATTTTCTTTATTGGGTTTGTTTACTTAAGCTAATTAGAATGCTTGTTTGAAGGAATTTATCCTTTTTTTTTAATGAAAAAAAAGGGTTTGTGTTTATGTTTAGAAGGAAATAAGGAATGTGTGGTTTATCATTGTGAAATATATATGTTTGTTTTTGCAGCAGTATGGCAAGATGAATATGATTTTTCAGTGGATGATGTTGAAGAATAGCATGAGGTGGAAGAAGAAAAGGACAGGGAAGACGTGGCTGGTGGTCTGGTGGCGTTGATGCTGGTTCGGTTGTGTGAAGGGAAATATGGGCTGGGAGGAGGACCGGAGGTGTTGATGGAGAGGCTGCTGCCAGGGGTTGGTTCTCGGTGGGTTGTCCAACAAATGAAATCAATAATTGGATTGAAATCAATTAGACTAAATTGAATTAAATGGACTGAAATAAAACTTTGGACAAATCTTTATTCTCATTACAGTCCTTGGATTTTGAATCTTTCCAATCTCATTCAATTTGCCCTTTATCACTTCTTGTCTTTTCAATTGACCCCTAATTGAATCAATTTAAGACATCTTAGATTTAGCCATTTTTGCAAGCTCATATTGGTTCTGTCAATCTTCTTTTTTAAACTAATTTGACTCAACTTCAAATTAATTTTCCAATTAAGCTTCTAATTGACTTCTGACTGTTTATTTCAAAAACATCTTTCAAGTGTCTATTTTCTCTGGCGACCTTCCCATAAAAACAAATATTGATCTATTTTTTCGGATGACATACCCATCAAAATGAATTGTGGTCTATTTTTTATGGCGACCTGCCCATCCAAGCATATGTTGGTCTATTTTTTCGAGTGATCTATCCATCAAAACAATTATTGGTATATTGTTTTAGGTGATCTACCAATCAAAACAAAATTTGGTTTATTTTCTCGAGCAACTCACCCGTCAAATTGAATTTTCTCTATATGCAAAGATTTTAAAAAAATAGGTCTCTCAATCCAGATATTCTTCTTCGATGATTCTTGTTCTTAAAGACCAAGATTGTTGTTGGCTTCTTCCCTGGTTTACTGAAGCAATTCCATGCAAATATATCACCTTAGATATTGGTTTGTTGATTAAGTGCCTGTTTGTTTGGCACTACGGCCAAACCAGTATTTTGTCAAAATTTAATTATTTTTTTTAAATGAAAATTTTTTGGTGTTTTTAGATTATTTTGATGTGCTGATATCAAAAATATTTTTTAAAAAAAAATATCATTTTGATGTATTTTTAAACAAAAAGTATTTTCAAAAGCAACCATAACCGCCCTCCCAAACAACTCTAAACAAGTCAATGAAAACTACTTCATTAATCTTTCTTGTATTTGTTTTTTCTTGTTTTTGTTTGATCAAAAAATATTTTTTTGAGGCACATAATGAAAGCTTGGTTTAAGGATTATAAAAAAAAAGAAGGTGTTAAACTCAAAATTTTGTTTGAGGATTGTTTAGGATCTCTTTCATTTGTGAGTTCATATTTTTTTGTTTGTTTTTGTTTTACTAATAATAACTTGTTATATCAAACTAAGTCACAAAAAAACTTTTAATTATGAACACATGATTGCTGATTAATTTTATTGAATATACCAGTAAAGATTTATTTTTTATTTCAAATATTTTATTGCATCAAAAAATAATGACACATACTGTTTTACTGTTGTTGATGGATTTTGATCGGGCTGGAGGAAAACGTGGGCCCCAGAACTAGAATGTACCGAACAATAATGTCTTGTAATTTCAAAGCTTTAAATAGTGATGGTGACAAGATTAATTGCAATATTTATTCTGCTATGATGGCTAATGGTGACTGCTTTCTAATTATCAATGATAAAGAGCGAGTGATAACCAATGAGCACCTAAGGCTTAAATAATTATGGCAACAATAGGTGTAAGATCAAATTAAATGAAGATTAAATCTCCTTTAAAGCCTAAACTATTTACTTAATAATCCCTTATTTTATTAGCCATATGTTTATAGCACATAATCAATTGAAGATGTTCTACGAAAGGGTGTCTGCGTAGATTTCTTTGTCAATGAAACCTCGCTTGCCCTAAAAAAAAGAGTTGAGAATTAGAACATTCAATGTATTGCCGCATTTATATATATAGTATTCAAAAATCAAAACTGAATGGATTGATGAATCTCTGCATACCTTGCACCATAAGTTAGGTCATAAATCTATCTTTAGATTAATTAAAAAAGTGTCCTGTCGCACTAGAGGTCATGACCTAGCGAGGAAAAATACTTGTTTTCTTTCTATATACTGATTTCAATTCTTTTTGTGTATATTTGTCATCCCGTGGTGTCTTATCTGCTCATTAGACTTGCAAGAAATTTAGTAGATCCGAAAATTAGTAATGGTGCGTGTAAATTGACCCAAACACTCTGGTTATAAAAAATAATAATATTTTCATATCATGTCTTCAATATTGGAGACTAATGTTTTTTCAAGTCTTGGTGTGATAAGAAAGTATCATAATTACTTTCGAGATTTATGTTTGCCTCTAATAATGTAATCTTAAATCATGGAAAAATGCCACAGATATTCTTCTAAAGTCATTATATGGTTTTAGAATGGTTAGAAAGCTTGCCATATATATGTATATATATATGATTTTTGCAGGATGGGCAAACCTTGCCCACAATCGATAGGACACTTGTCACCATGCTATAAGCTATCCTTATGTAGATATTTATACATTTATGATAATTGAATTTGAAAAAGGCAGATCAAGATCTTACAATGACAAGACCTGCTATACCCCTCCCACCACTCACATTGACCTTAAATTGTCAAACACGCACTTGAACGAGAAGGACCTGTAAATGACCACACTAAAATCTTATACAGTGTGTAATAGGCACCGTCGGCAATTATGATCAAGGATTCATAACCGTGTACGTGGCAGATTCAATATCAATAATTCATGTGTCATTCAACGTTTGATAATAGGGTTTCTGTGTGATGTAGGCCTTGAAATGTAGCACTATATGCTCGGTGGGTTATTTAAAAGATGTGAGATTGCACAAGGAGCTCTGATGTAGGACAAATGCCGACCTTATAGATCTCTTTTTTTTTTTTGGCTCATTTTCAACTAAAAAGCTTAGTTTTTAAACCTAGTCTGAGTCTATCGATGTATTGATTACAAAAAATTGGAGTTGAGTTTTCCCATCTTTTATATCGATTACTTTATAGATATAAACAAGTTGTGAACAATGTTAAATATAATGATTAACCTAGGTAACACTATCACATCTGGTAACAAGGCCAAATAATCCCCTGATTGTTTAGGGTTAGTCAAGGTCACTTATTCATATAACACCAAGATTTTTTGCCTTATCTAGAGATGTTCTATGTAATGTTAATTGTTCTATAAGGTTTGGAACCTCATGAGGTTTTTCTTCCAAGGAAAGAGGGCTGAGCATAAATCTCTAATGAGTATTTTCAATTTAGGTTTAAAGCAAAACCTCCCTCAAGAGATGCAATTCTTTTATTTTTTTCTAGACACTTTTCTTAAGAACAATTTAAAATAAAAAAGAAAAGATTAAATTATTCTTTATTTACCTACTATTATTCAAAAATAAAGAGAATTATTCTTCTCGTTTAAAGCTTCAATTACAAGAGGTTCAAGAATTTTTTTTAGTAAAAGTAAAAAAAATTGGATTGAGGCAAAAAAAGATTAATATACATCATCGTGCCTTATATCGCACAATTTCATTGTTCTCATTTCGTTTTCTAACAAAAACCCATTTATATCCAACAGGTATAACACCTTTAGGTATATGGACTACATGCCCAAATATTTCACGTTTTGCAAGTGAGTTTAACTTTGTTTGGATTGCTTCTTTCCACATTGGTCAATCATTTATACACGACATTCTTCAACAATTTATTGTTCAAATTCATCATCATTTCTGATGATACCAAAAGCAACCTTAAATGTAAATAAATCATTTATGATAATTTTATCTCATTCTAAAATCTCTCATGTATGAACATTATGAACATAGATATCAAAATATAATCAAAAGAAACAAGAGAGAAGTACTTTTTTTATTATGAATTCTTCTATTTTTTTTCAAAATATAAAGAATACAAGACAATTGATCTATTTATAAGAGAAGGAAATGAACTCAAGGGTTATGAAAATTAAAGAGACTAAACTCAAAGGTTATGAAAATTCAAGAAACTAAACTCAAGAGACATGAACATTCAATATACATAAATATAAATTTATAATAATAACATAATATTAATTGGGTAGCAGGGCACGATACCTAATTGAAACGTATGGTCTTTTTCCTAAAAAAAAACATAGTATTTTTGTTGTCCATGAAAAGGGACAACCAATTGTATTATAATAACATCATATATACCTTTGATGATATTTTTTACAGACCAAGTGTTGTAAGAACCCAGGGCATGAAATCTACAGTGATGATACTCATGTCATTTAACATCCAAGCACTGCGCATGCTACTCCTGAATTGTTATTAAGGGGAATAACGTGATGATAAAAAACTTGTAATTTATATATTAAATCTTGAATTTAAATCAAAATATATATTTTTTATAATAACATAAAACAATCAAAATTTTATTTAATTACTTTACTTTATAAAATGTATTTTTTAGAGATAAGTTTTCCTTGTATAAAAATAATTCGCCGATTGATTCTCCCTCACTATTTGCTTGTACTTGGAATTCTCGACGTACAAAATTTAACATGCATGTGACTCTAGTTGCCTCCACGTAGGTGCCGACACCGGATCAACATTTAAAGTTTACAGGAATCATGTTTTTCAGACATACTATAAGTAGAGAGAGGGATTAATCAGAGTAGGTACCAAAAAGAAAGCTGATGACGCCAAACGTTTAATTGATGAATATTGAATCAACGATCATTTTTGGAGTCACAACAGATCATTTGGTCCTCATCGTTTTAAGTCTATCATTCCCTTATCTCCTCTCCAACATGTCTACACTATAAATGGAAAAAAAATTGTACTTAGTGATTATTTATCTTATTCATATTAATCTTAAAAAAGGGGGTGGAAATCCTACAAGCACTTAAATATTCGGCTTGATTTACTGATAGGGATTTCAATCACCCATCTGCTTAATCCTCGAATTCGAGTTCTACAGTGGAAAGGGTTAGTGGTTCTACAATAGACAGGACTAGTGTCAATCAACCACATGTACCTATACCCTTATTTTGGTTCTGGTCTGGTCCTACAATAATTTAAAAGAAATGGATACTTTAAATGTAATATATGATTTAATAAAAAAATAGGATAGGCTATAGATTCAATTATTAGAATAATATTATTGTAAAGTATGCTTGATCTTTATTAAAAAAAAAAGCCTAACGCAACTATCTTGTAGGTGATATAGTGATGAAAGCTTAAAATTAAAAGGTTTGTTTCTTACGTGCTCTCATGTTCGAACTATGTGGTTGTTAATATGATAACTATTAAAAGTTTACATGATCATTAACTTCAGAGCTTATGAAATTAATCGAAATGCACGCATGCTGATCTAAATATCTATATTAATAAAAAAAAAATTTGTGGCATCATAATTATTTTCTTCCAACAGTAGTGTGATCATAATAATTATTGATGGTCTAGCTTTTCCTCTCTATAAAATATCTCCCCTCTAAGCTTAGTAGTCTACACAACAACCTTTCTCTCCCTCCCTCCCTCCCTCTCTCATTCTCTTCATGTAAGTAACATATGATCTTCTCAAACAGCCTCTATGATATTTTTCCTTTGCTTTCCTTCTCCAAATCTCTTCTTATTGCATAAATCTTCTCTCTTTATGGTTTTTCTATCCAAGTAAAGATCCTTTTGTTTTCATGTAATCAATTTGTATTTGATTTCATGGTTTTGTTTTCTCTACAAACCATTGCTTTCAATATGAATACGGCTGTGTTCTACACGATGTATACTTCAAAATACACGATGATATTGGCAGATATATTTCCTTCCAAGCCGAGAAGCTCATGTAAGTCGACGTTGACGCTTTTTGTGCACTGCCATGCAAATAACTAACTAGTTTCGGCACTCAGTCAATGCTTCAAAACTTCATCATTTCCTAAAAAGGATGTTTTTTGCTAACTTTGTGTTTGTCCATTGCTATAGCAAACTATATCATTTATTTCCTCTTTGTATAGAAAACTGAAGTGGTTGGAGTTTCACTTAATTTTCTTGAGAATGCAGAACTCATTCACACCACAAAAGATTTAATTCAAGTGTACGGTATATCAAGGAAAAGCTTTAATAGTGGAATCTAACAGCTTTTTGGAGATCATAACGAGGTAAGGAGAATGAAACTCATGCCGGAGTGGTTTGATTTTGATTTATATGCATGTTTACATAAACACACACTCACGCACACTATTAAGACCTAAGTATATGACAAAGGTTGGATGTTGGTTTGAGGTATAATAAGATAAGGATTGTATGAAAACATAGTTAAATTAATTTTTCCTTTCTTGATGTGCAATAATCCCCTTTCCTCATTTTTATTTCCTATCAGCCTGGTTTATAGGTCTCCTTTTCAACCCTCGACTGGCTATATGCTTATCCGGGATTTATTTCACTTGCACAAGGAAGATATAGGCTTGAGTTACTTGCCATTGAAAAGTTAATGATGTGTAAACTTTGAGAAATTATTATACACGCATGATCATATGAAAAAACCCAATTATATTACACAATCCATCGCAATAACTTGTTATAATATGGCCCATTACACCAGTTACTGATGTAGAATTTATCTCTTTTTGCCATTACATTGAAGTTATAATTGGCTAGAACTTAGCTAGGCTTCTTAATTAATGCAACAAGAATATACAAGACTCATAAACTTATTTATTTTATTTGCTGGGTCCATTAAATGTTAGTAAAATGACTATATATAGTTGATATGATATATGAGACAACAACTGTCAACAGGGAAGTAGTTTTCATCTGGGAGATTCCGGTACTTCTTAATTAGCGGGTGGATTTGTATTATTTGCGATATGACCATAGCATTTATTCTGACACTAGAGCCAAGCCGTCAAACTAAACCAAAGGAAATTGTTCAGGCATCATTTCATATGAAAACCCTAGGCGATACCAAATGCTTTCCATGCACAGGAGAAAAGACACAGTAGCTAAGGACTTTTTACTCAGTACATGATTTTTTCTGTGTTTGGATTTTAGAATTTTTTTAATCCATCGAATATAATGGAATATATATATTTATATCTTTTAAAATCATAATTAAATATATATTGGTTTGAAAATATCTTTCATATGATTAAAAAAAGAAGAAGAAAGAAGAATAGCTGTTGTGTTGGTATACAGAATATGAGGACAGCATTCGTTCAAGCTTATTTCCACATGGTCAAAGACAAATAAAATATATATATATATATATATATATATATATCATTTTATGTGGCAATAAATTGTTCTACCATATGTGAGAACATGGAAGTTTTGTTTCTAGGCACAAACAGCCGAAAGAAGCAACTCCCTTCGATGACAATTGTCACTATTTTGTGCTTGAAATTGCCACTTTATAGATCCATGCCCACAGAAGCATTGCCGACATTTATTTAATAAGGTCCCACAATGATCAACGAGAGCTCCTGATTCGTTTCCCCCTTGGATTTACCTGGCCTTTCTCAATTGAGGCTTGAAGAGTGCTAGCTAATATTCTTATAATTAAGTAAGAACTCTGCATATAGGGAGCTTTATAGCATCGATTTTTCTTATATGTTCTAAACTCAACATCATCTAGTTTATTATTCAGCTTGTATTTCTTATAAAAGCACCAAGTTAATATAGAGAATGAGTTAATAAGATAATCCACAAAGATATGAAATATTTGTTTTTAATATAAATTGGTCTAAGAATACTTTAACCGTTGAAATAAAGTATAGTAATAAAGTTTAGTGGTCATTTTTTCTATTTTCTTATAAACAGTAGAATTAGAGTTTGGACTATTTCACAATCTCTTTCTATTTTTTTCCCACTAATTTATAAGTGTTTTTTTGTCGGTCAATACCCATGTTGAGTGTCTAAGTATCCCACATGATGTATTTGAGGTAAGATACATTGAAGAGTAATATCAAATTGCAAACCAAATTCATACCCAACAATTAATTTGTATTTTATTCTAAAAAAAAATATTATTCACACAGCAACAATTTTCAATCTTCGAATAATAAAAGGATAAAATTTAGATATCTTCGAATCCTAGAGTACAAAAAGACATGCAATCAACTATGCCGACATAGTTCAATTCTTGAAAGGAAAAAGCCATATCGTTTTCATCGACGACGAAGGGAGCAAAAACAAAATGAAAAGGAGAAAACTTTCGTTTCAACTTTCCTCTCTCTTTGTCCCAATCACTCACTAGCTACCCAGAACACACAGACACCTTTTTATTTTTATTTTTCCAAAGCCTTTCTAGCATTAATCACTTGGTACATCTCCTCTCAGGCTACAAGATGGACATGGACCCACCTTTCCTCGAGACCTACAAGACCCTCTTGGACCTAGCCACAGAAGGTACATATGGTCATAAAGAGGTTGATATTATTGAGGAATGTGAGCTTCCATTGATTGATCTCGGCCGTTTAACTCTTGGAAATTTGGAGAAAGAAAAGTGCAAGTCAGATATTGCTAGGGAATCGCAGGAGTGGGGGTTCTTTCAGGTTGTGAATCATGGGATTTCACAAGAGATTTTGGAGAAAATGATGAGTGAACAAGTTAAGGTTTATAGACAACCATTTAGTAAAAAGAGCAGAGAGTTATTTAATTTCTCGAGTGGCACTTATCGATGGGGGACACCTACAGCTATTTGCCGTGATCAGTTGTCATGGTCTGAAGCATTTCATATTCCTATGGATGAGATACCGTTTTCCAATGGTTTCAGTAGTCTCAGGTAACTGCTGCTACTTGTTTTTTCTTTAGTTTTCTATCCTTCTGCTTATCTTTTTTCTTCTCTTTTCTTGGAGTGGAATTTGTAGTTTATTTACTATATCCTAAAAGAAAGAAAGGGTTATTCTCAAGGTTTAGGATTTAGAATTAATTAATTCCATCAATTTTGCTGATATTTTAAAACTTTATATTATAGAAAGATTTCATCAATTTTGAGTTACGTGATATGATAAACCTCTTCTTCCAGCCTTTAGCATTAAATCCCTTTCCACTTCACTTGATACTTGAAAAAAAGATTATTTTTTATTTAACCATTAAATCATGCATTTATTCACTTATTGTAAAATCTTAGACTACATATGGCAACTATAGAAGGGGATAGAGCTATGGAAAAGTAAATTTATGGATTTTGATCGATCGCAAGGTAATGATATATAAAAGCACAGGTAAAATCATGAATCACTACTTAGTATAAGCAGATTAATTACAAATAATAGGAATCGAAATCAAATTGTCTGGGTGGTGTAGTTGGTTTTCAGACAATTGTTTTTCTTTTGGTCTTTTTTTTCTGCACACAACAGAAGGGGTCCAAAAAGTACTGCTCATAGCTGACACTCACACAGCACTAGATCTTTAAGGATAAGAGGAGCACTTATTCTCATCTCTACGTGTGTTAAAACTTTCCGAAAATAGTGAGACAACAAATCATATACCTCAGATCTGCTTTACTTTGCTGATGTGATGGGGTAGTGTTTATCTCTTACGTAAATAAAACTTTCCGAAAATAGTGAAACAATACACAAATCGTATACCTCTGATCTGCTTCACTTAGCTGATGTGATGGGTTAGTGTTTATCTCTACGTAACTGTCTTAAAACTTTCCGAAAATAGTGAAGAAATACACAAATCATACCTCCTCCTTGCTATATAATTATACAAGCCAAGTAACACACACCCCGTCATCAGCAGTCAGATCGGCTTTACATAGCTGATGTGATGGAGCAATACACTTGTTATCTCTACGTAGATGTCTTAAAACTTTCCAATAATAGTGAGACAATACACGAATCATTGCTCCTTCTTGGTAAATAACTCAAACACCATCATGAGCAATCGGATCTGCTTCATTTAGCTGCTAATCTCAAAAGGTTTTAGAATTACATATATGAATATTTTGCATGGATGGCCTGGAATTTCCATCAGAAAAGTCCACACTTATTACTAACGTGATGAATGAGCTGTAAATTAATTATCAATCGCCAATAGCTATTATTATATACCAAAAATTTAGTGCATGCTTAGAATATCAGTAGAATTTTTCTCATGTCAATCGATACTAATTTATGAAAAACTTTCAAAACTCTTTTTAAAAGTTAATTGATGTAATCAGAATTTTTATATGATTTGAAACCCACAAATCATATATATTGCTGTAGAAGAGAGGGTCCAATCAAATCTTTTTTTTTTTTTTTATCATTTTCCTTCTAACATTTTCCTTTCTTTTTCCCTTACAAATACTAAGATATATAATTTATAAATTG
Organism: Salix arbutifolia; assembly: GCA_025169955.1. Classification (NCBI taxonomy): domain Eukaryota; kingdom Viridiplantae; phylum Streptophyta; class Magnoliopsida; order Malpighiales; family Salicaceae; genus Salix; species Salix arbutifolia. The sequence goes on from CM045912.1 coordinate 1,793,915, forward strand.
ATCATATTTTTTTTATTTTCTTTTTAACAATCCCATTTTCCCCTTGGAATATGAATTGATGCTTTTCTGTGGTAGTCCCCTTTGTTAACACTGTTTCTTTCTTTCTTTTGATGTGGCCTAAAACGAATATATCCATGTCAATAATTAATCAAATGGACGCTTGCATGCACATTGGAAATCTTGAGAACAAGTTGCCCTTTTGCTTTTTAATAATTTTCTTTTCTTCGATTGAAAAATGTTAGTTGATAGGTGATTTGTTTTGTGTGTGATTTGTTGACAAGTTTTTTTTTTCCACTTCAAATATACCTTCCAGCTCGACAATGGAACAATTTGCTACAACAGTTGCCGATCTAGCACAGAAATTAGCTGCGATTTTGGCAGAGCAGTTAGGCTTCAAATCAAATTTCTTTCAAGAAAACTGTCTGTCAAGCACTTGTTATCTCCGAATGAACCGCTACCCGCCTTGTCCAACGCATTCAGAAGTATTTGGCCTTATGCCTCACACTGACAGCGACTTTCTCACAATACTGTATCAAGATGAAGTTGGAGGATTGCAATTAGTGAAAGATGGGAAATGGTTCGCTGTCAAGCCTAATCCCGAGGCTCTAATAGTCAACATTGGGGATTTATTTCAGGTAATGGGACCTTTTCTCAATAGGAAATTTAAATGATCTATTCAACGAATGGTGACACGAACTCTTGAAGTTCTCTAGATTTCATAATAGCTAAATAGCTAGCAAGAATATCACCTTTCTCTCTAATTATTCTAACTTTATATATTTTGAAATTCATTATAATAGTTTTCTTGTTCCTTTTCAACTTTTGACACCTTCTCTAGTGATTTTTTACTTTCCAACCTCAAGGTTTATGTGATGAAGATGGCGTGTGGCATTGCAGTCCAGTTAAAAATTTAGTTTTAAAGTGTTTTTTTTTTTTTAATTCTAATAGATTAATGTTAAAAATAACAAAAATATATTATTTTATTATATTTTCTAGTAATGATACTTTGAAAACAAAATGTATCACACTCACAAATAGCCACGAAATGTTGGATTCCCCCCCCCCCCCCCCCCCCCCCCCCCCCCCAATGAATTGTTGCTAGCATGATTCTTTCCCTGTACATTCACGAAATATTATTTATATATTGCCTTAAGCAATAAAATTCAACTCATTAGTTGGTATGGACATGCCGAACGTGCATGATGCAGGCTTGGAGCAACGATGTTTATAAGAGTGTTCAACACCGAGTTGTCACAAATCCACGAGTTGAAAGGTTCTCGACAGCATATTTCTTATGTCCGTCATATGACACTGAGATACAAAGCTGCTATGAGCCTTCAGTTTATAAGAAATTTAGCTTTAGAGTGTATAGACAACAAGTGCAAGATGATGTTAAAAAATTAGGTCGTAAGGTAGGGCTCCCAAGGTTTCTTGTATAATAAATGATTTTTTGTGACTAATCAATTAAGTGGGTGTCCCCCCCCCCCTTTTGTTTTTTATAAAGAAAATGTACGTCTTAATGTGCTGTTTTGGCAAATTAAAATATATAGTTAATAGCATTTTATAATATAGTAAAATTCTAGCTTACTTGTGATTGACGAGGTTGCTCAAAACCTCATAAATATCAGGGTCTTTCAATGTTGAGTAGGACCGACCAAAAGATCTCCAAAAAAAATAAATTCTTTGTGGGTTTAGGAAATTCTCCGAAGCTTGAATCAATCCTGATAGTGAAAGAAAAGAGACAGAGACTATATTGCGTGTCTTTGAAAAACAAAGCTTAAAGAAGAAAAAGTAGAAAGTAGATAGATTCTTTTTTTTCTTTAAAAAGGAAAAAATTCCTTCCATTATTAAAAAGAAAAAGTAGTTAAATTAAATTACTATTTTTTTTATAAAAAGAATAGCTATATTAATTTAGTTTCTCAAGGAAACAAGCGTTATGAACTCCCTATATTGATGTTACCAAAATCGTGCATGGCAAGGACCATAGAAGAACTCTTACAACATTTTAATTTCTCCCTTTTGTTATAACCAATGACCCAGCATGGATTTCAAGCACTTTTGAAGCACTCTCATTGAGCCTCGAATCGCAAGCTGTACACACACCCCATGCACTCTAAACATTGAGTTGCTAGCAACAGAAAAAAAGAAGAAGGGAAATGGTAATATTTGTCATGAATCATCTCACTTAAAAGTTTAAGTTGTCAGATGAGATCCTAAAATATAATTTATATTATTTTCTAACACACATCATCTACTTTGTGTTTGATTTTTATGAAATAGAATGGAGATGATGAGATTTGAACTTGTGAACGTTGAGTTAACAAGGTTCTGATATCATATCAAAGAATCATCTCACCCAAAATTTAAATTGTTAAATAAGATTCCAAATATAATTTTTATTATTCTTTAACAATATGCATTGTTTGACGTTATAGTTAAAGTAGCATGGAAATTAGCTGTGGGGACTTTGAATTCAGTGCTGATGCTCTGGAAGTTGAAGATTATTTCTTAGAACTGATTTTCGTATCATGGAAAAGGAAATGGCTGAGGCTAGAGATTCGATTGTTTCAAAATTATAGACTTAGCCATTCCCTGGGCTGGTCTGTTGGCTTGGGTTTGCTTCATTTCCTCCGTGTATCTGTTTTTCGTTGTTATCTTTTGAATTTCTTATTTTTCTTATCTGTTGTTGGCTGTAGTGATGGTGATTGTAAGTGTGGTAATGTTTATTTATAAATATATCAAAATAATATTCTTCACCTTTTATTTTCTCACTTTTTGATCTTCTATTTTTTTTTCTATTAACCCATCATTTTTCTTTTCTTTTAAGGGAAGCTCTCATTTTTTTTATTTTATGAAGGTATCCTTATTTAAAAGGTTCTGATTCGTGTTAATAATTCATCAAATGGATCCGGGAAGTATCCGTTTTCTTGTCATTTTTATTTGATTAATTTCCTTGTTGTGCTGTTCTTGAAAGGTATGGAGTGACAAGTGATTTGTGCGGTCTTTCCTCTCGTCAGCAATGTTTTTGTGTCCATAAAATAATTATCTTGTTCGATAATGGAAACAGCTTGCTGTCATTGTTATCGATCTAACGTAGATGGGAAACTGTTTGCTTTCGAGTGGAGGCTATAATAATTAACATTGAGTGATTGATACCGATGTTGGAAAATTTTCTCCATGGGAAGTCATGTATGAATCAAATTTGACTTTAACCTATGATTTTATACATACAACATTATTCTAGATTTTGATATGAAATTTATTTCCATTATCTTGACGGGATGTAAAAAAAATTAAAATATATACTTGGTTGACGTTTATTTTTTTTTTAAATAAATTTGTTTATGTTAATATAAACTATTAAAATTACAGGGACCTGAATCGATGAACAAAGGGTTTTTTAACCATTCAAATCACACCTTTTTTTCTTATTTTTTGTCAAACTTGATTTTTTTTTATCTTTTTAGTTTAAAAATTATTCATCTTAGTCCAAGACTTCATTTTCTTTACAAATTTGTTAGTAGATTTGAGAGAGTAGACACAAAGTCACTATAAAATAATAGATGAGGGAGAAAATTTTTGGTTGATCATACTGTTAGAGAATAATATAAATCATATTCTGGGGCCTCACCTACAAGCTTAAGCTTTTAGGTGAGATGATTTCTTAACATGGTATCAGAGCCTTATTGACCCAACGGTCATGAGTTCGAATCTCACCATCCCCATTCTATTTGATAAAAATCAAACACAAGGCAGTGTGGGCCTGTGTGCAAGTTTCAAGCCCAAAGGGCTTTTACTTGAGGGGGTGTGTTAGAGAATAATATAAATCATATTCTGGGGCCTCACCTACAAGCTTAAGCTTTTAGGTGAGATGGTTCCTTAACACATACTTTGGCATTTAAAATGCATGATTTTGGTATTGATGAATTTTATTTGTTTAGAGAAGCTCCATAGTGATGTTTATATATAAACATGCCAGGAACAATTGATTGGAATATTTTAGTTTTTTTATTAGGTTGATTTATTATTATTTTTGAGTGATTTTAGAGTTGATAAGTGGTATCATGAAAGTTTTAATGGTATTTTAATGTGTTTTCAATGTAAAAACAACTTGAAATTCAGACTTTTAGAGAATAAAAACACGAAACCCTATTTTACCATCATTGGATATGACAAAAAAACATAACAGTAGGTCACAAATCACTTGCCAATACAACGATCTCTCACAAAATTAAAAAGAAATCTAGGTATGGGCTTGAGCTTTTAAATTAAGGTTAGGCACATGAGACTTGTCACACATCTCCGCACAATCTGAAGGGATTATTGGAGTTGTCACCTAGTTGTTGTTTGATTCATAATTATTAACAAATTGACTAATAAATATATTTTGTTGGTAAATTCATTCATAATTTTTTAATTTATAACCCGACCATCAATCATCTTCTCCCCCATCCCTTCTTTTCCTTCTTCCTTCTTCATTTTTTCTCTTACAACTCCCTCTAATTTTAACACGGTTCAAGCTTTCGCTACAAAGCCAATTGTTGAGGCTGGCTAATCATGTAATTTGCACTTAAGCAACTAGGGCTCTTGAGAGATTTTTTTTTTTGTTCATCTACAGAAGATCACTTGTCTAGTTTGTGTGTGCTTGATCATTATATGTGGAAATTGTTAATTATTCAAAATACTCAATTGGATGGTTGCGATTTCTTGGCCCCACAACGGGATCAATTCTATACATACTTAGTGTTGTTGAATAAATTATCCAACACATGAGGGATTTTGAATAATTAAAAAAAATAGAAGAACGAAATGATAAATTAAACACAAAATTATGTCCACTATTAATTTAGCGAGGCAACACTAGCTAGGATTGAACTAATTATGTTGGAGTGATGATCAGATTGATGATGTTGAGAGGTTAATGGAGATAATTAAACAAGCAGAAAAGGAAGGTGTAATGGTAGTCTAACACGTTAGCTGATCCTTCAATGGGGCTGAATGTGCTAAAAACGAACCTGTAAGTCATTTAGCTACTGATGTAATAGGCCCAATAACAGAACCTATTGCTTCTGATCTTGGTGTCTTGCCTTGTGGTCTTCCTCGTTGAGCTCCTGGCAGGAATTTTCCTCTTTTCTGAGGATTATTTTCAACTATAAATCTTTTAAAATTTACACATATTTATATTATTTTATGATTAATTTTTTATTAAATATAATAAGAATAGTGAGATTCGAACTCGTGACTGCTATGTTAACAAGACTCTGATACCATGTCAAAGAACCATCTCACCTAAAAACTTAGGTTGTTATGTGAGACCCTATAATATAATTTATATTATTTTTTCTAACACATGCTTTAAATAAAAAAAATTGAGTTTGAAACTTGTACACAGACTCACATTATTTTGTGTTGGTTTTTTATTAAATAAAATGAGGATAGTAAGATTCTGATTAACAAAGTTGTGATACAATGCCAATAAAATATCTCACTAGAAAAATTAAACTAATAGATGAGAACTCAAAATATAATTTATATTATTAATTAATTATTAAAAGGGTGATGGGGTATTTACCTCGGAACTTGAACAAGGATGACATTGTTCTTGCTGGAGTTTCTCGTACTGGGAAGACGCCTTTGTGCGTACTATAAACGATGTAAAATTGCAGAAAAGCCTTTTCAATGCTATAGTGTTAACGAACGATAAGGAAAGCGAGGCGAAGAGTCTAGGTTTCAGTAACTACTCAGAGATGGATTGTGTCAGAGAGTAGTTGGAATTTGCTCTCAGGATCTTCGCACAGAATCCTTTCTGGCCAGTAAATGGTAACGTGGTTCAGTTTTCAAATGTTCAACTCACTGGAAGCTTTAGAGATATGCTAGTGATTGGTTCTTGATGAATGTGTATTCAGAAAATTGTAATCTTTCGTCAATTTTGAAATCTAGACCTCTCTGTTCTTGTGTATGATTTGAGAATTGTGGAGAAAAACAGCTTCAATCATGGGCAAGTGGTAATCTTTCGTCATCCTTTGGTGTCATGAATGTTCATGAGTGGAGATTTTTATTTTTATTTTTATTTTTTTCCCATGTGAGCTCTGCTGTTGTGCAACTGGCCAGATGCCTACATTAGACTCATACTTGTAACGTATTATATTACCTTTTCCCCTCCACTATCCAGATACAAGAATCATTTAGGAGATTGTTGTCAATTCTTCAGTGATATTGGTGACAACCATGACAAGAGATTTTCCTCTTTTTTTTTTTTTTTTTTTTTTTTTTCTGAGCTACTCCATGACTGCACGTATCTGGTACGCGCTGTCTTGATCTTGTTTCACTCACATGAAATCCATGTACAGCAAAATGGAGAAAGCATGGAGGCAAAAAAAAAGGTTGAAGAAAGACATCGAAAATAACTATCTGATCCTCCATCAAGATGTGTTGGGTTGCACGAGAGACCGCATAAGATAACACATCTGTGGGACTTTAAGATGTGTTTCTCTTCCATACTTCTTTAAAGAAGATTCCTTCTCCATATCATACCACTTTTTGCTATTGTCAGCATCTTCTGCAGGACTTTAGTGAGGCCCTGAAAAAAAGTTGAGCAGTTCTGATATAGAATCAGTGGTTACGGAAAGTTTTTGGTTAGTATTCGCCATCACCTTATCTTCTCTTTTATATGGCAAAGCTCCATTGAAAAGGAGCCTATTCTTGCAAAAAGGATGCTCATCATGAACTGATTACATTCATCTCTGATTCAACCTCGCTTTACGCTCCGAAGTGTATACACTAATTATTTCCCTTCTATGAGAATGTGGTGCATAATTTTGCTGGTTTCAATCAAGGGAATTGTCAATTGCATTGAGCTTCCCGATTGAAAGAGTGAGGTATATCAGCAACATTGTTCCCATACTTGACCTGTTGAGAATGAAAATACATTTATCACATCAAATGTGCTAAAATAAATTGCCTGTAGACAAGCATAATGACATTTGTTAGATCTTTTTTAAAGGTTGGTAACTTACAGTGTGGCAAAGAAGAAAAGAACCCTTTTGGGATCAAGGACCCATGAAGGTGAAGAACGCTTGAAACTATTTCTCCTAATGCATCTACCTTCTGGAGTGGCATTCATGTTGCCGGTTGTGATTGTGATTTGATGATGAAGTTGTGGGCTACAGGAATGATCTGCCGTCCCTACCATTACCACCGCTGCCTTTTCTGGCGTGCTGGGCCCTATTAAAGCAGTTACAGAATATTAAATACAATGTCTATATAGATGAAACCTTTTTTTTTTTTGTCAACTTTCCAAAAATAAGTGCAGAAGCCTTCAACAATGGACAACCAAAAAAATGGATGATGCTCTGTAATCTGTACTCTATGTTAAATTAGTAAAACCCACCCATGTTTCAATAGGGTTTTTGAACACTCCATGGTTGACAAAATTGTTCGGTAACATTTCACTTTCACTAATCTTAACTATTGCCCCCATTAACAGTGGCAGAAAGGGCTAGTTCTGTGCAAACACTCTCCACTTATCTAGGACACCTAGCCCTCAAAAGTGAAACCTACGTTTCTCATACTATCTCTATTATAGTCAGCTTGGCAAGATATTGAAGAAGGCAAGAAAAAGGGCCAGCTAGAACAATTATCAGAAGCACACATCAAGCTTCCCTGTCAAATTGGAGTTGTTAGAGATCGGTGAAAACTTTTTACAATATAACACCAAGCATGTTAATCTTTGATTTGTTGTTTCTGATGTTTGCATGTGAATTGCATAAACGTTTACAGAATGGTAAAGACAAAACTAACGATAAAGAATTCGGAAAACTAGCAAGACCCTATAAAATTGACCTGTCTAAGAATTTCTATGATACTTGTGTTGAATGAGCCTTCTGTCGTTGTTGAAGCAAAGTGACAACATCGATATTATTTTAATGACTATACAGGAGAAATGGACATGACTTGACCAAAAATCTAAATTCAGTGTCTCTAATGCAGAAATGATACCTCTAGGTGAAGCTGAAGCAACAATAGCATCTCTATCACTAACAGAAAGATGAGAAAGATTGGAATTTATCTTCTTCTCGCCGCCTCCGGCCCCTCGCGGTGAGCCTTTTCTGGAATGGCTCCTCTGCAACTTTTTTCAGTGAAAAGGTCAACAAATAATTAGAACAAAATAGATTAAACTACTAATCTGCCATAGGAATCGATAAAGCATATAGATAATGATGATTTGACAAAAAGCAAATGGATTGCGATGGCATGCGTCTTGCTGAAACAACTTCAATAAAAATTATCCACAACTAAACAAAAGGAGCTAAAAGAGAGAAGCATAAAGAAAAAAGTGAAAGAAAAAGTAGAAGAAACTCACTGTGATCCTTGAATTTGTATTGGTATCTTTATTTATGCCATGAGAGAATCTTTCCATGTCAATAACAAAACTATCTGATTTCTCCTTTGTGCATTGAAATCCATTTATATGATCTAAGACTGAGATTTTTTGTTCTTCCAAAGCCAACCCACCACCCCCACCAGATTCACTTGATGAATCCATATCCTAATCCAAAATCAAGAACCCAAAAATTAGGAGGAAAAAAAAGTTATTCAGATGAAGAAAAAAACATGTATGAACAAGACAAACAAGTAAAACCATGAGATATATATTAAAAAAAGACAGACTCAAAAACCAATAAAAAAAACTTGTAAATTTTGAAAATTTCAAGGGATTATTATCGAGAGAAATCCCAGGTAAAAAAAGAAGAGCTTACCAACTTTGGATAATCCGCCATTTCCATCACTTTCTTGGGAAAAACAAAAATAGAATAGAAAAGAAAAGAAAATAAAGCAGGGTGTTTTATATATTGTAGAGTGTCACAAATTGCGTATCCAATGGATCAATATTCACTACCCACCACCTGATTAAGAGAAAATAAAGAGACACCCTTGTACAAGTCAAGACTTAGAAAACTTTATTTCTATTACAAAAAAAAAAAAAATTCAAAAATAGAAAATTTCAAGACAAACTACGGTAACAACTACTACAAAGACTTGTTCTTTTTTATTTATTATTTTCTTTAACTACTATACAGCTGATTAAGAAAAAATCAACTCTCAAACCTTGGCTAGCCCAGAAAGACTTTGTTAGTCAAGAGTAGGTATTGCATCTCCTTCAACAAAATCTTGCTGCAATTCAGTATGGAAAAGGGAGATAGGTGCAGTTTCAGTCTTTGTGGTTAAACTGACCCTAACTACTGTGTTTTTTCTTATATATATATATATATATATATATATAGAGAGAGAGAGAGAGAGAGAGAGAGAGAGAAAGTATCTTTCCTTCTCTCTTCTTTCTCGGAGGAGGAAGATTGAGAGGAATTGTGTTCAGAAGAGAGCAGAGGAGGAACAGAGGAGACGTAGGAGTATGGTAATGTGCAAAGCAGGGGAGTTGTCAATGGGGAGGGTTTTTTTTGCTTTGATATTTATACTATAAAGTTTTTTAAAGTGATGTTGTTGTTTGTATTTTGGTCATTGTTGTTAATTTTTAAATTAGGTGAGTACGTTTTTTTTAAATATAGAAAGGCGATAGAGAATTTAAATCTTTCGGATAAATTTGTACATTGTGGACCAAGACACTTGTGGGCATGGTGGTTGAATGTATCAGCCACTTTTTTCTGTAAAATATATTTTATATATGTTAAAAAGACTCATTTCCCCTATAGTTTATGTGATAATTGTAAAAAACAAATCACAAGAAATGAAGAAAACATCCCTAGAAAAAAGTTAAGGAAATAAAATTTCAAGAGTAGCTAAGTAATTATACTATGAAAAAAAAATGAAAAGTCAATAACATCCTTGCCCTAACTAATTTTTTATTTATTTAAATAGAAAATTAATAATTTTATTATGTAACAAAAATATTAAAAAAATCAATTTACCCCCTAAGCATTTTTTTAGCTCGCAACGTGAAAAGTAAAATCATATCCATAGCATATTACTTATAACTTTTAGTGATTTTTTTTTTATATAAAAATATGCGAAAACTCATAGCAATATTTTTCAATAATACGCCATCCACATGAACTAATATTTTTTTATTCATAACTTTTCTCTTTTTTTTAATAATAAAGTCAAATATTTTCTCATAGCAATCATGTGACGTGTACAATATCAACATAAACTGCAACAGCTGTTGGAACCATGACATTAACTATCTTCAAATCCATGTATTATATATATTTTTTTTTGAAAAACCATGTATACAACTCATAAAAAAACAGATATTTGATGTGTTATAAGCTTCAGTGGTGGACCTACAATTTCATACTATAAGATGCAAATAATTAAAAATTCTTGCTACAACATCAACACTAACGTGCTAAACCTCAAATTCCAGGATAATACATCAGGCAAGCGTGACCAAACAGCAATCTTGGCTGATGAATTAGAAAAAAAATAGCAGGTGCTATTGACTTTATTTTATATTGTCAATCAGGCATGAAGGTGCTCTCAATTGAAACATATCTCTTCCAGTATATGTTCAGACACTTATCTTATAGCTTGTACTAAATATCTTAATCGTATGTTCATTGTTCTTTCCAATAAACTCCTCTCAACCAATGAAAATAAATGTCATGTTATTGTCAAGTGATGTTCTTTTATCATACGATCAAATGCACCTTAAATTGATGAACTTCAAAACAAATTACTCCATAGACAGTCTTGTTGGTGTGCAATCTTTCTATCATTTATCAATTTTTCAAGGATGATTAGGAACTGTCAATGTTAATTTGTCAAGGGTTTTGTACACTCGGTCAATATTTTCTTTGTTTAGATTTTTATTTTATTTTAGAATTAACTCATAAATTTCAAAGATAATGTCTAAGTCTTATTGCTGAAATGAATTTAGAGAGATATTAATTTTTTAAAGTGTTTAAAAATCAAGCTTATTTGGTTATAGACCCAACACACGATATCTTATACATACGATCCTTTAATTATCTTGTATTTTGAAAATAGAAACTGATTTGTTGTGATATCTAATGGTTAATTATGTTAATTTTAATCTTTGATTTTAGATATGTTATTTGAAGTTGTATGGTCCCCAAATCTTGATTTTTTTAAATAATACCCAAATTCTTCGCAATTTGTTTTTGGGTAAAAAAACTAATTAGGAAGTTTATTTGAAGCAATTGCGTAATAAGTTGCCCTTTGTTATGGTTCATCAGCCAATTATGATAAATAGGTATGGACGCTTAATACAAATTTGGACAATACAAATCATTTACTTTTGCAATGTCCTCTTACTGGGAAGCTTTGATGTTATTTCTTGCAATACTATAACAGACGAAGTTCTCGGACACAGCAAGCTCCATCTAGATCTCGACCCACTCTGCCTGTCCCGCATAAGCACCTTTCTCGAGGCCACCCTGAAATGCGTATATAGTATTAAGATTTTTAGCCCCAACAGAACCTAGGTGAGGAGATTTTCCTGGGAGTAGCCCGCCAACAGAACCTGAGGAGATTTTCCTGGGACTAGCCCGCCAACAGAACCTAGGTGAGGAGATTTTCCTGGGACTAGCCCGCTTTCCCCGACCTGCCTAACTGTTCTGTGTGATAAAGCAACTCGAACAAAGCAAAGTGAGAAGAGCGGAAGTCAGGCCACTGGAGAGGTGAATGTCTTATTTAATTATATCACTTTAAAGTTTAATTTGTAATATCAAACCTCAAAATATAATTTATATTATTTTTTAATATATTTCATTAAGTGAAAGTTTTTTGGGCTTGAAATTTACATAAATTCATATTATTTCGTGCTTAATTTTTATGCAATAAAATGAGGTGGTGAGATTCGAACTCGTGACCATTAGGTCAATAAGGCTCTGATACTATGTTAAGGAATTATCTCATCTAAAAACTTAAGTTGTTAGATGAGACTCTAGAATATGATTTATATTATTTTCTAATAAAATGTACTGTATGAGATTATTGTTAAAGTTGTATTTAAAACTGTTTTTTTATTTATAAATATATTAAAATATTATTTTTTTATTTTTTTAAAATTATTTTTGATATTAACACATAAAATAATCTAAAAACATCAATTTTTTAAATTTTTTCTTAAAAAAATTAACACCCCCAAGAAAACGGGGTTTTGTATGCTGTGTTCCAGGGTCTATTGATGATCTCTTGAATGAATGATAATATCTTGAAATTGGAAAGTTGGAGAAAAAGATCTAGAGAGGCTTATCCTTTGGTATTTTCTGGGGAGTTTGGCTAGCTTGAAATGCAACAATTTTCAATGACAAATTGGTTGATTGGGATGAAGTTTGCAGTACATTTTATTTTTGAATCCAATGATCTACCTTGACAAAGCAGCTTCTATAAACATGGCTACCAATAGCTGAAGGTCAATCACACCTCTGTCCGAGCAATCAAATTCTCTTGAAAACAAGTTGATTTATTTCATAAAAATACAAAAATAGTAATGCACATGGATGGATATTCGAGATAAAAATTCATAAAAAAACAATTAATTCCCTTTCTTCAATACTTTAATTTCATCAATATAATAAGGTCCAAGATCCCAAGTCGGTCTGATGTGATGTCAACTATAAACTGGAGTAGTTAAACTTAATTAACCATGGAAAAAGTCAAAGAAAGTGGTTAATTGTGAAGGCTCGTAGTCTATTTTGGTCTATTTCCGTATTGTAGCGTGATTCCTTTAAACTTCTGTGTGGCTTTCTTTCAATGGAAGCAGCAGGCGTTACGTTCACTTCAAGCCAACCATATTTGCATCTCTATCCCGTTCTTTGCTGGTGCAATTATTACATGTGGCCTCCTTTCAAATTGCAATTTTTTAAATAAAGAAAATGATTTTAAATATCTATTCATCGACTTTCTTAGTTTAAATTTTGGACTCGGTATTATAAAAAATATTAAACTTCTCTTCTTATACCTAATTAATATAAAGGTTCTGACCCTAAAAATAATGGAGAAAAAAAATTAATTGTTTCAGAGATTTATTCATTTAAAAAAAAACTTGAAATAATCTCATTTCAGAGATTTTTTTTTTAAGAAAAAATATTTGACTTGGATCCGCAATACGAACTTTGGGCTATTTCACTTCCAAATCAGTTCGAGGAGTTAATTGATTTGAGATACAGAATAACGTAGCAAAGCAATTCACATATTATATAAATTGATTATAACAAGCCCGACAGATCTAGTGATCCTATGTGTTGCACACATTTTGGAGGATGCAAATCCCATAATGTCTTGCCAATGATGTTCTTATCATTACCTATCGACACAAGTTCTTCACATTCTCTTTAAGATTAGTGTTAGACCAGCTTCACCCTTTATTTTATTTTTCCATATGACGTGATACATAATTAAGGTACAGAAAGTCTGGAGTGGGATGCATAATATGGAAGATATCATTATAGCCTCCACTCAAAAATAGACCATGACAACAAGAATTTTTTTCAGTTGCAATGAAATTTTATTTTCTGAAAAATATATTTTTTAGATCTATGTAAACGAGTAAATTTTTTATTGTTTTAAATTTTTATAAAAAATACATATTTTGATTCGAACTTAAAATCTATTATATAAATCATAAATTATTTATCATTATAATACATAGTTAGTTGAATGACATGACATCAAGGAGCATAGGCATAAGGTAGTTTCGTGGATGGTAGTGAGTGACGGAAAGCGATGATACCATATCACATTTGTTGCATCCAAATGTTGTTGTTCGTTGGATATTGGGGGGCCATTTCGTTAAGTAATTATAGAATGTGTGGGGTCCAATGTATACATCAACTATTGTTTGATTTCTACTTCCATAATCAGTTTACCACTTTTTCAAACCCTCAATGTAAGGCCATCGTTAGATTTTTTATCCGGTCCATATCATTCAGGATGATATATATTATGATTTAAGAAAAAAGAATTGGAATGAAATAGTAGATTAAAGATGTGAATGCATTTTTCCATGACTTTTGCTTGGGAGGAGAAACCAACAATAGACTTGTGGCAAGCGTGGTAGCTGGGGCATGGCGCCTATGGACCTAACCCTTTGCCATGGCAAGAAAGGAACTCAAATGGAAGATCATGCCAGATTATTCTCTTTGATTTTTTATCCTAGGAAAGGCCAAAAATGTTTACAGAGAGATGTGGATTGTTAAGTGACAGAAGGAGAGAAAATTTTCTTCTCCATGTGGAGGCATGAAATCTGAACCAACGGTAACTAGGTGGCTAAATTGAAGGAGCATAAGACAAAAAAAAAATAAAAAAAATAGGACACGAAGTTATCGAAGGTGACAAATTAATATTAATTCTAACACACGTGTTATGCATTAAGAATATATTAGATTATAATGTTTTTCTAGCCAAACTGTCCTTATGTGATATGTTTTTATAAATTGCTGATTTTTTTAAATAAAATAAGAGTTTGCCCCAAAAAGACGAGAAAGAATATAGTTTTTTCTTCGAAGAAAAGTTATTTTGAAAGGAAATAAAAGTTTAGAAGAAAGAAATGATGTGACGCACCAATATGTAGGCTTCTTGAAAAGTTAAATTTAAAAGAATAACTTGTTTAAAAAGGTATTTTTTTAAAATATTATTTTGCTTGTACGACACACACGAGTAGGTACGATTAATTATTTTTGAAAATATTTTTTTATAAAATATATTAAAATAATATATTTTTATTTTTTAAAATATTTTTAAAACCACAAACATGCCTAGAAGCCCCGAGTTCAAACCTCTTCTTTATTAAAAAAAAAAATGCGGGGTAGATACTTTTTTAATTACATAGGTTATATTAAATTAATAACTTAAGTTATAGCATCAGAATAATCCTGTATTATTTTTTAAATAAAAGGGGTGTTTAAGGTAAACATTGTTTTTTGACACATTACATTTAATAATTTTATAAAAAAAATATAAAAATTACGTTAAATGATGAAATAAATTAAAAAAAAATACAAAACAATGACTAAAATCAAATTGGATTAATATGTTAAACTTGCAATCTATTTCATAAGACCAAGATAATTTTATATATATAAAAATACATTACAAAGTTTCATTTCCAATAGATTAAATGTTGAAGTTTAATTAAAAAAAAAACTAAGATAATAGTACATAAATTAAATTGAAAAACAAATCTCAATTCTTAAACAACTTTATATTTAATGGTGAAGTTGAAAATAAATATTAAAAAAGAAGAAGATTGGTTTGTTAAAGGTTAAAAAATAAAATAAAATATCGAATAAAAAAAATCCAAATTAAGTTAGAAAAGGTTTAACTTTATATCCAACTTAATGTTGAATAATAAAATAAAAAATCTATTACAAAAAACAAAAAAATAACTCGAGTCAACTTAAACTAACTTTTTAAATTCGTACTCTTGATTATAAGATCATAATAGATTTAAAGAACACAGTTGAAAAAATAAAAATAAAACCCCACTCCGAATATACGAGGGTTGAATTGAAGAAAAATAAATAAATTTTTGAGACCTAATAGAAAGGAAAGAAAAATAAATAAATTTTTAAGCATAATCTCTAAAACAACATAATATTTAACATAATATATATTATTAAGGAATCAATATATCATATATTTTTTATAATGTGAAAACAATATTATTAAGTCAAATAATATTAATGTGTTTTTAATGATTTTCAAAATTAATATTGAACCATTAAAATTAATATTTTTCAATAGTATTTTTAACAATACAAGATCTATTCTGGCAAGCCGAGCTGCTAGATAAATTAATGTTAACAGGTTTTTTCATTCAACGATCATATACTGTTATTGTTACTAATGTTGTCTCAGACTAATATCCTCTACCTAAATCGAAAATCAATTTTGAAGTTCCAGTACGTTTACAACAAGCTAGAAGCTCGTTTTCTTCCCTACTGTGGGAATTGTCCCATAATGCAAAAACCCAGCAGAGATCAGGACCATGCTTCAACATGGTATCTACCATCCTTTTCCAATCTCCCGAGCTGCAAAACAGCAGTTTCTCTTGAAACTCCAAGCCTCTTCGGATATAATTTCCACAAAGGCTGGGATTAAATCTGAAGGGATTTTGGTTGACGAACTAAAAGTAAATTTCTGTTTCCTCATCTTATGCTGCGGCACATTAACTTTTTGTAGTTGATTTCTTGAGAAGGCTACACAAAACCTTCCAACCCTTGCTATGAAATGTGATCCACCGTTCTGTGCACGAGACGAACAAAATCTCTGTACAGAAAGTCATTCTCCTCATTTCAGCAACAAAAAATCATCCAAATAGGAGCAGCTGAGCCCGGACACATCTTGCATGGCTCTTTCCTCTACAAATCCATGATAAGGAACACTACCTCTGATGGTGATGGAGGAAAGGAACTCTTGTGAAACCATAAGGAATATATATATACACACCTGCTCATGCAAATATATGTGGCAACACCACTGTTTAGAGAATAATATAGATCATATTCTGGGCCTCACTTATTAACTTAAGCTTTTAGGTGAGATGATTATTTAATATGGTATCAGAGTCTTGTTGACCCAGCGGTCACGAGTTTAAATCTCACCACCCCCATTCTATTTGATAAAAATCAAGCATAAGGTAATGTGGATCTGTAAGTTTTAAGTCCAAATGATTTTCACTTGAGGGGGGTATTAGAGAAGAATATAAATCATATTTTGGGCCCAACCTATTAACTTAAACTTTTAGGTGAGATGATTTCTTAACGATCAGAACTGAGCATGTATATAAAATAGGATTAGGAAGAAAGACACTACTTTGTTAATTTCTTTCCTTCAATTGAAAGGAAGAAATTTTAATTACATATTTTCAACCTTAATTTCTATTAGAACCATTGCTTAGAGGAATTGGACTTCGCCAGTTGGAAAATCAGAAAAGGTAATTAGCCCGACTTGATAATACAGGTTGACAGAAGCCAGGACATCCTCACGCCGAGCAACTATAACTCCTGATCTTATCACATTATCAATCTCTATCATATATAAGCCTTCAAAGATCAATTACCAGATTCAATACAAGTAATAAAAAGTAATACCTTTTCCTTTATGATACAAAAGTACTTGTGATATCAATCATCGGCAAAGAGGGAAAAACTGCTTCTAATGCAATGGAACTGGATATAAAAAAGAACAACACTATTTTAATAGATCATTTTTATTCTATACGACAAGATCTAGTTATTACATGACAGAAGGTTTTGAATCCAAATGCGCATTATGCTGGCATTATTTTTAGAAATAGATAGCTATTGAATGGGAATTAACTGGTGTAGTTAAACTTATGAAAAAGGTTTTTCTGCTGCACTTGAATCTATTTCTGCTTATCATTCCCGTTATATAAAATGCTTATGAATGATAAACTTTCAATTCTTTATGCAAGAAAAGTACATAAAGCGTCGATTATGAATTTGCATTGCCATTATCCAAAATACATCGATCTGTTCTTCCATTTTCTGGGAAATAACCAAAAGCCCAATCCTGAAAGCTCTTCTTCCTTCTTCATAAATTTTCCGGGATAAGGAGCAGGATTGAAGGACAGAAAAACAGCATGTTATAAAGGTGGCATCTTCTGTTTTGCTGGAAGTCGTCAAAAGAAGAGAAAAAGAACGTGAAGGATTCTTGCCACGAAGAAATAGTGTCTAGGGGAAGCTGACACAACATCCATGGTCACAAAACTCCACTCTTTTGCTTTGATTCATTTCTTTCAGCAACAAGATGGTGACTCTCCATCCCTCTTGGAGGCACCTGATACGAGACACATTGCTAAATACCGATGACAAAATGTGAAAGTTATATCTAACGAGCAAAAGATAAAATATCGCTTTATTAATGAACTATCTCACCTAAAAACTTTACTAGGTAGGTTCTAAAATATAATTTATATTATTCTCTAACACACTCTTTCAAGTGAAAGTTCTTTGAGCTTGAAGCTAGCACATACTTACACTATCTTATACTTGATTTTTATCAAATAGAATGAGGATGGTGAAATTTGAACTCATAACCGCTAGGTCAATAAGCCTTTGATACCATATTAAAGAACTGTCTCACCTAAAAACTTAAGCTTTTAGGTGAAATGGTTCCTTAACTAGCTCCCTATAAACAATTTGGAATTTTATGCTAAGAAATGGAGTATTCAATAATAAACAGAAAGAATTCAGCTTGCAGCTGCATTTTTGTGTTCAAATGTGTTGTAAGGATCAAGGGTTATTCTATTTCGAACTACACCGTTATTGATCTAAAGGTGCACCCGAAATAAACATTAAGCAAAAGGTAGGTACTTTTATGGAGCTACAACAACTCACAATTATATCCCATATAGTCTAAGTTTCCAATGCAGGATAATTTTTTTTTTCCAGCTGAATATGTGGCTGTGAGAGCTGAGATTTTGTCTCGATTGCAGAATAAAGCAAAATTTCAGCCATGGAATCTGGTGTGCCTGCTTAACCTGAGATTGAAACAGAAAAACCTTATATAATTTCAGCCAATCTTTTTGGATAGAGAGTGTGATCTACTCTAGTCACCATTGGATTTTGTATGCATTTTTAAAAATTTTATGCTGTTATTATTTTTCTCTTCAATAATTCTTAATGAGTATTATGAATTTGAAAATAAAAAAATAAATTTAAGAATTTTTTTTTTTTTTTAAATCACACGAAGAGTTTCTTATTCATAATAAATAGTATTTATAACATATACCAAAACACTGATGGTGTCGGTAATGTGTTGGCCAGAGGGCTTACAGGAATAGTTTTTATGGCAATAACGGTGTATTTGGTCCCTCACCTCGCCTCCCATCCCCTCTCAATTTTTCATTAAATCCCACAGTCAAAGTAGAGGAATAGTTTGAAAGTAGAGGGACGATGAATATAGGGCAAACATAATCTGGGGACTGAATTATAACGAAACTGAGAGTATGGGAACGAAACGCACCCGTATATGGATATACCCATAAACTGTGAGTTACTCGGATGAACATGGTTTCTTTAATTGATTTAATTACAACCTCTTTTCTTTGAGAAAATGCAAATAGACCCCTATGTTTGGTCTTCCAAATTTTCATTTAAACCTAGATGCAGGTCAAGTTTTTCCTTGAAAATCAAGAAAATCAAAGTTACACTTAACTATAACTTCTTGTTTTTTTTTTTTTCAGATTTGTTTATTTATATATGGAAGATAATTTTTTCATATTTTATGGTAGCTTCTGTTTTTGTTTTAATTTTAAAAAATATTAAATTAATGTTTTTAGTGCTTTTTGATGATTTAGATTTGTTGATGTAAAAACATTATTCTGATGTATTTTTAAATAAAATATACTTTTAAAAAACACCGTACACTATAACACAAAACACACATGAAAATTTATGTCTTATTGTTTCTTGTTTGATTCTTGATAGATTCAGCCACCTACATAAAAAAATAAAAAAATTAGGTATCTTACCTAAAGAAATTATGATATAAAAATAAATTTAATTTATATGAAATATATCTATGAAAAAATAGCAGATGAGTACCAAACTAAAGAAAAATAAAAGACACTAAATATAATAAAAAAAACTTAATAATCCAAAAAACTTTAAATTTGAGGGGTATTAAGTAAAAAAAAACATAAAAATATTTTTAAAAAGACATAAAAAGAAATTAATTGAAAAACAAAATACCAAGAAAGGAAAAGACCAAGCGACTATTCCTTGAAGATCATGCTTGTGCGTCTCAGACTGTTTTTTTTTTTTAAGAGCAGACTACTTGTCATTTGCCTTTATTTTTTTTGAAAAAGAGGAATAGATATGTCACTCACAATGGCAGATGCGTGTCATCTATATATCAACATTGATTTCAGCCACCACTATGGTGGGTGGAAAATCTAGCCTATAAGTTATTACCCAAAAAACATGTTACAAAGAACTTCAAAATACCAAAAAATAAAGCTATCAACCTAATAAACCCAAAACAATCCAAACCACTAAATCAAATCGGAAATAAAAATTGCATCCTTGATCTAGATTTAGTGGAACCTGTTAATATCAATTTGTTTGGTGGTTAGAATCGTCACTAGCAAAAAACTTTCTCGAACTTAGCCAACAAATGTAGCGACTCCTCTCTCTCCTCCCATGAACAAAAGACTAGAAAATGAAAAAATAAAGTTTCATCCTAAAATATATTTTTTAAGAATTATAGAAAAAATGATGGGGAACTAAATTGTACTTCACAAACAAAATTCAAAGCGTCACCTATGATACCTGTATTTTCACTTCAATCCTTTATTTTTCAATTCAACTCTCCCTCCTATAAAAGCTTGCAATTAAGTGTTAATTTGGGCTCAATTGTGCAATAAAAAAGTTTAAGGATTAAATTTAAATTTTTAAAAAAGCACTTCTCCAATTCACAATTATTTATAAGAGAGTAAACAGTATTTGTGACAATGGAACTCTGAAACGCTTTAGTTTTTATTAATATTATCAGATAGCATACATGCAAGACGTTCTGAATTTTTGCATACAATGAAGTAGATGGATAGAACATGGTTCAAGCAACCATGAGAATAAACATTGTTTACAGCAACAACGGAAACCTTCAAGGCTTGGTTTTAGTTAATGCTAAGAGATAGCATACATGCAAGACTTTCTTAATTAAATGCTAATAAGAGAGTAGATGGAAGGAACATGGTTCAAGCAAGTCAGAGAATCTAAAATTCTAAACAATATGGGTTAAAATCATATAAATGAATATTTAATTTCAATATATGTATCAGCAAACGTGAGTAAGTACGAGACAGCAAAATATATATTGCTCAGCTTGGATTAATTCAAATGCATATCCACCCATTTCAAAATAAAATAAAATAGTTCCATTGAACCAACCACAAATCTAGCAATTCTCCGTGTGGTGGCTTTCAAAAAATGATTATCTTATACTGTAGATATGGTCTCCCTTATTGTGAGAAAGAAGTTTAGAGAATAGATGCAGTTAACTTTACTTGGTCGGTTCAGTTTCAATTCTAAATTTAACAATTTTGATTTTTCAAGGCTAATTAGAAAAAAACATCTTTGTGAAATGGGATCTCGAAAATGATCTTAACCCATCATCTCAAATGAAAATATAAATACTTTATATGAATAAAATTTTGATGCCATATCAAATAATTATATCAACAAAAGTCGGATATAGTTTTCTTAAAAAACTTTTGTGGATCAAGACCATTATGATCAAGACAAGTTGACTTGTACATATGATCAGAAGTAAAATATTTGCTGAAGTACCTTTTCATGACACGAACTCCTTGGCGTGCTGTATGCATCATGCATCGTGATAAAAAATGCTGATTTCAAATGAACAATCACATGTAGCATTCCTCCTCTACTGTTCTGTCACCGCTCATTTCCTGCATCTTCATCTTAAAATTCCAAAAATGGAGACATCATAATATTATAATAATGAAGTGAACAGCGAATTATGATACGAAGACGCAACCCAACGTGATTTAAATAACAACAGTAAATCATATCAATAATTTAATTTCTCAAGGTAATGGCAGATCAAACGTCTTGTAATGACAGCTTTTCCCAAGATATAAACTGTACGTCGAGACTAGTATAAAAGAGCTGTCATGTTTCATTGAGATTATCATCTCGACATGGCTAGTTCAAAGCTTTCCTCATGTCTAATCTTTCTTCAATTGATTTTCTTGCTATTTGTCTTCAACTCAGCAAATGCGCAATTGAAGGTAGGGTTTTACAAGGATACATGTCCACAAGCTGAGGCTATTGTGAAAAAGGTCATGGATCAAGTGATGAAAGTAGCTCCTAGCCTTAGTGGTCCTTTGTTGAGGATGCACTTCCATGACTGCTTTGTTAGGGTACGTAAGCCTTTAACCCAAACAGGTTTAAGCTCTTTTTGTTTTAGTTATAGTAAAATGCTTATCATCACTACCTAATTATATATTTAATTCTACAGGGTTGTGATGGCTCAGTGCTTTTGAACTCCAGTACTGGCCAAGCTGAGAAGGATTCACCTCCAAATTTAAGTCTTAGAGGATATCAAGTTATTGACAGAGTCAAGATTGCATTAGAAAAGGAGTGTCCCGGAGTTGTTTCCTGTGCGGATGCCTTGGCCATTGTGGCTAGGGATGTCACGGCTGCGGTAAGAAATTTATTTCAGGTTATTCATGTATTTCTTTTGCAAGGAATATATTAAAGAAGAGAATGGTTTTAATTAATAATAATTTATCCTATCAGACTATGGGGCCATTCTGGGAGGTCGAAACTGGAAGAAGGGATGGAAGGGTGTCCACCTTCTCAGAGCCCTTAACAAACCTGCCACCATTTTTTGCAAACATTTCTCAGTTGATATCAATGTTTCGCAATAAGGGTCTAAGCGTGAAGGACCTTGTGGTGCTTTCAGGTACTTAAGCATTTCACTTCAGGTTCTATATAGTCTTGTAAAACGAGATTGCACTGAGGTAAATTCTAATTATTCTGTTCTGGCACAAAGGTGGGCACACCATTGGCACTTCTCATTGCTCTTCCTTCACCTCCCGGCTTTACAACTCCACCGGAAGTGATGGCACCGATCCCACATTGGATTCAGAATACATAGTGAAATTGAAGAGTAAATGCAAGGTAGGAGATCAAACTACACTCGTAGAGATGGATCCTGGAAGTGTCAGGACATTCGATAACAGCTATTATACACTGGTATCTAAAAGAAGGGGACTTTTCCAGTCTGATGCTGCTCTCCTTGACAACAGTGAGACAGAAGCTTATGTTAAACTTCAATCTGCTGCGACCCATAGATCCACATTCTTCAAAGACTTTGGTGTTTCCATGATAAATATGGGCAGGGTTGAAGTTCTAACCGGTAAAGCTGGTGAAATCAGGAAAGTTTGCAGCAAGATTAACTAGACAAAGTTTACAGTTATTATGGAATAAATTATTTTTGTTTTGCATGGAAAGATTGGGATGGCTTGTAAGTACCTTTCCAAGAATTCCTTTTTTTTCCCTCGAAGATTTGCTTAATTGTTTGAAGATTTATGTGGGTACGTCATCAATAATAAAATATCACTGAATAGTAACTTGGTGTTCTTTGTTTATATATTCTGCATGGGTTTAATCTCAATACCTAACTTGATTTTTCACTGATTAAATCTTTAATAAAATTAATTTGATCAATTTAAAATATAATTAAATCATTGCATTTAATTAAATCTTTTAATTGGAACATAAATTAATTCCCAAACATAATTATACTTTTAAATTTGGCCGATGATTTAATCAAATTGGCCTATAAAAATATAATTATATCTCCCGACTTAATTTTTACACAGATTTATCCAATGATAAATTATTTTTGCCTTAAATTTGTATTTTCCTCTATTTTTGGGGACAAAAGAGATGTGATCGGACTCGCGAAAACAAACAAAATTTTTACATTGATTTTTCTGCCTATGTCGACCGCTTTTATTTTTGTTATTTTTGGATGAATTTTGGGGAGTAACCCAAAAATTGGGTTATGACAATCATGATGACATTTTTTCGCGTGGCTATCCCTGGAATAGGAGAGCGTGAATTTTTTTTTTATAATCATAAAATTATAATTATAATTTTTAAAAATTGCCACCTAGTATTAAGGTCACTAGAAAACCTAATGATATGTGAAAGTCCGAGTAAGAAAACTTGTTATGCAAGGGAAAGATGCATCACTCATAATCACCCTACCTAAGATAAGTTGTATTGTTGTTTGATTATTTTTCTAGGTCAAATTGTTGGCCAATTCTAAAGTTCAAATTAGATCTCTTTTCTTGAGAGTGTCTCTATTTTGTTGAGTTAAAACCCTAATCGTTTTAAGGTATGAATTTAACATTGTATTTGTGTTATTTTTAATATCTAAGGGTGTATTTTGCAAAATAGTTTTACACGTCAAATGTTAAAGTCTACAACTAAATAGAAGAAAATGTTGTGAAAGATTTTTGATATTTTAGTCAACTCTAACGGATAATTATAAATTGGTAACCATATCTTATTTTGCATTTTAAAACATGAAAAAAGATGGTTTTTTGTGTATTGTTTTGAAAATATGATAAAAAAAACAAAATATTTTTTGATTTGTTTTTTAAATGCAGATTTTTTTTATATTTTTTAATATATATATTCGGGCTCGGTTTGTACACCAAAATGGGTCGGTCCATCCTTGTCTAATTTGGGCCAACCTGACTCAACCAACTAGACAGGGCTGAAACAAGTTCCACAAAAAAATATATAACGTGAAGAATGGACGACCGCTGTGGAAGAGTGGGGGGGGGAAGAAACTAACTGGCGACGTAGGAGATTATTGGCGACGAAGGAGGTCCGACTGTTGGATGACTGAGGGTTGGAGGTGTAATAATGGCCAGCTTGACTAGAGGAAGAAGAAGCAGTTACTGTCAGTGGGTATTGTCGTTGCAACTGACGACGGTATGGAAGACCTGCTATTGATCATGTACGATGAGCGAACAGTTGCTACTGGTTCTGTAGACGGTGATATGAAGGAATTTGTCGGTGCCCTAATGAGAAGTTGATGCTGGGTGAAGAAAGAGGAGGTTGTTGCTGCCGACGACGATAGGAAGACCTGCTACTAGTTATCGACGGTGAGATGTTTTTGGTTCTGTACAGTGGAGTTTTGGTTGTCGTGGGAAGCAGGTGGAGGAAAGGAAACACCGGAGAAACCGGAAAAACTAGTGGAGCTACGGGTTGCTTTTTTTGAACTCTGTCTTACAATTTCTTCCCATTTCACTTATATTTTATTAACTATAGGTAAAGGAGATCGGCCATTTGAAACAGTGAATGAACACTGAATATTCACTGTTTCAAATGACACTTTCCTTTTTTTTTAAAAAAAAAACAAAACCGGGCTCGTCTTTTTACTATTTGCTAAAGAAAGATTCATCAAACAAATAAAATATACACAATAATTATAAATTTTTTCTATTCCAATTGTACAATCTACCTATTAAATAATTATCAAAACAGTTTTAACAATAGCAACATTCAATCACTTTTAGGCGAAAAAAAAATATCATTTCTAACAGATTCTATCAACTACAATTTTACTAATTAAATATTAAAATAACTAATTACAATACATATAAAATCAATTAATTTCTTAAACAGAAAAGAAACCCAACGTAATGCACGGGCAAAATTGCTCGTACCTTCTATAGGATGATAATCTTGTATTTAATATGGTAAAGTTTCAGCCATTGGTTCAATGAAAAACCACCTAGTTGTGCAATTGAATCCCTGTTAAACTTCAATTAAACCTCTAAATTTACAAGCCTTTATACTTTGATCCTAGGCCTTGGATTTCTTCAATTTTGCTTCTAATTGACCTCAAATTTCAACTAAGCTTATTTTCTTGCAATTTTACCCCCAATTTCAACTAATTGACTTGGTAAAAATTATATTTGTTCTTGAAAAAATCCAATTTTCTCAATTAAACCCGAATTAGGTTCTCAGACTTATTTTTTCTTCAATTAAGTTCGAAATGAAATTAATTTGATCTAATTAAAATATAATTAAACTCATAAATTATACCTCAAATTAATTTCTAAACATAATTAAACTTTAATTTGGGTCATGATATAATCAAGTGGCTTATTAAAAATCTAATAATTCATTTAGGCTTAATTGCTATGTAATTTTTTTTGATAATCACTTATTTTGACATTGAATCTGCACTTTTTTATTTTATTTTTGGATACAATGTAGGTGTGATCGGGCTATTGAATTAGTAAAAAATCTCCAACTTGATTTCTTTACCATGTGAGCCCCTTTTTTATTTTTTATTTTTTTTATTATTATTGAATAAATTCTAGGAAAAACACAAAAAATAGTTTATAACAAGTCTATTTATAAACCTCAATTCCTAGATAATCTAGGAATTAAACTACTAAAAGAAAATCATAATCTAATAAGAAATCTTACATTCTAATTAAATAAGGATTCTAATAAAATAGTCTATTACAAACACAGGTTATAGTAGTTATATATTAAACTTTACAAATTTCTTCTTTGAACTCGATATGAAAGTTGTGTCTCTTATTTAGAAAACAAAACTTGTAGTGCTTTTATATCATCCATATCTCCCACCCAATCACTATCATTATAACCCATAATATCATGGTACCTATGATATATCCTAGAATTCACTTTAAGGCTTTAAAATGAGTCATAGTTGGTGTTTTCATAAACCTACACTAGATCCTACTCCATAAAGAGTATATGGACGAGTGCATGTTAAATATCTCAAACCTCAACTAAACAATCAAAGTCAAGATATCACACAATTAAAGCTTTCAGGCTTGTAATAATCTTAATCAAGTCAAGTTCTTTTTCAAATCAAATCAAGTTAATATTTAAGAACATTTCCACTTTTCTTGTAATCAAAATTTATTATTGTAGTTTTGACATCATTTTTTTAATGTATTCAATTTAATACATGAAAATTTAATGTATATATATACCAAAATATACTCTATAAAAAATGAAGGGATTGATCACCTTATAGCAAAAAACATGGGGGACTAAAATGTACTTAGCAAATAAATTTGAAAGCGCCACCAATATAACCTGTATTTTCAACTTCAATCTTATGTTTTTGAATTCAACCCTCTCTCCCTAAAAAACCTTGCAAATAGGTGGTAGTTTGGGCTCAAAAAGCTCAATTTTCAAAGAAAAGGTTTAAGGATGATTTTTAAAAAAAAATAGAAATCAATGGTCCAATCCAAAATGATTTGTGAGAGAATAAACAGTGTTTACAGTGAAAATGGAAACCTACAAGGCTTGGTTTTTGTTAATGCTAAGAGATAGCATACAATACATGCAAGACGTTCCTAATTAAATACTTACAATGGAGTACAGGAAAGGAACATGGTTCAAGCAAGCAGAGAATCTAAAATTCTAAACAATATGGGTTAAAATCATATAAATGAATATTTAATTTCAATATATGTATCAGCAAACGTGAGTAAGTACGAGACAGCAAAATATATTGTTCAACTTGGATTAATTTAAATACATATCCACTCATTTGAAAATAAAATAAAATTGTTCCATTGAACCAACCACAAATATACCAATTATCTGTAAGGGGTCTTTCAAAAAATGATTCTCTGTCTCACTTATTAAAAGAACGTAGTCAGAGATTAGACGGATATACATAATCTTTAAAAAATTTATATGCAGTTAACTTTATTAGTCGGTGCTATTTAAATTCTAAATTTAACAATTTTCATTTTACAAGGTTAATTAGAAAAAATACTTTGTTTAATGGGATAGAATTGCTCAAATTTATTTGTGTATAGCTTAGTTGCGTTGTTTTAGAATATGGATCCAATGAACAATCACATGTAGCATTCCTACTCTACTGTTCTGTCACAGATCATTTCCGGCGGCTGCATCTTTGTATTACAAAAAATATTGTTCACCATAATTTTATAATAAAGAAGTCAGCAGCAAATTACAATATGAATACGCAACCCAACATGATTTAAATAACAACAATAATTTCTCAAGGTTCTACATCCTGTAATGACAGCTTTTCCTATGATATAAACAGTACGTCGAGACTAGTATATAGAGTTGTCATGTTTCATTGAGTTCTCATTGAGAAATCAAGGTTCAAAAACATTGAGATTATCATCTCGACATGGCTAGTTCAAAGCTTTCCGCATGTCTAATCTTTCTTCAATTGATTTTCTTGGTATTTGTCTTCAACTCAGCAAATGCGCAATTGAAGGTGGGGTTTTACAAGGATACATGTCCCCAAGCTGAGGCTATTGTGAAAAAGGTCATGGATCAAGTGATGAAAGTAGCTCCTAGCCTTAGTGGTCCTTTGTTGAGGATGCACTTCCATGACTGCTTTGTTAGGGTACGTAAGCCTTTAATCCATCTCTGATCATTTGAAAATACGGAAACAGTTTTAAGCTCTTTTTTTCTTGAATTATAGTAAAATGCTTATCATCACTACCTAATTTTATATTTCTACAGGGTTGTGATGGCTCAGTGCTTTTGAACTCCAGTACGGGCCAAGCTGAGAAGGATTCACCTCCAAATTTAAGTCTTAGAGGATATCAAGTTATTGACAGAGTCAAGACTGCATTAGAAAAGGAGTGTCCCGGAGTTGTTTCCTGTGCGGATGCCTTGACCATTGTGGCTAGGGATGTCACGGCTGCGGTAAGAAATTTATTTCAGGTTATTCATGTATTTCTTTTGCAAGAAAAATATTAAAGAGCAGGATGGTTTTAATTAATAATAATTTATCCTATCAGACTATGGGGCCATTCTGGGAGGTCGAAACTGGAAGAAGGGATGGAAGGGTGTCCAACTTCTCAGAGCCCTTAACAAACCTGCCACCATTTTCTGCAAACATTTCTCAATTGATATCAATGTTTCGTTCTAAGGGTCTAAGCGTGAAGGACCTTGTAGTGCTTTCAGGTACTCAAGCATTTCACTTCAGGTTCTATATAGAGAGTCTTGTAAAACGAAATTCTAATTATTCTGTTTTGGCACAAAGGTGGGCACACCATTGGCACTTCACATTGCTCTTCCTTCACCTCTCGGCTTTACAACTCCACCGGAAAGGATGGAACCGATCCCACATTGGATTCAGAATACATAGAGAAATTGAAGAGTAAATGCAAGGTAGGAGATCAAACTACGCTCGTAGAGATGGATCCTGGAAGTGTCAGGACATTCGATAACAGCTATTATACACTCGTAGCAAAAAGAAGGGGACTTTTCCAGTCGGATGCAGCTCTCCTTGACAACAGTGAGACAAAAGCTTATGTTAAACTTCAATCTGCTGCGACCCATAGATCCACATTCTTCAAAGACTTTGGTGTTTCCATGATGAATATGGGAAGGGTTGAAGTTCTAACCGGTAAAGCTGGTGAAATCAGGAAAGTTTGCAGCAAGATTAACTAGACAAAGTTTACAGTCATTATGGAATAAATTATTTTTGTTTTGCAGCTTGTACGTACCTTTCCAAGAATTCCTTTTTTTTCCCTCGAAGATTTGCTTAATTGTTTGAAGAGAGGAAATCCATTACAGTACTTCATCAATAATAAAATATCACTGATAGTAACTTTGGTGTTCTCTGTATATATATTCTGCATGGGTTTAATCTCAATACGTACCGGCGCAATTCAAGCAAAGTTGACATATCATGAAAAACAAAGTTTAAAATATCATGAAATATTTCACTTTTTACATCCATGAAAAACAAGTTCTGGATTTGTTTTAAGAATATTACCTTAATATCCTATAATTTAATTAATTATATATGTATTTTCTGTGTTTTAAAAATAATTACAATTTATATTATACACTTTGTTATGCTCACCTAACAAAGTTTAAAAAAATTCAAATAAGATAATATAAAAGTTTTTTTCTTGCATACGACCATAAATTCTAAAGTTTATTTAAGAATTAATTTAAAACAAAAAATTGTTTTTTTGCCATTGTTTCAAGAAATGTATTGGAAGTTTGTAAAATTATAAGAATTATGACTTGTATTTTAAAAATATATAAGAATTATTTCTTGGAAAAGAAATATATTTTTAATGTAAGAATGAAAAATCTAGAAGGATTAAATATATCCACAATATTATCAAGAATTATAATTTTTTTTATTAACTTTAATAAGTATAAGAAACTTACATTGAATCAAAATATTATTGTGAATAGTACAACTCATTCACTTTTAATATAAGAATAAAAAAACACAAGGATTGGAATGACATGATTGTAAAATTTTCAGCTTTATTCGGAAAGAAGGTTCAATGATAATTGATGATATTTCAACTTTTCAGACTAAGATTTTTTAGATAACTAGGTTTTGTTCATCGAACCTAACCCACCATGGTAGGAAAAAAAAGTAGACAACATTAGACCACAACAAACACAATGAAAAGAACAATTCAATTTACCTTAAGTGAGACGTATTAGGTGTGTTAATATCTTTTCTTATAAAACTAGTCTTAACCCTGGAATATTTAATTAAACTAGTACATCCGAGTTTTTCTAGCAACCCAAACCCAAAAAACTAGGTGGACACTCTATCAACCCCGTTAACGTCATGTGTTAACGTGCAACATGGTCCTTAAAGTTTTATTTTGCACGAATGAGTCATTTTGAGCTCAATTAGCCCTGAACTGCAAGGTTTTTTTTGAAAGGAGAGTTGAAGTGTTATATAGGGGACTAAAGCAAAAATCATGGGCAACATAGAAATTTACATTTTAGCCCCACTATGTTTTTTTCTATTAAAACATAAATTCTGTTGAATTTAGAAATTTACATTGTCATTCAAGACTTCTTTATTGTAATTTTTCATTTCTTTTCATAGAAGGAGGTGAAGAGTTGGCAAATTTCAGTGATGAAAGATAAAGTTCTTTGTTTATGATGATTGCGACAACAAAAGAAGTTAAAATTTGTTGTCAAAGGGTT
Organism: Salix arbutifolia; assembly: GCA_025169955.1. Lineage (NCBI taxonomy): Eukaryota > Viridiplantae > Streptophyta > Magnoliopsida > Malpighiales > Salicaceae > Salix > Salix arbutifolia. The sequence goes on from CM045912.1 coordinate 1,824,433, forward strand.
CAAAGAAATGTATTCAATAGTCTTTCGTTTTGTGAAAGTACAAGGTATAAAGATCCCCTCCAAGTCTTTTAAGGCAAATGATAACTACAAAGGCTACCTATATAGTATAAAATACAAAAAATCATTTGGTTCAATATAAATAAGAAAATATTGTCGTCCACATATATATATATATATATGTATGTATATATGTATATATACATATATCGATTTTGGAATGGAAATGGGAGGACATAACAATGGATATTTTGACGAGGTTGCTTAAAGGAAAGAAAGTTAATGATTACATGTGTCATAATCCAATTCCGGGTTATTCTCCAAAATCTATCTAAAATAAAAAAATATCAAAAATAAAAGGGTCCAACGTCGATATAAATATCAAGGTGGAAGTTAAATTTTTTTAAAAACAAAATTATAAACAAAAAACGTTTTGTTTTCTTGCATACGGCCAAATTCCAAGGTTTTTCCATGCATATTTTTCATAAAAAAATATTTTGCATCTTTTTAATATTTTGAACGAAAATAGGATATCGTAACTAGTTTATGATTATCCATTGAAATTTGGCCAAAATATAAAAATAATTTAATAATTATTTTGTTTTAGCTATCGCGATGTGAAATTACATTATAAAGTACACTTGCAGAAAGTTAAAAACAGTTTGTTCAAAATATAGTGTAAAATTCTTTATGGTCAGATTTTGACTCCAAATGAGGTAGAGACTTTCTCACGAAGAGAGATCTACTTCGAGCCTTAGAAAAGATCAACACATGGAAAATATAGCTTAGAAAAAAACATTCAAACAACAATGCAGCTTACTTTAGGTAGGGTGCACTAGGGGTAATGTGTCTTCCCCTTATACAACAAGTCCCCTTACCTAGACTCTCGCGGACCAATAGGTTTTCTATTGACCTTAATAGTAGGTGGCGACTCCCTAAGGATTATAGTCGTAATTTTATGACTATAAAACACATCTCCTTTTCATTATGCGTTGTTTTCTCCCTCTTAAGGGATGGCGGGGCGCGAAACATGAAAAAACACCATCTCAACAATATGGATGATTCTCGATCGACTAACAAAATTTACCTTGTTTTTGTCTATGAGAACAACAAATTTAAGTGGATAAATTAGCCAAATTATATGAGCTGGTTAGACTTCATGGGGTGCCAATATCAATTGTATCAAATCAAGATCCAATCTCATTATAGCCTAGTTTGCAACATGCATTGGGACTAAATTGAACTTAAACATGACATTCCATCTTTGGACATATGGTCAATCTATACTTTTTATATTTTATTGTTTCATCAAACATTAAAGGATCACATGTAAAATTGACAATATAGTATTACATCATCATCAGTAGGATTAGTTACCTTATTAAAGTTGTTGCTACCCAAATTTTGACCCACCTATTTTCATGTTTCAGAGAAAAAAATATTAAAAAAGACAAAAATCTAAAAATATCTTGTTACAAGGGTAAAATTGCACAAATTGGGAATTTAACATTCAATGCAGGGTTAAATCACGCAAATCAGAAACCAAGGACCAAAATAAAAAAGGCGTCAAGGCTAAGGTTACTCTCGAAATTTTAACGGGGATGCAATTGCATAAAATTGAAAGTTTAAAGCCAATTGAGGGTTTGATTAGAACAATTACAAATTGAGGGATCAAATCATACTCTCACCGTTTTGAATGTATCAAAATTTGCAAGCGTGCACTGTTCAGTCACCTGAACAGTGCAGGACATGCCACTGCAATTTTAGATATCAGCAACCCATCGCTGCACACAATGACTAGCCGAAAGGTTGCCTCCTGCCTATAAAAGCATGCCCATGCATGCAACGAGGAGAAGAAAAAGAAAGAAAGAGAGGGGGACGAGGTGACAGCCAAATTCACGGAAAAGAACAGAGAGGAGGAGAGAAAATGAACAGAGAAAAAGAGAAAAAAAGGAGAGACAGAGGAGAAGATTTGCGAAACAAAGGAGAAAAACGAAGATCACGAACAGAAAAGGAGACAGAGGAGAGGAAGCAGAAAAGGAAATTTACATTAAAAAAACACATAATCTTCTTCCCCACGGTGCAGCTACTCTCCCTCTGTCAATTCGACCCTCTCTCTCTCTAAAAAACAAAAGCTTTTCTCTCTCTCTCTCTCCCCCTCTCGGTCAGCAGCTCCGACCACCTCACACCTCTCCGTCATAACCAGCATCCCCACCACCACTCCAGCAGCTCAGTCGTCTTCTCCAGCGAGGCAGAAGAGCAACAGCCCGCGACAGCAAGCACAGCCCGTCACTTTCCGACGTCCATTCCGGCCGCCACAGACCACCATTCCCGACACCACCACGACCAGAAGAACCACCTCGACCTCCTCTACCGAACTGTATAAAAAGTTACACCGTTCGTCACACTTGAAAATTCACCACTGTTCATCGTCTTCCTTATCATGCATGCGCGGGGAGTGAATTAATTCACTCCCCGCAGGGCCGGTTGGGCTGGGCTTTGTGCCCGGCCCAACCCTTTGAAGAAGACAGGGCTTCTAGCCCGTCTGGCTGGAAGCCCAGCCTAAAATGACTGGGCTGGCAGCCAGCCAACCAAGAAAAATAAAAATAAAAAAAACCAAAAAAATACAAAGTTTGCATAAAAAAAAATTTTATTTTAAAAAGATCAAATATGATGTTTTCTTGCATACGGCCAATACACTAGCATATTTAAAAAAAAAAATCTTTTTCTTTCAAAAAATATATATTATCTTGGAGTTTGAAGAGAAAATGTGTTTTAGGATGGATCTCGCAAAGAAGAATAATTTCTCGCATTTTGAGATTTTACAACATGTTTGTAAAATTCAAAGGGTATTGGCCAATATTTCAAAAATATCAAAATCTTATTTTTGGGAATTTATTATTCATTGTTAGTATTTGGATAAATAAATCCTGAAGGGTTAATATCCAAAATATTCGGCGGGGATAATGTGCTATTATTCACTGTCGGTGTTTGGATAAATAAATCCTAAGGGGTTAATATCCAAAATATTCGGCGGGGATAATTTGCTATTATTCACTGTCGGTGTTTGGATAAATAAATCCTAAGGGGTTAATATCCAAAATATTCGGCGGGGATAATTTGCTATTATTCACTATCGGTGTTTGGATAAATAAATTTTAAGGGGTTAACATCTAAAATATTCGGCGGGGTAATACACCATCATCATTTAACCAACATATTTTTTGAAAGATCAAAACCATAACAAATCATAAGCAAACCAAAACGTCAAGTAGCTTACCTTAGGTAGGGCGTATTAGGGGTGCTAAAACCTTCCCTTTACGCAACCAGTCTCTTGCCTTAGAATCTCTTAAAAACTAGTTTTAGATTTCCTAGTAACCATAATACTAGGTGGCGACTCCCTTTTGCACGAAAATAAAGATAAAACCCCAACATTGAACGCCCCCGTTCACGGGGAGGGTCGTCACGACGCCGCGCTCTCGCGATGTGAGGCGACAGGATGGCGACTCCACTGGGGATCTTTGGACTAGGCTTGGCAATTTGTTTGTTTATGCTTTATATTGTTGAATTTTTTTGCTATGAATGGTTTATTTTGTTCAAAGTCTTTAGCATGCATCTTTGCATCCTGTCATCATAATATGCCTTGTCATGTATCACTTTTATTATTTTGAGAGCACACACATTAAACTTTAAGATATGTGGGGGACTAGCAGCTTACCTATTGTCGCACCCCATCGCGAGAGCGCGGCGTCGTGACGATCCTCCCCGTGTGCAGGGGAGTTCATTTTCGGGGGTATTATCTTTATTTCGGAGGAAAAGAGAGTCGCCACCTAGTATTATGGTTACTAGGAAACCTAAAACTGGTCTTTAAGAGATTCTAAGGTAAGGGATTGGTTGCGTAAAGGGAAGGTTTTAGCACCCCTAATACGCCCTACCTAAGGTAAGCTGCTTGACGTTTTGGTTGGCTTATGATTTGTTATGGTTTAGATTTTTCAAAGTATATGTTGGTTAAATGATGGTGGTGTATTATCCCCGCCAAATATTTTGGTTATTAACCCCTTAGGATTTATTTATCAAAACACCGACAGTGAATAATAGCATATCATCCCCACCGAATATTTTGGATATTAACCCCTTAAGATTTATTTATCCAAACACCGACAGTGAATAATAGCATATCATCCCCGCCTAATATTTTGGATATTAACCTCTTAGGATTTATTTATCCGAATACCGACAGTGAATAATAAATTCCCAAAAATAAGATTTTTATATTTTTGAAATATTGACCAATACCTTTGGATTTTTACAAACATGTTATAAAATCCCAAAATGCAAGAAATAATTTTTTTCCCCACGAAATCCATGCTAAAACACATTTTCTCTTCAGACTCCGAGATAATATATATTTTTTGAAAGAAAAAGATTTTTTAAAATATGCTAGTGTATTGGCCGTATAAATGAAAACATCCCATTTTTTTAATAAAAAAATATGTTTTTTCAACTTTTGTATTTTTTTATTATATATATATATATATATATATATATTATTTTTTCTAGGCTGGACTGCCAGCCCTTGGTGGGCCGTTAGGCCCACCCATTTTTGGACTGGCTGGGCCTCGTTCCCGGCCCAGCCAGCCCACTGTTCTGCATAACGCAGAACAGCGGCAAGTGGCATTCACTCCCGCGCATGAAAATGGCAATCAATAGTAAATTAGAGGATTTTCGAGTGTGACGAAAGGCGAACCTGTTAATACCGTTGGGTAAAGGAGATCGAGATGGTTCTTTCTATCATGGTAGCGTCGGAAATAGTGGTCTGTGGTGGCCGGAATGGGCGTCGGAAGATGGCGGGCTGGCGTTGCAGCCCCTGCTGCTGCTGCTAACCTTGCCTGAGATCGTGGTATGGTCGCTGGTGGAGATGAGGGTGAAGCTGGTGGCCTACTGTCAAGTCTTTGAGGAGAGAGAGAGACGTCGGTCGACTGGTTTTGGAGAGAGGAAGAGGCTGCTGACCGAGAGGGAGAGTGAGAAGGCTGTCGTCGGAGCTGGTGGGGAAGAAGACAAGTTGACTTCTACATAAATTTTCTCCTGTTCGTAAATTTTTCTCTTTTTTTGTTCGTTAATTTAGTCTCCTGTTTTTCGAATTCACCTTCCTCTGTTCAGTCTCCTCTCTGCTCCGATCTCTGCCTCTTTTCTATGTAAATCTTCTCTTCTCTGTTATCACCTTTTTTTCTAGTCTGTTCTGTTTCTCCTTTTCTTTCGTTTTTTCTCTTCTCTGTTCGTTCTGCTCGTAAAATCTTTCTCTCTTTCTTTTTTGAATTCCCCCCCCCCCATCTTTTGTTTGTGTAGTGAGGCCCTTTTATAGACGCAGGAGGTAACCGTTGGGTTACCTCGTGCTGGAACATACCTGCAAGCATGGCTGTCGGCGGCGTGCAGGTGGGCTGCTTGCGGCGGTGGGCTGTTGGCAGGCGTAGGTGAGCCTCTTTCGGTGGTGGGCTGGCTGGCTGGCAGGCGCAGGTAAAGACAACGGCGGGACTGCAGTTTTGGGATAAAGTTGAAATACAATTTGGTCCTTCAATTTGTATTTGTCCTAATCACATCCCAGTTGGATTTAAACTTATGATTTTGTGCGATTACATCCCTGTCAGAATTTTCATACCAGCCTTAACTTTGCGCGGCTTTTTTATTTTGGTCCTTGATTTCTGATTTGCGCGATTTAACCCTCAAGCGACTATTAAACTCTCGATTTAATTCAATTTGGCCCCCGATTTTGCATAATTGGCTTGGAAAAATTCAAATGGGTTTCCGAAAATTCCAATCTCATCAAATGAACCCGAATTAAATTCAAGCATTTGATTTCTCATCGACTAAGCCCTTAATAAAAATTAATTTGATCAATTAAGTCATCGCGCTTAATGAAACCTTTCAATTTAATCCTAAATTAATTCTCAAACATAATTACACTTTTATATTGGCCAACGATTAAATCAAATTAGCCTAAAAAATATAATTATATCTTTCGACTTAATTTTAACGCAGATTTATCCGATGATAAATTACTTTAGCCTTGAATCTGCGTTTTCCTTCATTTATGGGCACAAAAGATGTACGATCGAGCTCTCAAAAACATCCAAAATTTCACCTTGATTTTCCTACCGACACCAGCCCTTTTTATTTTATTTTTTGTTATTTACGGGTAGTTTTGGGGAATGACCCAAAATTAGGTTATGACACCTATGACTTGAGTCAAGGTTGAAGTTTGTGTAAATCCCAACTCTTTGCTGAGTGTTTAGACTAGTAGTGATTGGTATACGTGTCATCCCGCTATCTGCTAAACCCTATATTGCCTTCATGAAGGTGATCACTGGGACAGCAAGAGACCCTGTTTAGAGACCAAAATAGCAAACTCACCTTTTGTTGTCCAAATTTTAGAACCAATCATTAGGGTGTATGCTCCCTCCATTTTGTTTTGCATTAAGACAAACTCTTCTCGAAGCATCTTGAATTCAAGACTTTTGAGTAACACAGTGGTCATCACTTAAGAAATTTTCATTGTAGGGTTTAAGTAAAAATCAAATTTTTGTTTATTATGCAATTGTTATGATGACGTGTCACTTCTTGAAGGGCGAGTCTATCAAAAATAAAAAAACAAAAAAAAAAATAAAACAAAAAACATGCAAGTACATTTCAACATCCATTCTCATAGTTTTTATTTATCATGCAATAGTTACGATCACGTGTCACTCCTCGAAGGGCGAGTCTGTAAAAATAAAAAAACATGCATATACATTTCAACATGCATTCCCACAGTTTGAAATAGGGGTCCCTCAATCTATCATCCTCCAAAAGGTCAGGAGTCGTTGACATTGGTAAGGAAAATTCACACCGATACATAAATAGCATTCGTGTTTTTCTGCAAACCAAAGATAGAGTTCTCTGCTCTCCAGTGAAATCAAGTGGGACATATGCTGAGATCTCATCTGCAAAGTGTTAATGCATTCATCAAGGAAGATTGTGGAAATTCGGGTTTCCTTTGACGGAGTGCGGGTAGTCCATATACGAGACTATTTTTTAGAAAGCAAGCATCAGTCAAAGAAGTTGTTATTCCATTTAAGTATCAATCGATTTCTCTCCTGATCATGTGGAGTTTTTGCAGCACTGTCAAATTAAAGAGTTTTATGCCGCCACGCACAATAGACCATGTTATTTTGTGAGCAAAGATAAAATATCCCAAGTGTGGAAACATAATATGGTATTGTTGAATCTATTTTGGCGTCTAAAAGGTTGGCGCATGTGCACTGCAAGATTACATTGCTCGACGAAACGAAAATGCTGCAAGAGAGTCTTTTCGTCGTCTAACGAAATTGTTCATGATTTGCTCACTTTGGTGGCTTTTTAAGAGTGCTTCCTAGCTCGATTCACTTTTTATGTCCAATGAGAAGCGCGGTGGAGCGCAAGAGAAAAAAATTGCCTTCCTTTTGCGACATAATCCAAATGAGAGAGATGAATAGTTGCAAGAATTTCAGTAATCAAGTGTGAAAGTTAACTAGCAAAAGGCAAGTCAAGTTTTGTGAAGGATCTTATCATCGGCAATGTCGGCAATAAATCATCACGAGCATAAACAAGATCAATGAGCAGCAACAATACAAGAATGATTGTTTGAAAGGATGAGAAAAGTGTCGCATCGTCAATAATTTTCTTACATGCAAAACGAAAGTAACATGGTTCAAGCAAGCAGAGAATCTAAAATTCTAAACAATATGGGTTAAAATCATATAAATGAATATTTAATTTCAATGTATGTATCAGCAAACGTGAGTAAGTACGAGACAGCAAAATATATTGTTCAACTTGGATTAATTTAAATACATATCCACTCATTTGAAAAAAAAAAAAAAATTGTTCCATGGAACCAACCACAAATCTACCAATTATCTGTAAGGAGGCTTTCAAAAAATGATTCTCTGTCTCACTTATTAAAAGAACGTAGTCAGAGATTAGACGGATATACAAAATCTTTAAAAAATTTATATGCAGTTAACTTTATTAGTCGGTACAATTTAAATTCTAAATTTAACAATTTTCATTTTACAAGGTTAATTAGAAAAAAATACTATGTTTAATGGGATAGAATTGATCAAATTTTATTGTGTATAGCTTAGTTGCGTTGTTTCAGAATATGGATCCAATGAACAATCACATGTAGCATTCCTACTCTACTGTTCTGTCACAGATCATTTCCGGCGGCTGCATCTATGTATTACAAAAAATATTGTTCACCATAATTTTATAATAAAGAAGTCAGCAGCAAATTAGAATATGAATACGCAACCCAACATGATTTAAATAACAACAATAATTTCTCAAGGTTCTACATCCTGTAATGACAGCTTTTCCCATGATATAAACAGTATGTCGAGACTAGTATAAAAGAATTGTCATGTTCCATTGAGTTCTCACTGAGAAATCAAGGTTCAAAAACATTGAGATTATCATCTCGACATGGCTAGTTCAAAGCTTTCCGCATGTCTAATCTTTCTTCAATTGATTTTCTTGGTATTCGTCATTAACCCAGCAAATGCGCAATTGAAGGTGGGGTTTTACAAGGATACATGTCCTCAAGCTGAGGCTATTGTGAAAAAGGTCATGGATCAAGTGATGAAAGTAGCTCCTAGCCTTAGTGGTCCTTTGTTGAGGATGCACTTCCATGACTGCTTTGTTAGGGTACGTAAGCCTTTAATCCATCTCTGATCATTTGAAAATACTGAAACAGCTTTAAGCTCTTTTTTTCTTGAATTATAGTAAAATGCTTATCATCACTACCTAATTTTATATTTCTACAGGGTTGTGATGGCTCAGTGCTTTTGAACTCCAGTACTGGCCAAGCTGAGAAGGATTCACCTCCAAATTTAAGTCTTAGAGGATATCAAGTTATTGACAGAGTCAAGACTGCATTAGAAAAGGAGTGTCCCGGAGTTGTTTCCTGTGCGGATGCCTTGACCATTGTGGCTAGGGATGTCACGGCTGCGGTAAGAAATTTATTTGAGGTTATTTCTGTTGCAAGAAATATATTAAAGAGCAGGATGGTTTTAATTAATAATAATTTATCCTATCAGACTATGGGGCCATTCTGGGAGGTCGAAACTGGAAGAAGGGATGGAAGGGTGTCCAACTTCTCAGAGCCCTTAACAAACCTGCCACCATTTTCTGCAAACATTTCTCAGTTGATATCAATGTTTCGTTCTAAGGGTCTAAGCGTGAAGGACCTTGTAGTGCTTTCAGGTACTTAAGCATTTCACTTCAGGTTCTATATAGTCTTGTAAAACGAGATTGCACTGAGGTAAATTCTAATTATTCTGTTCTGGCACAAAGGTGGGCACACCATTGGCACTTCTCATTGCTCTTCCTTCACCTCCCGGCTTTACAACTCCACCGGAAGTGATGGCACCGATCCCACATTGGATTCAGAATACATAGTAAAATTGAAGAGTAAATGCAAGGCAGGAGATCAAACTACACTCGTAGAGATGGATCCTGGAAGTGGCAGGAAATTCGATAACAGCTATTATACACTGGTATCTAAAAGAAGGGGACTTTTCCAGTCTGATGCCGCTCTCCTTGACAACAGTGAGACAAAATCTTATGTTAAACTTCAATCTGCTGCGACCCATAGATCCACATTCTTCAAAGACTTTGGTGTTTCCATGATAAATATGGGCAGGGTTGAAGTTCTAACCGGTAAAGCTGGTGAAATCAGGAAAGTTTGCAGCAAGATTAACTAGACAGAGTATACTGTCATTATGGAATAAGTTATTATTTTTTTTGCATGGCACGATTGGTCTGGCTTGGACGTACCTTTTGAAGAATTCTTTTCTTTTTTCCTTGAAGATTTGCTTAATTGTTTGAAGTGTGGAAATCCATCACATTACTCAATCTATAATAAAATATCACTGAATAGTAACTTTATTGTTCTTCGTATATATATTCTGCATGGGTTTAATCTCAATACCGGCTTGGCAATTCAAGCAAAGTTCTGATCCAAGATATAATTATGTGCTCCCGATTTCTAATGGTGATAAAAAATTGTTTTAATCTTTTTGGTGCACAAAATGGAATTGCAAAATAATTACCTTAATATCCTATGATTTAATTAATTATAAACATATTTTCTGTGTTTTTAAAAATTACAATTTATATTATACACTTTGCTATGCTCACATAACAAAGTTTAAGAATAAAAACTGTGATTTTAAAAAAAAAATCGAGGATAAAAAAAAATGATCGAACTATAAGATAATAAATAATCTACCGTTTTTATTTCTATTGTTTTTACAAATCATAGTTTTCAAAATGATTTTGAATCAGATATGAAGATAATGAAAACACTAGATCACTTAGGTCATTGAATTAAGAAAACGATCATATGATTTTTTTTTGTTTTTTAGTATAACAAGTAATAATATTAATTTAATCTATATGGATTAATTTTATAAATAGCAATCAATGGGGAAAGATGGGTACACTGGGGCAAGTGTGCATATGACGTTGTCAAATACTATGACCAACGATGCTGCTTACCCGTGTTTTTCAATTTAACCCTTTCTTCAAAAACTTTAGTTTAGAATACAAATAAAATAAAACTGTAGTTTTATTACAAAAAATGATTTTTTACCAAAAAAAGTCTAAGAAATAAAAATAAGATGAAACAAATGTTTTTTTCTTGCATATGACCATAATTCTAAAATTTATTTGAAGAATTAATTTCTTAAATTGGTTTTGCCATGTTTTTAAAAAATGTATTGCAAGATGTTTACCGAAGTTTGTAAAATTATAAGAATTCTGACCTATATTTTGAAAATATATAAGAATTATTTATTTTCGACAAAATATTTCTTTTTAATATAAGAATAAAAAATCTAAAAGGATTTAATATTCAAAATATTATCAGTGATAATAATTTTATTATTCATTTTAAATAGGATGAAAAACTTAGGTTTAATATCCAAAATATTATTGTGAACAGTCAACTCATTCGCTTTTAATATAAAAATAACAAAATACAAGGGATTTTATTTGAAATATTATTTGGAATGACACAATAGTAAAAAATTCAGATTTATTCCAAAAGAAGCCTTAATGATAATTGATGATATTTCACCTTTTCACACCCGATATTTTGAGATAACCAGGGTTTGTTCATCGGAGTTAACCACCATGGTAGGAGAAAAAGTAGACATCATTAGACCACAACAAACACAAAGAAAAGTACAATTCAATTTTCCTTAGACGAAACATAATAGATGTGCTAATATCGTTTTTTACGAAACTAGTCTTAACTCTTGAATATTTGATAAACCAATACATTCAAGTTTTTCGAGTGACCCAAAGCCAAACAACAAGATGGACACTTAATCAACCCTCTTGACATCATGTTAATGTGACATGGTCCTTAATATTTTTTTTTTTTGCACGAATGTGTCATTTTGAGCTCCAATTAGCCCTCAATTGCATGGTTTATTTGGAGGGATAGTTGAAGTGTTATACATGGGACTAAAGCAAAAATGATGGGTAATATAGAAATTTACATTTTAGCCCCACTATGTTTTTTGCTATTAAGACAAATTCTTATGAGTTTAGAAATTTACATTTTGATTCAAGATTTCATTATTGTAATTTGTCATTTCTTTATATAGAAGAAGATGAAGAGTTGTCAAATTTCAGCAATGAAAGATAAATTCTTTGTTTGCAATGATTCTGACAACCAAAAAAGTTAAAATTTGTTGTCAATGGGTTGCTATAAATGAGGGGAGTCCTATGGTGGTTTAAACATATGTATTCAATAATCTTTGGTGATGTAAAAGAACAAGGAATAAAGGTTCCCCTCCAAATCTTTTAAGGCAAATGATAACTATAAAGTATATCTATCTATCTATCTATCTATCTATCTATCTATCTATCTATCTATCTATCTATCTATCTATAGACTACATTATTTTCTTATTTATATTGAAGCAAGGTATTTTTTGTATTTTATACTTGGTAATCTTAAAGTCTTTTTATTTCTCATTTCTCGTATTGTAAATTGGTTTTGAGTGGTTAGAGAGGACTAACATACTTTTATAGATCACTAAATTAATTATCCCCTAGAAAAGGAAACTTTTAAGACACTAACATGACACAATCAGCTAATAAAGCTCTTACAATTACATGTAATTAACGTAGAAAACAAAATCCAATGGACATTCACCATTGTTAATGTATTGTACTCCTAAATTGTAATGATGAGTAATACATCCTATATAATATTCACATAAAAATGACTAAAAAACTCTTTATCTTGATCAGCTGTGGAGGTCTTTGACATCTTATACAAATGAACCATCTTTTGGCAGAAAAGCCAAGTGATGCATAAGCATCATTCAACTTTTTGAAAGAGATATAGAGAAAATGCATTCTCCTTGGGATATAAGTAATCCAAGTATAGTCCTCATATATTTTATAGAAATAGGCAAAGGTATATATAAACATTTATTATATGCTTGCCCTTTAATAATTTGACAAAAATAGTGGCATTTGCCAGTGATACATCTTAATCATAATTTACCTTAAATGAATAGTCAAATAGTCAAGTCTTAACTATGAGGTCGAATCCATGTGAATGGGTGCAGCGTTCAAGTTTTGGCCTACGATGGAAAACACAGTCGAGGTAAGCATGTGTTTGTTAGCAAAAAGCGTGTTTGGCATGCTGCTTTAACACTTTTCTTGATTTTATTTATCTTTTTTTTGTTTTGTTAAACAAGCCTAGTTTAATTTTAATTATTTTAATGAAATATGTTGTATTTAATTTTCATTTCTTTATACCATTTTACATTTTTTTTATTTAATATTTTCAGTATTAAAAAGGTTCCTTTTTAAAAAAACAAATCACCATATTTTGTAGTAATCACCATCTTTCCTTTATTAGGGATATAGAACTTGTATCTTTTGAACTTTTGATCATAGCCCAAAAATAACATCTTTTTTCTTTTGTCATCTAGCTTGATTGTTATTTGATCACCTATATGTATACAGTCAATGCTCCTAAAAGTTTAAGTGAGAGACAATTGGTTTTCTTCTGCTACACGTTTCTTGTGGATTCATGTCATTCAACCTTTATAAGAATATTTATTTGACAAATAGATAACACAATTTATAGCTTCAACCCAAAAAATTATAGGCATATTTTTTATTTTGATCATATTTCTTGTCATGTTGAGGATGCTTCTATTTCTTCTCTCTACCACATCACTTTGTTGTTGGGATCTAGGCAATCAGTAAGGGTCTTTTTATACCATGATCTTCACAAAAATCATTAAAATAATTCAAAAACAAACTCACCTCCTTATTTGTCCTAAATGATTTTATAGAATAAACACTTTTTTAAATTAATGCCTTAAATGTTTTTTAAAAAAACTAAAAACATTATATTTTTTTTCTTCCATGTCATTTTTTTGTTGGGGTCTAGACACCGTTAAAAGTCTTTTTATACCATTATCTTCATAAAACTCATTAAAATTATTAGAACAAAATTAACCCTCTTATTCATCCTAAATGATTTTATAGAATAATTTAGGATGAATAATTGTCATAACCCAAAAATAGGTTATTCCCCAAATGTACTAAAATAAAAAGAAAAATAACAAAAATAAATTAAAAGGGATGGCGTCTGCAAAACACAATTAAGGTGGAAATATTTACATTTTTGAGAGCTTAATCGTACCTCTTTTGTGCCCAAAAATAAAAGAAAATACAATTTCAAGACTAAAATAATTTATTATTGGACTAATTTGCATAAAATTTAAGCCAGAAAGCATAATTCTATTTTATATAGGCCAATTTGTTTTAATCATGGGCCAATTTAGAGTATAATTATGTTTGGAGATTAATTTAGGGTCCAATTGAAGGATTTAATTAAGTGCAATGACTTAATTATACTTTAAATTGGTCAAATTAATTTAATTAGAGGCTTAATTGATAAGAAATCAAGTTTTTGAGCTTAATTCGGGTTCAATTGAGAATATTGAAATTTTCGGAGACCGAATTGATTTTTCCAAGCCAATTGTGCGAAGTAAAGGGCAAAATTGAAGGAAATTGAGAGTTTAATGATCAATTAAGGGTCAAAATGCATAAAGTGGAAACCAAGGACCAAAATAAAAAAAGGTGCGCAAAGCTAAGGTTGTTGTTGAAATTTTGATAGGGATACAATTGCACAAAATTGCAAGTTAAAATCCAATTGAGGGTGTAATTAGAACAATTATAAATTGACAGACCAAAACGCATTTACATCTTCTCTCAAATATCCCAAATCTTGGAAATGTGATTGCACTATTTAGTCACTTGAAGAGAGCAGGCACGCTACTGTTGGAGGCAACCCATCGCTACACGCAATGGGCAGTTGAAGGGTTGCCTTCTTGGCCTATAAATAGAGCATGGAGAAACAATGTAAAGGGGAAAATTTTGGACAAAGAAAGGGGAAGAAAAAAAAGGGAAGTTTATAGAGGGGGGAAAAGGGAAGTTTATGGAGGGGGAAACTATGAGGGAAATTTGGAGAAAAAAGAAGAAGACAATGACATAGTGTACAAAAACTGTAGCATAACCACCAAAAATAGCCATTCTCGATGTCGACTAAACCACTGGTAACTCCCTCTCCCCCACCATCCATGCGTAGTGCTCTCTCTCTCCCTTTCCATGTTGTAATAGCTCACTTCAACTTCTCCCTCGGTAGTGTTCAACAGCCTTTCCCCAGCGTTGGCAAGTCAACAACCACCACTGTCAGCCCTTCCTCAACTCCAGCAACTTCCCGGTAGGCTCAACTCTTGTTATCCAGCGCCGATGTCAAGCACCAACAACCCCTACACAAAACCAATCCCCTTTCGGCAGCTCTCCCGACCACCACAGGCCACCATTTCCTACACCACCACCATAGGAAGAACCGTCTTGGTCTCCTCTACAAGGAGGTAGTGATAGGTACTCCGGTCATCACCCTCTACAAATTACCATTTTATTGTTCACCATTGTGGTGAACAGTAGGGGGAGTGAATTAATGCACCTTCCCGTCCCACTATTCTGCATGTGAACAATGGGACTTACACCACTGTTCACGGGCAAAACAATGGGTTGTTCAGGCCATGAACAAGTCCTAACCCGACCACCTAGAATGGGTGGGTCATTTGGCCCACCCGGGTTGGTAGTCTAGCCCCAAATGATGGGCCTCTCGGCCCATCAGGGTTGGGCAACTAGCCCACAAAAAAATAAAAAATAAAAAAAATTACAAAATATAGAATCTGCAAAAAAATTCTTTTGTAAAACATTTATAAACAAAAAAGTGTTGTTTTCGTGCATACGACCGAATTCAAAGGTTTTTTTTTTTTTCAAACATACTTTTTGTAAAAAAAAAAAGATGACATATTTCTCATGTTTTGAAATAAAATTGGATATCGTAACCAGTTTATGATTATCCGTTGAAATTTAGCCAAGATATCAAAATATTTATCGATTATTTTGTTTTAGCTATCACAGTGTAAAATTACATTGTGAAGTACAATCGCAGATAGTTAAAATGAGGTTTTCAAAATGCAATATAATATTTTTTTGTTAGGTTTTCAATTCTTAAAGAGGTAGGGACTCTCTCACGAAGAGAGATCTACCTCGAGCTCTAGGAAACACCAACGAATAAAAAATAAAACTTAGAAAAACAATCAAACAACAATGCAGCTTGCCTTAGGTAGGGTGCATTAGGGTGATACGTCTTCCCCTTCATAATAACTCCACTTACCTAAACTCTTGCAGACCAATAGGTGTTCTAGTGACCTTAATACTAGGTGGCGACTCCCAAGAATTATAGTCGTAATCTTATGGGTATAAAACACCCACTTTCACCGCACGCGTTGTCTCCTCTCTAGGGATGGTGGGGCACAAGCACATAAAAAACATTGTCGCGAAAATAATCATCAATAAAATGTTGAAAATATAGAGTTTGACCACACAAACATGGTTTTATAGGACAATAAACATCAATAAGTATTTCTTGTAAGGCCTGACTTGCTTTTGATGCAAACTTTTTTGGAAAACATTTACGTAATTGATTGCCCACTAAACACCTTTCACATGGCTGTTTTTTTTATGTATAATGGATGGTAGACTCTTCTTTTTTTTTTGTTTTTTTGAACTGATGCAGTATATAAAAAAAAAAGACTATACAAAGGAAAGAACCCAAGCCTGCCGAGCGAAATCAGGAACAGACTCCCTCAAAGGCTCCAAGCTAGCAAAGGGAAGACCCAAGGGCCGAAAGAGGCTACAAAAAAAACCAAAAACTAAAACAAGCTTAGGGGAAAGAGAACCCCAAACCAAAAACGGAGAACTAAAAAACCTAGCCCTTCCCAATTGGCCGGCCCAAAGACTAAGGCACGAACCAGTTATCTTGGATGGCCTCTTCATTATCTACTTTCATGCCATTATTTTCAATCTATGAAAGTTTACATGCCCAAGTATCTTATGCAAAAGCCAAACTTCATCCTTCACACATGTATTTAGTCACATCTAACTCTATGTTTAACAAAAAAAAAATCTATTTTTTGTCATTCCTACCATTGCAATCATAATTCCTTTAGTGTCAAGTATTGTAAAACTATGATATTTCATATTAATGTCATACCTTCTCTCCAACAATACTTATAAACTCAATATGTTGCTTTTCACTATTCGTAAATAATAGACTTCACCAATAAATTAATGACTTCCATCTTTCAATTTTATCAAAATCATACATTTTCCTTTTATGACAACTTTTGAATGATCAACATTAATGACATTATCTCTAATTGATTCACCAAGCTCCATGAATTTTTATTTGTCTACACACATGTGGTTGCTAGCTCCATTATCGAAATACCACATGTTGTCTTTATCTTGCATTCTCTAATTATGCACTAGTACTAGAGTGGTTTCCTTCTTTTCTTTTATTATAAGATTTGCATTCTCTTTAAAAACAATTTGTTGGATTCCAACAATCTGTAACATAATGATTGTTTTTAGACAATTATAGCATTTAACTTTGGATTTATTGAACCTCCAGTCAAATATGGATTTTGAAATGGTATTGTTTGTTAAACTAGTCAATTAGATCCTTTTATGTTATTAATCTATTTACTTGTTAAGACTACACGACCTTCTCTTCTAAATTTTCCTCTACCTTATTTTCCTTTGCTTTATTCATATCCTCAAGAGTTTATATTTTTCTATAAGGTATTTTGCATGAAATTGGTGGATGATTTATAATGCTTGTTGATCTTTTCTTTATGCCTTTTGCATGACCTCTATTTGGTATAAAGTCAACATTACTCCATTTATAGGTTCCTCAAAACCTTTCCATCGCCTCTTATCCATCTTTGGAACCTAGCCAAGATTTTACTACAATACACCAAGTCTTATAATTTTCCTTCATCAACTTAAATTTCATGTCACCAAGGATCATCTAAAAAGGATCACCACCCGGTCTTCAAGCTTATAGTGATCCTTTTTTATAAAAAGGTTCAGAAAATATCATGTCACTAGGGATCACCTAAAAAATACTCACCACCTTCTTTAAAACTCAAAAGGATCCCTTTTTAGAAATGCTTGCCTAAGATCTCCAAGTTCTAGCTAAGAAGTGTCCAAATTCTTGAAACCTACAAATACATAAATCTCAAAATTAGAACTCAAGAAATTTTAGAGAATTTGAAAAGAAAAACTCCAAAACTAGCATCCCCACCTTTTAAATTAATTATCTCCTTATCATTCAAATTAATTACTACTTTATTTTAAAACAAAACGCCAAAACACAACTATGCCCTTTAAATTTAAATTTAATTTAAAAAAATCAAATTCCAAACCACAACTCATGCCCCTTGTCCTTAAATTATTTACCTACCCACATCTACCAAAAGTATAAAACACTTATCATTCGTCAAAAGAGGGGCCAAATAAAAAATTTATTTAATTGTTTTTAAGACTCTCGTATGATCTTTTTAAAAGTTTTTAATACTATTTATATATTTTGATGGGAGTATATATAAAATGAGTGTCTTTTTGTGCTATAAGACAAACTTATCTTTGAAAGTACATATCTAAATTGGACACACTTTTAATCTTATCACACTTTTAAGTAAAAACAAAACAAATGCAAGATAAATTTACATATTGTATTGTATTGAAAAAGTAATTTAATCTTGAGGTTGAACTTGTAGACATTAAAATTTTAACAAGTCTGATCTATGACATAAATCTCTATAACTAAACAAATTAAATTTATTAGGTGTTGGCCTAATAAAATTTATTGGATTTAAGCCCAAATAAAAATAAATAAATAAACCAAATATAAATATATTTTATGATTCTTAAACCACACTCCCAAATCAACTTTTACTTTAATATCCTTCAAGTTGAGGATATTTTAAGTAATTTTTACATCATTTTTTCTAAAATATCTTTAGTTAAAGGATATTTGAGGTAAATCTTGCTTGACTTGTCTATAAATAGTCAACAAAGACAATAAATAAAAAAAAAAAATAACAAGAGCAAGGCTTGCATGCCCATAACAAGGATAAAACACAAAAAAGGACAACAAATATAGACTAAACACCCAACATAAACACTTCAAAGTTTTTTTGAAAAATCCAAGTCCATCAAGAAAGAAAATATCGAGCTTTTTTTTCCATCAAATCAAACAAAGTCAAGATATCACACAGTTAAAACTTTCAACCTTGTAATAATCTTTATCAAGTCAAGCTTTTTTTTCAAATCAAAGCAAGTTAATATTTTACATAGTTAAAACTTTAATGCTTGAATGAATATCTTTTCATCTAAAGCAAGATATAGATATGATTGTTTATAAGAGGACTCAAGTACGTGAAGAGAACTTTAAGAACATCTCCACTTTTCGTACAATCAAAATTTATTATTGTATATTTGACATCATTTTTTTAATGTATTTAATTTAATACATGAAAATTTAATTTGAATAGATACCAAAATATATTTTTAAGAAATTAAAAGGACCGATCTCCATATAACAAAAAATGTGAGGGACTGAAATGTTCTTCACAAACAAATTTGAAAACACTACCAATATTACGCGTATTTTTAACTTCAATCTTATGTTTTTCAATTTAACCCTCTCTACCTAAAAACCCCCTGCTAATAGGTGCTAATTTGGGATCAAAAAGCTGAATTGTCCAAAGAAAAGGTTTATGGATGATTTGTTTTTAAAAAAATCAATGCTCCAATCCAAAATGATTTGTTAGAGAATAAACATTGTTTACAGCGACGACGGAAACCTTCAAGGCTTGGTTTTAGTTAATGCTAAGAGATAGCATACATGGAAGACGTTCTTAATTAAATGCTAATAAGAGAGTAGACGGAAGGAACATGGTTCAAACAAGTCAGAGAATCTAAAATTCTAAACAATATGGGTTAAAATCATTTAATGAATATTTAATTTCAATATATGTATCAGCAAACGTGAGTAAGTACGAGACAGAAAATATATATTGTTCAACTTGGATTAATTTAAAACACATCCCCTTATTTGAAAATAAAATAAAATTGTTCCATTGAACAAACCACAAATCTAGCATTTCTCTGTATGGAGGCTTTCAAAAAATGATTCTCTGTCTCACTTATTACACGAAAGTAGTTCCGAGATTAGACGCATATATATAATCCTTAAAAAATTTATATGCAGTTAACTTTACTAGTCGGTGCTATTTCAATTCTACATTTAATAATTTTCATTTTTCAAGGTTAATTAGAAAAAGTACTTTGTTTAATGGGATATAATTGCTCAGATTTATTCTGCATAGCTTAGTTGCGTTGTTTTAGAATATGGATTCAATGAACAATCACATGCAAAATACCTACTCTACTGTTCTGTCACAGATCATTTCCTGCGGCTGCATCTTTGTATTACAAAAATGAGTGTTCACCATAATCTTATAATAAATACGATGCCCAACATGATTTAAATAACAACAATAAACAATATACCTAATTTAATTTCTCAAGGTAATGGCAGATGAAATGTCTTGTAATGACAGCTTTTCCCAAGATATAAACTGTGTGTCGAGACTAGTATAAAACAATTGTCATGTTCCATTGAGTTCTCACTAAGAAATCAAGATTCAAAACATTGAGATAGTCATCTAGACATGGCTATTTTAAAGCTTTCCCCATGTCTAATCTTTCTTCAATTGATTTTCTTGCTATTCGTCATT
The DNA here is from genome assembly GCA_025169955.1 of Salix arbutifolia. NCBI lineage: Eukaryota > Viridiplantae > Streptophyta > Magnoliopsida > Malpighiales > Salicaceae > Salix > Salix arbutifolia. The sequence goes on from CM045912.1 coordinate 1,844,715, forward strand.
AACTCAGCAAATGCGCAATTGAAAGTAGGGTTTTACAAGGATACATGTCCACAAGCTGAGGCTATTGTGAAAAAGGTCATGGATCAAGTGATGAAAGTAGCTCCTAGCCTTAGTGGTCCTTTGTTGAGGATGCACTTCCATGACTGCTTTGTTAGGGTACGTAAGCCTTTAATCCATCTCTGATCATTTGAAAATACTGAAACAGCTTTAAGCTCTTTTTTTCTTGAATTTTAGTAAAATGCTTATCATCACTACCTAATTTTATATTTCTACAGGGTTGTGATGGCTCAGTGCTTTTGAACTCCAGTACTGGCCAAGCTGAGAAGGATTCACCTCCAAATTTAAGTCTTAGAGGATATGAAGTTATTGACAGAGTCAAGACTGCATTAGAAAAGGAGTGTCCCGGAGTTGTTTCCTGTGCGGATGCCTTGACCATTGTGGCTAGGGATGTCACGGCTGCGGTAAGAAATTTATTTCAGGTTATCCATGTATTTCTTTTGCAAGAAAAATATTAAAGAGCAGGATGGTTTTAATTAATAATAATTTATCCTATCAGACTATGGGGCCATTCTGGGAGGTCGAAACTGGAAGAAGGGATGGAAGGGTGTCCAACTTCTCAGAGCCCTTAACAAACCTGCCACCATTTTCTGCAAACATTTCTCAGTTGATATCAATGTTTCGTTCTAAGGGTCTAAGCGTGAAGGACCTTGTAGTGCTTTCAGGTACTTAAGCATTTCACTTCAGGTTCTATATAGAGTCTTGTAAAACGAGATTGTACTGAGGTAAATTCTAATTATTCTGTTCTGGCACAAAGGTGGGCACACCATTGGCACTTCTCATTGCTCCTCCTTCACCTCCCGGCTTTACAACTCCACCGGAAGTGATGGCACCGATCCCACATTGGATTCAGAATACATAGTGAAATTGAAGAGTAAATGCAAGGTAGGAGATCAAACTACACTCGTAGAGATGGATCCTGGAAGTGTCAGGACATTCGATAACAGCTATTATACACTGGTATCTAAAAGAAGGGGACTTTTCCAGTCTGATGCCGCTCTCCTTGACAACAGTGAGACAAAAGCTTATGTTAAACTTCAATCTGCTGCGACCCATAGATCCACATTCCTCAAAGACTTTGGTGTTTCCATGATAAATATGGGCAGGGTTGAAGTTCTAACCGGTAAAGCTGGTGAAATCAGGAAAGTTTGCAGCAAGATTAACTAGACAGAGTTTACTGTCATTATGGAATAAGTTATTATTTTTTTTGCATGGCACGATTGGCTTGGCTTGGACGTACCTTTTGAAGAATTCTTTTCTTTTTTCCTTGAAGATTTGCTTAATTGTTTGAAGTGTGGAAATCAATTACATTACTCAATCTATAATAAAATATCACTGAAAAGTAACTTTATTGTTCTTCGTATATATATTCTGCATGGGTTTAATCTCAATACCGGCTTGGCAATTCAAGCAAAGTTCTGATCCAAGATATAATTATGTGCTCCCGATTTCTGATGGTGATAAAAAAATGTTTTAATATTTTTGTTGCACAAAATGGAATTGCAAAATAAGTTGACTGTACATTATATCATGAAATATTACACTTTTTACATCCATGCAACACAAGTTCTGGATTTGTTTTAAGAAAATTACCTTAATATCCTATGATTTAATTAATTATAAACTTATTTTCTGTGTTTTTAAAAATTACAATTTATATTATACACTTCGTTATGCACATAAGAAAGTTTAAGAACAAAAACCGTAATTTTAAAAAATATCAAGGATAAAAATAAAAATGACTGAACTATAATAGAATAAAATAATTTACCTTTTGTATTTCTATTGTGTTTACAAATCATGGGATTTTTTCAATTGATTTCCTTTCTATTTGTCTTTGACTCAGCAAATGCCCCAACATTATGAGCAGTAAGAAGTGCTGAATATAATGTCCAGCCTGAGTGGGTTGTTAGGCCGAAATGGCCTAACATGGTTGGACCGATCCATTTTAGCAAGCTCAATTTATTCTGAATATTGATTTTATTTTTTTTGAAAAAATAAAATATAAAAAAATTATGTTTTAAAAAATAAAAAAATATTTTGTTTTTATGTATACAGTCGAATTCTAAGAAATTCCTAAGCATATTTTTCATAAAAAAAAATCGCATCTTTTTTCATATTTTTAAAACAAAAAATGGGATATCGTAATCATTTTATGATTATCCTTTAAATTTCTGCCAAAATATCAAAAACCTTTCAAAAATACTTTTTGTTCATTTTTTTAGTTGCAAACTTTAATTATTGGGGGTGTAAAATTATATTATAAAGTACACCCATAGATATTAAAAAGACAATAAATGCAATGTTAAAATTCAAACCTTAGAATTTCACCCAATGAGATAGAGACTCTCTCACGAAGAGAGATCTACTTTAAAGCTTAGAAAAGACAGACAAATAAAAATTTAACCTAGAAAAACAATCAAACAACAATACAACTTATTTTGGGTAGGGTGCATTGGGGGTGATGTATTTTTTCTTTATACAACATATCCTCTTATCCAGACTCATGTAGACTATTAGGTTTTCCAATAACTTTAATACAAGGTAACGACTCCTAAAAATTATAATTATAATTTTATATTTATGATTATAAATTTTTTTTTCCACACACCTCTCTCGTCTCCAAAAATGGCCGCACGCGAAGCATAAAAAAATCATCCTCGCAGCACTCCCAGCTAAACTTTTACACGCTTGCTATTTTTTTCATTTTTATCGGGGAGTACAACTTGTACAAGTTGACCTCTATTCTTTTTAAAAATAAGACAAGGAAGTGACATGTCAATTGCTATAACAAACAATAGGTAATTTGCCAGCCCAGATTCCAGTCACCGTTGTGGTGGCTGGAAAATCCAACCCTGAAGTTATTTTTATCTAAAACTTGTTTTTCAACATAATAAAACTAAGAAACTAACTTATCAACCTATTAAACATCCTTATAACACTAAGAAACTACTTTATCAACCTAATAAACCCAATATTGTAGTGGTACACGCCACTAAATTAAACCAGAAAGAAGTATTGCATCCTTCAAATACATTTTATTTTTTAGGCTATCTCGAGGCTAAAAATAGCCACCAAAAGACTCCTCTCATCTGGTCGAACCTGTAGTCACCAATTATAACATGTTTGGTGGTCACAATCGTATCCAACAATAGAGTTTTCTATCTCTTGGCTATCAAACTCAGCAACTCCTCTTTTCTCTCATGAATAAAGGATTCGAAAATGAGGGAAATGAAGCTGATACTAAAATGTGTTTTTTAAATAATTAAAAGGACTGATCACCTTATAGCAAAAAAAGATGGGGGAATAAAATATATTTCACAAACAAATTTGAAAACATCAACTATGTTACCCGTGTTTTTCAGTTTAATTCTATGTTTTTCTATTTAATCCTTTCTCCCAAAAAACTTGCAATTATATGCTAATTTGGACTCAAAAGGATCAAATGTCCAAAGAAGCAATTTGAGGATCAAATTAAAAATAAAAAAGAAATCAATGCTACAATTCACAGTAATTTACAATAGAATTTAATGAAAACCTACAAGGCATGCATTTTGTTAATGTTAAGAGATAAGATACTTGCAAGACTCTATTAATTAAATGTATAGATGGCTGGAACATGGTTCAAGCAACTAAGAGAATCTAAATTTCAAAACAATATGTGTTATGTTTCAAAATCATATACATGAATATTTAAATTCAGCATATGTAACTACAAACGTGAGTAAGTAAGACAGAAAGATTATAATGTTCAAGTTGGTTTAATTTAAATGCATAACCATTTACTTGCAAAACTAAAAAAATAATTTGTTTTCCATTGAAACACACAAAAATCTAGCAAGTTACTAATAACAATCCTCTTTTATTATAAGAAAGGAGTTTAGAGAGTAGACGCAAATATTAATCTTTAAAAATATGGTATTATTTCTAATCTTAATCCCATTAGAAATTTTGATTTTTATAGGTTAATGGAAAAACATTTTATTTATGATTTAAAAGTTTAAATTATAACGTAAAGTCTCGGAAATAATCTTATATTATTTTTTTTAACATATGGTATCACATTCAAATTTAAACAAAAAACTTTTGATGGCATATCAAATAATTATATCACAGAAAGTCGGGTATAGTTTCCTTGAAAAAACTATTGTGGATCAACATTATTGCAAGCTACGACCATTGTGATCTAGAGAAGTTTAATAATTAGGTATTTTTTTGTTGATAAAAAAGCTGATTCCAGTAAATAAGTAAAAAATGATAGGAAAGGATTTCAAAAAATTAAATTTATTTCTATGTTAAAGACAAACTTGGATTGGTACAGGGCATTTAAGCTTTTTACAAGCTTAAGATATAATAACTATCTCTAGGATAAAAAATGTCTCAACTTCAAAACTTATTAAGAAGTAGTTCGTTAGCATGATGACTACCATGACTGACGTTGTGATCTCTACATATTTTACTTGTTAAAATCTTAATTAGTCCAAGTGGCAATGAGAGAAGCAGCCACGGTGTTCAATTTTACCAAGAAAATTCAAGTTTCAGTCCAGCTAACTAATAATTGATTGATAGAATGGACATCTTACCGCCTGCCTCGCGGTCACCTATTCATTCATCCCCTTGAATTGCTCAAATTTGATTGTGTATAGCTTAGTTGCTTTAGAATATGGACCCAATGAACAATCACATGAGGCATTCCTACTCTTCTGTTCTGTCACAGATCATTTCCGGCAGCTTCATCTTTATATTACAAAAATGTTGCTATCATAATCTTATAATAATGAAGTCAACAGCAAATGAGGATATGAATACGCAACACAGCATGATTCAAATAACAACCGTTAATTAAACGTCTTGTAATGACAGCTTTTCCAATGACATAAACAGTATGTCGAGACTAGTATAAAGAGTCGTCATGTTTCATTGAGATTCTCATCTCAAAATGGCTAGTTCAAAGCTTTCCGCATGTCTAATCTTTCTTCAATTGATTTTCTTGCTATTTGTCTTCAACTCAGCAAATGCGCAATTGAAGGTGGGGTTTTACAAGGATACATGTCCTCAAGCTGAGGCTATTGTGAAAAGGGTCATGGATCAAGTGATGAAAGTAGCTCCTAGCCTTAGTGGTCCTTTGTTGAGGATGCACTTCCATGACTGCTTTGTTAGGGTACGTAAGCCTTTAATCCATCTCTGATCATTTGAAAATACCGATCGAAACAGTTTAAAGCTCTTTTTTTCTTGAATTATAGTAAAATGCTTATGAGCACTACCAAATTATATATTTCTACAGGGTTGTGATGGCTCAGTGCTTTTGAACTCCAGTACTGGCCAGGCTGAGAAGGATTCACTACCAAATTTAAGCCTTAGAGGATATCAAGTTATTGACAGAGTCAAGACTGCATTAGAAAAGGAGTGTCCCGGAGTTGTTTCCTGCGCGGATGCCTTGGCCATTGTGGCTAGGGATGTCACGGTTGCGGTAAGAAATTTATTTGAGGTTATATCTGTTGCAAGAAATATATTAAAGAACAGAATGGTTTTAAATAATAATAATTTGTCCTATCAGACTATGGGGCCATTCTGGGAGGTCGAAACTGGAAGAAGGGATGGAAGGGTGTCCAACTTCTCAGAGCCCTTAACAAACCTGCCACCATTTTTTGCAAACATTTCTCAGTTGATATCAATGTTTCGCAATAAGGGTCTAAGCGTGAAGGACCTTGTGGTGCTTTCAGGTACTTAAGCATTTCACTTCAGGTTCTATATAGAGAGTCTTGTAAAACGAAATTCTAATTATTCTGTTTTGGCACAAAGGTGGGCATACCATTGGCACTTCTCATTGCTCTTCCTTCACCTCCCGGCTTTACAACTCCACCGGAAAGGATGGCACCGATCCCACCTTGGATTCAGAATACATAGAGAAATTGAAGAGTAAATGCAAGGTGGGAGATCAAACAACGCTCGTAGAGATGGATCCTGGAAGTGTCAGGACATTCGATAACAGCTATTATACACTCGTAGCAAAAAGAAGGGGACTTTTCCAGTCTGATGCAGCTCTCCTTGACAACAGTGAGACAGAAGCTTATGTTAAACTTCAATCTGCTGCGACCCATAGATCCACATTCTTCAAAGACTTTGGTGTTTCCATGATAAAGATGGGAAGGGTTGAAGTTCTAACCGGTAAAGCTGGTGAAATCAGGAAAGTTTGCAGCAAGATTAACTAGACAAGTTAACACTCAGTATGGAATAAATTTTATTTTTTTTTGCATGGAAAGATTGGTTTGGCTTGACGTACCTTTTCAAGAATTCTTTTCTTTTTTTCCTTGGAGATATGCTTTATTGTTTGAAGTGTGTAAATCCATTACATTACTGAATGAATAATAAAAAGGTTGTTTCAATACTACTCATGAATAGCTGCTTCGGTTTCTGTTTATATAATTTTATTTATTTATTTTTGTTTAACTTTCTGCCTCAATACTGGCTTGGCAATTCAAGCAAAGTTGTGGTTAAATTAGTTGACTTGCTCACCTGATAGCAAGATGTAAATACAGGATATAATTATGGGCTACCAATATTTATCGGTGATTGAATTAACAAAACTATCATGCCATTTTTATTTTGCAATATAACAAGTAATAACATTAGAATCCACTATATCAACTAATCAATCCATAAATAGCAATTAATTAATGGGCGAAACATGGGTAGACTGGGGCAAGTGTGCAACCTTGCCAAACGTTGTCACAGACGATGCCTGGTTACAAGTAGTGACCCTCACTTACAGGTTTCCCAATGGGCAAACAGGGATTTTTAAGTGGACGATAATTAAGATTATTCCGATTCAGAAGGGACAATGCCTATTTTGTCTCATCAAAAATTTAAAACAAAAACTCCATCTACAATTAATTTAGTTAGGCTGGTAACATCACTTAAGCCTTGATCCAATTCATTTATCTCCAACCTTAGCCAGTCAAACATGTTTTGATATTCTAATTTGGAACTCTGAATCTTCAGAAGTTGTTTCGTTAACATCAAATTCGAATCTTTCAACATCACCCATAGCTTTTTGTACAGTACAATTTACGTCACTTGAAATATTAAAATAAAGAAATAAAAAACAAGGAGTGGATTAAGAAATAGCTTTTCATTGCTGGCTTATAAAGAGGTTTGTTCTTATCATCTTGAATCCGAATCTAATAAGAGTTTAAGGGAAACTAAATTTCCCTGAAATGCACTATTTTGAGGGAATTGTTCAAAATCTAAATGAAAATGATGTAAAAACTAATTTCAAAATTATCCAATTTTATAAAATAAAATTGTCTGCATGTTCTTAGCACCGTAGAGTGTAATATTTTCCGAATAGGTTGAATTTCGATCGATAATTAATGCAATGATTGGTATGATGTCCTCGTCCAACAGTGCACATTCAACAGAAAAACATGTATGATTTGGCTTTGCATGTTCTGAATCAAATATTTTATAGGCTTATTGTCCATTGACTTATCCCGGAGACAATAAGTCAATGGACAATAAGAAAATATAATGCCTAAAACAAACCTGTTAGCTATTTTGTTATTTGACTGATTCTGTAACGACTAAGAGTGTGTTTGATATTGTTTTTGTTTTTGTGGTTGAAGTTTTAAAAAAATAGTTTCATGAAAAGTACTTTAGCAATGATTCAAAATATTTTTTAAAGTGTTTGGTTAAAACTGTGGTTGAGCTTAATGAAAAGCAGTTTCAATTGTTTGGTTACCAAGCTTTTCATATTATTTTCAACTTGTGAAATATATATATATATATTGTTTTTAAATATTTAATAATTATAATAATGAAATGTTATTAATAATTCAAGTAAATTAGATACTTTTTTTATTCTCCCATCAAACTATTTGTAATTTCATCACGAACTATAAATCTATGCGTGAAGGCATCTGCAATCCTGGAACAACATATAGTAAAATATTATTTGAAACAAAATTAGGATTGCGAGGCAAAAATTATATTGTAATCTCCTTCTGATATATTTATTTATGTTTTAATTAAGTTTAGATTATTCTAATATTAAAAATATATTTTGTATAAGAAAATATAATAAATATTAAACCCCTCCCAACACAGAAAATATAATATATATATATATATAAAAAATCCCTCCACCCCCTGCCCCGAAACGCATGAAAAGCAGCAATTTGCTACTTTCCGTGAAACTCTGGTACACATATTTTTGAGGTGGGGTCCACATGATTTTTTTAACTTTTCTACAATAACCAAACACCCACTATTCCTACACCACCGGTCACAACTCACTCCTAAACACCCTCTAAGAACACCATAATCTAGAAGAAGATATTCAAAATGGAAATATGAAGAGCATTGTGAATAAAAATTATAATCCTAGATAAAAAAAGTCAATGTTTATATAAGTTGAAGTTTAAGGGAAAAGGAGAGATTTAAAATATATTATGACGGCTGTGTTTGATGCACCAACACTCCCCTTATGTGATATATATGTATATAGATAGATGTAGGGTTGTACATGATACCAACCATGTGGTATACTACACATGATCATAAGACTATATAAGATAAATATATATACATAATAAAATTCTATAATATGCCCCCTCAAGCTGAAAGAGGAGAATCCATATGAAGTCTGGACCGAAAATAAGTTAAGGACGCATGAGGAAGAGGATTTGTAAGAATATCAACAAGTTTATCCTGAGAGGAGATGAACCGAAACACAATTTCCTTTTTAGCAACGCGATCACAAACAAAGTGGTAATCGAGTTCAACATGCTTAGTGAGAGCATGAAAAATAGGATTGACAGACAAGTAGGAAGCATCCAAATTATGGCTGTCGCGACGGTGATTTTTTTCGCGCTTTGCGCCCCGCCATCCCCGAGTTAGAGGGACAATGGCGCGCGGTGCAAATGAGGGGTTTATTTTATAGTCGCAAAATTACGACTATAATTATTAGGAGTCGCCACCTAGTATTAAGGTTAATAGGAACCTAGTGGTCTGCGAGAGTCTTGGGTAAGGGGACTTGTTGTGCAAAGGGAAGACGTATCACCCCCAGTGCACCCTACCTAAGGCAAGCTGCATTATTGTTTGATTGTTTTTCCTAAGTTTGATTTTTTTTTGTCTTTTCTAAAGTTCAACGTGGATCTCTCTTCGTGAGAGAATCTCTACCTCATTAGGAGTTTGAAAGATTAACCAAAAGAATTTTACACTACATTAAAAATATTTTTTTGTTTGCGGGTGTATTTTACAATGTAATTTTACACCACAATAAAAGAAAATCTTTTTTAGTATCTCCAAGTGTACTTTACAATGTAATTTTACACCGAAATAGCTAAAACAAAACTATTTTTTATTTTTTTGATATTTTGGTCAAATTCCAAAGGATAATCATAAACCGGTTACGATATCCAATTTTTATTTTAAAATATGAGAAAGATACAACATATTTTTTTTACATAAAATAAACATGAAAAAATCTTGGAATTTGGCCGTATGCACGAAAACAACATATTTTTTATTTTTTAAAATGTAATGTTTTTTGTTTTTCTAAAATAAAAATATCCGGGCTGTACCGGGCCCACCATGAGACTTGGGCTGGGCTGGGCTGGGCCGAGAGCAGCCCAGCTCACCCACACAACATATATTACACGGCATGAATTAATTCATGCACGTGTACAGTAAAGTAGTGGTCGGCCGACCACCACGAGAGGCTCACTTGCTATTGCTTCTGGGTAGAGGAAGTCGAGGTGGTTCTCCTTGTCGTGGTGGTGTCGAAAATGGTGGCCCGTGGTGGCCGGGAGGAGCGTCGGAAGAGGGCCGGTCTGTGCTGGAATCCGTGGCTGTTGGCTGCTGTTGTTGCTGTGACGTCGCCGGCAATGGAGAAGAAGATTTGGGCTGCTGTTGGGGAGCTTCTGGCGTGATGATCACGGCGAGCTTGCTGAAGGAGAGCGAGAGGAGCTGCTGCATGTCCGTTTTTTAGAGAGAGAGAACCATGTCGGGGAGAGAGAGAGATAGCTGTTTCTGTTGCCGTCGGTGAGGAAGAAGATGGTCGCTGGAACTGATGAAGATGATGGTGGCTGCAGTATTGATCGTCTTCCTCTCCTTCCGTTTTCTGCTAATTCCAGTGTCTGTGTATATCTGTGTTTTTTTTCTGTGGTTTAAATGGCTTCTCCTCCGTTCCCTCTATATTTTGCAGTTTCACCCGTGATCCCAGTGTTATTTCCTCTCGTGACAGTCCCCTCTTTTGTGCTTCCTTTTCTTTTCAAAGTTTCCCCCCGTCTGCATGCTCCTCTGTTTCAGTATTTGCCCTCGTCACTGTCCCTTCATTCTTTGCAATTTTTCCCCAGTTATCTCCAGTTTTCCGTTTTTTCCAGCCCCCCCCCCCCCCCCGCTGTCGATTCTCCCCTGCTATTTATAGCCTAAGGAAGTAAGGTGCGTATGGAGATGTCCAAGGCATGGTGTTTTCAGTAGGGCATGGTTGCCGGTATTTAATATAAAATACACTGAAAAAATGGGTTATTACAAAAAGAGATTTTCGATTTTGGCTCCTGATCTCTTTGGAAAAGTTTCGTCAACGAAAATTTCTGATCTTCTTAATTTAAACCAGATTAGACTTCCAAATTTAATTTCTCATCAATTAAGCTCTTAATAAAATTAATTTGACCTATTTGAAGTATAATTAAGCTCTTGCACTTAATTAAATCCTTCAATTAGGCTCTCAATTGATCTCTAAACATAATTACACTTTAAACTGACCGACGATTAAATAAAATTGACCCATAAAAATATAATTATTTCTTTCGATTTAAGTTTTAAGCAGATTTATTTAGTAATAAATTACTCTAGCCTTGAATCTGCATTTTCTTTCATTTCTCTGCAAAAAAAGAGGTACGACTGAGCTTTCAAAAATGTCCAAAATTTCCACCTTGATTTTTCTACCGACACCAGCCCCTTTTATTTTATTTTTGTTATTTTTTAGTAGATTTGGAGAATAACCCAGAAATTGGGTTATGACAATGGCAACAAAGTATAGTCATAGGATCTGAGGAAAAACGAAGATCGGATACTAGAGCTCAAATCCATAAAATTTTAGCACTACCATCGGCAAGCGCCTTATATTTTGCTTTAGTCGATGAACGAGCCACTATTCTTTGTTTTTCAGAATTCAAAAAAATAGGTTTGTTATCGAGGTATATCAAGTAGCCACCAGTAGATTTTCTATCATCAAGGCTACCATCCAAATCAGAATCTGTGAAACTATGTAAGGAGGACCTTAGAGTGATGTGTAGACCATAAGTTGTCGTTCCATGGATGTATCAAACAATTCTTTTAAGAAGAGACCAATGGTTATCAATAGGCGAGTGCATAAACTGATAAACTTTATTTATAGCAAAACAAATATTTGGGCGAGTAAAAGTGAGATACTGCAGAACACCAACAATCTATCGATAACAAGTAGGATCAGAATATGGAGTCTCTAAGGTCATCAATAGCTTAGACAAGGACGAGCAGGCGTGTCGATAACTTTACACGAAGACATACCAGTTCGCTAAATAATATCAGGAGTATATTTATGTTGTGAGAGCATCAGGCCCTTGACAGTTTGGGTGATTTCAATCCCCAAGAAATAATGCATATAGCCTAAATCCTTGATTTTGTATTCGGAATTCATTAAGGTAATCAAGTGGTGAAGGAGCATGGAATTGTTCATAGTAAGTAAAAGGTCATCCATATACACAAGCAAGTAAATGAGATCATGGTTATCATAGTAAATAAACAAAAAGGTGTCAGTAGTAGAGACACGAAATCCAAGAGAAATGAGATAATCACTGAGTCTAGTATACAATGCCCAGGGATCCTGTTTTATACCATAGATAGATTTATACAGGTGACAAACATGAGAGGAAAGAGTAGGGTGAAAAAAACCTAGTGGTTGTTCCATATACACCTCTTCTTGAAGACTCTCACTCAGGAAAGCATTTTGAACATCAAGTTGATGAATAAGCCACTCATGGTTCACAACAATAGTAAGTATAAACCTCAAAGTGACAAGTTCAACAACTAGACTGAAAATCTTGAGGTAGTCTATTCCTTCTTGCTAAGTGAACCCTCGGGAAACAAGATAGACTTTATAGCTGTCAATACTACCATCCGCTAGCCGCTTGATTTTTTTGACTCAGCGACTGCTAAACATTCATAGAGGAACAATAAGGAACTAGATTCCACATACCATTTCATTGCAAAGTCTGAATCTTATCTTGCATAGCTTGTTGCCATGCCGAATGTTGAGAGGCTTCTTTGAACGTGAGAGGTTCACGTGTAGGAGAAGCAGCACACATGGTAGTAGTGGATTGAGTAGGACATAAGGTAGCAGAGGAATGAAACACACTAAGATGCACATGTTTGAGCTGACGAGGACGAAGTGTCATATGGTGGTTACAAGAGGAGGCAACTGGTACAGTGGATGAACTATAAGAAACCTATTGAAGATCAAAATTAGATAAATCAGCTACCAGACACAAGCCAGGAGAAGAGCCAGGGGAAGGGCCCGAAGTGGGATGGTTAGGAGGCTGAGAGGAAGCCAAAATAGTTGAGGAGTTCGCTGACACTGGGATCAGCGTACCTGAAAAAATAGAGACCATACTTGGAAAGTGATCAATAGTAGAGTAAAATTGTGATAAAGTAGAGGGATTGTTACTCACGGTGTCATAACCCAATTTCTGGGTTATTCCCCAAATCTACCCAAAAAATAAAAAAAATAAAATAAAAGGTGATGGTGTCGGCAGAAAAATCAAGGTGGAATTTTTGGATGTTTTTGTGAGCCCGGTCGTACCTCTTTTTTGCCCAGAAATGAGGAAAATACAGATTCAAGGCTAAAGTAATTTATAATTGGATAAATATGCGTAAAAATTAAGTCGAAAGACATAATTATATTTTTATGCGCTAATTTGATTTAATTGCCGGCCAATTTAAAGTGTAATTATGCTTCAGAATTAATTGAGAGCCCAATTGAAGGATTTAATCAAGTGCAAGGGCTTAATTATACTTTAAATAGGTGAAATTAATCTTATTAGGGGCTTAATTGGTGAGAGATTAAGTTTGGAAGCCTAATTTGGGTTAAATTGAGAAGATCGGAATTTTCGATGATGAAACTTTTTGGGTGAAATCAAAAGCAAAAATTGAAGATAAAAACATCCTACTTCCTGTCAAAAATTCTTTTTGTAACAACTCATTTTTTCAGTCTATTTTATATTAAAAAATTGAAACTATTGTGCTTTGCTGGAGCCATGTTGCAACCATACCCACTACCCCTCTGCAACACACGACCTGCCATCCCTGGACACCAACCCCATGCCTTCACCTTACCTCATTCGCCTGTAAATAGGCAGGAGAAAACAAAGCAAAAAAGGGGTGAAAACTGGAGAAAATTTTGATTGGGTGATTGAACACGGGGAGATGATGGAATGCTGGAGCTGGGGTAGACAACTCAGGAAAAGATACATAGGGACGGGGGAAGGATACAGAAGAAAAACTGGGGGGAGCAAAACATTTATAGGACACCATAAGAAAATGCATCGACCATCTCTCCCAAATCAGACGTCCCTTCTCTTCCCTTTCCCTTGTCGTCCAGCCTCTCCCTGTTGGCAGCTCTCTCTCCTTCCAACGGCAGGAGCTCCATCGTCAACGACCAACTTCTCTCTCCCCCTTGCAGTCAGCTCTCTCTCTCCCCACGCTGCAACAACCCGGTGCAATTCCTCCTTCGGTAGCGCAGCAACGGACCTCCAGCACATGCCAGCCTCCTCGGCAGGGGGTGAATTTTCTACCACCGACCGCTACCTGGTCTCCTTCAGCAACGTCGGCATCTCCCTTCTTCTCCAGCTCTGGGAGTAATAGTAACAGAGACACCTCGCTAGCAATAGGTTAGTAGCTTCCAAAGCTCCTCACGGCCATCAAAGGCCGCCATTTTCGACGCCACCATCACAGGGACAACCACCTCGAACTCCTCTACCTGGAGGCAGTGGCAGGTGAGCCTCTCGTGGTGGTCGGCTAACCACACTTTACTATACACGTGCATGAATTAATTCATACAGCGTGTAATATATAAATATATGTTGTGTGGGTGAGCTGGGCTGCTCTCGGCCCAGCCCAGTTGTCTGGGCCGGGTCCAACCTAGTCCAAGCCTCTCATAGTTGAGCCCTTGGCCCAACGGTTGGGCCGGCCCATTTGGTTGGGTCAGGCCTAGCCCGAATATTTTTTATTTTATTTTTATTGTTATTTATTTATTTTTAAAAAAATACAAAAAATAAATTTCAAAAATGTGTTGTTTTCATGCATATGGTTGAATTCCAAGGTTTTCCAAGCATAATTTTCATAAAAAATATATGTTGCATCTTTCTCATATTTTGAACAAAAATTGGATATCGTAACCAGTTTATGATTATCCTTTGGAATTTGGCCAAAATATCAAAAAAAATAAAAATTATTTTTATTTTAGCTATCTCGGTGTAAAATTACATTGTAAAGTACACTTACAGATACTAAAAAAGGATTTTCTTTTATTGCAGTGTAAAATTACATTGTAAAGTACATCCGCGGACAAAATAATGTTTTTTTTTTAAAATACTGTGTAAAAAAATTAAACTAAAGAAAAAAATCAAACAACAATGCAGTTTATTTTAGGTAGGGTGCATTAGGGGTGATGCGTCTTCCCCTTGAATAGCAAGTCCTTTACCCAAGACTCTCGCAGACCAATAGGTTCCTAATGACCTTAATACTAGATGGTGACTCCTAATAATTATAGTTGTAATTTTTACTTCTATAAAACACACCTTATTTTCACCGCGCGTCGTTGTCTCTCCAATCCGGGGAATGGCAGGCCACGAAGCATGAAAAAATCATCGTCGCGACACACGGGACAGGAGAAAGAAGGGGAGGCAACAACCTTGTGATCAGGTGTAAGAGAAGGTGGTTGAGATGGGGTAGATGGAAAAGGCAAGGGGATGTTGGAAAAACACTTAAGGTTGGAGTGCTTTTGTAAAGTTAGAGAAGGCAATGTTGTTGTCATAACCCAATTTCTGGGTTATTCCCCAAAATATATCCAAAAAAATAAAAAAATAAAAGGGGTTGGTGTCGATAGAAAAATCAAGGTGGAAATTTTCGATATTTTTGAAAGCCTAGTCGTACCTCTTTTTTACCCAAAAATGAAAGAAAAATGCAGATTCATGACTAAAATAATTTATTATTGGATAAATCTGCATAAAAATTAAGTTGAAAGACATAATTATATTTTTATGGGTCAATTTGATTTAATTGTCAGCCAATTTAAAGGGTAATTATGTTTAAGGATCAATTGAGAGTCCAATTGAAGGATTTAATTAAGCGCAAGGGTTTAATTATACTTTAAATGGGTCAAATTAATTTTATTAAGTTTTTAATTGATGAGAAATTAAGTTTGGAAGCCTAATTTGGATTCAATTGAAAAGATCAGAATTTTCTGTGACGAAACTTTTTGGGTGAAATCGGAAGCCAAAATTGAACAAAAAACTTTTGATGGCATATCAAATAATTATATCATAGAAAGTCGGGTATAGTTTCCTTGAAAAAACTATTGTGGATCAACATTATTGCAAGCTACGACCATTGTGATCTAGAGAAGTTTAAATAATTAGGTATTTTTTTGTTGATAAAAAAGCTGATTTCAGATAAATAAGTAAAAAATGATAGGAAAGGATTTCAAAAAATTAAATTTATTTCTATATTAAAGACAAACTTGGATTGGTACAGGGCATTTAAGCTTTTTACAAGCTTAAGATATAATAACTATCTCTAGGATAAAAAATGTCTCAACTTCAAAACTTATTAAGAAGTAGTTCGTTAGCATGATGACTACCATGACTGACGTTGTGATCTCTACATATTTTACTTGTTAAAATCTTAATTAGTCCAAGTGGCAATGAGAGAAGCAGCCACGGTGTTCAATTTTACCAAGAAAATTCAAGTTTCAGTCCAGCTAACTAATAATTGATTGATAGAATGGACATCTTACCGCCTGCCTCGCGGTCACCTATTCATTCATCCCCTTGAATTGCTCAAATTTGATTGTGTATAGCTTAGTTGCTTTAGAATATAGACCCAATGAACAATCACATGAGGCATTCCTACTCTTCTGTTCTGTCACAGATCATTTCCGGCAGCTTCATCTTTATATTACAAAAATGTTGCTATCATAATCTTATAATAATGAAGTCAACAGCAAATGAGGATATGAATACGCAACACAGCATGATTCAAATAACAACCGTTAATTAAACGTCTTGTAATGACAGCTTTTCCAATGACATAAACAGTATGTCGAGACTAGTATAAAGAGTCGTCATGTTTCATTGAGATTCTCATCTCAAAATGGCTAGTTCAAAGCTTTCCGCATGTCTAATCTTTCTTCAATTGATTTTCTTGCTATTTGTCTTCAACTCAGCAAATGCGTAATTGAAGGTGGGGTTTTACAAGGATACATGTCCTCAAGCTGAGGCTATTGTGAAAAAGGTCATGGATGAAGTGATGAAAGTAGCTCCTAGCCTTAGTGGTCCTTTGTTGAGGATGCACTTCCATGACTGCTTTGTTAGGGTACGTAAGCCTTTAATCCATCTCTGATCATTTGAAAATACCGAAACAGTTTAAAGCTCTTTTTTTCTTGAATTATAGTAAAATGCTTATGAGCACTACCAAATTATATATTTCTACAGGGTTGTGATGGCTCAGTGCTTTTGAACTCTAGTACTGGCCAAGCTGAGAAGGATTCACTACCAAATTTAAGCCTTAGAGGATATCAAGTTATTGACAGAGTCAAGACTGCATTAGAAAAGGAGTGTCCCGGAGTTGTTTCCTGCGCGGATGCCTTGGCCATTGTGGCTAGGGATGTCACGGTTGCGGTAAGAAATTTATTTGAGGTTATTTTTGTTGCAAGAAATATATTAAAGAACAGAATGGTTTTAAATAATAATAATTTGTCCTATCAGACTATGGGGCCATTCTGGGAGGTCGAAACTGGAAGAAGGGATGGAAGGGTGTCCAACTTCTCAGAGCCCTTAACAAACCTGCCACCATTTTTTGCAAACATTTCTCAGTTGATTTCAATGTTTCGCTCTAAGGGTCTAAGCGTGAAGGACCTTGTGGTGCTTTCAGGTACTCAAGCATTTCACTTCAGGTTCTATATAGAGAGTCTGGTAAAACGAAATTCTAATTATTCTGTTCTGGCACAAAGGTGGGCATACCATTGGCACTTCTCATTGCTCTTCCTTCACCTCCCGGCTTTACAACTCCACCGGAAACGATGGCACCGATCCCACATTGGATTCAGAGTACATAACGAAATTGAAGAGTAAATGCAAGGTGGGAGATCAAACTACACTCGTAGAGATGGATCCTGGAAGTGTCAGGACATTCGATAACAGCTATTATACACTCGTAGCAAAAAGAAGGGGACTTTTCCAGTCTGATGCAGCTCTCCTTGACAACAGTGAGACAGAAGCTTATGTTAAACTTCAATCTGCTGCGACCCATAGATCCACATTCTTCAAAGACTTTGGTGTTTCCATGATAAAGATGGGAAGGGTTGAAGTTCTAACCGGTAAAGCTGGTGAAATCAGGAAAGTTTGCAGCAAGATTAACTAGACAAGTTAACACTCAGTATGGAATAAATTTTATTTTTTTTTGCATGGAAAGATTGGTTTGGCTTGACGTACCTTTTCAAGAATTCTTTTCTTTTTTTCCTTGGAGATATGCTTTATTGTTTGAAGTGTGTAAATCCATTACATTACTGAATGAATAATAAAAAGGTTGTTTCAATACTACTCATGAATAGCTGCTTCGGTTTCTGTTTATATAATTTTATTTATTTATTTTTGTTTAACTTTCTGCCTCAATACTGGCTTGGCAATTCAAGCAAAGTTGTGGTTAAATTAGTTGACTTGCTCACCTGATAGCAAGATGTAAATACAGGATATAATTATGGGCTACCAATATTTATCGGTGATTGAATTAACAAAACTATCATGCCATTTTTATTTTGCAATATAACAAGTAATAACATTAGAATCCACTATATCAACTAATCAATCCATAAATAGCAATTAATTAATGGGCGAAACATGGGTAGACTGGGGCAAGTGTGCAACCTTGCCAAACGTTGTCACAGACGATGCCTGGTTACAAGTAGTGACCCTCACTTACAGGTTTCCCAATGGGCAAACAGGGATTTTTAAGTGGACGATAATTAAGATTATTCCGATTCAGAAGGGACAATGCCTATTTTGTCTCATCAAAAATTTAAAACAAAAACTCCATCTACAATTAATTTAGTTAGGCTGGTAACATCACTTAAGCCTTGATCCAATTCATTTATCTCCAACCTTAGCCAGTCAAACATGTTTTGATATTCTAATTTGGAACTCTGAATCTTCAGAAGTTGTCGCGTTAACATCAAATTC
This sequence comes from Salix arbutifolia, assembly GCA_025169955.1. Classification (NCBI taxonomy): domain Eukaryota; kingdom Viridiplantae; phylum Streptophyta; class Magnoliopsida; order Malpighiales; family Salicaceae; genus Salix; species Salix arbutifolia. The sequence continues at coordinate 1,863,269 of CM045912.1, forward strand.
GAATCTTTCAACATCACCCATAGCTTTTTGTACAGTACAATTTACGTCACTTGAAATATTAAAATAAAGAAATAAAAAACAAGGAGTGGATTAAGAAATAGCTTTTCATTGCTGGCTTATAAAGAGGTTTGTTCTTATCATCTTGAATCCGAATCTAATAAGAGTTTAAGGGAAACTAAATTTCCCTGAAATGCACTATTTTGAGGGAATTGTTCAAAATCTAAATGAAAATGATGTAAAAACTAATTTCAAAATTATCCAATTTTATAAAATAAAATTGTCTGCATGTTCTTAGCACCGTAGAGTGTAATATTTTCCGAATAGGTTGAATTTCGATCGATAATTAATGCAATGATTGGTATGATGTCCTCGTCCAACAGTGCACATTCAACAGAAAAACATGTATGATTTGGCTTTGCATGTTCTGAATCAAATATTTTATAGGCTTATTGTCCATTGACTTATCCCGGAGACAATAAGTCAATGGACAATAAGAAAATATAATGCCTAAAACAAACCTGTTAGCTATTTTGTTATTTGACTGATTCTGTAACGACTAAGAGTGTGTTTGATATTGTTTTTGTTTTTGTGATTGAAGTTTTAAAAAAATAGTTTCATGAAAAGTACTTTAGCAACGATTCAAAATATTTTTTAAAGTGTTTGGTTAAAACTGTGGTTGAGCTTAATGAAAAGCAGTTTCAATTGTTTGGTTACCAAGCTTTTCATATTATTTTCAACTTGTGAAATATATATATATATTGTTTTTAAATATTTAATAATTATAATAATGAAATGTTATTAATAATTCAAGTAAATTAGATACTTTTTTTATTCTCCCATCAAACTATTTGTAATTTCATCACGAACTATAAATCTATACGTGAAGGCATCTGCAATCCCGGAACAACATATAGTAAAATATTATCTGAAATAAAATTAGGATTGCGAGGCAAAAATTATATTGTAATCTCCTTCTGATATATTTATTTATATTTTAATTAAGTTTTAGATTATTCTAATATTAAAAATATATTTTGTATAAGAAAATATAATAAATAATAAACCCCTCCCAACACAGAAAATATAATATATAATAAACAAAAAATAACCACCCCCCCCCCCCCCGTCCCCCTCCCTACATAGAAAATATAATATATATAAAAAAAAAATCCCCCCACCCCCTGCCTCGAAATGCATGAAAAGCAACAATTTGCTAATTTCCGTGAAACTCTGGTACACATATTTTTGAGGTGGGGTCCACATGATTTTTTTTAAATTTTCTACAATAACTAAACACCCATTTTTCCTACACCACCAGTCACAACTCACTCCTAAACACCCTCTAAGAACACCATAATCTAGAAGAAGATATTCAAAAAGGAAATATGAAGAGCATTGTGAATAAAAATTATAATCCTGGATAAAAAAGTCGATGTTTATATAAGTTGAAGTTTAAGGGAAAAGGAGAGATTTAAAATATATTATGACAGCTGTGTTTGATGCACCAACACTCCCCTTATGTGATATATATATATAGATAGATAGATAGATGTAGGGTTGTACATGATACCAACCATGTGGTATACTACACATGATCATAAGACTATATAAGATAAATATATATACATAATAAAATTCTATAATATGCCCCCTCAAGCTGAAAGAGGAGAATCCATATGAAGTCTGGACTAAAAATTAGTTAAGGACGCATGAGGAAGAGGATTTGTAAGAATATCAACAAGTTTATCCTGAGAGGAGATGAACCGAAACACAATTTCCTTTTTAGTAACGCGATCACAAACAAAGTGGTAATCGAGTTCAACATGCTTAGTGAGAGCATGAAAAATAGGATTGATAGACAAGTAGGTAGCATCCAAATTATGGTTGTCGTGACGGTGATTTTTTTCGCGCTTCGCGCCCCTCCATCCCCGAGTTAGGGGGACAATGGCGCGCGGTGCAAATGAGGGGTTTATTTTATAGTCGCAAAATTACAACTATAATTATTAGGAGTCGCCACCTAGTATTAAGGTTACAAGGAACCTAGTGGTCTGCGAGAGCCTTGGGTAAGGGGAATTGTTGTGCAAGGAGAAGACGTATCACCCCAAGTGCACCCTAACTAAGGCAAACTGCATTATTGTTTGATTGTTGTTCCTAAGTTTGATTTTTTTTGTCTTTTCTAAAGTTCGACGTGGATCTCTCTTCGTGAGAGAATCTCTACCTCATTAGGAGTTTGAAAGATTAACCAAAAGAATTTTACACTACATTAAAAACATTTTTTTGTTTGCGGGTATACTTTACAATGTAATTTTACACCAAAATAAAAGAAAATCTTTTTTAGTATCTCCAAGGTTACTTTACAATGTAATTTTACACCGAGATAGCTAAAACAAAACTATTTTTTTTATTTTTTTGATATTTTGGCCAAATTCCAAAGGATAATCATAAACCGGATACAATATCCAATTTTTATTTTAAAATATGAGAAAGATACAACATATTTTTTTTACGAAAAATAAACATGGAAAAATCTTGGAATTTGGTCGTATGCACGAAAACAACATATTTTTTATTTTTTAAAATGTAATTTTTTTGTTTTTCTAAAATAAAAATATTCGAGTTGGGCCTGACCCAACCATGAGACTTGGGCTGGGCTAGCCCCGGCCCAGTCAACTGGGCGGGGCCGAGAGCAGCCCAGCTCACCCACACAACATATATTACAAGCCATGAATTAATTCATGCACGTGTATAGTAAAGTAGTGGTCGGCCGACCACGAGAGGCTCACCTGCCACTGCTGCCGGGTAGAGGAAGTCGAGGTGGTTCTCCCTGTCATGGTGGTGTCAAAAATGATGGCCTGTGGTGGCCAGGAGGAGCGTCGGAAGAGGGCCGATCTGTGCTGGAATCCATGGTTGTTGGCTGCTGTTGTTGTCGTGACGTCGCCGGCAATGGAGAAGAAGAGTTGGGCTGCTGTTGGGGAGCTTCTGGCGTGGTATTCACGGCGAGCTTGCTGAAGGAGAGCGAGAGGAGTTGCTGCACGTCCATTTTTTAGAGAGAGAGAACCATGTCGGGGAGAGAGAGAGATAGTTGTTGGCTGACGGGAGAGAGAAAGGGCTACTTGCGTTTCTGGTAATTCCAGTGTCTGTGTATATCTGTGTTTTTTTTCTCTGGTTTAAATGGCTTCTCCTCCGTTCCCTCTATTTTTTGCAGTTTTCACCCGTGATCCCAGTGTTATTTCCTTTGGTGACAGTCCCCTCTTTTGTGCTTCCTTTTCTTTTCAAAGTTTCCCCCCGTCTGCATGCTCCTCTGTTCAGTATTTTCCCTCATCATTGTCCCTTCATTCTTTCCAATTTTCCCCAGTTTTCCGTTTTTTCCCCCCCCCCCCCCCCTCCTGTCGATTCTCCCCTGCTATTTATAGCCTAAGGAAATAAGGTGCGTATGGAGATGATGTCCAAGGCATGGTGTTTTTAGTGGGTAGGTTGTAGGGCATGGTTGCCGGCATTTAATATAAAATACATTGAAAAAATGGGTTAGTACAAAAAGAGATTTTCGATTTTGGCTCCTAATCTCTTCTGAAAAGTTTCGTCAACGAAAATTTCCGATCTTCTCAATTTAAACCAGATTAGACTTCCAAATTTAATTTCTCATCAATTTAGCCCTTAATAAAATTAATTTGACCTATTTGAAGTATAATTAAGCTCTTGCACTTAATTAAATCCTTCAATTAGGCTCTCAATTGATCTCTAAACATAATTACACTTTAAACTGACCGACGATTAAATAAAATTGACCCATAAAAATATAATTATGTCTTTTGATTTAAGTTTTAAGCAAATTTATTTAGTAATAAATTACTCTAGCCTTGAATCTACATTTTCTTTCATTTCTCGGCAAAAAAAGAGGTACGACTGGGCTTTCAAAAATGTCCAAAATTTCCACCTTGATTTTTCTACCGACACTAGCTCCTTTTATTTTATTTTTGTTATTTTTTAGTAGATTTGGAGAATAACCCAAAAATTGGGTTATGACAATGGCAACAAAGTATTGTCATAGGATCTGAGGAAAAACGAAGATCAGATACTAGAGCCCGAATCCATAAAATTTTAGCACTACCATCGGCAAGCGCCTTATATTCTGCTTTAGTCGATGAACGAGCAACTATGCATTGTTTTTCAGACTTCAAAGAAATAGGTTTGTTGCCGAGATATATCAAGTAGCCACAAGTGGATTTTCTATCATCAAGGCTACCATCCAAATCAGAATCTGTGAAACTATGTAAGGAGGACCTGAGAGTGATGTCTAGACCATAAGTTGTCGTTCCATGGATGTATCAGACAATTCTTTTAAGAAGAGACCAATAGTTATCGATAGGCGAGTTCATAACTGATAAACTTTATTTATAGCAAAACAAATGTTTGGGCGAGTAAAAGTGAGATACTGCAGAACACCAACAATCTATCGATAACAAGTAGGATCAGAATATGGAGTCTCCGAGGTCATCAATAGCTTAGACAAGGACGAGCAGGCGTGTCGATAGCTTTACACGAAGACATACCAGCTTGCTAAATAATATCAAGAGTATATTTATGTTGTGAGAGCATCAGGCCCTTGGCAGTTTGGGTGACTTCAATCCCCAAGAAATAATGCATATAGCATAAATCCTTGATTTTGTATTCGGAATTCATTAAGGTAATCAAGTGGTGAAGGAGCATGGAATTGTTCATAGTAAGTAAAAGGTCATCCATATACACAAGCAAGTAAATGAGATCATGGTTATCAGAGTAAATAAACAAAAAAGTGTCAGTAGTAGAGACACGAAAACCAAGAGAAATGAGATAATCACTGAGTCTAGTATACCATGCCCAGGGATCTTGTTTTAAACCATAGATAGATTTATGCAGGTGACAAACATGAGAGGAAAGAGTAGGGTGAAAAAAACCTAGTGGTTGTTCCATATACAGCTCTTCTTGAAGATCTCACTCCAGAAAGCATTTTGAACATCAAGTTGATGAATAAGCCACTCATGGTTCACAGCAATAGTAAGTACAAACCTTAAAGTGACAGTTCAACAACTAGACTGAAAATCTTGAGGTAGTCTATTCCTTCTTGCTAAGTGAACCCTCGGGAAACAAGATAGACTTTATAGCTGTCAATACTACCATCCGCTCGCCGCTTGATTTTTTTGACTCAGCGACTGCCAAACATTCATAGAGGAACAGTAAGGAACTAGATTCCACGTACCATTTCATTGCAAAGTCTAAATCTTATCTTACATAGCTTGTTGCCATGTCGAATGTTGAGAGGCTTCTTTGAATGTGAGAGGTTCACATGTAGGAGAAGCAGCACACACAGTAGTAGTGGACTGAGTAGGACATAAGGTAGCAGAGGACTGAGACACACTAAGATGCACATGTTTTGGCTGGCGAGGACGAAGTGTCATATGGTGGTTACGAGAGGAGGCAACTGGTAGAGTGGATGAACTATGAGAAACCTATTGAAGATCAAAATTAGATAAATCAGTTACTAGACACAAGCCAGGGGAAGGGCCCGAGGTGGGATGGCTAAGAGGCTGAGAGGAAGCCAAAATAGTTGAGGAGTTCCATGACACTGGGATCAGCGTACCTGAAAAAATAGAGACCATACTTGGAGAGTGATCAGTAGTAGAGTAAAATGGTGATAAAGTAGAGGGATTGTTACTCACGGTGTCATAACCCAATTTCTGGGTTATTCCCCAAATCTACCCAAAAATAACAAAAATAAAATAAAAGGTGATGGGTGTCAGCAGAAAAATCAAGGTGGAATTTTTGGATGTTTTTGTGAGCCCGATCGTACCTCTTTTTTGCCCAGAAATGAGGAAAATACAGATTGAAGGCTAAAGTAATTTATAATTGGATAAATATGCGTAAAAATTAAGTCGAAAGACATAATTATATTTTTATGGGCTAATTTGATTTAATCGTCGGCCAATTTAAAGTGTAATTATGCTTCGGAATTAATTGAGAGCCCAATTGAAGGATTTAATCAAGTGCAAGGGCTTAATTATGCTTTAAATGGGTGAAATTAATTTTATTAGGGGCTTAATTGGTGAGAGATAAAGTTTGGAAGCCTAATTTGGGTTAAATTGAGAAGATCGGAATTTTCGGAGACGAAACTTTTTGGGTGAAATCAGAAGCAAAAATTGAAGATAAAAACATCCTACTTCCTGTCGAAAAACTCTTTTTGTAACAACTCATTTTTTCAGTTTATTTGATATTAAAAAAATTGAAACTATTGTGCTTTGCTGGAGCCATGTTGCAACCATACCCACTACCCCTCTACAACACACAACCTGCCATCCCTGGACACCAGCCCCATGCCAGCACCTTACCTCATTCGCCTCTAATTAGGCAGGAGAAAACAAAGCAAAAAGGGGGTGAAAACTGGAGAAAATTTTGATTGGGTGATTGAACACGGGGAGATAATGGAATGCTAGAGCTGGGGTAGACAACTCAGGAAAAGATACATAGGGATGGGGGAAGGATACAGAAGAAAAAATGGGGGGAGCAAAACATTTATAGGACACCATAAAAAAATGCATCGACCATCTCTCCCAAATCAGACGTCCCTTCTCTTCCCTTTCCCTTGTCGTCCAGCCTCTCCCTGATTGCAGCTCTCTCTCCTTCCAGTGGCAGGAGCTCCATCGTCAACGACCAACTTCTCTCTCCCCCTTGCAGTCAGCTCTCTCTCTCCCCACGCTGCAACAACCCGGTGCAATTCCTCCTTCGATAGCGCAGCAACGGACCTCCAGCACATGCCAGCCTCCTCGGCAGGGGGTGAATTTTCTACCACCGACCGCTACCTGGTCTCCTTCAGCAACGTCAGCATCTCCCTTCTTCTCCAGCTCTGGGAGTAATAGTAACAGAGACACCTCGCCAGCAATAGGTTAGTAGCTTCCAAAGCTCCTCACGGCCATCACAGGCCGCCATTTTCGACGCCACCATCACAGGGACAACCACCTCGAACTCCTCTACCTGGAGGCAGTGGCAGGTGAGCCTCTCGTGGTGGTCGGCTAACCACACTTTACTATACACGTGCATGAATTAATTCATACAGTGTCTAATATATTTATATGTTGTGTGGGTGAGCTGGGCCGCTCTCGGCCCAGCCCAGTTGTCTGGGTCGAGTCCAACCTAGTCCAAGCCTCTCATAGTTGAGCCCTTGGCCCAACAGTTGGGTCGGCCCATTTGGTTGGGCCAGGCCTAGCCCGAATATTTTTTATTTTATTTTTATTGTTATTTATTTATTTTAAAAAAAGTATAAAAAATAAATTTCAAAAATGTGTTGTTTTCATGCATATGGTTGAATTCCAAGGTTTTCCAATCATAATTTTCATAAAAAATATATGTTGCATCTTTCTCATATTTTTAACAAAAATTGGATATCGTAACCAATTTATGATTATCCGTTGGAATTTCACCAAAATATCAAAAAAATAAAAATTATTTTTATTTTAGCTATCTCGGTGTAAAATTACATTGTAAAGTACACTAACAGATACTAAAAAAGGGTTTTCTTTTATTGTGGTGTAAAATTACATAGTAAAGTACACCCGCGGATAAAATAATGTTTTTTTTGAAAATGCAGTGTAAAAAAATTAAACTAAGGAAAAACAATCAAACAAGAATGCAGTTTACTTTAGGTAGGGTGCATTAGGGGTGATGCGTCTTCCCCTTGAACAACAAGTCCTTTACTAAAGACTCGCGCAGACCAATAGGTTCCTAATGACCTTAATACTAGATGGTGACTCCTAATAATTATAGTTGTAATTTTTACTTCTATAAAACACACCTTATTTTCACCGCGCGCCATTGTCTCTCCAATCCGGGGAATGGCAGGCCACGAAGCGTGAAAAAATCATGGTCAAGACACACGGGACAGGGGAAAGAAAGGGGAGGCAACAACCTTGTGATCAGGTGCAAGAGAAGGTGGTTGAGATGGGGTAGATGGAAAAGGCAAGGGGTTGTTGGAAAAACAGTTAAGGTTAGAGTGCTTTTGTAAAGTTAGAGAAGGCAAGGTTGTTGTCATAACCCAATTTCTGGGCTATTCCCCAAAATATATCCAAAAAAACAAAAATAAAATAAAAGGGGTTGGTGTCGACAGAAAAATCAAGGTGGAAATTTTGGACATTTTTGAAAGCCTAGTCGTACCTCTTTTTTACCTAAAATTGAAAGAAAATGCATATTCATTGTCATAACCCAATTTTTGGGTTACTCCCCAAAATAAAATAAAAATAACAAAAATAAAAAATAAAGGGTTTTGGTGTCGGTAAAAAATCATGGTGGAAATTTGGAATATTTTCTGAGCCGAATCGTATCTCTTTTGTGCCCAAAAATGAGAAAAGAAACAAATTCAAAGTAAAAATTAAGTCAAAAATCATAATTATATTTTAAATAAGCCGATTTGATATAATAATGGGCTCATTTAAAGTATTGTTGCATTTGAGAATTAATTTAGGGTCCAATTGGAGAATTTAATTAAGTACAAGGACTTAATTATGCTTTAAATTGGTCTAATTAATTTTATTTAGGGCTTAAGTGATGAAAAAATGAATTCTCAAGTTTTATTTGGGCCCAATTGAGAAAATCAGAATTTTTGAAGGTCAAATTGAATTTTTTAAGCTAATTACGCAAATTAAGGGCCAAATTGAAAACAATTAAAAGTTTAATTGTCAATTAAGGGCCAAATTGCATAAATCAAGGGTAAGGGACCAAAGTGAAAAAGACGCTCGAAGTCAAGGGTAATGTTGAAATTCGGCCAGGGGCACAATTGCATAAAATTACAAATTTAAATCCAATTGAGGATGCAATTGAAAAAATCATAAATTGAAGGACCAAAGTCCAACTTTGCCTTCTCAAAGCTGCACAGCACGCACGCCGTGCCTTCCCCGCCGTCTCCCTTTCCCTGCAACCCGCCGACCGGCCGCCCACGCCTGCTGACCAGCCACCATCGCAGGCACGCCAGACACCACGTCGCTGACCAGCAGCCACCGTGTCAGGCCGAGCACGCCTATAAAAGCCACCATGCACGACTGCCTGATGGAGGAGAGGAAAAAAATTATGGGGAGAAGGGGCAGAAAAAAAGGGTATAGTGGAAGAGGAAAATGGAGAGAAAAATGCAGAGAAGAGAGGGAAGTTTTGAAAACTGAGGAAAGGAAAACGAAGAGACAGAGAAGAGAAGAAGAGGAGAAAACGAAATTCTGCAACCTCTCTCTCTACAAAAACAGCCCCATCTCTTCTCTCTCTCTCCACCATTTCTGGCCAACCAACCGTCCATTAGCCTCCTCTCCCTCACCGTGAGCCTCCCCTCTTCACCAGTAACAAGAGCATATCCTCAGGCGAAGTCCCGACGACGTTTCCCGTGACTGCAACAAAAAACCCGAGACTTTGGAGGCTTTTTTCGGCCACCACAGGCCACCGTTGCCAACACCGTCACGACCAGAAGAATCACCTCGACATCGTCTACACAACAGTATTAACAGGTAAGCCATTCCTCAAACTCGAAAAACCATCAACCTACTGTTCATCTTCTTCACGGGAGTGAAATAATTCACTCCCGATGGGTCGGGTCGGGTTTGGTGCCCGACCCGACCATAAAAAGGCGGGCTTCCAGCCCACGATGGCTGGAAGCCCAGCCATACTCTTCTGGGCTTCCAGCCCGTGAGGACTGGAAGCCCAGCCCAGCCGCAGCCTTCTAGGCTTCCAGCCCTTGAGGGCTGGAAGCCCAGTCCACGAGGCTGGAAGCCCAGCCCATTCAGAGTGGGCTATCAGCCCATTGTGGCTGACAGCCCAGCCTATAATAAAATAAAAAAATAAATAAATAAAAATAAAAAATAAAAAATATGTATTTCTTTTAATACTTTTGAAAGATATATATACATATATATTATTATTATTATTATTATTATTATTACAAAAAAAATCAAAATATAAAATGTGTTTTTGTGCATACGGCCGAATTCCAAAGCTTTTCTCATTGCATTTTTCGTAAAAAATATGTTGCATATTTTTCCATATTTTTAAAATGAAAATTCGGATATTGTAACCGGTTTGCGATTATCTATTGGTATTCGGCCAAAATGTCATAAATAATTTAACAACTTTTCGGTTTTAGTTTTTTTGGTGTAAATTTACATTGTAAAATACACCCGCAAATAAAAAATATTTTTTTTACTACGGTGTAAAATTACATTGTATAATACATCCGTAGATTAAAATAATTTTAACTACGGTGTAAAATTACATTGTAAAGTACATCCGTAGATAAGAAAAAAGATTTTTAACTGTGGTGTAAAATTACATCGTAAAGTACACCCGCAGACAAAAAAAAAATATATATATATATATATTTTTATGCAGTGTAAACAAATAAACTTAGGAAAAAACGATCAAACAACAATGCAGCTTGCCATAGGTAGGGTGCACTGGGGGTGATGCGTCTTCCCCTTGCACAACAAGTCTCCTTACCCAAGACTATTGCAGACCACTAGGTTCCTAGTGACCGTAATACTAGGTGGCGACTCCTGATAATTATAGTCGTAAATTTTATGGCTATAAAATAAATCCCCCATTTCACCGCGCACCGTTGTCTCTCCAGAGAGGGATGGCGGGGCACGAAGCGCGAAAAAACGTCGTCGCAACATTCATGACTAAAATAATTTATTATTGGATAAATCTGAGTAAAAATTACATTGAAAGACATAATTATATTAAATGGGTCAATTTGATTTAATTGTCAGCCAATTTAAAGGGTAATTATATTTAGGGATCAATTGAGAGTCCAATTGAAAGATTTAATTAAGCGCACGGGCTTAATTATACTTTAAATGGGTCAAATTAATTTTATTAAGTTTTTAATTGATGAGAAATTAAGTTTGGAAGCCTAATTTGGGTTAAATTGAAAAGATCAGAATTTTCTGTGATGAAACTTTTTGGGTGAAATCGGAAGCCAAAATTGAACAAAAAAACATCGTTCTTCCTAGTTTTTCCCGTCGAAAAACTCTTTTTTATCACAACCTATTTATTTCAAATTAAAAAAATAAATAAACTTACCTGCCTGCAGCCATGCTTGTCTATAGCCTACAACGTACCACCATCCCTTGGACAACACCCCCATAACTGCAAATTGCATCATTCAATCTATACAAAAAGGACAAATTTACACAACACAGAGGAGAAATTTTGGGACAGGAAGGGATCATCGTTAATGCACCGGGGAGAAATTTTGCAGTCAAGGGGAAAAACATTTTATTTATGATTTAAAAGTTTAAATTATAAGGTAAAGTCTCAGAAATAATCTTATATTATTTTTTTTAACATATGGTATCACATTCAAATTTAAACAATAAACTTTTGATGGCATATCAAATAATTATATCACAGAAAGTCGGGTATAGTTTCCATGAAAAAACTATTGTGGATCAGCATTATTGCAAGCTACGACCATTGTGATCTAGAGAAGTTTAATAATTAGGTATTTTTTTGTTGATAAAAAAGCTGATTCCAGTAAATAAGTAAAAAATGATAGGAAAGGATTTCAAAAAATTAAATTTATTTCCATGTTAAAGACAAACTTGGATTGGTACAGGGCATTTAAGCTTTTTACAAGCTTAAGATATAATAACTATCTCTAGGATAAAAAATGTCTCAACTTCAAAACTTATTAAGAAGTAGTTCGTTAGCATGATGACTACCATGACTGACGTTGTGATCTCTACATATTTTACTTGTTAAAATCTTAATTAGTCCAAGTGGCAATGAGAGAAGCAGCCACGGTGTTCAATTTTACCAAGAAAATTCAAGTTTCAGTCCAGCTAACTAATAATTGATTGATAGAATGGACATCTTACCGCCTGCCTCGCGGTCACCTATTCATTCATCCCCTTGAATTGCTCAAATTTGATTGTGTATAGCTTAGTTGCTTTAGAATATGGACCCAATGAACAATCACATGAGGCATTCCTACTCTTCTGTTCTGTCACAGATCATTTCCGGCAGCTTCATCTTTATATTACAAAAATGTTGCTATCATAATCTTATAATAATGAAGTCAACAGCAAATGAGGATATGAATACGCAACACAGCATGATTTAAATAACAACCGTTAATTAAACGTCTTGTAATGACAGCTTTTCCAATGACATAAACAGTATGTCGAGACTAGTATAAAGAGTCGTCATGTTTCATTGAGATTCTCATCTCAAAATGGCTAGTTCCAAGCTTTCCGCATGTCTAATCTTTCTTCAATTGATTTTCTTGCTATTTGTCTTCAACTCAGCAAATGCGCAATTGAAGGTGGGGTTTTACAAGGATACATGTCCTCAAGCTGAGGCTATTGTGAAAAAGGTCATGGATGAAGTGATGAAAGTAGCTCCTAGCCTTAGTGGTCCTTTGTTGAGGATGCACTTCCATGACTGCTTTGTTAGGGTACGTAAGCCTTTAATCCATCTCTGATCATTTGAAAATACCGAAACAGTTTAAAGCTCTTTTTTTCTTGAATTATAGTAAAATGCTTATGAGCACTACCAAATTATATATTTCTACAGGGTTGTGATGGCTCAGTGCTTTTGAACTCTAGTACTGGCCAAGCTGAGAAGGATTCACTACCAAATTTAAGCCTTAGAGGATATCAAGTTATTGACAGAGTCAAGACTGCATTAGAAAAGGAGTGTCCCGGAGTTGTTTCCTGCGCGGATGCCTTGGCCATTGTGGCTAGGGATGTCACGGTTGCGGTAAGAAATTTATTTGAGGTTATTTCTGTTGCAAGAAATATATTAAAGAACAGAATGGTTTTAAATAATAATAATTTGTCCTATCAGACTATGGGGCCATTCTGGGAGGTCGAAACTGGAAGAAGGGATGGAAGGGTGTCCACCTTCTCAGAACCTTTAACAAACCTGCCACCATTTTTTGCAAACATTTCTCAGTTGATATCAATGTTTCGCAATAAGGGTCTAAGCGTGAAGGACCTTGTAGTACTTTCAGGTACTTAAGCATTTCACTTCAGGTTCTATATAGGGAGTCTTGTAAAACGAAATTCTAATTATTCTGTTTTGGCACAAAGGTGGGCATACCATTGGCACTTCTCATTGCTCTTCCTTCACCTCCCGGCTTTACAACTCCACCGGAAAGGATGGCACCGATCCCACCTTGGATTCAGAATACATAGAGAAATTGAAGAGTAAATGCAAGGTAGGAGATCAAACTACGCTCGTAGAGATGGATCCTGGAAGTGACAGGACATTCGATAACAGCTATTATACACTCGTAGCAAAAAGAAGGGGACTTTTCCAGTCTGATGCCGCTCTCCTTGACAACAGTGAGACAGAAGCTTATGTTAAACTTCAATCTGCTGCGACCCATAGATCCACATTCTTCAAAGACTTTGGTGTTTCCATGATAAAGATGGGAAGGGTTGAAGTTCTAACCGGTAAGGCTGGTGAAATCAGGAAAGTTTGCAGCAAGATTAACTAGACAAGTTAACAGTCAGTATGGAATAAATTTTTATTTTTTTTTGCATGGAAAGATTGGTTTGGCTTGACGTACCTTTTCAAGAATTCTTTTCTTTTTTCCTTGGAGATATGCTTTATTGTTTGAAGTGTGTAAATCCATTACATTACTGAATGAATAATAAAAAGGTTGTTTAAATACTACTGAATAGCTACTTCGGTTTCTGTTTATATAATTTTATTTATTTATTTTTGTTTAACTTTCTGCCTCAATACTGGCTTGGCAATTCAAGCAAAGTTGTGGTTAAATTAGTTGACTTGCTCACCTGATAGCAAGATGTAAATACAGGATATAATTATGGGCTACCAATATTTATTGGTGATTGAATTAACAAAACTATCATGCCATTTTTATTTTGCAATATAACAAGTAATAACATTAGAATCCACTATATCAACTAATCAATCCATAAATAGCAATTAATTAATGGGCGAAACATGGGTACACTGGGGCAAGTGTGCAACCTTGCCAAACGTTGTCACAAACGATGCCTGGTTACAAGTAGTGACCCTCACTTACAGGTTTCCCAATGGGCAAACAGGGATTTTTAAGTGGACGATAATTAAGATTATTCCGATTCAGAAGGGACAATGCCTATTTTGTCTCATGAAAAATTTAAAACAAAAACTCCATCTACAATTAAATTAGTTAGGCTGTTAACATCACTTAAGCCTTGATCCAATTCATTTATCTCCAACCTTAGCCAGTCAAACATGTTTTGATATTCTAATTTGGAACTCTGAATCTTCAGAAGTTGTCGCGTTAACATCAAATTCGAATCTTTCCACATCACCCATAGCTTTTTGTACAGTACAATTTACGTCACTTGAAATATTAAAATAAAGAAATAAAAAACAAGGAGTGGATTAAGAAATAGCTTTTCATTGCTGGCTTATAAAGAGGTTTGTTCTTATCATCTTGAATCCGAATCTAATAAGAGTTTAAGGGAAACTAAATTTCCCTGAAATGCACTGTTTTGAGGGAATTGTTCAAAATCTAAATGAAAATAATGTAAAAACTAATTTCAAAATTATCCAATTATATAAAATAAAATTGCCTGCATGTTCTTAGCACCGTAGAGTGTATTATTTTCCGAATAGGTTGAATTTCGATCGATAATTAATGCAATGATTGGTATGATATCCTCGTCCAACAGTGCACATTCAACAGCAAAACATGTATGATTTGGCTTTGCATGTTCTTAATCAAATATTTTATAGGCTTATATAATTAAGGAAGAGAGTATGAGACATGGCGAATATCCCGGGGACAATAAGTCAATGGACAATAAGAAAATATAATGCCTGAATCAAACCTGTTAGCTATTTTGTTAATTGACTGATTCTGCAACGACTAAGAACTTACAATCAGCCGGTGCATATCAAGATTTTAAATTAAAATATTCAAATTGACAACTTAATTCATTTACAATACCAGTTTATGGTCATTCAATAATCTCTGACCATTTCGCATATTGTTTTTGCATTAACAAATTTTCTTAAAATAAAAATTCAGAAAAAAAAAAAGAGAGAGAGAACAACAATTCAACAAAATATTCTTTTTAGTGAATAAGTAGTAATTGAAAAGGTAAAAACAAAAACCAAGTTGTCTTAATTTTGAAAATTTAGATGGTGGAAAACTCAATAGGAAAATTATTTCTTTAGTCTCAAGACCATAACTTTGTCGTCACAGTGTTGTCGGATGGTTATCTATCGTCATTTCTTTTATTCCCCTTCTGTTTTTTATCTCCTAACAATTAAAGTACATCATTTTCTTTTTGTTTTTTAATTTTAAATTTTAGCCCTCATTCTTTGAATTTCTTATTTTGTTCTTATTATGTTTATAGAAGTTTTACTTTTAATTTTAATTTAATTTAATTTAATTTCTTATTTGATTTTTATTCCTTTTATAGTTTTAGTCCTCATACTTTTATTTTCTTATTTCATTCTTATTTCTTTTATATTTGTTTTTTAATTTAGTCAATTAATTATAATATCTAATCTGTTTACATTTAATTTTTTTTATTTTGTTCTTATCCATTTTATAGGAGTTTTATTTTTTAATTTAGTCTTCCAATTACTATTTTTCATATATTTTATTTTTCATCTCTTTTTTTTTGTTGGTCCTTTTGTTGAAGTTTTTTTGGCTTTCAATTTGATCCTTTAATCAAAGTTTTTCTCTATTTTAACCCTTATTTTTTTAATTGTTTTTTATTTTGTTAAGGCTATTTGTTAACTCAATTTAACCCTCTAATTGAAAATTTTTATTTTCACCCTCATTTGTTTTAGATGCATTATGTGATTGTTTTTTTTTCTTTTCTTTTCTTTTCTTGGTTTTATCCTTTGACATTTGATTTGTTGAGGATTTGACATCATCATTTAGCATTAGCTTTCTTAATAGTTTGAATATGTTAACCTTGCAAAAATATTTTTTAAAAAAAAGATAATAAATAAATTTTATATAAGTGTATATCTCTATTATAAATTTATTTTAATGAACAAATTAATAAACACAACTAGGTAAATGACTCATGTTGTGATAATAAATATTTTAATTTATTTCTCATGTTTTCTACATATATTTTTCATTTATTTACCAATACTTTATGGATTAAATGGAATCATCGATAAGTTTTTTTATTTAGATTTTTGATTTTTAAAATGTAAAACAACATGTTGAAAAATTATACATGTTCAATTTTTTTTCTTATCATATATTGTTGATTTTAATTTAATCCTTATTTTTATGATTTCTATTTTTTTTTCTTTAAAACTTTTATGAGAGGTTACTTATTTTTAATTTCAACCTTAAATCCAAGTTCATAGTGTATTGATTTCCTTTTATATTTACATCCATATTATTTTGGTTCTTCTTCTTCTTCTTTTGTTTATGTATATGTTCTTCTAAGTTTAAATCTTGCAATAAATATTTATTGTTACCCTTTAATTTATTGTTTATTTCAATCTTAACCTTCATTATTTTATTATTTTTATTTTTTATTTATTTTTTCTTTTTAATCTTTCAACATTTCATTGTTTAGGGATATAGCTTCATAATTATATCATGTAAGGTGCTTTTAGTCTAATAACCTAGGTTAAGGGTTGATCTTGTTTTGTCTTATTTTCTTTATCAATATCATTTGAATTTGTATATTGTTTTTTCTTAAAAAAAAATAGGTGTTTTTTTTTTTATGTTGAATCATCCCAACATCATGACCTAGAACATGAGTTTGTCAAGTAAATCTTGACATATTAAATGTCTACCATGTTGGCTCAAGCAAGCCAATCCTCGTACTTTTTTATTCTTCTTTTATATATAAAGTTTTGATTTTTTTAATTTCAAATTTTTTATATATTTTAATAAATTTTAAGTTTGTATTTTAATTATTTGTGACTTTTTATGCTTATTTATCATTTGTAAAATAGTTATTATTTTTTTATTTTATTGAACATGTTTAATTTTTGAAAGATTAATGTGATTTCATTTTTAATTTTATATATTTTATTTATATATATATATATATTAAATTTACTTCTTATAATATTTTTAATATTTGTAGCCTTACATAATATGTTTATTTTATTTTAATGAGTAAATCTTATATGTGTTTTGATTTTTATTTGAAATTTATTTTAAGAAAAAAATCATTAAACATAATTAAATAAATAATCCATATTGTGATATTAAATATCTTGATCTATATTTATCTATCAGTTTTTCTTCAATTTTGTTTTTTCTTAAGAAAACAATAACAAAGCCAAAATGAGTTTTTTGGGGTGTATTTTTTTCTCTATTTTTTTTTCAACTTGACTTTTTTTTTCTTTTTTATTATGTTGTAAAAAATAATAGTTTCAAAGGAAAACAATGTTATTAAACTTTATAAAATTCATTGACATGTTTGCAAGTTTTGTTGGGTGACCTTATTTCATATCTAATGAGTTTAATTTGTTTTTTAATATCTTAGTATTGAGTTTGTATTTGATTTTTTGATAATCTATTTTTTGTTATCATATGATTAAATAAAAATAGTTTGATAAAAAATAAATTATAATCCCACTAGAGTTTATAATTTGGTTCATAGGTTTGACATGCTATCCCAAGTCACCCGATTAATAGGTATATCAGATTATCTACTAGCTAGATATGTTTTTTTCCTTTTCAGCCCATTAATTGTTTTTATTTTTTTTATCCTTCACTATTAGATTAGTTTAGAAATAAACTACATGACTCTTTTTTGTTATTTTCTATAGAATTATCGTTTAAATTGACAGCTATATATTTTTATCATATAAGTTTCAATGTATAATATTCTAGAACTTTTTAATTATATGATAAAAAAATAATGTATAATTTTTTTATTAAATTTGATGGAATCCATGACATGTAATGTTAAAAAACTGAAATTGATTCAATCTGTCATTATCTCAATACAAAGCTATAATTTTATCAATTAACAAAATGTTTATAATTTCACTTAGGAGGTTAAAATAGAATCCTTCACTTAATGAGATTTAGGAATATGGAAGGCCTACTTTCAACGTGTTGGCGCTAAGCTCATTGGGCTAAAGATTTTCACCCTTTTTTTCATCGCAATGAGTTTTTGTTTCCTTTGATGTACAAGTTGATCCCAAATAAAATTTACTTTTTTCATAAAACAATTTAATATTACAATGTAGCTGACGTCAAAATACCATAAAAGAGCACCGGTCAATATGATGTTTGTTAGGAGCTTTTAAAGTGAGATACCTCCAATTCAACTAGAAAAAGTTGGAGGACTGCGTGTGTAGTTATCCTTTCCATACGCAGGAAGGTAACCTTTATACTATATGCACGTATCCTCTGTAGTTATCGTATGGCTTTGAAGACCTGGGGGGGAACCTTTATACCTTGTTCTTGTACAAAACCAATGGATTCTTTAATTTTATAATTGGTAACCTCGGAGTCTTCTTAGATTTTTACCATTTCTTGTGGTCCGAGAGGAGCAAAATGCTTTTATCGATCACTAAATTAATTATCAACTAGCGAAGGAAACTTGTAAGACAAGTACTTAAAGCTCTCACAATTAGCATAGGAAGCAAAAACCAATGGAACAAACAATGACAAGAATACATTCTTTCCTTCTCGAAGACAAATACATACATCCATTTCCACAATATTCCTAGCTAAGCTACAAAACCCAAATCCTCAAACACTTCCATCCATCAAAATTATTTCCAAACCCCCTTCATTTTCTTGCCAGAAAACATGTCCACCTCCCAACAATTACCCACTCACCATGAAGGGGGACCCAAACCCATCAAACGCAACCATTCTGCCAACTACTATGTTCATCGAGTCCGCGAAAGCCTGACTACTCGGATCTCCAGGATTTTATGTGGCATATTTTTAACCCTTCTATTTATAATTGGCATTGCTGCATTCATATCATGGCTCAGTTTACGCCCACATCGTCCTCGGATCCACATCTCGAGTTTTTCGATTCCAGGTTTGGATCAATCTAATGGGTTCGAAAATGCTGAGATACGTTTCAATGTTACAGCTCGGAACGCAAACCGAGCAGTTGGGTATTATTATGATTCGGTGGAAGCCTTTGCTTACTATAGAGATAAGGCAATTGGGTCTACACATTTAGTGGATTCATTTTACCAAGAGCCCAAAAACACAACTATTTTGTGCAAGGGGCTGAAAGGGGCCACCCTGGATGTGAATAGTGACCGTTGGATGGCATTTAGGAAAGATCGTGCGCGTGGAACGGTTGTTTTTCGATTAGATGTAACTTCCATGATACGATTTAAGGTGTCCACGTGGAATAGTAAGCACCATCGGATGCATGCCAATTGTGATGTTGCTGTTGGCCGAGATGGGTCCATCTTGGCAACTTCTAAAAACAAGAGATGCCCCGTCTATTTCACCTGATTAGTAAAAGTTATGTAAATTATGTAATTTTCATTGTAGTTATCTTTATCTTTTTTAATGTGTATTCATTTGAGATGGATCGGATATTGATTAATTTGTCAAATTAAGAGCTAGCTAGAAGAGTGATCACCATACATTTGCATCGTAATTTCCTCCAAAATAGTTTTTTTTATAATATAATAACTAGATTATTTATTAATCAAGATTTTCAACCAGCTCTCTAATCAATAATAATGGGTCATAAATAAATTATTTAAAGAATTTTTTTAACAAAAAAATTTCAGTTTCTGATCATAATGATCATGTCATACGAAAATAACACTACAAAGGTTCAGTAGAAAGGAAAAGCCTCCTCACTTTTGTATCTTCCTATTCATATATTTCCCGTAATAAAGAATAGTCTAATAATATCATTGTATAGTTTCAATAATAAATTCATGAGACGTTCTTATAAGTTGTGGACTGAAGGTCGATGAGTGGAATTGATTGACCGAATGCTAGAGAAATAGTCAAAAAAAGGCCCCCACTTGTATGATCACACATTCAAATTACAATTTCTAAATTTCAGTAAGGTGCCTACCAAAAGCCTTGTCTCATGATGAATTAATAGTGCAATGCCCACATAAACATCTCATTTTACAGGTTATTTGCATAATATAAGGTAATTAATAACCATGACCATGATGTCTCCTTCCCATATTGTATGTTGTGACTTCATTTCCATGAGACAATTTTATGACTTGAGGTGCATAAATATCTAAGATCATCTGGTATAACTAAGAACAATACATAATTACATACTTAACAATCATAACTCGCATTTTCCAACATTCATGTTATTTTTTCTATATATTATTATTATTCTATAGTTGTGCTAGCCCTCAAGAAATTATCTCAATCTAATAATTGAAATTTTAACATTTCAACATATAATTTATATAATTTTTTAATATTAATGTATAGAAATATTCATAAAACTACTATCTGTTTATAGAAAGAGGGAGTTAAGGTTTAATTTTACCCTTTTGACATTTTAAGTTATATTCTACTTAAAATAATATGCATTGAATCAGTATAAAATATTAGAATATTCATCATATGAGGTCCTAGACAAATTGCCAAATGAGTGTTGGGCTCAAGTAAGATGTTTGAGCCCATTAAATATGAAAAATAGATCCAAATATATTATCTAAACCCAAATATGTTAAAGCAACTCTAATGCAAAAAGATATTTTAAAAAGCTAAATTGATAAAATAGTTTTTTGAATAGTGTAAATATAGTTTTTTTGTTTGTGTATTCCAATGGTAAAAGTCATTTAGAAAAGCTATTTTTTTGTAAAATTTGAAATACAAAAAACCAAATTTGAAATAAAAAACTCACAACATTTTAAATTTTAAATTTAAAAAAAAATTCGTTGACCCAACGAATTCGTTGGATGACCTATATTATGCAAATAAATTAGCAATGAATATTCTGGTTTTTCTATTTATTTTGGTTGTTTTTATGTGCTCTTTTGTTAGAGTTTTTTATTTTGTTTTTCAATAAAAAAAAATTTGTTTGTTTTTCAATCACTCAAAACTTTGTTTTTTTTAAGCCCATGAAAAATAACAAAACCCAAAACTACGAAAACAAGAGCAAAATAGAAACAGAGAAGGAAAAAATCGTCGTCGTCATCCATTAACAATCAAACTATATCTATATATATGACAGATAATCCATTTTTCTTCATCTTGTTCATCGCCATTTCTCCTCCATCAACTTCCCCCTCACCAGACAATCCATTTCATCCCTCACCAAGACCTTCCTCTCCTAGGAGGAGAGCTCCACCATTGCCTCGTCTAATGTCTTCTCCTTCTCCACTTCCGCTTGTCCTGTCTCCACCACCAACAGTGCAATCTCCTGTAGTCCCATCACCACCACCCGTTGCTATATTCCCACCACCTTCATTGCTACCAGCATCACCATCCCCTCCTCCTCCACAACCAACAATGGTTCCTTCTCCACCACCACCAATACCATCTCATTTCAACTGAACAGTCACATGGTGAGGACTATAGCTTGGGTTTATTGTTAATAACGGTAATGTGTATTATGACTTTTTTATTTCAAGTTGCTACAAATATCAGATAATGAAGGGGACAACAATTTTAGCTATTAAAATAGTTGTTCTGTTGGAGATGAGAAAATTAAATAAAAATACTAAAAGAACACTTTTTTGTCTTTGCCTTTTCTTATAGTACATATGTTGGAATTACTCTTATACTAAGCTTCGTAGATTAAGCCCACAATGATGATAAAGGTGTATGTTTAGCACAAAGGGTGCTAGACAACATGCCTAGCCACCTAGACATATCACGACCATGTTGGGTTCGAGTCATGCCCAACTTTCTAGACATATCATGTCCATGCTAGGTATGCTCTTAGTTACTGAGCTTGAGCTTGAGCTTTCATATTTAGCATTTCTTTGGAAATGTGGTTAAATTTATTTTTTAAAAAAAATTTTATTTAGAAATATATTAAAATAATATTTTTTATTTTTAACATCGACACATAAAAATAATTTAAAAAAATCAAAAACAAAATATTTTTTTTTCTAAAACACTTTTAAAATATAGTATCAAACATAGCTTTAGCACAAGGGGACACCCCATATGAACCCAATCTATCATGCCTCAACCCATGTATCTTGGTATAAATTTGGCTCGTATAAGGAGACCCAAGTTCAAGGGCATTTTTTTTTAACCTTTTAGAGATTTTTAAGTGTTTTTGAGAGAGAAAAAAAAACAATTAAATTTGGATATATCACCCTTTATGTTAAGAACCTGCCACGAGGTGCATTTGAGGTCTTGACCTAGTGAGGGAAGGGACTTATTCCCTATCTCTACACTCGGGTTCGAGCCTCTTTGTGCATGTTTGTCATCCCCACGGTTCTTTACTTGCCTACAGGTCTTGCAGGGTGTTCAATGGATACAGGGATTAGTTGTGGTGCGTGCAAACTGACCCGAATACTCTGGTTATCCAAAAAAAAAAAAAAAGGCCACGAGGTCACTGGTCCCCATCTGTGGTGTAAAAGAATCTGCACCCTTTACGTGGAATTTCATGATTAATTTCTTCAAAAGAGAATGGTCATGGGAAAAACTTCAATAACCATATCCTCCGAAGAGCTTCACTACATTAATCCAATGACCATATCATCTAAAGAAAAACTTCACTACTTAAATCCATACACGGACTTGAGACCCCAAATAAGTTATTCTGAAAAATAACAAGTCCATGAGCCATTTCGTGTTATGTAAACCGATTACGTATTTTGTTTATCAAATTTGTTGATCATGGATCCATTTGATAATTAAGAGCAAATTAAATAATGAATCGCTTAGATCACACCAAATAAGAAATTGTGTTCCAAGATATAAAAAATGCACGCATAGATACAAATTTTACATAGTTCAGTTAAATCTATAGCTGGAATAAAAAAAAAAAAAAAACTATCAATTTATAGAAAATTTCAACCTTATTCTTAAGTGCATCCAATCATAGTAGCATAACTACCCCATGTATTTGAACTTAGCAAATAGTATTTTAATCCATATTGGGTATGGATTTATGCTATTTAAATCCATACCCAATGTATTTGAACTTAGCAAATAGTAATTAATTCCATACTCCACAGGATTAAAGCAAAAGCATATTTAATAGTTTTCGTTTGTGTACTAATTTATTCATGGTCAATGCTCAAGCATGCAATTTTTAATACAGGATCTTCCAGGAAGCTACAACACCCTTTAGTAGCTCAGCAGCAATTTCTACATCAAATTTCAGTGTCACAGTTTAGTTGACCATGATATTGGTCGAGTTCTTACTAGAAAATGCCCTTCAACTACACTAATGTAACTCCATAACTGGTTGTTTTTCTCCATAGGTGTTAGAACAGTTCGAGGACATGATGCATTTCCAGTAAGAAATCAAAAGGCAAAGTATGGGTCGTAATTTTCTCGGTGATGCGAAGACCATTCCAATGCTTTTGTTGTTGTACTTTTCCATTGTCAACCTTCTTAATCTTGCTTATGCTGATCCACCCTACAGGTTTTGCTCAAACAAATCTCTTTATGCAGCTCATAGTCCATTTGAAAACAATCTCCAGACCCTCATGTCTTATCTTGCCTCAAATGCTTCTGTGTCGAAACAATATCATGCCTATGCTGGAAATGACCCTGATAGAGTCTATGCTCAGTATATGTGCTACAACTACATAACAAACGAAAACTGCCG
This sequence comes from Salix arbutifolia, assembly GCA_025169955.1. Classification (NCBI taxonomy): domain Eukaryota; kingdom Viridiplantae; phylum Streptophyta; class Magnoliopsida; order Malpighiales; family Salicaceae; genus Salix; species Salix arbutifolia. Next base: position 1,886,998 of record CM045912.1, read on the forward strand.
AGCTTGCATAGATGCAGCATCACGAGATATCATGCAACTCTGTCCAAACAAAAGAGATGCAACTGTATGGGAAGAGCTGTGCCAGTTACGCTTCTCGAATAAGATATTCATAGGCAAGCTTGATTTCTCAGGAAACATTTCCTTATATAATAGAAAGGCGATGGAAAATTCAGTGCAGTTTATACCAGTATTGAACGAAAATTTTTGTAATCTTTCCAAGAAGGCTGCTTTTGATCCTGTGCAGAATATGTATGCTACAGGAAAATTAGCCTTACCGGATCTAGACACCCTTTATGCTCTGGGGCAGTGCACTACAGATTTGTCATCTCACGATTGTAACACATGCCTTCAGGTTGCCATACAAAATATTTTAAGTTGCTGGTTTATTGGTCGGGGGGCACGGCTTCTTTGCCGGAGTTGCTATTTTAGGTATGAGTTATACGCATTCTTTGAAAGCGCAACTGTGTCGGAAACGCAAAAGGGTAAGTATATATATTTTCAATTTATTAAAAACAACTTGTACAAATTTTCTTCACCAATCTTAGATAGTTCAATTTTATTTTATTAGTGTATAATTTTCCTATAGGGAAGGAATGGACGATTTTGAAGATTGCCCTTTGTACTTGTATACCAACAGTTCTTGCATTTCTCACTGCATCGTGTATCATCTACTTTCGGCGAATAAGGAGAAAAGAAACAGGTTAACCATTTAACTGATTGGCTCGCCACAGAGAATTGGCAAATTCTGACATGAAGATTACAGAGAACTGTTTTTCATTTGCAGATGAGGAAAAAAACCACCTCGCTTTCTTACAGGGACTGAGAAAATCTAGAGGATCGACATTCGCTGAAGGTAATAAGGAGAGTTCTGAGGAATTACCTCGGATGATGGACCTGAGTGTTATAAGAGCTGCGACAGATAACTTCTCGGCTTCAAACAAGCTAGGACAGGGTGGTTTTGGACCTGTTTACAAGGTAAACAATTCTTCAACATTATTCTCTGTGTCTTCAGAGAACTTGTATCCAATTGAAAATCTTATGCTTTTCGGCTGGATTTTAGACAAATTTTCTTAAATTAAAAAATTTCTTAGTTAAATACTACATTGAAAAATGACCTCGTGAGTGCAATGGTTTTTAAGGGGATACTAAGCGATGGAAGCGAAGTTGCAGTGAAGAGACAATCAAGAAGTTCGGAGCAGGGCGTGCAAGAATTAAAAAATGAAGTTCGGTTAATAATGAAACTTCAGCACAAAAATCTTGTCAGGCTGCTTGGTTTTTGTGTTGAAGGAGAGGAAAAGCTCCTTGTCTATGAATTCATGCCTAACAGCAGCCTTGATGTTTTTCTTTTTGGTTAGTTGTATATTTCCTTTAAGATCTCAGTAATGTTTTAAATTTGAGTCTCTTTGTAATACTGAAGATTAGGGTTATGTTTGTTTGCTATTGTTCAAATATTGAAATTAGCTTTTACAAAAAAAAAAAAAAAAAAAAAAAAAAAAAAAAAAAAACCTTTTTATTTATAGAAAAGTCATAAATTATTAGTAGTTAGTTTTCTTTCAAAAATTTATTAGAAAATTAAGTAAAAAATTTGATTTGAACGGAAGTTGGAAATATTTTTAATTTCTGACTTACTAATTTCAACTCATGCTACCTACCTTGTAAAAAACAAATTCGTGATTTGAAATCATATTTTATTTTTATAAATAAAATAATGTCAAACGCATTTTAAATATCATTTCATTTTGCGTTTGATTTGATGGTAGATCCTAGAAAACGAGCAGAACTAGATTGGAGCAGGAGAATTGGTATTATATATGGAATTGCAAAGGGAATGCTTTATCTTCACGAGGATTCGAGGCTTAAAATCGTTCATCGAGACCTCAAGCCTTCTAATATATTGTTAGACAATGAGATGAATCCGAAGATTTCTGACTTTGGAATGGCAAGGATTTTTTCAAGCAATGAAGACGAAGCCAAAACTGCTCGAATAGTAGGAACGTGGTAAGTGCACTTTCACTTGGAATGTTTTTCTCATACTTGCCTATAAATATGAAAAACTTCAAACTAGTCTCATTACTATACAATTAAAGTCTTAAAAATATTCTTATTTGAGTTTCTAAAGATTTAAGTTCAAAAAATTTCAACTATCTCCTTCATTTTTTCTCTATCAAATGATTACTTAATCTTTTAATCCAAAATAGATCAGCATGTGAGGAGATCTCTCATATAATTTTAGACCGACTAATAATTAAATTAAAAGTTATGTTTGATATTGTAAAACTAAAAATGGATAGTCTTACACTAAACATATGAATTTGTATACTATTTTATTTACTTAAATCATCAAAAATTCCAAACTAATTCATTTGTGACTTTAATCCGTATTCATAAAAAACAGCACCTTTAGATTTCCTTCCATTTTAGCAAAAAATATATGATTGTACACAAAATTTATATCAATAGTTAGCGTTATTTATGTGTAAAATCACCCTAAATTTGCAAATAATTATTTTATCTAATTGGAAAAATTACATGATTCATCACTAGTTAAGATTTTACGTGCTGATTTTGTTACTCTATTTCATCTTAAATTTAAGTTGCATTATTAAGAGTTTTTATCTCAATTTATAATAATTTTCTATTTTTGTAATTATCATTTCTCCAAGTATGATTTTTTTTTTATTTAACCTTGATTCACTAATTTAGAGGTCGGAGGGTTACCTTTCTCTTCTCCTTTCTCTTCTTAATTTTTATTTTTTTTTTGCTCCCTTTTCTCTTCTCTCTTTCTCCTTGAACCTAGTTAGGCCAAGGTTGTATGCCTAGTTAGACTCTTCGTTGTTGTTCCTCTTCCTTCTTTCATCACATGCTCTTATCATTCTTAGCTTTATCCTAGATGGGCCTTTCGTAACCTTTCCCTTTTTTTTTCTTTCTCTCTCCCTCTTTCCTTTTCATTGGGCTTAGGTGGTTTGTTTTATCTTAACACAAATATGGGCTCTACTGGGCTGGTACATTTACTTTGGGCTTGGTGTGGACTTGTGTATTTGACCCAATCACAAAGAAATTTAGACAAGTCATTAACCCTCGATTTTCACATTAATCATTTCATATTACTAGCTTCAGCATTTCCAGCTTTAGAATGTCTCTTCCCCGTAATATGTTTGAACACCAAGGACTGACTTTTTGGCTAGAGTTTCCTGATGAACAATTGAACACATGATTAGCTCTTCGTGTCCTGAAAATTTACTTCTTCACTTCTATGAACAGTGGATACATGGCACCAGAATATGCAATGGATGGATTATATTCAACCAAATCTGATGTTTTTAGTTTTGGAGTTCTGTTGCTTGAGATCATAAGCGGGAGAAAGAAAGCTGGATACCACCAACCAAAATGTGCTCCGAGCCTCCTCGCATGTGTAAGTTTATCAGCTCAAATGCAACAAAAACTAACTTAAACTGAACAACTACTGTTGTTGAATGATGAAATTGTCAAGATATTGTTTTATTTGTGGGGTGAAACTCAAAATTATAAGTTATATTATTTTCTAAAACTTCTCTAAAGTGAAAGTTTTTTGAGTTTGAAAATTGTACAGACTCACGCTATTTTATGTTTGATTTTTCATCCTATAGAATAAGAATAATGAGATTTGAACTAGTGACTACTGAGTCAACAAATCTCTGATATCATATTAAAAAATTATTTTATCTAAAAATTTAACTTGTTAGTTGATATCTCAAAATATAAATTATATTATTTTCTAATATTTTTTTTATACTTTCTTGATGCTAAAGCAGACTTGGAAATTATGGAACGAAGGAAATAAAGCAGAGTTGATCGATCCAGTGCTGTCTGATTCATGCAATGCAGAAGAATTCTCACATTACATGCACATTGGTTTATTATGCGTTCAAGAAGATGCTAGCGACAGACCTACCATGTCATCTGTTGTCTTAATGCTAAAAAGCCATAATTCATTTCTCCCCCAACCTGAGCGGCCGGCTTTCGTCGGAAGATTCATGGACAACCTGGAGGCAACTGCTAGCAATTTCTCTGTCAATGAAATGACACTTTCTGATGTTGATCCACGCTGATGAAAAATTGCAGTAGCTTACTTTGATTGAAAGAGTTTTATTGGCTGGTGTAGCGAATGCAGTTATGTTTGAAAATGTAGTTAAATTTGGTTTTTAAAATATTTTTTATTTAGAAATGAATTAAAATGATATTTTTTTATTTTTTAAAAATTATTTTTTATATTAACAAATTAAAATAATTTTTAAAACGCAATGTTAAATATTTTCACTAATTAATAAACAAAGTTTGTTACAAGACAAGGTCCATAAAGATTAATAATGCAATAGTTATAATAAGACATCTAAAATATTAAATTTTATTTATTCATATCTTCACCTGCTGAAATACAATACACACAAAAAAATATTTAATTTTATCCATCCATATCTCCACCAATAATAAAATTATTAAAATCCTTTAAATAGAGAAAACTAGAGAGCCAAAGGATGGAGATAGAAAAACCATTCTCTGTAAAAAAAAATAGCAAAAATATAATAATAGAACAATAAATTAAATTAAATAAGAAATATTTATTTTCACCAAAATTCATTAATTTTTTTGAATTTATTAATTTGAACATGGATGACCTAAAAATATGTAATCTACATGAATCCATGAAAATTAGTCAAAAATACCCTTTGATGCCCTTAAACTTTAAACAAAAAATGATTTTTTCTCCGGCTAACATATTGAATGCTGTTACGAAGACCAGCCCCAGTGGGGTCGTTTGGACTGCAAAGACATTGAAAACAAGTTTTGGTACAGAGAACTTGAAAAACGTGAATATTCAACAAAAAACGAATCATTAAGTTGACTTCTCTATAAATCTAGGGGCTGAGACCGGGGGCAAATAGGGTCCTGGTTTTTTAATTTTTAATTTTATTTAGGGTTATATATATATATATATACAAGCAAAAAAATTAAGTTTTGAACTCTTTAAGAAATCAACGTACATTTTGTATCCTTAAAAAAATATTATTACTTGTCTTGGTAGCACAGTGGTCATTGTCTTAAGGTCAAATAACATTACAAGCTAACATTAGTTCATCACATAGGACCTTCCTGGAAACTACTCCCTTTAAAAATTCTGCATTAAATATACACTATAGTTTTGTTGACCACTTCAAGTCACTTCCTTTCTGTATTTTTATTTTTATTTTTATTTTATAGGCATACAAATCCTTGCAAAAAAATTTACAAACTGAATTTCTTTCTTTTTGTAGGATGATATTGTGGTTAATATATATTAAAATTATTTTTAATGCCAGTATATTAAAAAAATTATTTAATTTTTTTAAAAATATCTCACAATCATAACATTTGACATTTTTACATCCAAGATGAATCTTTGAATTACTTTTTTTTAGCTACTTTCCAAGATGACATTTCAAGCCTTATCTTCCAAGAAATTGCTCGTTAACTGAGCTGATGAAGCCCCGTCATTGGATGCTTCGTATAAACATGATCCCAACTTCAAATAGGAGATGAGCCCTGATCTTTTAGCATCTAAGCACTCAACAGACAGGAAATGGCTCATCGTCTTCCCAGTTCTGAAAAAACAATTCAACTGCTTTGGCTGTGGTTTTTCATTAGTAACCTTCTTGATCTTGCTCATGCCGATCCTCCTTACAGTGCTTGCTCAAACAATTCAGCCAACAGCCAGTTTAAAAACAATCTCGAGAACCTCATGCCCTATCTTCGTTCAAATGCATCAGTTTCAAAACTTTACAGTACCTCTACTGGAAATGACCTTGACAGAATCTATGCTCAATATATGTGCCTCAACTATGTGACAAATGATGGCTGCAGAACTTGCATAGCGACCGCATCAGAGGTTATCATGCAGCTTTGTCCAGAAGACAAGGAAGCTGTCGTGTGGGAGGAAATATGCCAACTGCGCTACTCGAATCAAAGTTTCTTAGGCCACCTGGATGTCTCAGGAAACATTGCCCTAGATAATAAAAAAGATTTTGAGAATCCAGAGCAGTTCAGATTGGTGGTCAATGAAACTTTGAATGACCTCACTAAGCAGGTAGCTTTTGATGCTTCGACAAATATGTATGCTACTAGAAAAGCAGCCTTCACCAATACAGACACACTTTATGCCTTAATGCAATGCTCAACAGACTTATCTCCAGGTGATTGTGACACGTGCCTTCGGGTTGCCATGGCAAATATTTCGAGTTGCTGTAGTGCTTCCCGTGGGGGGCGGGTTCTTAGCCGCAGCTGCTACTTAAGGTACGAGCTATACGCCTGGTATGAAGGTGCAAACGAAACTTCACAAAGTCCTCCTGTTCCAGGAAAAAGTAAGTGTTTTGTATGCTGTCAATTACAGCACCAAAATATCGCTTTTATACTTTTGTGTTTACTGAAACATTAAAAATAATTTTTCCCAAAATGAATGAAGGCAACCGAAGAACAATATGGATTATTATCATCCTGACAGTTGCAGCAGCACTTCTTGTGGTGGGCATCTTAGGCTACCTTATCTACTGTCACGCGATGAGAAATGGAAGAAAAAAATGTAAGAAGGCTTCTATAGAAATCACTAACATTTTTTTTTCTTGGTTTTCTTCCTAGCACCAGTTGACATCATAAACTTTTCTATACAGGGGAAAGACAGAATACAAGAATAGATAGAAATTGTCGTGGAATCGGTCACCCAAACCACGACGATTACCAGCTCAAAAATTTTCATAGAGATGGCGTTAATGATGGGGAATCTGCATTTATGGATTTAGAAACTATAAATGCAGCTACTGGTAACTTTTCTGAATCAAATTTGCTCGGAGAAGGTGGTTTTGGCCCTGTTTATAAGGTAAATGAAATTTATCTTCTAGATTTCCAAGCTCAAAAATGTAAATTTCGTAGTGTAGAGAAGATATAAACAGACGTTTCACTATTTTCTTGATTTGTATTTTTGAAGGGAAAACTGAGTGATGGAAAGGAAATTGCAGTGAAGAGACTTTCCGCTATCTCTGAGCAAGGCACAAATGAGTTTTCCAATGAAGCTATGCTAATCATGAAACTTCAGCACAAAAATCTTGTCAAGCTTCTCGGCCTTTGTGTAGCTGGAGATGAAAAGCTTCTGGTCTATGAATTCATGCCTAACAGAAGTCTAGATGTTTTCCTCTTTGGTTAGTTTCTTCAATGACTTTCACACTTTTTGATACAAATTCCTCTCATGGATCTTTAGATAAAAGTTTTCAATTCGTTTCAACTACTGAGTATTAATTTAGAAATTCATTCACACGGATTTTGATTTGCTTGCAGATAAAAAGGAACGTGCACAGCTCAATTGGCGAACACGAATTGGAATCATAAATGGAATTGCGAAGGGCACTCTTTATCTCCATGAGGATTCTAGGCATAGAATTATCCATCGAGACCTGAAAGCCAGCAATGTGTTGTTGGACAGGGATATGAACCCAAAAATTTCAGACTTTGGTATGGCAAGGATGTTTGCAGGCAGTGAAGGCGAAGCCAATACTGCTAGGATAGTTGGAACATAGTAAGTGCAGTCTCACTTGCGAAAGTCTTTCTTCAAACTTATATTAAATTCAAAAAATTTACAACAGTTTCAATTAGTAATATTTCCTTACAAGGGCTTCAATTAATTTGTATTCGTAGATAATGTCAAGAAATTTAGTGACAGTAGAACACATGGGGTTTGCTTGATATTTATGCTATTGTTTTCAAGTATTACCCATCCTAACTGAACTTTTTTTTTTCAATTTTGGAATAGTGGATACATGGCACCAGAGTATGCAATGGAAGGATTATACTCAACCAAGTCTGATGTTTTTAGTTTTGGTGTTCTTTTGCTTGAGATCATAACTGGAAGAAAGAATTCTGATGTCCTCAAATCAAAACGTGCTCCGAAACTCCTAGCTTATGTAAGTAAATAAGTCATAAAAGTCACGTAAATCACATATTTGACACTGTTTAATTTATTTATTACACCTCTAAATGATGATGGATCAGGCATGGGAATTATGGAACGAAGGAAAAGAGTTAGAGTTGATAGATCCACTGCTGGCTGATTCATGCTGCTCAGATGAGTTTTCGCGATACATGAATATCGGTTTGCTGTGCGTTCAAGAAGATCCTTGTGAAAGGCCTACCATGTCATCGGTAGTTTCAATGCTGAAAAGTGAAAGTTCAAATCTTTCCCAACCTGATCGGCCAGCATTTTCTTTGGGGAGACTCCCAGACTTCGAGGCTAATGCTAGCAATTGTTCTGTCGGTGTTTTAACAATTTCAGGTATTTCGCCCCGTTGATGAAGCTGATCCCCGAGGTGTGACCATTTCTGATATTCACCGAAGCTAGTCCCTCTTTGTACAGTGTGGGGTTGGGTACTTTCCGAGTTTTATTTTCCTGTAACGCATATTGCACAAGCAATACTTGTAGTGGACTATCCCTCACCATAACATCTCTACGTTTATTAATCTCGCTGGTGGATAAGATTGAAAGGAAAAGGGGTTAAACTACCAGGTGAAGCAGAAATTTTAAATAGATATAATTGCAAAGATTGTTCATAAGATATATATATGCTGTAAAAGTCAACCCGAAATTGTCCTTTCACGCTGCAGAAAGGCAGCCTTCACTCTCTTCATTGTTTTAATTATAACAAATAGTGGATTAGTATGCCGTTTATGGAAATTAGAAACCAGGGACATTGAGCTTTCTTTAAATATAAAATTCAAACCAAAAGCAATTCATTATCGGTGCAGAATTGAGGCCCAAAACAGATCCTCTGCCGAGAACCTACTCTACAACTTCCAAGTCTGATGCATGCTTCCTTATGAATCATAAAAAGGCTTCCCCTGACTAGTTCATGATCACCCGCAACCTATGGGCATCAAAGTCAAGATTTTGGATTGTTAAGATTTTCGTTAATTGAACAGCCTTTGACCATCTATTGCACTGCACATGTGAAGCCTCAAAATGGCTTAGCTTGAACTAGATAATTGAGCAGCATTGTTATTACAGTTCGGTCAAGTTTTTTTTTCTACCAATAAAAATTAAATTAATTTAAAAATAGAGTCGATATAACTCAATTTACTTTACTATTCAGATAACAATATATTAAATTGACATGGATCGACCCGACTTAACAAGTCAAATCCACAACTCAAATTATGAGACTATAACAACCTCGTAGAAAACAAATCAAAATAGATTGTGAAATCTAATTCTCAATTAATTTAATATTGAATTATCAAATTAAAAAAAATCAAGTAAAAAAATACCTAAAAAATCTCTAAGTTAACTTATCAAATCCATAACTTGAATCACAAGAGCGAGATAATCACATGGAAAAGAAATTGAAACAAATTACAAATTTCAATCCCTAATCAGCTCGGTGTTAAAGGATAAAATTAAAAAATATATATTACTAAAAAATATAAGAAACAACCGAAGTTAATCCACTAAACCTATGATATGAGTCATATATTGAGATAACTTCAAAAAACAAAACATACAAAAAAATAACTTGAGTTAACCGAGGTCAATTGAGTTAACGCGACAAACTTTTAATTTATGTTATGAAAATATGATAATTAAACAAATTCCAAATCCAACATTGAAAATAAAATTTAATATATATATATATATATATATTATTCAAATGAATAATATTTTATGAATAGAATTACAACGAAACCCTTTATTAGTTTACTTTGTAGTTAATTTCCATCTTCCAACTTATCCATAAAGCAAGTTCTGCGCTGGTCACTTGATTTGAAAAAAACCATTGAATAAAATAGCATTTATGACATTGAATAATACTATTAAAAAATTGAGAATTCAAATCAAGGATCAAGTCAACGTTCAAGAAAGAATTTTTAAGCAATTTTTTCTTGCAAGTCAACGTAAAAAATTGAATACAATGTCTTTACGCTGTAAAGAAGTCAGCAACCTTCTCTTGGAATTTCATGGGTAGTCACTTCGCAAATGTTACATATACCGACCATGTATTTTCTCAATCAAATTTATCAATTATGACCAGGAATAAGTTGCTCTGTCAAATAACGACGAGCCATTTCGTGTTACATGTGTATGTAATTGATAATTAAGAGCATTTTTCATAAATTATTTGAATGAATGAAGAAACAAAAACCTAAAAATAAAAATTGTGAGTTTTAAACTTGTGATCATTTAATCTTTAATTTTAATATATATTATCTGCAAACACAAAAAATAAAAAGGGAAAAATCCTCAACCGTATTATTATTCTTAGTGCATCCAATCCTTGCAGCACATGAGCTCGAATGCTGAAATGTTATGGTGCACACATACTATGAATGGACAATTGCCCGATTCAGAAGCAGTACCACACCACTCAGCAAGATCTAGGGAAAGGCCCCATTTATTTAACTTAGAGTATACCAATACAAGCCATACCCCCCATGCATTTGAACCTAGCAAATAGCACATGAGCTTAAAACAACCCAAATTCATATTTTAATATTGGGATTTTTTTTATATAATCTATATTTGTAAGAGATTTGTAACTCGTTGAATAGATAAATAACTTATTTTTTATAAATTAGGAAAATCAGAATATTAAACTAAAATATAAAAAAAACGACATAAAATTTAAACATAAAAAGAAAAAATAACAAAATGGGCTCAAAGAAAATCTTCAAACCTAATGAAAGACTAGTCCGACTTTGGCCGGATATGTTTAGCCAATTCCCTACAGAAATAAAAATAAGTTTGTCTTAACTAAATTGAAATAAGATTTAATATTAAAAATTATAAAAAAAATTCTGTCAAACTAGGGTGAATTCTTTTATTAAATTTAGTTATATTTCATTTACCTATAAACAAATATTTCATTTATCTATGAGCAAGTGTAGTAAACTTTCTACAGAAAGAGCTTCTTTGACTTTGATGATGTTGTTATTTTTTAATTAAGTAATGGGCTTTAGCCGATTTGTATTGCAAAGTTAATTCGAACTGTATTTTGGGCTTCATCATAAAAAAGGAGAGGGGGCTGAGTAGCATTACAATATGTGAAGAATGGATCTCTACCGCTGTGCGTCCATCTGCTCGAATAAAGATGGGTACCGAGGCATCAAGGACTACGCCACACGCTTGTTCTACTTTTTCTTCTGACGCATCTTAGTATATATATTTTTTATTATTAACATGAATATCCAAATCAATTTAATGCATTCTGATTAAATTGAATAAATTTAAAATTAATAATTATATAAATTTTCAATGATTATTATAATAATTATTTAATTCTAAATTCTTACCAACTAATATTTTGGAGTTAATAGTAGTAAAAATGCCCAAAATATTTTTAATGATGAATTGTTATATTGTTTTGACTGATTCTTCTTGCAAGTTCAAACGTTTATGCAAGCACTATATTTTCTATTACATGGTCGATAATACAAGGATGTGTCCTTGACATTTATTAAATATTTCATCAGCAACTTTTAAGATGAATATTATTCTCATGGGCATCAGTGTTTTTACTAATTAGTTTCCATGCAACTTTTAAGATGAATTGAAACGTGACGAAGGCTAACCCAATAGAACCTAGAGATCTTTGATGTGCACCAGGATAGAGCTTTGCAATTTACATAGCGTAGGCGGAGGGTTAAGCTTTATTTCCATCTATGATATGAAATGGTGAAAGAAAATAAATGGGGAAAAGAACGAGGTGTTATGGAAGTGAAAAGCAGACAAATAAGTATATTTAAAAAACATTATCGGAGTGTGCTTGGTACGTAATGCATTTGGACTCCGTTTAGAAGTGCTTTTGGAAATGTGTGGGGGTGTCAAAAGTATAAATTAATGTTATTTTTTAAAATTCTTTTGATATTTTGTTATCAAATCAATAGAAGCCGCGCCTTTTCAACCCAATCCTACCTTTTCGAAAGCACTTCCACAACTATAAAAAAAGAATAGGAACCTTCTGTAACTTACCTTCGCTAGTTAATTAGGTCGTCATTTTAAGTCTGTATCCAAACAAAAGATACGTGAAAGAAATTGTCTGTAAATACGTGCAAAGTTAATGTAGAATATCATGGAACTTAAATTCCAAAAAAAAAAGATAAAAAATTCAGAACACGATTTAATTGACTTGGCTACGTAATGGATTTCAGTTTTGCTTACATAGACTGGCCCCAGTTAGCTCGGCTACCAGTATGAGAAAGCATGGACATCAAAGACTTTGGAAAGCAGTGAATGTGAATCGCGAAACAAAAGTTTCTAGTGAAACCAAAATTGATATTTAAAAAGTTAGTGATAGTTTGTTTGCTTATGAATCTGTCTGTCTATGTGGCACAAGTGTTACAGCTGGTGTTTCGGGCGAAGCATTATTAACTAATATTTACAAAGCCAGGACCTTCCAGGAGACCGTAAGTATCCATTTGTCTACACGTTTGTCTGTGTTTCAAGCCAAAAAATATCATTTTTTAAACCGCAGCTTTCACCGATTAATCATCCAATGTTGTTTTGTTGATCATAACAATTCCCTTTTCTCTGTATTTGTTTTTACACACACAATTGTTCGTAAGGAAAAGGTAAGGGAAAATGGTGGATTAAGATCCCACATCGTTTGGAAAAACACGACTGTGCCCCTAACCCATAGCAACTTTCATTGCCATGGCTCATTATCACATTTAGCAAATATTTGATCTCCATTTTTCTACATGCAGTGATTCTTCCCAGAAAGTGCCCCTTCATTCAGCAGATGGAAGCCTCTCATTGATTGCTTCGTATATGTTTGATCATAGCAAGTACAATTTTAAATAAATGATCATTTGTATCCAAGTACACAAAAGACTGATGGGTAAAAAAATTTCTGGTTCTGCTAAATCCATTCAATTGTTGCTTTTTCTGTGTTTTTCCCTTTCCAACTTTCTTGATCTTGCTTACGCTGATCCTCCCTACAAAAGTTGCTCAAACAATTCTAGCTATTCAGACCAAGGTTGTCAATACCGTTCCGATCGCTGTTCCCGTCGCCGTTCCGGTTTTTCTATTAGAACGGAACGTTTTGGTTTCGGAGCGTTTCAACGTGCCGTTTCGGGTTGTACTGTTCATATATATATATATATGAAAAAAATTAAAATATGGATGATCCCTTGCTACGATGTATTTTTGAGTTTATGAATTGATGCATTATAAGTTAACAATGACTTCTTTTCCCTGAGTGAAGGAAACCGAAGAATATGGATGATCATCATCCTTACAGTTGCTGGAGCGCTTCTAGTTGTAGTCATCTTAGGCTCCTTCATCTACTGTCTCGTGAAGCGAAATGGAATTCAAAAATGTAAGAACGCTTCTATTAGAAATCATTAACATTTCCTTTTTGTTTTTCTTTTTGACACCAGTTGACATGAAGAATCTTGTCATACAGGGAAGAAAGAAAATAGTAGACAAATTGATATAGGTCACGGGATTGGTCGCCCAAGCCGCACCGATTTCCAGCTCCAAAGTTTTCATAGGGATGGCCTTGATGTTCAAGAATCTTCATTCATGGATTTTGCATCCATAGGCGATGCTACTAATAACTTTTCTAACTCAAATTTTATTGGAAAAGGTGGTTTTGGCCCTGTTTACAAGGTTTAAAAAAGTGCACTTTGTTGATGTCCAGCAGGCTCAAGTTTACAGTACATAGTAGTCCAGAAAAGAAATAATTAACAGAGGTTTCACTCACTGATATTTTTGAAGGGCATATTGAGCGATGGAAAGGAAGTAGCAGTAAAGAGACTTTCACCTTGGTCTGAGCAAGGCATAAAGGAGTTTACGAATGAGGTTCAGGTAATCATGAAACTGCAGCATAAAAATCTTGTTAAACTGCATGGTATTTGTGTCGATGGAGAGGAAAAGCTTCTGGTGTATGAATTCATGCCTAACAGCAGCCTCGATGTTTTACTTTTTGGTTAGTTTTCTTTATTGTTTTTGATCACAAAATTCCGTCCTTGGATATTCAGATACAATTAGCTGAATTTGTTTTTTAATTACTGAATATTAATCTCGAACATTCATTTCCACCGCTTTCGATTTGATTGTAGATCCCAAGAAACGTGCACAGCTCAATTGGCAAACGCGAATAGGAATAATAAATGGAATTGCAAAAGGAACTCTGTATCTACACGAGGATTCTAGGCATAGAATCATTCATCGAGACCTGAAAGCTAGCAATGTGTTGTTGGACAAGGATATGAACCCCAAAATTTCTGACTTTGGAATGGCAAGGATGTTTGCAGGCAGCGAAGTCGAAGCTAATACTGCTAGGATAGCTGGAACATAGTAAGTTAAACCGCACTTGTCAAATTATTTGCTCAAAAGTATTTCATTGTAAGAAATTTAATCTTTTGTTTCCTTCTGTGGAATAGTGGATACATGGCACCAGAGTATGCAATGGAAGGACTGTACTCCACCAAATCTGATGTTTTCAGTTTTGGAGTTCTTCTACTTGAGATCATAACTGGAAAAAGGAATTCTGGATTCAAATCAAAACATGCTTCCAGCCTCCTAGCTTATGTGAGTCTATCAGGCGTAAATACACATAAATCTATTACCTTATTATGATACTGAAATCTCAATGTTTTGCTGATTAATTACACCTCCAAATGATGACTCAGGCATGGTCATTATGGAACGAGGGAGATGAACTAGAGTTGATAGATTCTTTGTTGGCTGATTCGTGCTGTTCAGATGAATTCTCGCGATACATGCATGTTGGTTTATTATGTGTTCAAGAAGATTTTGGTGGAAGGCCCACAATGTCATCTGTTGTCTCGATGCTGAAAAATGGAAGCTCAACACTTCCCAAGCCTGAACGGCCGGGATTTTTTGCATGGACATTCACAGGCCACCATAAAGCTAATGCTAGCAAGTGCTCTGTCAATGGCTTAACAATTTCAGATATTTTGCCCCGATGATGAAGCTGACACAGAGTTAACAATTTCTTATATGAACTGAAGCGCTCAAGTTTGTAAGAAAAGATTCCGGTGATCGCTATAACCTGAACATTTAAACAAGGACAACTGGCAATGTTACCTCTTGTTCTCTCAAAAACTATTTATTATAGAAATTGTAGTATTTGTTTTTTCTTTTCATAGAAACAAAAATAAGAAAGTTGTGCTCTCAAAAACAATGTTATTTTGAACACAACTAATAAAAATCATTTGAGCTCACTCTGCTATGTCTGATCCAGGTTTGATTAGGTCGATTAGGTAAATAGGTTTTCCTATCAAGTCACTTCGGTTTTGACAAAATCAACACCCATAATATTATAAAAAAAAAAAAAAACCCATGCTACAGATCAATGGGTTCCTAAACTGAACCAGACTGAATTTAATAGTTATGCCATGGAGTTAATTATAAATTAGTCTTCGCAACTCATTAAATTAAATAATCAGACCTTATTCTATAATAAATAATTTAATAATTTAGAGTACCACAGCTTCTTTATCGCTCTAAATATTTGTTAAAATATAATTTGAATCTTCTGTATGGATTAGATTAACCTTCTTCTTTTCGGCCGTTCTGGATAAGTTCAAGCTAAATACAGCCAGGGATAAAGCATTTATCATTAAGCACAGCTTTGGTCGGTTAATATGGGGATTAATTAAAAACAAGTCTTCGGATAAAGATATGAAATCAAATAATCCTACTAAGTGACCGATGGGCACCGTGGTCAAACCGCTGTTTTGTTGAAATTCATTTTTTATTTTATTTTAAATGAATATATTTTAGTATTTTTAGATTATTTTGATATGCTGATATTAAAAATTGATTTTAAAAAAAAAAACATCATTTTGATGTATTTCGGTATGAAAAACACTTTAAAAAACTACCGCAACCGCTCTCCCAAACAGCCCTAAGAATTGAAAAATCAAAGGTGAGGTCAAAGTTCAAGAAAGAATTGTTCATCAAATAAATAAATAAATAAATAAAAAGTCCTAGAAAACGTGCAAGAACTTTTAATAAAACACCCTTTTCAATATTGAAATTAAGAATAGGGTCTCATCCAATAGTTTTATTCTTCAAAGTCATTTCGTATCAGATTTTGAGATTCGAAAGTTATTTAAATAATTAATCTTCTACACGTCAATCACTTACCACGAGGTCACTGGTCGCAATCCAAGTGCTGTAAGAAAAGTCAGCGCTCTTAACCTCGAATCTCTGCTAAATCTTCAGCTTTGGTGCTATACTGCTAGACACTCTTGACACGTGTTTGTACCATACATTCCTGCAATCAAGATTTCCACTCAATTATTTTCCAACCTATCTATAAAAATATTGAGGCCTTAAAACTAGATAATAGCAAATTGACAGGCATGGAGGGAGAGAAATGGAATTTGCGGAACCTATGTTGATGGGAAGGAGCCCAGCAATAGAGATTGTGAGTTGCATAAACATTGGGCTGTTATGTGTGCAGGAGGATCCAGCAGACAGCCCACAATGTCATTTGTGGTTTTAGCATTGAAAAGTGAACCAATGGCTCTTCCTCTACCAAAACAACCTCCATTTTTTCTAGATTTTTAGATCATTTTTATGTGCTGATATCAAAAATAATTTTTAAAAAATAAAAAATATATTATTTTCATGTATTTTTGAACAAAAACAACTTCAACCACATTCTCAAACAAACGTTTAGTTTATGTGGCAATTAGCATGGTTTCCGAAGAGCTTATTTTTTATTAATGTCTCATAATTGTTAATGGAAGACTTTCAATTTTGTATAATAACAATATAACTGAGAAAAAGGGGAAAAATCATAAAAGCAATGAAATTCATTACCATTAATTGATACTTTAACTCCTTTAATCCTTTGTCAAGGGCTAGGCTTTTGTTCAAGCCCTTTTTTTTTTTTTTTTGTATGGGCTTATTTCCTAAATGCAATTTATTATTTTTATTTTTATTTTCTTTTTATGGATTACAGATTATGTTTCTTATTTATCCATACTAAATTCAATTATGACATTTTTAGGATTATAAATTGTTGGATAATTTATTTAATACAAGGTAAATCTTATCTAGTAATTCTGAAGATATAGATTGAAAACATAGCTAGCTATAACATTTAATAAGATGATTCAGTTAGCATTATTATATCCTTCAAATATAGTGAAATATTTTTTTATATAATTTACTATTGCACATTGTCCTTTTTCAAATATCTCATTTAATGAATTATTGTATTTCAATATTAGAATTATGTTTACTAATAAACCTTTTTAGTACCCTAATAGTAACAGTGATATTAGGTCTTGTATAATTAGTAATATATATAAGACTTTCAATAAAACTAGAGTATTCTTTTTTATAGCAAACATCGTTGCCAAGTCATGTCACATTAGTCTTCTTTGATTCATTAGTATTATGAAGAAATTTTAGTTATGTTATTGAGAAAAAAAAGATTTTGTTTTGGTTTTTTTACCCTTTTCTAAAATAATTATTGTGGTTTATTTCAAAATATTTCAATTGTTACATGTAAAAAATTGGTCAATTCAACTATTTTTTGCTCAATTTATCATGGAGTTAAAATCTTTGAGTATGAGTCAAAGAAATGGCCCTTAGCATTTGTTTTCCATATAAAAGACAAGCCAAGTATAAAAATCATTTTTAATTTTTGATAGATTAAATATCTTTCATAAAGAGTCAATGTAAAATGCAATGATTTTCCCCCTTTGAAATCCCCAACAAAAAGTCATATTATTTCTTCTTAATAATTAAATGGATCATAGTTACTACCTATATCTGTAACAATTAGACACCATAAATAAGAGCTAAGAAATAAATTGACAAACCTATGGAAAAACATCAAGTAAAAACATCAAGATTTCTTATGGGAAAAACATTGCTATGATAGGAATAAAGATATCAAACTAGAAAGATAAATGGAAATTCCAATCTAAAAGCCTCAATAAAAGAAGTATAATTTCCAAATATAAATTATTTATTTTCGAGACTCTATTATTAATTCTATTCATACATGTTTTTATCACCAAGTCATACTAGATTTAGATGTATCTTATTAAAAATTAAAGACTGACCAAAAAAAAATTATTTTATGTTTTTTTTTTCTAAAGAAACTTTCATGAACTTGCACTATTATGATGTGAATATTTCAAAGCAACTAATTAGATATGAGAGTTAAATAATAGGATCCCCTTATGATTCCCTATCTACACATATATAGCTATATGGACTTTGCATTTATTTAAGGTATTTTCCTCATTCTTTGAATCATTTTCAAATAACTTGTTTACTCATATATCATATTTATATTTACACTTGTATAAGAACCCTTTCTTTCATGTTTAAAAGAATCCACAAGTTATACTATTAATATATACTAAAATGGGTATTTTAAATGTAGTGTTACTATTGTGTATCATCTCATAGATCAATATGGATTAGAACAATGTTATTTTACAGGTTTTCATTTAGTTCTTGAATATTTAATTTTGTATGATTTAGCATTTCGAGCCTAAATTAGCACCTAATTGAATTTGTTTTTAGAGAGAGAGTTGAATTAGAAGACATAAGACTAAAATAAAAATTACAGGTAACATAAATTGTGGCTTTACAAATTATTTGAAAATTATATTTTTGTCCCTTATATTTTTTTTATCCCTTTAATTTCGGAAATTATATTTTGGCGCAAAACCTTATTTTCCTTATTCTCAACTTATTTTTAATGGGAGGAGAAAAAGGAGTCAATGATTTATAATGAAGAAAGAGTTGTACTTTTTCTTAGGAACAATTTCAATCAAAACATGATAAAATTGATGTCAACGAATTTCACTAGGTGAAAGGATTTTCATAGTGGTTGTGTTAAGGTCTTAATATAGCCTAAGAAACTAGATCTAAGTCAAGGATATAATATTTTTCCTAGTTCAATTTTCTTCTTCTAGATTTATAAAATTGATAGGCTAATTTCTTGGTATTTTATGATTTAATCGGTTGAAAAATAGGTTCCTGGATAAAAACACGTGTAGGCTTGATTTCTGAGCCTCAACAGTGATGACCGAAATCTTTGATTGCAAATGACAACTCATCTATCATAACAGGTGACATGTGGTTTGCTTTTTGAAAAAAAAAAAATCAATTGTCTTTTATAGAAAAATAAAAAGTAAACTCTGATGCGTTCTTAAAAGTATATAATTCAATAATATGATCTTTGTTCTTAAAAAATAAACCAGACAACTATGTTTATATAAATTCTAAAACTAAAATCCATGTAGAAAAAAGATTCTCTATAAAAAATTATATAGCTAATAGAATCCAACTACTATTTGACTTCCTCAACTAAACAAGTCCTTGTTCATCTAATAATATATGAATATTATAATAAAAATAATTGTACCATAGAGTTATAAAGTAATATCATGCATTAGATAAATTTATCTCCTTGAACAGCACGATACATTAACTTAATGAAATATTAATTTTTAAGATACACGGCTTTAGAACGACTAAGCATCAATTTATAAAGATGACTTTGACCGATGTATATTCTAAAAGTGTAAATGACCACTTGTCTTTTTTTAAGAGTGATTTGCTCTCTATTTTTTCATATTGAACAATGTGATGTATTAACTTAATCATACATTAATCTTTATGATACATGACTTCGGTCCAGAACTCATGAACCCAGATAATCAAATCAATTATAATTATGAAATTATTGATTGGCATCCATATATACATACGCAGCTTGTGATAACCTCTCTGCATCAAATACGCTTGGGCAAGGTGGTTCAGAATACACACAGTCACTTATTTACACTGGTAGAAGGAAAATCATTAATTGATTTACCTTAAAATACTGAATTAGGCAATGAGAAGCGAAAGATAGCATTTTTATTTACCAAAAGCTTTTACAACCTTTTAAATATATAAATAAATAATAGGAATAAAAATACAAACTTTAAAGAATACTACCTTTGACAAAATTTTAACAGCGTATAATGATCATGCAAACAATTAATAGAAAGTTGCTAAAGTCATCATTCGTACCGTGTTTCCCCTTTATTAATGCCTACATTTAAAAAATAATCTCAAAATAAGCATAGCCACCCATCAAAATCCCCAAGGAAAGAGGATAATACCCTTAATACAATTTTAATGCATCTTGTTTCTCTTATTTCTCGGACAGCGTCATATGCGTTAATAACCAATAAGTGGATTTTGAGGTGTGTAGGGCTTATTTTTTAAAATGTTTTTTATTTAAAAATATATTAAAAATATATATATTATTTTTAAAAATATTTTAATATCAACCCAAGAAAATAATTTAAAAATATCAAAATATTTTAATTTAAAATAATAAAAAAATTTCAAATTTTATAATCTAATTTATATATATATATATATATAGATAAATAGATAGATAGATAGATAGACTAGAGACTCTCTCTATATAATCTAATTTATATACCTCCACTACTATAGTCTAATAAACTTTAAATTTTAATTATCACTTAATTTAAAATTCACATGACATGTTCAAAAATAATTCTAACAGTTAATCTATATATTGGAAAACCAGTCTAGGGATACCACGAAAAACAAATCGCCAATGAGAGTGAAGTGCTAAAAAAGATGTGGATTAAAAAATAATTATTGTCTTCATAAATCCTATTTCCAAATTATATTCCCATAATAAAAAAGACAAACAACTTCTCACCGTGAAGATCATAGATACCCTTATCCCACGCCAAAGCACTTAAAGTTCAAATTAGAAAAAATCAACTTTGTGAATTTCTTGCCACCATGAGATGGTTTGTTTTTGGGTTTTAATCAAATTAGAAAAACTATTATTAGTTTATTTATTTTAAAACATATATTAATATATCCATAATGGTACTCTTGTTAGTTAATTCCTGGTTTTTGGTTTAGATAAAGTGACCCAACACTACAAAATGAGCCATCATTGCAAGTATAGATGTTAAACTCTATTAAAAAAACTTGTGATGCAGAATACTTTTGGGATTGGGTTGATTCGACCACATCGACTAGACAAGCGTAACGAAATTTCTTTATTTCTCTTAAAACAATGAAGCACCAACACCCCCAGTAACTTAAGTCGTTGTCTGAATCACATTTCGGGCCGATCTGACAGCTATGGTTGCAAGTGCCAACTCGATCTCTCGTAGAAAAAAAAACAGGTTATAGAAATTTCAAGGAAACAAGAACAACACGGCAAAGGAGATCATGATGACGACTCCCTGTTGACTTGTATTATCTGTAACGCGGTATGAAGAAAGACTATGTGGCCTTTAGCACTTCAGTTGCCATCCAAGTCTCTATTAATGCCAATTGGTCTAACAATGTTTCGAGAAATTTGACCCTTCAACGTCTTCTCCATTACAATCAATGAGCCGTTACTGTTTTCATTGGCTTCAGTCTGCATTTTGGGCTAAAGCTTTTCCCTCTCTGTCCACTTAACCTTGATATTTCCCATATGCGATCAGCAAGCAAGATCACTTGATCACGAAAACAATGGTCTCTCTCAAATTCTCCATTATCCTACTCTCCTTGCTCAGCCTTGCTATTATCACTCAAGCACAGGATCCCACTTTCCTATACAATAATTGCCCAAACGCAACCACCTACACAAGGAACAGCACTTACCAGGCTAATTTAAATCTCGTCCTGTCTTCACTTTCTTCAAACGCAACCCGCAGCAACATCAGTGGATTCTACAACGTCTCTGCGGGGCAGGCTCCTGATGTACTCTATGGCATGTTTCTTTGCCGCGGTGATGTTAACAACAGTGTTTGCCAGAGTTGTGTCAACTTTGCTACCAAAGACGTGCTCGAAAGGTGCCCAATCGAGAAAGTAGCTATGATATGGTATGATGAGTGCGCATTGCGTTACTCAAACAGAAACATCTTCTCTACTGTGGACCAAGACTTCACCCTGTTCATGATGAGTCCGAACAATGTCACAGTCCAACCTGATCGTTTTGACCAGCTAGTAGCAAACACCTTATATATGGCAGCTCGGGCTGCATCTGCTGGTTCAGGTGCTAAGAAGTTTGCAGTTCAACAAGCGGACTATACCTTGATCCAAAATTTATACACTCTTGTGCAGTGTACACCGGATCTATCCACTTTAGATTGTAGGAGTTGTCTTGATGGAGTTATTTCAAAATTAGGCAATTGCTGTAACCGAAAGCAAGGGGGAAGAGTCATATTTGCAAGTTGTAATTTTCGGTATGAGCTTTATGAATTTTATAATGCAACGGCAGCAGTGGAGGCTGTACCGGCTCCTCCGCCTGTGACTCCATCTCCTCCTCCAGCTTCAGGTTCAAAGACAAGTGGCAAAGGTAAAGTCGATAATGCCCTATTTAATTGTTTTGTCGTTATATGATCTCCAAAGTCATGATTTTAATTGCTTGAAGAGAGAAATATAATAACATAGAGAAAAATTATATGAAAAATACTATTTAGTAATAATAATTTAAATACCATAAGATTTTTCCATAAAACGTGGGGTATTTTTTAACCGATAGAAGATTATTGTATGCCCTATGTATTTAATTAATTGAAAAAAAATAAAATTAATTTTATAATCAATTAAAAAGAAATTATTTTATTTCAATTATAAAAGCAGCAATTTATAATCCTAAAATTTATAAATATTGCATGCTCGTTTAATATTTTATATTATTTTGTATGCATATCTATTATATATATGCGTAGGATGTATTTTGCTATTTAACCTAATATTTAGATTTAATTATTAATCAAGTTTAAGTTATTTTCACTTGATTAGATTTTTTAATATATATATATATATATATTATTTATCAAATAATTTTGAATTATATGACTGAAAATAAAACTTCACATCTTACACATTGCTCAATAATTTTATTTAGTTTAAAATTATTTATAATCAAATGACTAAAAGTTTATGCATTGTTATATTCTCATATAGGATAAATTAGAAAAAAGTATTTTACAAGTTAACGCAAAAGGATTATACAATCATATTTTATGATGCATGGTAAAAAATATAAACATTTTATAATGTATATATTATTACCTTGTAATTGAAGAATATCTTTTTTCTATCTCCTCCTAAAATATATCATCTAGTGGGAACTAGTTAAATTGCCCACACTATGCTGCGGACTGAGTAAATAATTTTTATAATTATTGGGATTGAAATAATTAATAGATTTTGCTAGTTTTAAAATAAAATATAAAATCTATATATTCAAGGTTTGATATAATAAAACACATCAACACACCTTATTATAACAATAACAACATTAAAATTTTAATATCTAAAAATATCATTACTATCACTGCTAAATCAACAAAAATTATTCAACAACCCTGAGGAAAAAAAACTAAAAAACAATACCAAAAGAGAAAGCAAGAAAAAAAAAACTACAATTATTATTATTATTGTGTTAATAATAAAAAAAATTAAATCAAAGAATAAAAAAAGCCTAAAAACTTTAACAAAAGAGAAAACAAAAAATAAAACATAAATAAGAAATATAAATTTTTAAATAATCATAAACACAAACTAAAATTTAAAAACAAAAATTTTCAAAAAAAAAAACTACCTCAACAAAATAAAAAATAATAAAAATTATTAAATTACCCCTTGAAAAAAAAAACTCAACAACATTAACAAAAGAGTAAGCAAGAAAAGAACTAAAATTATTATTATTATTATTATTATTGTTATTATTATTATTGCGTTAATTATGAAAAAAAAAATTAAATAAAAGACTAAAAAAAGCCTAAAAACTTTATCAAAAGAGTGAACAAAAAAATAATAAACAAAAATAAAAATTATTAGCTGAGAAAAAATCATTTGACTTGAAAATAATAAAAAAAACTAAAAGAAAGAACAAAGAGAAAAACTTATACAACTTTTGTACCGAATATATTTAGGGATTCAAAACCAATCCGGAAATTAAAAGAATGAGGACTGAATTGAAACCTAAATATATGATCAATTTTTAATCGAAGGACCTAATTGAAACAAATCAAAACTTATACAACAGTAATCAGGACTATGCAAAACATTTAAAAGATAAGGGACTAAAACGAAAACACCATAAAACAGGGGGTCTGCCCTGTACTTTAGCATGCAGGAGAGAGAAAAAGAGAAAAAAACTTTCAACCGACCACCGTCACGAAACCAGCTATTGTGGGCCACGACAGGCCACACCATGAGAAAGAGGACACGGCAGCGCATCGGGTGAGACGCCGGATGAACATTTTCCACCACCAAACAATGCCACATACGCTACCCGAAGCGGGCGTGAGGCCAAATACTATCAGCCGCGTGTGGCACACGCGCGTGCAGTATTTGGCAGATAATAAAAAAAAAATGGTAAATTACATGAACACCCATACAACCAAATCTTCAATTGTCTTATTGGGGCCAGATTAATATTTAACCATTTTGAAAAAAATATAAAATTCCCGTGGAACCCGTCCCGACAGCAATGGTTTTTTTTAAATCTTTTTCAAGGGATATAATGGTTATTTTACTATGTAAATAAATATAAAAAAAATCAATAAACTAGTAAAACGACCGGAAAACTGACCCAAAAATATATTATTACAATCCATAATATTTTGTCTCACAATTTATAGTGAAAGTCTGATCTCTTTTAGTTTATTTTATAATAAGTTTCTCCTCGAAAATACATGTCGCTCATATTAAACTAGTCCTACCTTATTTTTTCTTCAAGCATACGTTTTTTTTTTCAAAAATTAAATTTTCGTGTTTTATTAGAAATTTTTTTAATAAAATAATTTTCATGTAATAATATTAAAATTAAAAAATATTTTAATATATTTCTAATTTAAAAAATAATTTTATAAGAACACTATTCAAAATCACAAAACGTACACTATAAAGTAGCCATTTCACGGGCAAAGATGACTGCGACACGGTAGAAACAAATGTGTCAGGATGCCATTGATCTATTTTTCAAATAAAAAACAAAATGCTATTTCTTAAGACTCATGGTATAATGTAACCATGGTCGGTTATAACTGTGTTTTAAAATATATTTTTTAATTATTTTTATTTTTATTTAAATTATATATATTTTTGATATTTTTAGATATTTTGATATATTGACATCAAATATTTTAAAAAATAAAAGAAATATTTTAATATATATCTAAACAAAAAACATTTATAACTACAAGATAATCTCAAACACATCGCATATGTATACAAAAACAAAAACAAATATATATATGGGAAAAAATTTGTGATACATATAAATTGGCCTAGACAACTTGATTATAAAAAAAAACCAAAAAAAATATATAAATGGGGAAAAAATATGAAAAAAATAAATGGATCCAGAGATTAGTCATGGTGTACGTAAGCTAATCAGGACACCTCTGTTATAAAAAACAAAAAAAACAAGGACAGGCCGGTTATAAAAAAGAAAGAGCAAGGGAAAGCAGGGTTGTTGATATCATTCTATTTCGGTCGAAACGGCCGAAACATTTCGTACCGGTAGAAAAACCAAGACAAAACAACGTTGTTTTCATCTTGGTTTTAATTCCGGTTCGTATTGAAAATATCGGCCGAAACGCCCCAGTATCATACCGGCTATGCCGTTTCGGCCTTGACAAAAAAATCAAAGAATAAAATTAACAAAAAAGGACAACAAAATCAGGCCACTCTCCGGTCAGAACTACGTATTTGGCAATTATACCCACCTTATTTGCACTCTGCGAGTTCGAAAAGCTCAGCGAAATGCAAAATGAATTTTGAGGAAGAAGATGGTGACAGGGGGAGGAAAGATAGAGGAGCCGTTATTCTCTGCGTTTAGCAGAGAGGACAGAGAAGAAGAAATCTGAATTCTGTTGTATTTTCTTGTACTCCGCTCATACAATTTTAGGGAATTTAAAGATAGCCATGCACGTGCCAGCTGGACAGTGCCTACGTGGCCATTTGCTAGATTTAACTGGAACCATACAAAACGCATCCGTTTTGTGTTACATAAAATAAAACTTCGCAGGTTGCCAAACGCTGTCGTTTAGCTCTCAGTGAATTAATTTTGAACATGAACCTCTGCTTCGGTTTCCCTCCCAGTGTCTTCTTCTTCCTTCTGCTCCTCCATTCGTGACAACTGGCAAATAATCAAAACCTGTGTTCCATGGTGATGCTTTCATTGAGAGATTGCTTGACAAGGAGTTTGAGTTGAGGAGATGTTGGGCAAGGGTCGGGACCACTTGAGGATCTTTGGTTAACCTCTTAATTTGCTCCTCTGCTTGCCTTATGCCATCAAGATTCAAGAATTGAATCAGTAGCAGAGAAAGAAAGAAAAAGAGAAAAAGAGAGGGCGGCGGCTAGGGTTTTTGCTTTGCTTTGTATTTTAAACTTTAAAGGGGTGTTCTTAATTTTCAAAATATTTTTTAATTTAAAATATATATTAGAGGGAGGGGCTGGAAGCCTGGAAGTGAGAGCAATCGGGTGTGAGGTATGAAATTTATAACTTATAGGCCCCGCACATTGATAAAGAAATAAAGTAAAAGTAAAAAATAAATAAAGGGGTAGTAGTTAGCAGCAAAATCACGGGTGCAGTTACTTAAGTCTTAAAAACTTGTCTATTTAAAAAATATTTTTTACATTAACCATCAAAATAATATAAAGATATATAAAAAGTTTAATTTAAAAGAAAAATAATCTTTGGCAAATTTGAATTATGTTTGTTCAATTAATATTTTATTTTTTTCATATATATAATTAATTAATTATATATGAACAGTGCAACCCTGAAACGGCACGCCAAAACGCTCTGAAATCAGAAAGTTCCGTACCAATAGAAAAACCGGAACGGTATTGACAACCTTGAGGGAAAGCACTGTAGCAATCCACAATGTTAATTAGTCGTGGTGCGCATAAGCTGGCTTGGACACCCCGGTTATTAAAAAAACAAATGTATACATGGGAAAAACAAATCATGGTGCGCATACGCTTGCCTGGACACCCCGATTATCAAAAAACAAAAAAAATGTATAAGGGGAAACAAAAGCAGTAAAAATGTAAAAAAAAAAAGTTTGGAAATTAGTTGTGGTGTGCGTAAGCTAGCCCGGACACCCAGGTTATAAAAAAACAAAAAAATGATAGCTCGGTTATAAAAAAAGCGTAAGCGGGAAAGCACTGTAGCAATTAAAAAAATGTGGGTCTGGTGATTAGTCATGGTGCGCGTAAGCTAGTCTAGACACCTCGGATATAAAAAAAAATAAGTGGGAAAAAAAAAGTAAAAAAATACAGGGATTAGTCATGGTGCGTGTAAGCTGACCCTAACACCATGGTTATCAAAACAAAAACAATTGTATACATGGAAAAAAAATCATGGTGCGTGTAAGCTGGCCCGAACAACCCGGTTATAAAAAAAAAACCAAAAAAATATATAAGTGAGAAAAAACAGGAAAAAAATATAAAAAAATGATTCTAGAGATCAATTGTGGTGCGCGTAAGCTGGCACAGACACCCCGTTATAAAAAAAAATAACCCAGTTAAAAAATAAAATATGCAAGGGAAAGCACTGTAGCAATCCACAATGTTCTGTGGAGTTGCGGTGCTTTCCCCACACCAATTATATAGATAATAGTTTACCCTGAAATCATTAATATGAAGTACAATTAGGTAAGAAAAAAACGTGTTTTTACCGTGTTTAATAAATTAATAGTAAAAGTTGAGTAAATATTAGTTAATATTAAAAGTAGAGTGAATTACAATAACCTTCTTGACATAAAATAATATTATAGAGATCATAAAAAAATTAAATCTTTAAAAAAACATATTACATAAGCTATTAAAAAAATTAAATCTTTAAAAAAACATTTTTCATATTTAATAGTTCTTTTGCGAGTCACGGGGACAACTTTGCTTTGGGTCATAAGGTCTCGATCAATGGGACTTTCCACATTTAGAACTCAATAGTCTCCACTCATGTTTTAAAAAATATTGGTGCAGGAAAGAAGAGCAACACAACAATACGGATCATTGTCATTATTGTCGTCCCAGCTATTGGTGTTATGATACTCGTCATCTGCATTTACACCTGCTTATTCATAAGAACAAGAAAGCAAAGTGAAAAGGAAAGAGCTGAAAGTAAGATAGTATTTGGTTGCTGACTTGCATTGAAACAATTCTTATTTTTTATTTTAAAAATACATATATACATTATTTAACTAGATACAATTTACTTTTCATCCTTGTTTACGTGTATGTTTTCTATGTTTACGTGCAAGCTAACGTGTTTAAGTTTTGAAGCTATGGACGAAATAGAAAGTGCAGAATCACTGCAATTTGCGTTCAGCACCATTCGAGATGCAACACAGGACTTTTTGGAGAAAAATAGGTTGGGACAAGGTGGATTTGGTGTTGTTTACAAGGTAGTAAAGGATATACTACTACTTAAGTATACTTGAATCGCAATGCTTGAGATGATTGAGGGATTAATGAATTGATATGATTTCAGGGAGTACTTCCTAGCGGACAAGAGATTGCTGTGAAAAGACTTTCTAAGGATTCTGGGCAAGGAGATTTAGAATTCAAAAATGAAGTCTTACTGGTGGCAAAGCTTCAACACCGGAATTTAGTCAGGCTTCTAGGTTTCTGCTTGCAAGGAATTGAAAGGCTTCTTATCTATGAGTTTGTGCCTAATGCGAGCCTTGATCACTTCATATTTGGTAAAGCAAGGAACCAGTTAATTTATAATAGTATTATAAGCATTTGAGTTTGCTTCGAAATAGGAAGCGCAAATGAATATTTCTCATACTCTTTACCAACTTGAGTAAATTGATCTATATGAATCCTTGCAATGTAGATCCAACCAAACGTGTGCAATTGAACTGGGAAAGACGGTACAAGATAATTGGAGGAATTGCTCGAGGGCTTCTTTACCTTCATGAGGATTCTCGAATTCGAATCATTCATCGTGACCTCAAAGCCAGCAACATTCTGTTAGATGAAGAGATGAATCCGAAAATTTCTGATTTTGGCATGGCAAGGTTGTTCGTAGTGGATCAAACTCAAGGCAATACAAGTAGAATTGTGGGAACCTAGTAAGTATCTGAACATGATAAACAACATAATTACCAATTATGAAGCTCATCTTTTATTGCATTGTATCAAAGAAGAAGAAATGAAAAATCCCAGCAATATAAATGATGTTAAACATTGTCAACGTTGTCGAATCTAATAATGTTGAACTTTTGGTTGATGATAAATAGTGGCTATATGGCTCCAGAGTATGCACTGCAAGGACACTTCTCGGTCAAGTTAGACGTTTTTAGTTTCGGCGTGCTAGCTTTGGAGATTGTGACTGGTAAGAAAAATAGTTTTCGCAATGGAGATGATATAGAGCACCTTATAAGCCATGTAAGTGGAACCATCCACCATTCACACATTATATAAAGCTTTATACAAATATTTGCGAGCCCTTCAATACTGTGAATTCACTTTGGATAAATTTTGTAGGCATGGAGAAACTGGAAGGAAGGGACTGCTCAAGATATTATAGATCCTGTTTTGAGTAGTGGCTCAGCAACAGAAATGATGAGATGTATCCACATCGGGTTACTATGCGTTCAAGAAAACATAGCTGACAGGCCGACAATGGCTTCAGTAGTTCTTATGCTAAGCAGCTCTTCCCTCACATTACAAATACCTTCTCAACCTGCATTTTTTATGAGCAACAACACATATCATTCAAGTATGTCATCCTCATTGGGGTATAATTCAAGGGTGACCGATCAGTCCTCGCTATCTGAATCCGAACGTATCCCTTTGTCCAAAAATGAGGTTTCAATTTCTGAGTTATATCCTAGATAGTTTAAATAAGTTTTGTCAGTCATTTGAATGTCTGGATTGAGATATTGGTGCTCCTCTCATTTTATTGAGAGATAAATTGGTGATTGTCAATTATAGTTTGACTACAAATATACACTGATCAAGAAATAAGATATTTGACTAGTATTAAATATTATATGTGTTTGCACCGCGACCATTGGTTAGAAAAAGTTGCACTAACCTTGTATAAAAACATCCACTTATAAATAGTATATCATAAAAAATATTATGTGCTTGGAAAAGAAGGAATAAATGTTTTCGTTCATTTTTTTGTGAGATTTTTTTTCCATAAATACTGATGATAACCAAATAAAAGTAGTATAATTAGCTATTTCTTATTTGAATAAAATAAACAGATAAGCAAATAATATACTTTTATATATAATTTGAGACCTCGAGTGAAAAATCAGAGTATTAACCAGTCCACGATTTTCCTCTGTATAGAAAACTTGCTCCATATGCCTGCTGCGGCGACTTCATCATTAGATACACTGAGCTAGAATCGTCTACTTGAATAAAACAGGAAGAAAATGGAAGGCGGGGAAGGTTGCAGGAATTGGCAAACCCAAGAGGCGTCACAATAACAGAAGAAGGCCAGTTCGTGA
Source organism: Salix arbutifolia (assembly GCA_025169955.1). Lineage (NCBI taxonomy): Eukaryota > Viridiplantae > Streptophyta > Magnoliopsida > Malpighiales > Salicaceae > Salix > Salix arbutifolia. The sequence continues at coordinate 1,917,526 of CM045912.1, forward strand.
GTTCTGAGGACCTACCTTTCATGGACTTGGATACTATAAAAGCAGCTACAGGAAACTTCTCCGATTCAAATAAGCTTGTACAAGGTGGGTTTGGCGTTGTTTATCAGGTAAGTTGTAAAGTGGCCTTGTCGCCATGATCTCCTGAAATTCAGCCATCTGTCCCTACAATTAGCCCCACTCCACAAACCATTCTTTATTCAGTTTTACGATGCTTAAATGTTGCATCAACGGAAAAAATTTAATCCTCTTTTTGAATGTTAATAGATGGAAAGGAAATAGCTGTTAAAAGGTTGTTAAGAAATTCATGGCAAGGATTAGCGGAGTTCAAGAATGAAATCATTCTAACTGCAAAACTACAACACCGAAACCTAGTGAAGCTATTAGGATGTGGCATAGAAGGAGAGGAAAAATTGCTCATATATGAGTTCATGCCGGAAAAAAGCCTTGATGTCTTTATCTTTGGTGTGTTCCATTCATTTCTTTTTCCTTTATATTCTTGAATTTTAAATTTTCAATAGGCTGAAAGCTCTTCTAATTCCACCTTCAGATGAAAAAAGACGAGCACAGCTTGATTGGGAGACGTGCTACAACATAATCAGTGACATTGCTAGACGACTTCTTTATCTTCATGAGAATTCCCGGCTTAGAATCATTCACAGGGTTTGAAAACTAGTAATGTGCTACTGGACCATGAAATGACTGCCAGGATTTCAGATTTTGGCATGGCCAAAATATTTGGTTAAAACCAGAACAATGCTAACACTAGAAGAGTAGTGGGAACATTGTAAGCCCTCTATTCCTACCTTCTATTCTTTTTTTCATGTTTGTTGACAAATTAGGTCCTAAAATCCAATAAAGTATGGGAATTTTTACTCGTGAAACAGCGGATATATGGCTCCTGAATACGCAATGGAGGGACAATTCTCAGTAAAATCGGATGTCTTCAGCTTTGGTGTTATACTGCTAGAGATCCTAAGTGGGAAACGAAGTAGTGGCTTTTACCTTACACAACGTGGCCAGACACTCTTGACATATGTTTGTACCATACATGCCTGCAATCAAGATTTCCATTCAATTATTTTCCAACCTATCCATAAAAATATTGAGGCCTTAAAACTATAACTAGTTAGCGTTATGAATTTTCTTGTAGTAATGCAAATTCACAGGCATGGAGATTGTGGAATGAAGGGAGAGAAATGGAGTTTGCGGATCCTATGTTGATGGGAAGGAGCCCAGCAATAGAAACTGTGAGTTGCATAAACATTGGGCTTTTATGGTGCAGGAAGATCCAGCAGACAGGCCCACAATGTCATTTGTGGTTTTAGCATTGAGAAGTAAACCAATGGCTCTTCCTCTACCAAAACAACCTCCATTTTCTCTAGGTTAAATGATTCCCATTGACAAGTTTTCATCAATACATCCTCCGTGGTGAATGTTAATTTTTAGTGTGTGTGGCAATTAGCATGGTTCTGAAGAGCTGATTTTCCATAATTGTGAATGGAAGACTTTCAATTTTAAATAATAACAATATGACTGATGAAGGTGGAAAAAATCACAAAAGCATTGAAATTCGTAAATGCAATTTATTATTCTCATTTTTTCTTTTCTTTTTTCTTTTTATGGATTATGGAATATGTTTTCTTATTTATCCATACTAAATTCAATTATGAATTTTTTAGGATTATAAAATGTTGGATAATTCTATTTAATACAAGGTAAATCTTATCTAGTAATTTTGAAGATATAGATTGAAAACATAGCTAGTGATAACATTTAATACAATGATAGCATTATTATATCCAATTGTTCTTTTAAAATATCTCATTTAATGAATTATTGTATTTCAATATTAGAATTATGTTTACTAATAAACCTTGTTAGTACCCAACAAAAAGTCATATTATTTCATCATAATAATTAAATTGATCATAGTTACTACCTATATTTGTAAACATTAGACACCATAAATAAGAGCTAATAAATAAATTGACAAGCCCATGGAAAAACATTCAAGATTTCTTGTGGGAAAAAAATGGTATGATAGGAATAAAGATATCAAACTATCAGGATAAATGGAAATTCTAATAAATAAAAGAAGTATAATTTCCTAACATAAATTATTTATTTTTGAGACTCTATTATGAGTTCTATTCTTACATTTTTTTATCACCAAGTCATACTAGATTTAGATGTATCTTTTTAAAAATTAAAGACCATTATATATGAAAGTTAAATAATATGATTTTTTTCTAAATAACTTTCATGAACTTGCATTATTACGAAGTAAATATTTCAAAGCAACTCATTAGATATGAAAGCTAAATAATAGGATCCCTCTTATTATCCCTATCTACGCATATATAGCTATATAGGATTAGCATTTATTATTCTTGAATCAATTTCAAATAACTTGTTTACTTATATATTATATTTATATTTACACATGTATAAGAACCATATCTTTTATGTTTACAAGAATCCACAAATTATACTATTAATATGTAATAAAAGGGATTTTCTAAATATAGTGTCACTATTGTGTATCGTGATCAATATGGATTAGAACAAAGTTATTTTACAAGTTTTGATTTAGTTCTTAAATATTTAAATTTATAGATTTAGCCTTTTGAGCCTAAATTAGCACCCAATTGAATTTGTTTTTAGAGAGAGGGTTGAATTAAAAGACAAAAGACTAAAATAAAAATTATGGATAACATAGATAGGTTGATTTATAAGTGTTCTAATGGTGTTTTATGATTTAAATGGGTTGAAAAATAGGTTCTTAGGTAAAAACACCTGTAGGCTTGATTTATTAGCCACCACAGTAGTGACCAGAATCTTGGACAGTAGATGACAAATCGTCTATCATAGCAGGTGACATCTTGTTTGCTTTAAAAAATAAAAATAAAAAACTATGTTTTATGAAATTATAGAAAAATAAAAAGTAAACTCTGATGCTTTCTTAAAAGTATATAATTCAATAATATGATCTTTGTTCTTAAAAAATAAAACAACTATGTTTATATAAATTCTAAAACTAAAATCCTTGTGGAAAAAAGATTCTCTATAAAAAAATTATATAGCTAATAGAATCCAACTACTATTTGACTTCCTCAACTAAACAAGTCCTTGTTCATCTAATAATATATGGATATTATAATAAAAATAATTATACCATAAAGTTAAAAAGTAATATCATGCATTATATAAATTTATCTCCTTGAACAACACGCTGCATTAACTTAATGAAATATTAATCTTTAAGATACATAACTTTAGTCAATGCATCCAATATATTTAGAACGACTAAGCATCAATTTATAAAAAGTCAATTAATGAAGTACATGACTTCGGTCCAGAACTCATGAACCAAGATAATCAAATTAATTATAATTATGAAATTATTGATTTGGCATCCATATATACATATGCAGCTTGTGATAACCTCTCTGCATCAAATACGCTTGGGCAAAGGTGGTTCAGAATACACAGTCACTTATTTACACTGGTAGAAGGAAAATCATTAATTGATTTACCTTAAAATACTGAATTAGGTAATGAGAAGCGAAAGATAGCATTTTTATTTACCAAAAGCTTTTACAACCTTTTATATATATAAAAAAAATAATAGGAATAAAAATAAAAACAATAAAGAATACTACCTTCAACAAAAAATTTACAGCGTATTAATGATCATGCAAACAATTAATAGAAAGTTGCTAAAGTCATCATTCGTACCGTATTAAGAAAATAATCTCAAAATAATCATAACCACTCATCAAAATCCCTAAGGAAAGAGGATACACAGTCAAAGCTGACTAGCAGACACAATTTTAATGCATCAGAGATTAAATAGTGTCAATTGAATATTTTTAACAAAATATTTGATTCCTTGATAATTGAATTCCAGTAAAAGAGAGACAAAATATTCCACAGAATTATTTTAAAACATATCTTAATGTATTAATATATCCATAATGGTACTCTTATTAGTCAATTCCTGGTTTTCGGTTTAGATAATGTGATCCAACACGACAAAATGAGCCATCATTGCAAGTACAGATGTTAAACTCTATTAAAAAAAACTTATGATTCAGAATATTTTTGGGTTGGGGTTGATTCGACCACATCGACTAGACAAGCGTTAAGAAATTTCTTTCTTTCTCTTAAAAAATGAAATACCAACACCCCCAGTAAGTTACCTTTTAAAAATGTGGTTAATGTTATTTTTAAAATTATTTTTTGTTAAAAAATATATTAAAATATTTATTTTTATTTTTTTAAAATTAGTTTTTGATATTAACATATGAAAATATCTAAAAACATTAACTTTTTTTAATTTAAAATTAAAAAAAAATTAATTTTTTTCTAAAATATTTTTGAAATATAATTTCAAACACCACTAAGGCTGTATTTGTTTTCCGGAATTTACTTTCCGAGAAACCACTTTCCAAACTTTCCTGTGTTTGTTTGCCTTCCGGAAAGTTGGTCAACGGAAAACACTTTCTAGTTAAAGAAAAATTTAGCTTGGTTTTCAGGAAAGTGTTTTCCGGAAAATTTGGGCGGAAAACTCTTTCCGGAAGTTGTGAAAAATTTAGAAATGTCATTATTTGCTGATTATATCAAATTTGATCCTCAAACTTTTGATTGCTATATATAATTTGTTTTGAATATTTATTTTTCAATTCCATCTCTTAAAATTTAATTTTTATATTAATTTTGGTCCTTATTTTTATAATTGCTATTTGTTTTTTTCTTATCATTTTTTTATTGAATTTTTTTATCTATCAAATTTGGTCCTCATTTTTTTTATTGTTACTTATTTTATTTGAAATAATTTATGAAATGTTAATTATTATTATTTTAATTTATTCACCTTTCATTTTTTTTTAAATTTTTAGATTTGATCTCTATTATTTTGATTATTATTTATTTTATTTGAGATAATTTATGAAATTATATTTTTTTTCAATTTCATTCTCATTCAACTTTTTAATTTGTAAGATTTGTTCCTCATTATTTTAATAAACTTGAAAAAAAAATTAATTTATTAATAAATTATTTTCTAGTTCATTTTTCATAACACAAACAAATACAGGAAAGTGTTTTCCAGTTCATTTTCCATATCACTACCAAATATCGGAATTCACTTTCCAAAAATTTACTTTACCCGGAATTCACTTTCCAAAAAAAACCACTTTCCAGCAAATAAACAGGTACTAAGTCGTTGTCTCAATCATATTTCGGGCCGATCTGACAACTATGGTTGCAAGTGCCAATTCTATCTCTCGTAGAAAAAAAAAAAAAGGTTATAGAAATTTCAAGGAAACGAGAACACGGCAAAGGAGACCATGACGACGACTCCCTGTTGACTTGTATTATCTGTAACGCGGTATGAAGAAAGACTTTGTGGCCTTCAGCACTTCAGTTGCCATCCAAGTCTCTATTAGTGCCAATTAGTCTAACAATTTTTCGAGAAATTTGACCTCTCAACGTCTTCTACAATACAATCAATGTGCCGTTACTGTTTTCATTGGCTTCAGTCTGCATTTTGGCTAAAGTTTTTCCCTCTCTGTCCACTTAAACTCGTATCTGATCAAATATAACCTTGATATTTCCCATATGCGATCAGCAAGCAAGATCACTTGATCACCAAAACAATGGTCTCTCTCAAATTCTCCATTATCCTACTCTCCTTGCTCAGCCTTGCTATTATCACTCAAGCACAGGATCTCACTTATCTAACACATAAATGCCCAAAAAATTCTGCATCCTACATGCCGAACAGCCCTTACCAGGCTAATTTAAATCTCATCATGTCTTCACTTTCTTCAAACGCAACCCGCAACAACATCAATGGATTCTACAACGTCTCTGCGGGGCAGGCTCCTGATGTAGTCTATGGCATGTTTCTTTGCCGCGGCGATGTTAGCAACAGTGTTTGCCGAAACTGTGTCAACTTCGCTACCAAAGACGTGGTCGGAAGGTGCCCATATGGGCGAGTATCTGTGATATTGTATGATGAGTGTGAATTGCGTTACTCAAACAGAAACTTCTTCTCTACTGTGGACCAAAACTTTACCCTGTTCATGATGATGAGTCCGAACAATGTCACAGTCGAACCTGATCGTTTTAACCAGCTAGTAGCAACCACCTTAAATCATATATCCACTCGGGCTGCATCTGCTCCTTCAGGTGCTAAGAAGTTTGCAGTTCAACAAGCGAACTATACTGGGGTCCAAAAATTATACACTCTTGTGCAGTGTACACCGTATCTATCCACTTCAGATTGTAGCCGTTGTCTCGAGGGAGCTATTTCAGAATTAGGCAATTGCTGTAACAGAAGGCAAGGGGGAAGAGTCATATTTGCAAGTTGTAATTTTCGGTATGAGCTTTATGAATTTTATAATGCAACGGCAGCAGTTGAGGCTGTACCGGCTCCTCCATCTCCCCCTCCAGCTTCAGGTTCAAAGACAAGTGGAAAAGGTAAAGTCGATAATGCCCTGTTTAATTGTCTTGTCGTTATATGATCTCCAAAGTCATGATTTTAAATTCTTAATTGCTTGAAGAGAGAAAAATATCATAAGATAAGAGAAAAGTTATATGAAAACTACTATTTAGTAATAATAATTTAAATACCATAAATTTTTTCCATAAAACCTGGGGTATTTTTTATCAGATAGAAGATTATTGTATGCCCTATATATTTAATTAATTGAAAACAGTAAAATCAATTTTATAATCGATTCAAAAAGAAATTATCTTCTTTCAATTATAAAAAGAAAAAATTACAACCCAATGCATAAATTGTTTCTTGTCATTTATTGAGATGGTAAAGTTAGACAAGGTTGTTGGTCATATTTAAAATCTAATTAAAAGTTGCTGCTTTATCGATCGGGGGGCACGGCTTCTTAACCGGAGTTGCTATTTTAGGTATGAGTTCTACGCATTCTATAAAGGTGCAACTGAACAGGAAACCAATAATTATACGCAAAACGGTCCGTATATATATTTTCAGCATATTACGAACAAATTATACAAAATTTTCTTCACCAATCTAAGATCAAATTTTTTTTCGTGTATAATTTTCCTGTAGGGAAGGAAAGGACGATTTTGAAGACTGTCCTTGGTACTTCTATACCAATAATTGTTCTTGCATTTCTCACTGCATCGTGTATCATCTACTTTCGGCGAATAAGAAGAAAAGAAACAGGTTAACCATTTAACTGATTGGCTCGCCACAGAGAATTGGCAAATTCTGACATGAAGATTAAAGAGAAATGTTTTGTTATTTGCAGATGAGCAAATTTTGACATTCGCTGAAGGTAATAAGGGGAGTTCTGATGAATTACCTCGGATGATGGACCTGAGTGCTATAAGAGCTGCGACAGATAACTTCTCTGTTTCAAACAAGCTAGGACAGGGTGGTTTTGGCCCTGTTTACAAGGTAAACAATTCTCTGTGTCTTCAGAGAACTTGCATCCAATTGAAAATCTTATGCTTTTCGGCCGGATTTTAGACAAATTTTCATAAATTAAAAAATTTCTTAGTTAAACACTACATTGAAAAAATGACCTCGTGAGTGCAATGGTTTTTAAGGGGATACTAAGCGATGGAAGCGAAGTTGCAGTGAAGAGACAATCAAGAAGTTCGGAGCAGGGCGTACAAGAATTAAAAAATGAAGTTCGGTTAATAATGAAACTTCAGCACAAAAATCTTGTCAGGCTGCTTGGTTTTTGTGTTGAAGGAGAGGAAAAGCTCCTCGTCTATGAATTCATGCCTAACAGCAGCCTTGATGTTTTTCTTTTTGGTTAGTTGTCTATTTCCTTCAAGTTCTCGGAAATGTTTTAAATTTGAGTCATAAATATATTTTTTGAAAAGTGATTTTTCTTTCAAAAATTTACTAGAAAAATAAGTGAAAAAATTGATTTGAACAGAAGTTGGAAATATTTTTAATTTCTGACTTCTTAATTTCAACTCGTGCAAAATAAAAAATTGCTTGAAGTCTCTTTTACCAAGTATATTTCCAATTTAAAGTCATTTTAACTCATTTCTATTATAACTTAACTAAATAAATTTAGAAAATTCGTGATTTGAAATCATATGCTAATTTTTATAAATAAAATAATGTCAAACGTATTCTAAATATCATTTCATTTTGCGTTTGATTTGATGGTAGATCCTAAAAAACGAGCAGAACTAGAGTGGAGCAGGAGAATTGATATTATAAATGGAATTGCAAAGGGAATGCTTTATCTTCACGAGGATTCTAGGCTTAAAATCGTTCATCGAGACCTCAAAGCCTCTAATATATTGTTAGACAATGAGATGAATCCGAAGATTTCTGACTTCGGAATGGCAAGGATTTTTTCAAGCCATGAAGACGAAGCCAATACTGCTCGGATAGTAGGAACGTAGTAAGTGCACTTCCACTTTAGAAAGTTATATTATAGCTAGAAGACTTATAATGGTTATGATATTCATCCTCTTATCTTTGGAGCTAGGGATAACCTTTTCTAGAAATGTTGCCTTTTCTACTCAATATGGTTTTATATTGCTTACTTTAATTTACTAAAAACATTTATACTATTTTATTTACTTAAATCATCAAAAATTCCAAACTAATTCATTTGTGACTTTAATCCCTATTCATTAAAAAAACAATTCCCTTAGATTTCCTCCCATTTTAGCAAAAAACACTATATGATTGTACACGTTATTTATGTGTAAAATCATACATTAATTTTGCTTGGAATTCTCTCATATTTTTCTAAATATTTTCACCCTAAATTTGCAAAAACATATTCTTTTAAAATAATCAGTTTACCTAATTGGAAAATTTACATGATTCAACACTAGTTAAGTTTTCACGTACTGATTTTGTTATTCTATTTCATCCTAAATTTAAGTTATATCATTAAGCGTTTTTATCTAAATATATAATAATTTTCTATTTTTTTAATTATTATATCTCCAATTATGAATTTTTATTTTATTTAACCTTGATTCACTAATTTAGAGGTTGGAGGGTTACATTTTTCTTCTCCTTTCTCTTCTTAATTTTTATTTTTTTTGCTTTCTTTTATCTTCTCTTTTTTTCTCCTTGAACCTAGTTGGGCCAAGGTTGTATGCTTTGTTAGACTCTTCGTTGTTGTTCCTCTCTTTCTTCTTTCATCATGCTCTTATCATCATTCTTAGCTTTGTCCTAGATGGGCCTTCCTTCTCCTTTTCTTTTTTCTTCTTTCTCTCTCCCTCCTTCCTTTTCATTGGGCTTAATTGGTTCGTTTTATCTTAACACAAATTTGGGCTCTAGTGGGCTGCTACATTTACTTTGGGCTTGGTGTGGGTTGGTGTATTTTACCCAAATTTGTGGTAGCATTAACCCTCGATTTTCACATTAATCAATTCATTGTGGTTGCATGATAAATCATGGTATTCAAAGTAAGAGAGGGGCAAACTCGATTTCATATTACTAGCTTCAGCATTTCAGCCTTAGAATGTCTCTTCCCCTTAATATTACTGAGTTTCCCCAGTAATATGTTTGAAAATTTACTTTTTCACCTCTATGAACAGTGGATACATGGCACCAGAATATGCAATGGAGGGATTATATTCAACCAAATCTGATGTTTTTAGTTTTGGAGTTCTCTTGCTTGAGATCATAAGCGGGAGAAAGAAAGCTGGATATCACCTACCAAAATGTGCTCCTAGCCTCCTTGCATGTGTAAGTTTATCAGCTCAAATGCAACAAAAACTACCTTAAACTGACCATGCTGTTGTTGAGTGATGGGACAACAATGTTTTTTATACTTTCTTGATGCTAAACCAGGCTTGGCAATTATGGAACGAAGGAAATAAATCAGAGTTGATCGATCCAGTGCTGTCTGATTCATGCAATGCAGAAGAATTCTCACGTTACATGCACATTGGTTTATTATGCGTTCAAGAAGATGCTAGCGACAGACCTACCATGTCATCCGTTGTCTTAATGCTAAAAAGCCATAATTCATTTCTCCCCCAACCTGAGCGGCCGGCTTTCGTCGGAAGATTCATGGACAACCTGGAGGCAACCGCTAGCAATTTCTCTGTCAATGAAATGACACTTTCTGATGTTGATCCACGCTGATGAAAAACTGTAGTAGCTCACTTTGAGTGAAAGAGTTTTATTGGTTGGTGTAGCAAATCTCCCTGCAACTTGCAGTGCTGTTTGGAAACATGATTGAAATTATTTTTTAAAGTATTTTTTATTTAAAAATAAATTAAAATGATATTTTTTATTTTTTAAAATATTTTTAATATTAACACATGAAAATGATCTAATAATATCAAAAAAATTAATTTAAAATAAAAAAATAAAATATTTTTTTAATTTTTTTTCAAAAATATTTTTGAAATACAATATTAAACATGCTCGTGCTTGATAGTGGATCCTCCAGTTTTTTTCTATGATAAAAAATTTATGAAGATCTTCACATTGCATACACCATTCAAATATTTAACTAATTACTTTTCAAAATATTTTTTATTTAAAAATATATCAAAAAATATATTTATTATATGACCATTTATTCGAGTTATTCTAACTAACAATTAAGAATCAATAAGTTTTGATACAACCCTCTACAAACTCTAACAAAAATCAGTAAGAAATCACTAAGAATTATTGGATTCCAATACTAATTAATAAACAATGTTGGTTACACATCAAAGTCCTCAAAGATTAATAATACAATAGTTATAGTAAGACATCTAACATATTAAATTTTATTTATTCATATCTTCTGAAATACAATAAACACAAAAAACAATTAATTTTATCCATCCATATCTCCACCAATAATAAAATTATTAAAATCCTTTAAATAGAGAAAACTAGAGAGCCAAAGGATGAAGATAGAAAACCATTCTCTGTAAAAAAAAAAAATAGCAAAAATATAATAATAGAACAATAAATTAAATTAAATAAGAAATATTTATTTTCACCAAAATTCATTAATTTTTTTGAATTTATTAATTTGAACATGAATGGCCTAAAGATATGTAATCTACATTAAGTTGACTTCTCTATAAATCTAGGGGCTGAGACCGGGGGTAAATGGGGTCCTGGTTTTTTAATTTTTAATTTTATTTAGGGTTATATATATATATACAAGCAAAAACATTAAGTGTTGAACTCTTTAAGAAATCATCGTACATTTTGTATCCTTAAAAAAATATTATTACTTGTCTTGGTAGCACAGTGGTCATTGTCTTAAGGTCAAATAACATTACAAGCTAACATTAGTTCATCGCATAGGACCTTCCTGGAAACTACTTCCTTTAAAAATTCTGCATTAAATATCCACTCTAGTTTTGTTGACCACTTCAAGTCACTTCCTTTCTGTATTTTTATTTTTATTTTATAGGCATACAAATCCATGAAAAAAAGGAAAAATATGTGGATGTCACGCCCTTTTTACAAACTGAATTTCTTTCTTTTTGTAGGATGATATTGTGGTTAATATATATTAAAATTATTTTTAATGCCAGTATATTAAAAAAATTATTTAATTTTTTTAAAAATATCTCACAATCATAACATTTGACATTTTTACATCCAAGATGAATCTTTGAATTACTTTTTTTTAGCTACTTTCCAAGATGACATTTCAAGCCTTATCTTCCAAGAAATTGCTCGTTAACTGAGCTGATGAAGCCCCGTCATTGGATGCTTCGTATAAACATGATCCCAACTTCAAATAGGAGATGAGCCCTGATCTTTTAGCATCAAAGCACTCAACAGACAGGAAATGGCTCATCGTCTTCCCAGTTCTGAAAAAACAATTCAACTGCTTTGGCTGTGTTTTTTCATTAGTAACCTTCTTGATCTTGCTCATGCCGATCCTCCTTACAGAGCTTGCTCAAACAATTCAGCCAACAGCCAGTTTAAAAACAATCTCGAGAACCTCATGCCCTATCTTCGTTCAAATGCATCAGTTTCAAAACTTTACAGTACCTCTACTGGAAATGACCTTGACAGAATCTATGCTCAATATATGTGCCTCAACTATGTGACAAATGATGGCTGCAGAACTTGCATAGCGGCAGCTTCAGAGGTTATCATGCAGCTTTGTCCAGAAGACAAGGAAGCTGTCGCGTGGGAAGAAACATGCCAACTGCGCTACTCGAATCAAAGTTTCTTAGGCCACCTGGATGTCTCAGGAAACATTGCCCTAGATAATATAAAAGATTTTGAGAATCCAGAGCAGTTGAGATTGGTGGTCAATGAAACTTTGAATGCCCTCACTAAGCAGGTAGCTTTTGATGCTTCGACAAATATGTATGCTACTAGAAAAGTAGCCTTCACCAATACAGAAACACTTTATGCCTTAATGCAATGCTCAACAGACTTATCTCCAGGTGATTGTAACACGTGCCTTCGGGTTGCCATGGCAAATATTTCGAGTTGCTGTAGTGCTTCCCGTGGGGGGCGGGTTCTTAGCCGCAGCTGCTACTTAAGGTACGAGCTATACGCCTGGTATGAAGGTGCAAACGAAACTTCACAAAGTCCTCCTGTTCCAGGAAAAAGTAAGTGTTTTGTATGCTGTCAATTACAGCACCAAAATATCGCTTTTATACTTTTGTGTTTACTGAAACATTAAAAATAATTTTTCCCAAAATGAATGAAGGCAACCGAAGAACAATATGGATTATTATCATCCTGACAGTTGCAGCAGCACTTCTTGTGGTGGGCATCTTAGGCTCCCTAATCTACTGCCACGCGATGAGAAATGGAAGTACAACATGTAAGAAGGCTTCTATAGAAATCACTAACATTTTTTTTCTTGGTTTTCTTCCTAACAGTAGTTGACATCATAAACTTTATTATACAGGGGAAAGACAGAATACAGGAATAGATAGAAATTGTCGAGGAATCGGTCACCCAAACCACGACGATTACCAGCTCCCAAATTTTCAGAGAGATGGCGTTAATGATGGGGAATCTGCATTTATGGATTTAGAAACGATAAATGCAGCTACTGGTAACTTTTCTGAATCAAATTTGCTCGGAGAAGGTGGTTTTGGCCCTGTTTATAAGGTAAATGAAATTTATCTTCTAGATTTCCAAGCTCAAAAATGTAAATTTCGTAGTATAGAGAAGATATAAACAGACTTTTCACTATTTTCTTGATTTGTATTTTTTAAGGGAAAACTGAGTGATGGAAAGGAAATTGCAGTGAAGAGACTTTCCGCTATCTCTGAGCAAGGCACAAATGAGTTTTCCAATGAAGCTATGCTAATCATGAAACTTCAGCACAAAAATCTTGTCAAGCTTCTCGGCCTCTGTGTTGCTGGAGATGAAAAGCTTCTGGTCTATGAATTCATGCCTAACAGAAGCCTAGATGTTTTCCTCTTTGGTTAGTTTCTTCAATGACTTTCATACTTTTTGATACAAATTCCTCTCATGGATCTTTAGATAAAAGTTTTCAATTCGTTTCAACTACTGAGTATTAATTTAGAAATTCATTCACACGGATTTTGATTTGCTTGCAGATAAAAAGGAACGTGCACAGCTCAATTGGCGAACACGAATTGGAATCATAAATGGAATTGCAAAGGGCACTCTTTATCTGCATGAGGATTCTAGGCATAGAATTATCCATCGAGACCTGAAAGCCAGCAATGTGTTGTTGGACAGGGATATGAACCCAAAAATTTCAGACTTTGGTATGGCAAGGATGTTTGCAGGCAGTGAAGGCGAAGCCAATACTGCTAGGATAGTTGGAACATAGTAAGTGCAGTCTCACTTGCGAAAGTCTTTCTTCAAACTTATATTAAATTCAAAAAAAATTACAACAGTTTCAATTAATAATATTTCCTTACAAGGGCTTCAATTAATTTGTATTCGTAGATAATGTCAAGAAATTTAGTGACAGTAGAACACATGGGGTTTGCTTGATATTTATGCTATTGTTTTCAAGTATTACCCATCCTAACTGAACTTCTTTTTTTTCAATTTTGGAATAGTGGATACATGGCACCAGAGTATGCAATGGAAGGATTATACTCAACCAAGTCTGATGTTTTTAGTTTTGGTGTTCTTTTGCTTGAGATCATAACTGGAAGAAAGAATTCTGATGTCCTCAAATCAAAACGTGCTCCGAAACTCCTAGCTTATGTAAGTAAATAAGTCATAAAAGTCACGTAAATCACATATTCTGACACTGTTTAATTTATTTATTACACCTCTAAATGATGATGGATCAGGCATGGGAATTATGGAACGAAGGAAAAGAGTTGGAGTTGATAGATCCACTGCTGGCTGATTCATGCTGCTCAGATGAGTTTTCGCGATACATGAATATCGGTTTACTGTGCGTTCAAGAAGATCCTTGTGAAAGGCCTACCATGTCATCGGTAGTTTCAATGCTGAAAAGTGAAAGTTCAAATCTTTCCCAACCTGATCGGCCAGCATTTTCTTTGGGGAGACTCCCAGACTTCGAGGCTAATGCTAGCAATTGTTCTGTCGGTGTTTTAACAATTTCAGGTATTTCGCCCCGTTGATGAAGCTGATCCCCGAGGTGTGACCATTTCTGATATTCACCGAAGCTAGTCCCTCTTTGTACAGTGTGGGGTTGGGTACTTTCCGAGTTTTATTTTCCTGTAACGCATATTGCACAAGCAATACTTGTAGTGGACTATCCCTCACCATAACATCTCTACGTTTATTAATCTCGCTGGTGGATAAGATTGAAAGGAAAAGGGGTTAAACTACCAGGTGAAGCAGAAATTTTAAATAGATATAATTGCAAAGATTGTTCATAAGATATATATATGCTGTAAAAGTCAACCCGAAATTGTCCTTTCACGCTGCAGAAAGGCAGCCTTCACTCTCTTCATTGTTTTAATTATAACAAATAGTGGATTAGTATGCCGTTTATGGAAATTAGAAACCAGGGACATTGAGCTTTCTTTAAATATAAAATTCAAACCAAAAGCAATTCATTATCGGTGCAGAATTGAGGCCCAAAACAGATCCTCTGCCGAGAACCTACTCTACAACTTCCAAGTCTGATGCATGCTTCCTTATGAATCATAAAAAGGCTTCCCCTGACTAGTTCATGATCACCCGCAACCTATGGGCATCAAAGTCAAGATTTTGGATTGTTAAGATTTTCGTTAATTGAACAGCCTTTGACCATCTATTGCACTGCACATGTGAAGCCTCAAAATGGCTTAGCTTGAACTAGATAATTGAGCAGCATTGTTATTACAGTTCGGTCAAGTTTTTTTTTCTACCAATAAAAATTAAATTAATTTAAAAATAGAGTCGATATAACTCAATTTACTTTACTATTCAGATAACAATATATTAAATTGACATGGATCGACCCGACTTAACAAGTCAAATCCACAACTCAAATTATGAGACTATAACAACCTCGTAGAAAACAAATCAAAATAGATTGTGAAATCTAATTCTCAATTAATTTAATATTGAATTATCAAATTAAAAAAAATCAAGTAAAAAAATACCTAAAATATCTCTAAGTTAACTTATCAAATCCATAACTTGAATCACAAGAGCGAGATAATCACATGGAAAAGAAATTGAAACAAATTACAAATTTCAATCCCTAATCAGATCGGTGTTAAAGGATAAAATTAAAAAATATATATTACTAAAAAATATAAGAAACAACCGAAGTTAATCCACTAAACCTATGATATGAGTCATATATTGAGATAACTTCAAAAAACAAAACATACAAAAAAATAACTTGAGTTAACCGAGGTAGGTAACGCGACAAACTTTTAATTTATGTTATGAAAATATGATAATTAAACAAATTCCAAATCCAACATTGAAAATAAAATTTAATATATATATATATATATTATTCAAATGAATAATATTTTATGAATAGAATTACAACGAAACCCTTTATTAGTTTACTTTGTAGTTAATTTCCATCTTCCAACTTATCCATAAAGCAAGTTCTGCGCTGGTCACTTGATTTGAAAAAAACCATTGAATAAAATAGCATTTATGACATTGAATAATACTATTAAAAAATTGAGAATTCAAATCAAGGATCAAGTCAACGTTCAAGAAAGAATTTTTAAGCAATTTTTTCTTGCAAGTCAACGTAAAAAATTGAATACAATGTCTTTACGCTTTAAAGAAGTCAGCAACCTTCTCTTGGAATTTCATGGGTAGTCACTTCGCAAATGTTACATATACCGACCATGTATTTTCTCAATCAAATTTATCAATTATGACCAGGAATAAGTTGCTCTGTGAAATAACGACGAGTCATTTCGTGTTACATATGTATGTAATTGTTAATTAAGAGCAATTTTCATAAAGTATTTGAATGAATGAAGAAACAAAAACCTAAAAATAAAAATTGTGAGTTTTAAACTTGTGATCATTTAATCTTTAATACTATAACAAAAAAAAAAACCATGACATCCTGAAAATTTTCATATATATTATCTGCTAAATCAAAAAATAAAAAGGGAAAAATCCTCAACCTTATTATTATTCTTAGTGCATCCAATCCTTGTAACACATGAGCTCGAATGCTGAAATGTTATGGTGCACACATACTATGAATGGACAATTGCCCGATGCAGAAGCAATAGTACCATACCACCCAGCAAGATCCAGGGAAAGGCCCCATGTATTTAACTTAGAGTATACTACCCCATGCATTTTAACCTAGCGAATAGCATTTTATGGCATCCAAAATAGGTCCGGAGATGGAGAGGGATGCTCCTTTCCATAGTAAAGTTATAAGGATACTTTCTAATTTCCTGATAATAGAGTTTGAGATTTATACCACAGGTTTTGAGTTGTACAATAGATTTTGATTTTAAATCAGGATTTGTATTTTTTATTAAAAAAACTCAGAATTTTACTTGTCCAGAAAATATAATTTTTGCAGAAAAAAAAGCTTGACATGATGAAGAGGGTGGAACCAGAGCTTGGAACGAACTTCGTATCACAAACACGAAGAATAGAGATAGGAAAGATAATGAAGCCTAGCTGGAAGCTTGGGCTGGACAATCATAAGCAGGCCAGTTGAAAGCCGACAGGTTCGACCCCTTGAGTCAGCGGGTCGATCTTATTGTTGGTACTTGGTAGTGGTTCCGCCCTATCAAATTCCACTTGAGACCTATATGGGAGCCGTACTTGATCAAACTATAAGTATAAGAAAAATACTCATTTTGTGTGAAATGAAATGAAAAGGGAGTGAAGGTCATTAGATTATCGGAATAGTCGAATGAAATGGGTTTATATGAGATCCTGAATCCGACAGGAAATCTACAAGTGATGACTGATGCAGCCCAACTTCATAAAAATAAACCAAGTAAAAATAGAGAATTTTGCTGAAAATTATCTTAAAACAACCCAAATTCATATTTTAATATTGGGAATTTTTTTATATAATCTATCATTGTAAGAGATTTGTAACTCGTTGAATAGATAAATAACTTATTTTTTATAAATTAGGAAAATCAGAATATTAAACTAAAATATAAAAAACCAACATAAAATCTAAACATAAAAAGAAAAAATAACAAAATTGGCTCAAAGAAAATCTTCAAACCTAATGAAAGACTAGTCCGACTTTGGTCGGATATGTTTAGCCAATTCCCTACAGAAATAAAAATAAGTTTGTCTTAACTAAATTGAAATAAGATTTAATATTAAAAATTATAAAAAAAATTCTGTCAAACTAGGGTGAATTCTTTAATTAAATTTAGTTATATTTCATTTACCTATAAACAAATATTTCATTTATCTATGAGCAAGTGTAGTAAACTTTCTACAGAAAGAGCTTCTTTGACTTTGATGATGTTGTTATTTTTTAATTAAGTAATGGGCTTTAGCCGATTTGTATTGCAAAGTTAATTCGAACTGTATTTTGGGCTTCATCATAAAAAAGGAGAGGGGGCTGAGTAGCATTACAATATGTGAAGAATGGATCTCTACCGCTGTGCGTCCATCTGCTCGAATAAAGATGGGTACCGAGGCATCAAGGACTACGCCACACGCTTGTTCTACTTTTTCTTCTGACGCATCTTAGTATATATATTTTTTATTATTAACATGAATATCCAAATCAATTTAATGCATTCTGATTAAATTGAATAAATTTAAAATTAATAATTATATAAATTTTCAATGATTATTATAATAATTATTTAATTCTAAATTCTTACCATCTAATATTTTGGAGTTAATAGTAGTAAAAATGCGGCAACACCCGCCCAAAATATTTTTAATGATGAATTGTTATATTGTTTTGACTGATTCTTCTTGCAAGTTCAAACGTTTATGCAAGCACTGTATTTTCTATTACATGGTCGATAATACAAGGATGAATCACATCCTATGTAATCAGAAACCTTTTTTCTTTTCTTAGCTAATGATATTTATTAAATATTTCATCAGCAGCTTTGCAATTTACATAGCGTAGGCGGAGGGTTAAGCTTTATTTCCATCTATGATATGAAATGGTGAAAGAAAATAAATGGGGAAAAGAATGAGGTGTTATGGAAGTGAAAAGCAGACAAATAAGTATATTTAAAAAACATTATCGGAGTGTGCTTGGTACGTAATGCATTTGGACTCCGTTTAGAAGTGCTTTTGGAAATGTGTTGGGGTTTCAAAAGTATAAATTAATGTTATTTTTTAAAATTCTTTTGATATTTTGTTATCAAATCATTAGAAGCCGCCGCTTTTTCAACCCAATCCTACCTTTTCGAAAGCACTTCCACAGACATCACCGCACATTAATTTATACAAAGAACTATAAAAAAAGAAGAGGAACCTTCTGTAACTTACCTTCCCTAGTTAATTAGGTCATCATTTTAAGTCTGTATCCAAACAAAAGATACGTGAAAGAAACTGTCTGTAAATACGTGCAAAGTTAGTGTAGAATATCATGGAACTTAAATTCCAAAAAAAAAGGATAAAAAATTCAGAACATGATTTAATTGACTTGGCTACGTAATGGATTTCAGTTTTGCTTACATAGACTGGCCCCAGTTAGCTCGGCTACCAGTATGAGAAAGCATGGACATCAAAGACTTTGGAAAGCAGTGAATGTGAATCACGAAACAAAAGTTTCTAGTGAAACCCAAAATTGATATTTAAAAAGTTAGTGATAGTTTGTTTGCTTATGAATCTGTCTGTCTATGTGGCACAAGTGTTACAGCTGGTGTTTCGGGCGAAGCATTATTAACTAATATTTACAAAGCCAGGACCTTCCAGGAGACCGTAAGTATCCATTTGTCTACACGTTTGTCTGTGTTTCAAGCCAAAAAATATCATTTTTTAAACCGCAGCTTTCACCGATTAATCATCCAATGTTGTTTTGTTGATCATAACAATTCCCTTTTCTCTGTATTTGTTTTTACACACACAATTGTTCGTAAGGAAAAGGTAAGGGAAAATGGTGGATTAAGATCCCACATCGTTTGGAAAAACACGACTGTGCCCCTAACCCATAGCAACTTTCATTGCCATGGCTCATTATCACATTTAGCAAATATTTGATCTCCATTTTTCTACATGCAGTGATTCTTCCCAGAAAGTGCCCCTTCATTCAGCAGATGGAAGCCTCTCATTGATTGCTTCGTATATGTTTGATCATAGCAAGTACAATTTTAAATAAATGATCATTTGTATCCAAGTACACAAAAGACTGATGGGTAAAAAAATTTCTGGTTCTGCTAAATCCATTCAATTGTTGCTTTTTCTGTGTTTTTCCCTTTCCAACTTTCTTGATCTTGCTTACGCTGATCCTCCCTACAAAAGTTGCTCAAACAATTCTAGCTATTCAGACCAAGGTTGTCAATACCGTTCCGATCGCTGTTCCCGTCGCCGTTCCGGTTTTTCTATTAGAACGGAACGTTTTGGTTTCGGAGCGTTTCAACGTGCCGTTTCGGGTTGTACTGTTCATATATATATATATATGAAAAAAATTAAAATATGGATGATCCCTTGCTACGATGTATTTTTGAGTTTATGAATTGATGCATTATAAGTTAACAATGACTTCTTTTCCCTGAGTGAAGGAAACCGAAGAATATGGATGATCATCATCCTTACAGTTGCTGGAGCGCTTCTAGTTGTAGTCATCTTAGGCTCCTTCATCTACTGTCTCGTGAAGCGAAATGGAATTCAAAAATGTAAGAACGCTTCTATTAGAAATCATTAACATTTCCTTTTTGTTTTTCTTTTTGACACCAGTTGACATGAAGAATCTTGTCATACAGGGAAGAAAGAAAATAGTAGACAAATTGATATAGGTCACGGGATTGGTCGCCCAAGCCGCACCGATTTCCAGCTCCAAAGTTTTCATAGGGATGGCCTTGATGTTCAAGAATCTTCATTCATGGATTTTGCATCCATAGGCGATGCTACTAATAACTTTTCTAACTCAAATTTTATTGGAAAAGGTGGTTTTGGCCCTGTTTACAAGGTTTAAAAAAGTGCACTTTGTTGATGTCCAGCAGGCTCAAGTTTACAGTACATAGTAGTCCAGAAAAGAAATAATTAACAGAGGTTTCACTCACTGATATTTTTGAAGGGCATATTGAGCGATGGAAAGGAAGTAGCAGTAAAGAGACTTTCACCTTGGTCTGAGCAAGGCATAAAGGAGTTTACGAATGAGGTTCAGGTAATCATGAAACTGCAGCATAAAAATCTTGTTAAACTGCATGGTATTTGTGTCGATGGAGAGGAAAAGCTTCTGGTGTATGAATTCATGCCTAACAGCAGCCTCGATGTTTTACTTTTTGGTTAGTTTTCTTTATTGTTTTCGATCACAAAACTCCGTCCTTGGATATTCAGATACAATTAGCTGAATTTGTTTTTTAATTACTGAATATTAATCTCGAACATTCATTTCCACCGCTTTCGATTTGATTGTAGATCCCAAGAAACGTGCACAGCTCAATTGGCAAACGCGAATAGGAATAATAAATGGAATTGCAAAAGGAACTCTGCATCTACACGAGGATTCTAGGCATAGAATCATTCATCGAGACCTGAAAGCTAGCAATGTGTTGTTGGACAAGGATATGAACCCCAAAATTTCTGACTTTGGAATGGCAAGGATGTTTGCAGGCAGCGAAGTCGAAGCTAATACTGCTAGGATAGCTGGAACATAGTAAGTTAAACCGCACTTGTCAAATTATTTGCTCAAAAGTATTTCATTGTAAGAAATTTAATCTTTTGTTTCCTTCTGTGGAATAGTGGATACATGGCACCAGAGTATGCAATGGAAGGACTGTACTCCACCAAATCTGATGTTTTCAGTTTTGGAGTTCTTCTACTTGAGATCATAACTGGAAAAAGGAATTCTGGATTCAAATCAAAACATGCTTCCAGCCTCCTAGCTTATGTGAGTCTATCAGGCGTAAATACACATAAATCTATTACCTTATTATGATACTGAAATCTCAATGTTTTGCTGATTAATTACACCTCCAAATGATGACTCAGGCATGGTCATTATGGAACGAGGGAGATGAACTAGAGTTGATAGATTCTTTGTTGGCTGATTCGTGCTGTTCAGATGAATTCTCGCGATACATGCATGTTGGTTTATTATGTGTTCAAGAAGATTTTGGTGGAAGGCCTACAATGTCATCTGTTGTCTCGATGCTGAAAAATGGAAGTTCAACACTTCCCAAGCCTGAACGGCCGGGATTTTTTGCATGGACATTCACAGGCCACCATAAGGCTAATGCTAGCAAGTGCTCTGTCAATGGCTTAACAATTTCAGATATTTTGCCCCGATGATGAAGCTGGCACAGAGGTTAACAATTTCTTATATGAACTGAAGCGCTCGAGTTTGTAAAAAAGAATCCAGTGATCGCTATAACCTGAACATTTAAACAAGGACAACTGGTAATCTTACCTCTTGTTCTCTCAAAAACTATTTATTATAGAAATTGTAGCATTTGTTTTTTCTTTTCATAGAAAAAAAAAATAAAGAAGTTGTTCTCTCAAAAACAATGTTACTTTGAACACAACTAATAAAAATCATTTGAGTTCACTCAGCTATGTCTAGTCCAGGTTTGATTAGGTCGATGAGGTAATAGGTTTTCCTATCAAGACACTTGTTTTTGACAAAATCAACACGCAAAATATTATATATAAAAAAACCCCGTGCTATGGAGTTAATTATAAATTAGTCTTTGCAACTCATTAAATTAAATAATCAGACCTTATTCTATAATAAATAATTTAATAATTTAAAGTACCACAGCTTCTTTATCGCTCTAAATATTTGTTAAAATATAATTTGAATCTTCGGTATGGATTAGATTAACCTTCTTCTTTTCGGCCGTTCTGGATAAGTTCAAGCTAAATACAGCCAGGGATAAAGCATTTATCATTAAGCACAGCTTTGGTCGGTTAATATTGGGATTAATTAAAAAAATGTCCTTGGATAAAGATATGAAATCAAATAATTCTACTAAGAATTGAAAAATCCATAGTTATCAAAATTGCGAGTTGACTCGCAAATTCGTACGATTTTGCGAGTCAACTCATCAAAGTTTGTTAACTCGAATAAAAAAATTGATTTAGGGTATGATTTTGTGAGTCAACTCATCAAACTTTGTTAACTCTTATAAAAAAATTAATTTGGGTCAAACTCAATTAAACTCAATCAAAATTGTAAAATCAAATTTTACAATTCTGTTAATTTTATTAAATGTTTGTGCTGCCGCTTCAAAATTTTAAATCTGCCGCAGGCCCCCTCTTTGTGTATATATATATATATATATATATATATATATATATATATATGAATATGAGAGAGAGAGAGAGATAATATATATATAGTTATATACAGTGAGGGGAGATATATATATATATATATATATATATATATATATATATAATCTCTCTCTCTTATATATCATGGAATGATTCTTAAAAATAAGTAATATTAACTTTAAAATTTATACTTATACTTATAATTTTTGAAAAAATAAATTTTTTATTTTAAATTAAAAAAAGTGATGTTTTTAAATCATTTCCATGTCCTAATGTCGAAATAATTTGTTGGAGTTGGAGTTAGTATTAGCAATATCGGTGTTGGTACCAGTACTACTACTTATAATCCTTTCAATAATAATGCTTTTGATGAATGTATTAAAAATAACGAAGAAAATGATGGTCATGATTCATGAGACTGATTTTAATTTATATAGCACATCAGGAAAATATTTATTTTAAATTTGTTAGTTTTTACCTAATGAAATTCTATGGACATAATTGTTTTGTAATGTATTTTAAATTATTTTTAATCATGTATGAACCTTAACTAATGAAATTTTATTACCATAATTATGTTGTATTGTATTCAAAAATATTTTACTTATGATTTTATGATTTTTCTACCTACATGATTTTAGTTGTGATTTTATGATTTTTGTACGGAAAAATTCAGGTATAATTTTATGATCTTACTATCTGAGTTTTCAAAACCCCTTATATTTCGTGTCAAAATCACGATTTTGACAACCATAAAAAAATCAAAGGTGAGGTCAAAGTTCAAGAAAGAAATGTTCATAAAATAAATAAATAAAAAGTCCTAGAAAACGTGCAAGAACTTTTAATAAAACACCCTTTGCAATATTAAAATTAAGAAAAGGGTCTCATCCAATAGTTTTATTCTTCAAGTCATTTCGTATCAGATTTTGAGATTCGAAAGTTATTTAAATAATTAACCTTCTACACGTCAATCACTTACCACGAGGTCACTGGTCGCAATCCAAGTGCTGTAAGAAAAGTCTGCGCTCTTAACCTCGAATCTCTGCTAAATCTTCAGCTTTGGTGCTACACTGCTAGACACTCTTGACATGTGTTTGTACTTTGTACCATACATGCCTGCAATCAAGATTTCCATTCAATTATTTTCCAACCTATCTATAAAAATATTGAGGCCTTAAAACTATAACCAGTTAACGCTATGAATTTTGTTGTAAATGCAAATTGACAGGCATGGAGGGAGAGAAATGGAATTTGCGGATCCTATGCTGATTGAAAGGAGCCCAGCAATAGAAATTGTGAGCTGCATAAACATTGGGCTGTTATGTGTGCAGGGGGATCCAGCAGACAGCCCACAATGTCATTTGTGGTTTTAGCATTGAAAAGTGAACCGATGGCTCTTCATCAACACATCCTTCAGTGAATCAGATGAAAATCTCTGGTATCTCACCGTGGTGAATGTTAATTGTATTGCCACTATGATTTGTAGGGGTGTTTAATACTGTATTTCAAGAGTGTTTTTGAAAAAAATTGAAAATTTTTTATTTTTATTTTTTATTTTAAATTAAAAAATATATATTATTTTTAGATCATTTTCGTGTGTTGGTGTCAAAAATAATTTTAAAAAAATAAAAATATATTATTTTCATGTATTTTTGAATAAAAACAACTTCAACCATACTCTCAAACAAACGTTTAGTTTATGTGGCAATTAGCATGGTTTCTGAAGAGCTGATTTTTTGTTAATGTCTCGTAATTGTGAATGGAAGACTTTCAATTTTGTATAATAATAATACGATTGATAAAAAGGAAAAAATCATAAAAGCAATGAAATTCATTACCATCAATTGATACTTTAACTCCTTTAATCCTCTGTCAAGGGCTAGGCTTTTGTTCAAGCCCATTATTTTTTTTGTATGGGCTTATTTCCTAAATGCAATTTATTATTTTTATTTTTATTTTATTTTATTTTTATGGATTACGGATTATGTTTCTTATTTATCCATACTAAATTCAATTATGACATTTTTAGAATTATAATATATTGGATAATTATTTAATACAAGGTAAATCTTATCTAGTAATTCTAAAGATATAGATTGAAAACATAGCTAGCGATAACATTTAATAAGATGATTCAATTAGCATTATTATATCCTTCAAATACAATGAAATATTTTTTTATATAATTTACTATTACACATTGTCCTTTTTCAAATATCTCAAATGAATTATTGTATTTCAATATTAGAATTATGTTTATAATAAACCTTGTTAGTACCCTAATAGTAACAGTGATATTAGGTCTTATATAATTAGTAATATATATAAGACTTTCAATAAAACTAGAGTATTCTTTTTTATAGCAAACATCATTGCCAAGTCATGTCACATTAGTCTTCTTTGATTCATTAGTATTATGAAGAAATTTTAGTTATGTTATTAAGAAAAAAAGGATTTTGTTTTGGTTTTTTTACCCTTTTCTAAAATAATTATTGTGGCATATTTCAAAATATTTCAATTGTTACATGTAAAAAATAGGCCAATTCAACTATTTTTTGCTCAATTTATCATGGAGTTAAAATCTTTGAGTATGAGTCAAAGAAATAGCCCTTAGCATTTGTTTTCCATATAAAAGACAAGCCAAGTATAAAAATCATTTTTAATTTTTGATAGATTAAATATCTTTCATAAAGAGTCAAAGTAAAATGCAATGATTTCCCCCCTTTGAAATCCCCAACAAAAAGTCATATTATTTCTTCTTAATAATTAAATGGATCATAGTTACTACCTATATCTATAACAATTAGATACCATAAATAAGAGCTAAGAAATAAATTGACAAACCTATGGAAAAACATCAAGTAAAAACATCAAGATTCTTATGGGAAAAACATTGTTATGATAGGAATAAAGATATCAAGTAGAAAGATAAATAGAAATTCCAATCAATAAAAACCTCAATAAAAGGTATAATTTCCAAACATAAATTATTTATTTTCGAGACTTTATTATGAATTCTATTCATACATGTTTTTATCACCAAGTCATACTAGATTTAGATGTATCTTATTAAAAATTGAAGACTGACCAAAAGGAATTTATTTTATGTTTTTTTTTCTAAAGAAACTTTCATGAACTTGCACTATTATGATGTGAATATTTCAAAGCAACTAATTAGATATGAGAGTTAAATAATAGGATCCCCTTATGATTCCCTATCTACACATATATAGCTATATGGACTTTGCATTTATTTAAGGTATTTGCCCCATTCTTTGAATCATTTTCAAATAACTTGTTTGCTCATATATCATATTTATATTTACACTTATATAAGAACCCTTTCTTTCATGTTTAAAAGAATCCACAAGTTATACTATTAATATATACTAAAATTGGTATTTTAAATGTAGTGTTACTATTGTGTATCATCTCATAGATCAATATGGATTAGAACAATGTTATTTTACAGGTTTTCATTTAGTTCTTGAATATTTAATTTTGTATGATTTAGCATTTCGAGCCTAAATTAGCACCTAATTGATTTTGTTTTTAGAGAGAGAGTTGAATTAGAAGATAAAAGACTAAAATAAAAATTATGGGTAACATAAATTGTGGCTTTACAAATTATTTGGAAAGTATATTTTTGTCCCCTATATTTTTTTTATCCCTTTAATTTCGGAAATTATATTTTGGCGTAAAACCTTATTTTTCTTATTCTCAACTTATTTTTTATGGGAGGAGAAAAAGGGGTCAATGATTTATAATGAAGAAAGAGTTGTACTTTTTCTTAGGAACAATTTCAACCACTAAACATGATAAAATTGATGTCAACGAATTTCACTAGGTGAAAGGATTTTCATAGTGGTTGTGTTAAAGTCTTAATATAGCCTAAGAAACTAGATCTAAGTCAAGGATGTAATATTTTTCCTAGTTCAATTTTTTTCTTCTAGATTTATAAAGTTGATAGGTTAATTTCTTAGTATTTTATGATTTAAATGGGTTGAAAAATAGGTTCCTGGATAAAAACACGTGTAGGCTTGATTTCTGAGCCTCCACATTGATGACCGGAATCTTTGATTGCAAATGACAACTCATCTATCATAACAGGTGACATGTGGTTTGCTTTTTGAAATAAAAATAAATCAATTGTC
Source organism: Salix arbutifolia (assembly GCA_025169955.1). Classification (NCBI taxonomy): domain Eukaryota; kingdom Viridiplantae; phylum Streptophyta; class Magnoliopsida; order Malpighiales; family Salicaceae; genus Salix; species Salix arbutifolia. The sequence goes on from CM045912.1 coordinate 1,944,469, forward strand.
TTTTATTAAAAAAATAAAAAGAAAACTCTCATGCTTTCTTAAAAGTATATAATTCAATAATATGATCTTTGTTCTTAAAAACTAAACCAGACAACTATGTTTATATAAATTCTAAAACTAAAATCCTTGTAGAAAAAAGATTCTCTATAAAAAATTATATAGCTAATAGAATCCAACTACTATTTGACTTCCTCAACTAAACAAGTCCTTGTTCATCTAATAATATATGGATATTATAATAAAAATAATCATACCATAAAGAAAAAAAGTAATATCTCCTTGAACAACACGATACATTAACTTAATGAAATATTAATTTTTAAGCATTAATTTATAAAGATGACTTTGACCGATGTATATTCTAAAAGTGTAAATGACCACTTGTCTTTTTTTAAGAGTGATTTGCTCTCTATTTTTTCGTATTGAACAATGTGATGTATTAACTTAATCATACATTAATCTTTATGATACATGACTTCGGCCAAAATATCCAAAGCATCAATTTATAAAGATGGATGATTTTGACCACCGTGTATTGTAAAATCAATGAATGAAGTACATGACTTCGGTCCAGAACTCATGAACCAAGATAATCAAATTAATTATAATTATGAAATTATTGATTTTGCATCCATATATACATACGCAGCTTGTGATAACCTCTCTAGATCAAATACGCTTGGGCGAGGTGGTTCCGGGCCAGTTGACAATGTGAAAGAATTACGATCTGTTGATGTCCAAGCCAGTGTTGTCAAACTCGCGAGTCAACTCGCAAACTCGTACAAGTTTGCGAGTTGACTCAACAAAACGTGTCAAGTCGGGGTTGAAAATTGTTTCGAGTCAAACTCGGTTAAACCCGGTCTAAATCATACGGAATCGTCGGTCCGATTTTACGATCCTAAATGTTTTGGAATTTCAGATTTCGGGGTGAATTAACTCTTTTCATTTTCATTTTCATTTGCCCTGAATTTTCTCTTCTCTTCTCAGTTCTCATCACGCATCAATCATCCCCAAATCTTCTCTTCTCTTCTCAGTTCTCATCACTCATCACTGATAAGGAGATGAAGAGGATGAGAAGATGAAGACTTGAAGAGGAAGAGAGTAGCCAGAGAGGGAGGGAGGGAAAATGGGTGGGCGGTGGCGTGAGACTGTTGGAGAAGGGAATTAGTTAGCGTTTAGGGGGGCTTTTATATTAGTAGTAGTAATAATAATAATAATAATAGAAGTAGGTTTCTACTGGGGGTTGTAAATTTATAATAATAAAAATAAAAATAAAAATAAAAATAGGTTTCTACGGGAGTATTATTATTATTATTATTATTATTATTAATTAGCATAAAAATAGTTAGTATACAAAATAATTTTAAAAAAATCCTATTAATTTAAGACAATAAATAACATTAATTAACTTCAAATACATCAATCATAAAAAAACATACAATTACTTGAAAAACATACAATAAGTAGCTTAAATTTCAAATCTCAAATATTGTGGGTCTTTTAATTATATTTAAATTCATTTTTTAATTTAAATATAATTAAAAATAATAATTTTATTGTTGGAGGGTTTTTCAAAAGCAATTATTTAATTATATAACTTACTCCTATTAATTATATAATTAATTGCATAATTAAACTATATATAAAATAATTGAACTTTATTTAAAATAATTAATTATATAACTAATTGTTTTGTAATGTATTTTTAAGTTATTTTGAATCATGTATAAACCTTAACTAATGAAGTTTTATGGCTATAATTATGTTATATTGTATTCGAAAATATTTTACTTACGATTTTACGATTTTTCTACCTGCACGATTTTAGCTGTGATTTTACGATTTTTGTACGGAAAAATTCAGGTATGATTTTATGATTTTACAATCCGATTTTACGATCCGAGTTTTCAAATCCCTTTCCGTGTCGTGTTAAAATCGCGATTTTAACAACCTTGGTCCAAGCTACTAAAATTACTTTAAAATATTGAATTAGGCAATGAGAAGCGAAAGATAGCATTTTTATTTACCAAAAGCTTTTACAACCTTTTTTATATATAAAAAAATAATAGGAATGAAAATAAAAACTATAAAGAATACTACCTTCAACAAAAATTTTACAGCGTATTAATGATCATGCAAACAATTAATAGAAAGTTGCTAAAGTCATCATTCGTACCGTATTTCCCCTTTATTAATGCCTATATTTAAAAAATAATCTCAAAATAAGCATAGCCACTCATCAAAATCCCTAAGGAAAGGGGATAATACCCTCAGTCAAATATTTGATCCCTTGATATTTGAATTCCAGCAAAAGAGAGACAAGATTAAGGTTTATCAAATTAACAGAAAATAATTTTGTGTTATGATACCACACCGAAGATAATTTTAATATGCTAAATATTTTTGGGATGGGGTTGATTCGACCACATCGACTAGACAATCGTTAAGAAAGTTCTTTCTTTCTCTTAAAAAATGAAATACCAACACCCCCAGTAAGTTAATGTTACTTTTAAAATTAATTTTTGTTAAAAAATTATATTAAAATAATATTTTTTATTTTTTAAAATTAATTTTTTAATATTATCATATGAAAATAATCTAAGAACATTAATTTTTTAATTTAAATAAAATAAAATAAAATAGAATAAAAACAGTTTATAGAAATTTCAAGGAAACGAGAACACGGCAAAGGAGACCATGATGACGACTCCCTGTTGACTTGTATTATCTGTAACGCGGTATGAAGAAAGACTTTGTGGCCTTCAGCACTTCACTTGCCATCCAAGTCTATTAGTGCCAATTAAGTCTAACAATTTTTCGAGAAATTTGACCTTTCAACGTCTTCTACAATACAATCAATGTGCCGTTACTGTTTTCATTGGCTTCAGTCTGCATTTTGGCTAAAGCTTTTCCCTCTCTGTCCACTTAACCTTGATATTTCCCATATGCGATCAGCAAGCAAGATCACTTGATCACCAAAACAATGGTCTCTCTCAAATTCTCCGTTATCCTACTCTCCTTGCTCAGCCTTGCTATTATCACTCAAGCACAGGATCCCACTTTCCTATACAATAATTGCCCAAACACAACCACCTACACAAGGAACAGCACTTACCAGGCTAATTTAAATCTCGTCCTGCCTTCACTTTCTTCAAACGCAACCCGCAGCAACATCAATGGATTCTACAACGTCTCTGCGGGGCAGGCTCCTGATGTAGTCTATGGCATGTTTCTTTGCCGCGGCGATGTTAGCGACAGTGTTTGCCGGAGTTGTGTCAACTTTGCTACCAAAGACGTGCTCGAAAAGTGCCCAATCGAGAAAGTAGCTATGATATGGTATGATGAGTGTAAATTGCGTTACTCGAACAGAAACTTCTTCTCTACAGTGGACCAAGACTTCACCCTGTTCATGATGAGTCCGAACAATGTCACCGTCGAACCTGATAATTTTAACCGGCTAGTAGCAACCACCTTAAATAATATATCAACTCGGGCTGCATCTGCTGCTTCAGGTGCTAAGAAGTTTGCAGTTCAACAAGCGAACTATACTGGGGTCCAAAAATTATACACTCTTGTGCAGTGTACACCGGATCTATCCACTTCAGATTGTAGCCGTTGTCTTGAGGGAGCTATTTCAAAATTAGGCAATTGCTGTAACCGAAAGCAAGGGGGAAGAGTCATATTTCCAAGTTGTGATTTTCGGTATGAGCTTTATGAATTTTATAATGCAACGGCAGCAGCTGAGGCTGTACCGGCTCCTCCGCCTGCGACTCCATCTCCTCCTCCAGCTTCAGGTTCAAAGACTAGTGGGAAAGGTAAAGTCGATAATGCCCTATTTAATTGTCTTGTCGTTATATGATCTCCAAAGTCATGATTTTAATTGCTTGAAGAGAGAGAAAAATATCATAGATAAGAGAAAATGTATATGAGAACTACTATTTAGTAATAATAATTTAAATACCATAAGATTTTTCCATAAAACGTGGGGTATTTTTTAACCGATAGAAGATTATTGTATGCCCTATATATATAATTAATTGAAAACAATAAATCAATTTATAATGGATTCGAAAAGAAATTATTTTCTTTCAATTATAAAAGGAAAAATTTACAATCCTATGCACAAATTGTTTCTTGTCATTTATTGAGTTGGTAAAGTTAGAAAAGTTTGGTGGTTATATTTAAAATCTAATTAAAAGTGGGATGTATTTAAATTTTTAAAGTTAAGAATTCATTGATAAAAATATTCTTTCATATAATATTAAAATATCTAAAATTAATAGTGGATAAATAAAAATTGCATGCTCGTTTAATATTTTAAATTATTTTGTATGCATATCTATTATATATCTGTGTATATTTTGATATTTAACCTAATATTTAGATTTAATTATTAATTAAGTTTAAGTAATTTTCACTTGATTAGATTTTTTAATATATATTATTTTTTATTTATCAAATAGATTTTTTTAATATATATTAGATTTGTTTTTATATATATATTATTTATTTATTTACCAAAAACTAGTCCTGCCTTTTTTTCCAAAAAATTAAATTTTCTTTTATTATTAGATTTTAAAAAAAATTCCCATCGAAAAATCAAATTAATACTTTTAAAATATTTTTTTAATTTTAATGTAATGATATTAAAATAAAAAAAAATCTAATATATTTTAATTTTAAAAATAATTTTATAAGAACACTATACAACATCAAAAAACATACGCTATAAAGTAACCATTTCACGATCAAAGATGCCTGTGGGACACGGTAGAAGCAAATGTGTCAGGATGCCATTAATCTATTTTTCAAATAAAAAACAAAATGCTGTTTCTTACGACTCGTAGTATAATTATTTTTAAAAGATTAATAATTAATTTTTTTTATGTTTAAACTGTCTTTTAATATTTTTTTAATATTTTAATATACTGATATAAAACAAATAAAAAATATTATTTTAATATATTTCTAAATAAAAAAACATTTTAAAAATAACTTCATGTTACATTCAAATTCTGCTCCCCTTCTTCAACCACCAATGCCTTCACTACGGGTAGTCTATGCACCAGCTTTGGTTTCATGTGCTTCCTGCAACTCCCCTTCTTCATCTTTGTTATCTCTCTCAAAGTACTTCTCAATCAAGAGTTATTGTTCTCTAAAGGAGCCAAAAGCAATGCCCTTTCAAAACATCTTTTAGGCTTTTTAACCTCGTTAGCCAGACATTTTATGTCAGATCTCAAAGGGAGAAAAGAAGAGATTATCAGGTTGCGGTGGGCAAATAACTTTTTGACCAGAAAAATGTTGTTGATTTTTAAAAATAATTTGTTCTCGTTTGTTCCTTAGAAAAATATTCCTTAACATATTTTAATATTTTTATCTAGTTTATTAATCCCACCAAATAAAAAAGGGAAGGTTTTTTGAAGTCCTATGTAGTTGATCCTGAGTTCGTCGCTGCTTGAATATGCTTGTATATGAATATTAAAAGCAGAGTGAGATTACTGTGCGTTTTTGAACAATACAATTTCTTTATGCAGGAAAAGGCGGTGTCTCAACAGGTTTAATTATAGCCATTGTGATCCCAGTTGCTGTTTCTCTTGTGCTTTTCTTCCTGGGTTTCTGTTTCTTAAGTAGAAGGGCGAAGAACAATAGATATACTGCAGAGGAAAATGATGGTAAAAAACACAGAGAATCACCCCCCTCAGCTCGAAATGCTACGTCTTTTTCTCTCTTGCACAGTTTCAGAATACATAATTGATATATGCTTGGTTGTGCAGATGGAAATGAGATTACAAACGTGGAGTCATTACAATTTGATTTGAGTTCTATAGAAGATGCCACAAACCATTTCTCCGCTGATAACAAGTTAGGTGAAGGTGGATTTGGTGAGGTTTACAAGGTAAGAAAGCGATTTTTAATGTACTTAAAGTTTGAAGAACCCAGAAGATCTTGCGGTAGTGCTTGTTTAACAGTCTTTTCAATTGCTTTCTCAGGGCACACTTCCCAATGGACAAGCAATAGCAGTGAAGAGGCTGTCGAAAGGCTCAGGACAAGGAGCGGCGGAATTTAAGAATGAGGTTATCTTGGTAGCTAAGCTTCAACACAGGAATTTAGTGAGGTTGCTAGGATTTTGCTTGGAAGGAGAAGAAAAAATTCTTGTCTATGAATATGTGCCAAACAAAAGCCTCGACTACTTTTTATTTGGTATGGACTTTCTAATTAAACGCTCATCAAATTACCCTTTGAATGCTTGTTCGTTCATTAGTTCTTGTGAATCTGGAATACTTGCATTTGCACATAATCCTAATGCTCTGGCTGAAAGTTTTTATTTTGTCGAATTCGTAGACCCAGAGAAACAAGGGCTACTGGATTGGCCGAAACGGTACAAAATAATAGGAGGAATCGCTCGAGGAGTTCTCTATCTTCACGAGGACTCTAGGCTAAGAGTTATACATCGTGACCTTAAAGCTAGTAATATTTTGCTAGATGGAGATATGAACGCCAAGGTTTCAGATTTCGGCATGGCTAGGATTTTCGGAGTTGATCAAACTCAAGGCAGTACCAATAGAATTGTTGGAACATAGTAAGTAGAGATCTAATTCGTATAGAATTGTTGACATGCTAGTTTCATTTCTTTTTTCCTTTTCTTTCCAAACATGAGAATCTATTTTTCGGTTTTGTAGTGGTTACATGTCTCCAGAATATGCAATGCATGGGCAGTTCTCCGTCAAGTCTGATGTTTATAGCTTCGGTGTCTTAATTCTTGAAATTATATCTGGAAAGAAGAACAGTTCCTTCTTTCAAACTGGCGGTGCTGCAGACCTTGCCAGCTATGTGAGTGAAGTTTTCTTCCTCAGCTCCACTAATTCCAGACCAGGGATGAATACCTGAAAAACAAAAAATTAAAAGCATGAAGGTTATCGAAACTTTTGACCCCTCAGATGTTTTTCAGGTATGGAGACATTGGAGAGATGGGACACCTTTGGAAGTGATGGATCCAACTCTGACGGATACGTATTCAAGAAGTGAGATAATTAGATGCATCCACATTGGATTGTTATGTGTTCAGGAAGATCCAGCTTCCAGACCCACAATGGCAGCAGTTGTTCTCATGCTCAATAGTTACTCGATTACCTTAGCATTACCCCAAGAGCCTGCATTTTTTCTCAATAGTAGAACAGATCAAGGGTCAATTCCAAGCAAGGAGTTTTTTGCAGATCAATCAAAGAGCAAATCTGTGCCATACTCTGGCGATGAAGGTTCAATTACTGAAGTATATCCTCGATAGAGAGTGTATTTTCTCCCAAATAAGCAAAGCAAAATATACGAGGTTAGTATAAATCAATTCGAATCTGCGAGTTCCGTATTATGGAGTTCCTATCATGATTAGTGAGTTTGCTTGGAACTAGCCTGGTGCAGTAGATCATACAGGAACTCCGAAATTAAATGTGTTTGGGCTAGAACAATACTAAGACGTTGTTGAGTATATGGAATTGATAGAGGCAATGAAATAAGCTTTATGGCTTAAAGCTCTGGTTGGTAACCTTGGTTTGTCACATGAGATGATTGTTATATGTTGTGACCGTGAGAGTGTTATTCATCTGTGACTAAAAACCAAATGTATCAAGAAAATACAAAACATATTACTGGTACTTGGGTAGTGGTTCCACCCTATCAAATTCCACTTGAGCCCTATCAGGAAGCCGTACTTGATTAATTGAAAAACACAAAGTGTGCCCCTATCAAATTCCACTTGAGCCCTATCAGGAAGCCGTACTTGATTAATTGAAAAACACAAAGTGTGCTTTCCGGGGAGTAGTGTTTCCTCGAATCCAAAAAATAAAAAATAAAAAAAACCAAAATTCAAGAAAAATAGTTTTGTTGATATCTTTGAATGTATTTTTAGATTTAATAACTAATATATGAAATTTATGACAATTTGGTCTATATTTTAAAAATATATATTTTTGGTATGTAGGATTATAAAATTATATTTAAGATATATTTTTAATATTAGATAAAAAAAATTATGTTTTTATTGTAGAATAATTAGGCTCGACTCCAAAAGCTATGGTTCACTCTACTAGGGTGAGCCAAATTTAATCATTAGATAAACCAATAGTTAAGAAAATACAACTGGTGCCGTTGGTTGCAGATTCAAAATCATAAAGAATTGCAATTAGGCTGGTGCAAAATCTCTTTGCAATTGTATTGGAATCTCTCCAAAATGAAATTGAAATTTATTCAATCAAAGATAAAATTCTGAGTTCCCCTTCACTGTTACATCCTTCTCTTTAAATAGGAATGAGAAAACCAAACTTAACTAGGAAAGCAACAAATTAGGAAATTAAAATAAATTCAGATAAATAAAGCAATCCAATAATTAAAGAAATTAACTAAATGCAGACTTCTTGTAACGGTAGAATTCCAAGGCTTGATCGCATCCTGTGTTGATGCTGACTGTATCCATATCTGTCTTCTTGCAACGGTAAGGTGCTGAATTGTAGCAGCTGTGATCAAGAGACAATTGTATCCATTTTTGGCATGTGCTCTGCCCCAATCATATCCTCCTGATCATGTATCTCCTACTGATTTGCATCCTGATCATGTATCTCCTGCTGATTTGCATCAATTCCCGGCTCTCCTGAAGAACTTGACTCCGACAAGTTATGCTGAAGGTAGGAAGTGAATAGCTGGGGGTGTAGACGTTGCAGCTCTTCTGCTTGTAGCCAAATCGAGTCTGAATTTGGCTGATTTTTCCACTGGACTAAGAACTTGTAATAGCCTCCCCATCGAGTTGAAACAAATTAATGGTCCAAAATGGAGGCAATTTCATCCCGGGGTGCTGTATCTTTTGGCAACTGCAGGCTGGTTGTGGTGTCTGGGAATGGTGGAGTAGGGACGTCACCCTTGAATATAGTGAGGTCTTCGATGCTGAACACTGGACTGATCCCAAATTCAGAGGGTAATTCGACTACATATGCGTTTGTTCCCAATTTCTTAGTAATTTTAAAAGGTCCTGCTCTGCGAGCATGGAGCTTTGAAAAGCTTCCCGGAGGAAAATGCTCTGGTCGCAAACGGACAAGCACCATGTCACCTTCATAAAATTGACGATCTTTTCGTTTGGAATTTGCTGCAGCTGCGTAAGAGTTTGCACTGATCGTGAGGCGTCGTTTGCATTCTTCATGAAGGTTATGCATATAACTGGAGAAATCTAAAGCAGCTTCACTTGGCCTAGGTGGTAGTGGTAAAGTGTTGATATCCAAAGGGGTGTTTGGCCGAAGTCCATACACCACTTTAAATGGAGTACATCCCGTTGATCTATTGACCGAATTATTGAAGGAAAATTCGGCATGAGGAAGTACTAAATCCCAGCTGGTAACATGGTCTGCTACAAGGCAGCGTAATAGATTGCCCAGGCTTCGATTGGTCACCTCGGTTTGGCCATCCATTTGGGGGTGGAAGGCACTAGAAAACATCAACTTGGTTCCCATCTTTGCCCATAAGGTTTTCCAAAAATAACTTACAAACTTCACATCCCTGTCCGACACTATGGACATTAGAACCCCATGTAAGCGCACCACTTCTCGAACAAATAATGCTGCCACTTTAGATGCGTCAAATGTCTTATTGCAAGGGACGAAATGAGCCATCTTGGAGAAGCGATCTACTATCACCATGACAGAATCATTCTGTCGGCTAGTCTTCGGCAAACCAAGGACAAAATCCATGCTGATGTGCTGCCATGGTTTATCTGGTATAGGCAGGGGAGTGTACAACCCTGCTTGTTGCTTGGTTCCCTTATTTGCTTGACAAATTCTGCATCTGTCAACTATGGTGTGCACATCTCTCCGCAGCTTTGGCCAATAAAAACGATCAGCCACAATCGCAAAAGTTTTGTCATAACCAAAGTGTCCAGCCAGGCCTCCACCATGTAGTTCAGAAATGATAAATTCTCGAAAGGACCCGCGTGGTATGCACAGGCAAGACTTGAAGAACAAAAACCCATCATTTAGCATATAATCTCCCTGGTGCCGTATGTTTTGGTTGGATAATTCATTCCATACTTTGCCAAAATCCTCGTCCCCCGAATATTCTGTTTTTAAACTGTCAAACTCAGTGACTGTTACTGAGGTTATGTTTAACAAATGAGGTCTCCTGCTCAATGCATCCGCCACTTTATTTTCCACTCCAGCCTTGTGTCTGATGAGGAAATCAAATTGTTGCACGTAGTCCATCCATCTGGCGTGCCGGGCATTCATCTTGCTTTGCGAATTGAGGTGCTTTAGGGAGTCATGGTCGGTATAGAGAATAAATTCCCTATGGATTAGATATGGTCGCCAATGCTTCAGCGTTTGCATTAACGCATAAAACTCCATGTCGTAAGCCGAATACCGTTTGCGTGTATCATTAAGCTTCTCGCTAAAGAAGGAAATGGGGTGACCTTCCTGGCTCAATACACCTCCAATACCTACATGGGACGCATCACATGCCACCTCAAAGACCTTTGAGAAGTCAGGTAATCTAAGCACTGGTGCTTCTCCCATTTTTTTCTTGATCTCCCGAAAAGCTTTGGCTGCTGCTGTACTCCACAGGAAGTTTTTCCCCTTGAGGCACTCAGTAATAGGTGCCATGATAGTGCTAAAATTCCTTATAAATCTCCGATAAAAAGTGGCCAAACCGTGGAAACTTCTGACTTCGGAAACATTACTGGGTGTAGGCCAAGTCTGAACCGCATAGACTTTGGCAGGATCAGCCTTGACTCCTTGGCTGGAAATGATAAATCCCAAGAACTTGACATTCTCCTTCATAAATGAGCACTTCTCTTTATTGATAAAGAGTTTCTCTGCCCGCAATACCCTTAATACTTACTCAATGTGACTGATATGTTCCTGCATACTTTGGCTGAAAATTAAGATGTCGTCAAAATACACCACAACAAACTTCCCCAAAAAAGGTTTGAGCACCTGAGTCATAACACGCATAAAAGTGTTGGGCGCGTTAGTTAGTCCGAAGGGCATGACTAACCACTCGAACAAACCATCCTTGGTCTTGAAGGCCGTCTTCCACTCGTCACCCAATCGAATCCGTATTTGATGATATCCACTCTGAAGATCAATCTTTGTAAAAACAGATGAACCGTTCAATACATCCAGCATGTCATCTAGACGTGGGATAGGAAATCTGTATTTTACCGTTATCTTGTTGATTGCTCGGCTATCCATGCACATTCTCCAGCTGCCGTCTTTCTTAGGGGTGAGTAATACGGGAACAGCACAAGGGCTGAGACTCTCCCGAATAAATCCCTTGTCCAGCAGACTTTGGATTTGTTTGCTGAGTTCTTCATTTTCTGTGGGACTCATGCGGTAGTGTGGCAAATTTGGTAGCGTAGATCCAGGAATCAAATCAATGGCATGCTGAATTTCCCTCATGGGGGGTAGCTGATTTGGCATGTCATCTGGCATGATATCTTGGAACTCTTCCAACAAACTTGACAGCTCCATGGGCGTGTTATTGTCAGCTTGATGTGTCTCCCGCGTGACTAACATAAGCACCATGTTGTCCTCCTTCATGACCCGGGTGAATTGTCGCATTGTCAACACTGGCCATGCCTCTTGCTTAGCCTCAAATTCTGAAATGTGTAAAGGTTCTAGCACAAATTTCTTCCCCTTGAAATTGAAGGAATAGGTATTAGTGTGCCCATCATAAAACACCTTGCGATCGTAAAGCCAAGGCCGCCCCAATAACATGTGGCATACGGTCATAGGAATTACATCGCACCAAGCTTCATCCGCATAATTCTTCCCCAATGAGAATTTAATTAGGCAGCGATGTTTAACCAGGATTGAATTGGTGTCATTCACCCAATTAATCAGATAAGGGTTGGGGTGTTTCTCCGTCTTCAATTCCATTCGCTTTACAGCTGTTTCGGAAATCACGTTCATACCACTCCCATTGTCAATGATGACGTTTAGAGCCCTCCCATTATGTTCCATTCGGGTATGGAAAATATTAGTTCTTAGCCACTCCGGGTTGGCTTGGATTTCTGATTTTGAGCCTGTTAGAACCCTGTTGATTACACAACTGGGTAAATCTGATGCTTCCAAATGCTCCTCTTCACTGCAGGTCTCTTCGTTTGGCTCTTCTACTGCCGTGTCTTCAACTTCGTCCATTGCAAACAATTCCTTCTCACAAATAAAAGCTAACTTCTTGTCCCTTGTTGGACAAATCACAACATAATGTCCAAAACCCTTGCATTTATAACACTGGGGACCTTCACTGGTGGATTTGTTCACCCCCCTTGCATTATTATTTCCAAAAGTCCTCACGGGTTCCTTTGGAGTCAATGACCTTTGGAATGGATTTGTGGCAGTTTGCTCGGTTCTTCCCTCTGTCAACGTCACTCTCCTTCCTGTTGACAATTTCGTTTGCTTTTCAATGTGGAGGGCCAGCTGGTATGCTTCTTCTACATTTATCAAACGAGCAGTCCACATTTCCCTTCGCAAGTCTTCCCGTAAACCAGTGCGATAACGAGCCAATGTCTGCTGCTCAGTTTCAACAATTCTGCTGCGAACTATCAACTCGTGGAATTGATCTGTGAACTGATCGACAGTTAGCGAGCCCTGCCTTAGTTGTAGCATCTCCTCAAATATCATCTGCTCATAATCTATGGGCAGATATTTTTCTTTGAGTCGTTCCTTCATCTCCTCTCAATTGGCAACTGCAGGACGTCGAGTGCGACGTAGTTGTTCTTCCACACTTCCCCACCAAGCTCGTGCATGTCCTCTCAGTTTCATCCGAACATAACGCACCTTCCTGTCCTCCGAAACAGCGAACCAATCGAAATAATCTTCGATCACTGTTAACCAATCCTCAAAGGCATGAGGTTCCAATTTTCCACAAAAATCTGGAACGTCAATCTTCATTCTCTTGGTCAGTTCATCAAGAGGTTGATGTCTTGTGCCTTGATTGACATTCGCTCCCTGCATATATTGTCTAGTATAACGATTTTGAGGTTCATGATCCTCATACTCCAGATTGTCCTCCTCATTCACACGAGTGTTGTCTGCGTCATTAAGGTCCCCTCCTGCTCCATTAACTTCTCTGCGTCCACGCCGAATAAAGGGATCATACTCCTCCTGAGCATGACGTTCTTCCATGACATCCAGTCGATGAATAACTTGTGCCAAGACAGTGGCAATCTGGTCTAGCTGGTAACGCAATTGGGGTTGCTCTGCCTCTCGGTTATTGGGAATTTCTGTGTTTGGGTGTGTGTTTGGGTTCTGTTGCTGGGTTGAATTGGAATGATTTGGTTCGGGATTTGTAGTGTGTGGGGTGTTTGGATTGTGGCTAGCAGGGCTGGGATGGGTTGGGGTTTGGCTGTTTGGACTGGGATTGTTTCGGTTTTGAGTGGTGGCCATGGCGTAAGAAGTTCCACTTCTTGTTACTGGCATAGATGATGAAGCTCTGATACCAAATTGGTGCCGTGGGTTGCAGATTCAAAATCACAAAGAATTGCAATTAGGCTAGTGCAAAATCTCTTTGCAATTGTATTGGAATCTCTCCAAAATCAAATTGAAATTTATTCAATCAAAGATAAAATTCTGAGTTCCCCTTCACTGTTACATCCTTCTCCTTAAATAGGAATGAGAAAACCAAACTTAACTAGGAAAGCAACAAATTAGGAAATTAAAATAAATTCAGATAAATAAAGCAATCCAATAATTAAAGAAATTAACTAAATGCAGACTTCTTGTAACGGTAGAATTCCAAGGCTTGATCGCATCCTGTGTTGATGCTGACTGTATTCATATCTGTCTTCTTGCAACGGTAAGGTGCTGAATTGTAGCAGCTGTGATCAAGAGACAATTGTATCTATTTTTGGCATGTGCTCTGCCCCAATCGTATCCTCCTGATCATGTATCTCCTGCTGATTTGCATCCTGATCATGTATCTCCTGCTGATTTGCATCAACAACACTTAAATGCAAGATGTTCTTGTTTACTCCACTCACATCATGATGGTCTTGGTTTGGGAGATGCTCGCCAAAACATTACACGTGCGATAGACACACACACGTGTGAAATGAAGACACCACACACGTGCGATGATGAGGTTGATATAATTTTATAAATTTAAATTTTTATTCAACTAAATATTGAAGGATGAAAATAAAATTTAAAAAATTATAAATAAACCAAAAAAAACACTATTAAAATAAATATTAATTTGTGGGGAGGTCATTTGTAAACAAAACACTTTCTTTTTTAGTGTCTTACTAGTCTATAAATCATGTGTATTGAAAGATCTATAAAGTAGGAGAAAGATTCTAGGAAAGATTTCTTGAGCAATTGGAGAGTGTGTCGGTTTGTCAAGGAACCGTTTCATTTAAAATTTTAAACTATTAGATGAGATCGTGGAATATGATATATATTATTGTTTAACACACTCCCTCAAGTGAAAGTTTTTTGGGCTTGAAACTTGCACGCAAGCCCATACTTTCTTGTGTTTAATTTTTATCTAATAGAATGAGACTATTGAGATTCGAATTCATGACTGCTGGGGTAATAAAATTTTGATACTGTATCAATAAATCATTTTATCTAAAAACTTAAATTATTGGGTGAGATCCTAAAATATAATTTATATTATATGCTGATTAATGATACAGCATGAGGCCCACTAAGCTTTCCAAGAAGAAATTCGAGAAAACCCCAATTGTATCACATTTCATGGTTATTACGTTCATGTTCTTTGCAATTTGCTGGCAAAGTTCGTTAAACTCGTCAGTATCTTGATACTTTAACAGTGAAGTTGCTTTAAGAAAGCAATTGGTTCTCCAATAATATAGTAAATGCTGGTGAAGATTCCTGGTTTTCAGTTTGGATAATGTGATCCAGCATCACAAAATGAACTGTCATTTGGATAACTCGGGTCGTTGTCTGAATCACACTTCCGGCCGATCTGAAAACTACAGTTGCAGGTACCAATTCTCTCTCGTAAAAAAAAAAAAAAAAACGGGTTATAGAAATTTCAAGGAAACCAGAACAACACGGCAAAAGAAACTATGATAATGACTCTCTGTTGACTAGTATGATCCGTGACGCGGTATGATGAAACACATGTGTACTCCTATTGCAAATTTGTCTAACAATTTCGAGAATTTTGACTAGGACCTTTCAACAAATTAACCAATACAATCATAGTGCCCTTACTGTTTTCATTGACTACAGTCTGCATTTCGGCTAAGCTTTTCCCCCTCCTTGCACACATTACCTCTCATCTGATGAAACCCATATGCGATCTGCAAGAAAGAGAACTTGATCACCACAACAATGGACTCTCTCAAATTGTCCACTATCGTACTCTCCTTGCTAAGCCTTGCTATTATCACTCAGGCACAGGATCCAACTTACTTAAGTCAATATTGCCCAAACACAAACACCTTCACAAGGAACAGCACCTATCAGGCTAATTTAAATCTCCTTCTCTCTTCACTTTCCTCAAACTCGACCCGCAACAACATCAATGGATTCTACAACGTCTCTGCTGGGAAGGATCCTGATGAAGTCTATGGCATGTTTCTTTGCCGCGGCGATGTCAGCAACAGTGTTTGCCGAAACTGTGTTAACTTCGCTACCAAAGACGTGCTCGAAAAGTGCCCAAATGAGACAGTAGCTATGATATGGTATGATGAGTGTTTATTGCGTTACTCAAATAGAAACATCTTCTCTACTGTGGACCAAGACGCTACCGTATTGATGTCGAGTCCAAACAATGTTACAGTCCAACCGGAAAGTTTTAATCATCTAGTAGAAACCACCATATATGATATAGCTGCTCGGGCTGCATCTGCTCCTCCAGGTGCTAAGAAGTTTGCGGTTCAACAAGTGAACTATACTGGGGTCCAAAAATTATACACTCTTGTGCAGTGTACACCGGATCTACCCACTGCAGGTTGTAGCCGTTGTCTTGAGGGAGCTATTTCAAAATTAGGCAACTGCTGTAATAGAAAGCAAGGAGGAAGAGTCGTATTTGCAAGTTGTAATTTTCGGTATGAGCTTTATGAATTTTATAATGCAACGGCAGCAGCTGAGGCTGTACCGCCTCCTCCGCCTGTGGCTCTATCTCCTCCTCCAGCTTCAGGTTCAAAGACAGGTGGGAAAGGTAAAGTCGATAATGCCCTATTTAACTGTCATGTCGTTTTATGATCTCAAAAGTCATGATTTTAATTGCCTGAAAAGAGAGAAAAATATAATAAGACACAGAAAAATTATATGAGAACTACTATTTCGCATTAATAATTTAAATACCATAATTTTTCCATAAATGTGGGTATTTTTTAACCGATAAAAGATTATTGTATGCCCTATACATTTAATTAATTGAAAAAATAAATCAATTTTATAATCAATTCAAAAAGAAATTATTTTTTTCAATTATAAATGGAAAAATTTATAATCCTATGCATAAATTGTTTCTTGTCATTTATTGAGTTGGTGAAGTTAGACAAGGTTGTTGGTCATATTTAAAATCTAACTAAAGGTGGGATGCATTTAAATTTTTAAAGTTAAGAATTCATTGAAAAATATTCTTTCACATGAGTACTATAACATATAATATTAAAATATCTAAAATTAATAGTGGATAAATAATAGTTGCATGCTCGTTTAATATTTTATATTATTTTAAAGATATAATTTTTTTAAAAAATAAATAATATTATTTTATATCTTTCTAAACAAAATACAATTTAAAGAATGCAGCAATTTTGCGCAAGTTGGCTCCGGGATCAATTCAATCTAATGCTGTATAGCTCCCGTTAGTGGAAACTCTTCAATCTCAACGAGCAATGGTTTCATTGCTTCTGGTAAATTCAAATTCTGCACCTGCTTGGTTTTATGTGCTTCCTTCACCAGGCCACACAACTCCCCTTCTTCATCTTTGTTATCTCTCTCAAAGTACTTCTCAGTCACGTCCATAGCTCTTTCAAGGATTGGTATTCGTTTGAATACCTGAATCATGAGTTATTGTTCTCTAAAGGAGCCAAAGGCAATGCTCTTTCAAAATATTATTAAAAAATGTTGTTGATTTTTAAAAATAATTTGTTCTCGTTTGTTCCTTATCAAAATATTTCTTAACATATTTTAATATTTTTATCTAGTTTATTAATCCCACCAAATAAAAAAAGGGAATTTTTTTTGAAGTCCTATGTAGTTGATCCTGAGTTCGTCGCTGCTTGAATATGCTTGTATATGAATGTTAAAAGCAGAGTGAGATTACTGTGCGTTTTTTAACAATACAATTTCTTTATGCAGGAAAAGGCGGTGTCTCAACAGGTTTAATTATAGCCATTGTGATCCCAGTTGCTGTTTCTCTTGCGCTTTTCTTCCTGGGTTTCTGTTTCTTAAGTAGAAGGGCGAAGATCAATAGATATTCTGCACAGGAAAATGATGGTAAAAAGCATAGATTCATTTTGCCCCCCCCCTCTCAAAATGCAATTGATCGATATCTGCTTGGTTGTGTGTGCAGCTGCAAATGAGATTACAACCGTGGAGTCATTGCAATTTGATTTGAGTTCAATACAAGATGCCACAAACCATTTCTCCGCTTATAACAAATTAGGTGAGGGTGGATTTGGTGAGGTTTACAAGGTAAGCAAGCGATTTGTAAGGCATTTAAAGTCTGAAAAACCCAGAAGATCTTGCATTAGAATTAAGAAATTTGCGGTAGTGCTTGTCTTAACAGCCTTTTCAAGTGCTTTCCCAGGGCACCCTTCCAAATGGACAAGCAATAGCAGTGAAGAGGCTGTCGAAAGGCTCAGGCCAAGGTGCGGCGGAATTTAAGAATGAGGTTATCTTGGTGGCTAAGCTTCAACACAGGAATTTAGTGAGGTTGCTAGGATTTTGCTTGGAAGGAGAAGAAAAAATTCTTGTCTATGAATATGTGCCAAACAAAAGCCTGGACTACTTTTTATTTGGTATGGACTTTCTAATTAAACGCTCATCAAATTACCCTTTGATACAAGCTAGGAATACATGAATCTGGAATACTTGCATTTGCACATAATCCTAATGCTCTGGCTGAAAGTTTTTATTTTCTCAATTCGTAGACCCAGAGAAACAAGGGCTACTGGATTGGTCGAAACGGTACAGAATAATAGGAGGAATCGCTCGAGGAGTTCTTTATCTTCACGAGGACTCTAGGCTAAGAGTTATACATCGTGACCTTAAAGCTAGCAATATTTTGCTAGATGGAGATATGAACGCCAAGGTTTCAGATTTCGGCATGGCTAGGATTTTCGGAGTTGATCAAACTCAAGGCAGTACCAATAGAATTGTTGGAACATAGTAAGTAGAGATCTAATTCGTGTAGAATTGTTGACATGCTAGTTTCATTTCTTTTTTCCTTTTCTTTCCAAACATGAGAATCTATTTTTCGGTTTTGTAGTGGTTACATGTCTCCAGAATATGCAATGCATGGGCAGTTCTCTGTCAAGTCTGATATTTATAGCTTCGGTGTCTTAATTCTTGAAATTATATCTGGAAAGAAGAACAGTTCTTTCTATTAAACTGGCGGTGCTGCAGACCTTGCCAGCTATGTGAGTGAACTTTTCTTCCTCAGCTCCACGAATTCCAGACCAGGGATGAATACCTGAAAACAAAAAATTAAAAGCATGAAGGTTATCGAAACTTTTGACCCCTCAGATGTTTTTCAGGTATGGAGACATTGGAGAGATGGGACACCTTTGGAAGTGATGGATCCAACTCTGACGGACACGTATTCAAGAAGTGAGATAATTAGATGCATCCACATTGGATTGTTATGTGTTCAGGAAGATCCAGCTTCCAGACCCACAATGGCAGCAGTTGTTCTCATGCTCAATAGTTACTCGATGACCTTAGCATTACCCCAAGAGCCTGCATTTTTTCTCAATAGTAGAACAGATCAAGGGTCAATTCCAAGCAAGGAGTTTTTTGCAGATCAATCAAAGAGCAAATCTGTGCCATACTCTGGCGATGAAGGTTGAAATGTGTATATAAAGATGCTAAACACACAGCATGTGTGTGTAGAAAAGATAGCAACAGAATAAATTCAAAAATTTCCTTCTCTCTCCTCTGTTCTCAATTCTCTTCTCCTTTGTGTGAATTCTTCTTCACTCTTCTGATCCTAACATGGTATCAGAGCTATTATGCTTGCGCATGAATTGATCCATGCTTCCGCAACTGATCATTCTATGCAAAAAAAAAAAAAAAAAAAAAAAAAAAAAATCCACAGCAGCCATGGCAGAATCTGAGAAACTGGTGGCGTTGAAGAAAACGTATGCAGATATAATATTGAATACGGCAAAAGAGGCACCAAACAGAGTAATGGAGTATGAGAGACAAGCGCTTCGCTGTCACAACAATCTCTGCAATTCAAAGGACGAGGCGCTTCGATTGCTTCTTGTTCCTGTAGTCTTGGAGCAGTTGAGCTCAATAATTGCTCAGGAGATGCAACATGAATTGAGGCTCGTCGCTGGTGTCAAGACTATTAAGAAGGTATGCTCCTTCATGATCTTCTCGTGTTTTTGCTTTAGAGAAGTTCGGCTGCGTTGCCATTTTGCTAGTAAGATACAAACACTCTTGCTGCAAAGATTCTAGGAAGTCTTTTGCGCTTCAAAAGAAGAAGAGCAGGTTGCGCTTCCACACAAAAAAAAAAAAAAAAAAAAAAAAAAAATCTCCACGGCACTGCTCTTCAACTCTTTCACTCTCATAAACAACAACAAAATCACACTCAGAACAACAGCAACAACATCCTCGAGACAACAGACTAAGATTCATGTGCTTGATTATCACCGCCATTGATACTCGGCCAAAACTCATCTCAATCAAAGCCTCCACAATATCTTCTTATATATATAAAAAAAAAAAAAATCACTGTGCTTCCAATCACAGAGGAGCAAACCGAAATATGATCAACTGATGTACTAGTAGCCTCGGAGAGCACGAAACGAAGTGAAGCGAAAAGAGAAGTGAAGCTACCGGCGATGGCTAGAGAGTCTCTCTCTATGATTTCAAGTGCCTTGAAGATCTCGCCCTGATTCAAATTGATTTTTGGTTCACGGCGGTTGGGTTCATCGGGACACGTGGCCTGTGGATCCAGTTCTGGTTGTATGATTCCTGATTCTGTATCCGTTGATTGATCTCCCCGAGTTGCTGCTGCTTCTTCCATTTCCCGCGATTCTGCAATGCTGTCATCAAGTCCATGGCCTCAAGAGGCTGAGCAGGAGTCTCAGCAGGAGCAGAGCCTCTTCACTTGACAATTTTTTTTTTTTTTTTTTTCGGGTTTTGTTGATGATTTTAGAATGAGCAGCGCAGAGGAAGAAGATGATGAGTGAAGTCGCTGAGGCTGAGAAGCATTCGTTGTGAAACCCTAGGTTTTGTAGGTTTTGTGTTTTGTGTCGTTTTGTTTGTATTGTGCTGCCGTTTTGTGTGTCATTTACTACCGTTTTTTGCAAAAAAAAAAAAAAAAAAAGAAAAAAAAAAAAAGAAGAAGAAGAAAAATTTTAAAAAAAAATAAAAAAGAAGAAGAAGAGAAAAAAAAAAAATCAATATCATTGAGAATTACAATATGAATTCTTACACAGATTAAGAAATTCATCGGCAAATGAAAAACTTCAGAAAAAAAAACTGAAGTAGCCAAATGAAAAACTTCAGAAAAACTGAAGTAGACAAATGAAATTCAAACCCATTCTATCACCTCTTACCTCTCATTTCTATCTTCTCATCCCTCTCTTCTTAAAGATGAAAAACTTCAGAACAACTGAAGTAGACAAAGGAAAAACTTCAGAAAAACTGAAGTAGACAAATGAAATTTCAATCAAGAAACAGACAAATGAAATGTCTTCTCTCTCTTCCATCTTCTTTGCCATTTGAACATTTTTCTTTTTCTTCTCAATCGTATTCAAACTCATTTTTCTATTTTCCAAACTGATTTCTATTAAACAGGGTTATAAGTACTCATGTGTTTTGTTTTCATTGCTGCAATCTCATGCTTGGTTTGTCAAAGCAAGAGATTGAGGGGGGATGTTAGAGTGTAAATGAATGTATATTCTAGAATAATGAAAGTGTATTCTAGAATATACATGATGGTAGTATATGGTATTTGAAATGTGTATATAAAGATGCTAAACACACAGCATGTGTGTGTAGAAAAGATAGCAACAGAATAAATTCAAAAATTTCCTTCTCTCTCCTCTGTTCTCAATTCTCTTCTCCTTTGTGTGAATTCTTCTTCACTCTTCTGATCCTAACATTCCAGACCAGGGATGAATACCTGAAAACAAAAAATTAAAAGCATGAAGGTTATCGAAACTTTTGACCCCTCAGATGTTTTTCAGGTATGGAGACATTGGAGAGATGGGACACCTTTGGAAGTGGTGGATCCAACTCTGACGGACACGTATTCAAGAAGTGAGATAATTAGATGCATCCACATTGGATTGTTATGTGTTCAGGAAGATCCAGCTTCCAGACCCACAATGGCAGCAGTTGTTCTCATGCTCAATAGTTACTCGATGACCTTAGCATTACCCCAAGAGCCTGCATTTTTTCTCAATAGTAGAACAGATCAAGGGTCAATTCCAAGCAAGGAGTTTTTTGCAGATCAATCAAAGAGCAAATCTGTGCCATACTCTGGCGATGAAGGTTCAATTACTGAATTATATCCTTGATAGAGAGTGTATTTTCTCCCAAATAAGCAAAGGAAAATATACGAGGTTAGTATAAATCAATTCGAATCTGCGAGTTCCGTATTATGGAGTTCCTATCATGATTTGTGAGTTTGCTTGGAACTAGCCGGTGCAATACCTGAAAAACAAAAAATTAAAAGTTGCTGCTATCAAAATTAATAGTGACTTTCTATGAATCATTGTGCATCCCAACCCACCCGAAGTGTGCGGTCGCTGGTATACTCAAGTTCAGCGATTGCCCCGAACGAAATGCACCCGTTGGGGTCTGCGGTCAATGCTCAACACGGTGGCTTTCTATCATCCCAGTGGATTTTGATTACTTTTCCAGAAAGGCATGGAAGGCTTTTTTTCTCTCTCCCGGTTATAAACAAGGTGAGACGTAAACATGTAGCACAAATATAGTAATATGTTTTTTTGGAAAATTAAAACTTCATATTCAGGTACAATATTTCTCTAAAAAATTAGTTTCTTTATTTTTTCAATTTTGTAATAAGTTCACTGTTTTTCAAAAAAAGAACAAATGAATGATACATTATTATTTATTTACATACAAACACTATTTAGTAATGTGAAACATTTAAATTATTATTTACTTCTTTATATTTAATTGGTGCTATAAATTTATTTATTTTTATTATAAATCTAATAAAAAACTCTGTTTTACAAAAAAAAAAAACAATTTTAATGTTGAATGATGAAATTAATTTTTTTTAAATGTCTAAAAAAATTACTTGAATTAGGTGATCATAATTGCCTCATAAAATAAAAATAATAATCATGAAGCTTAATTCGCAATTAATAAAATATTGAAGGATAAAGCAAAAAAAATAATAATTGAGTCAATAAGGTAAATCACCAAAATATAATTAGCCAACTATGTAAACAAAATAAATTTTAAAACTCAATTTCCAAGTGACTAAACCTTGAAGGATGAAGATAATTGTTTTTTAAAAAAAAATATTAAAAAACCTATTAAAATGAATATTGATTTGTGAGGAGGTTCTAATTAAAAAATACTCTCTTTTTTAGTGTTTTACTAAACTATAAATCATGTGTCTATAAATATCTAGACAGTAGGAGAAAAAATAGAAGAAAGATTTCGGGAGTAACCTGGAGAAATTCGAGAGATGGGCTAGACTTTACGAGATGGAGATAGCCGATCTGACTGACTGTTCTTGGGCCAAACCTGAAGTAAACTTTCCATGGTGATTGCATTCATTTCCTTCTCGTTATGTTACTTTCAAGAGTCTGTGAAGGAAGGAGGATGATTTTGATCGAAGAAGTCATCTCGCTTTGAAAAGTCCATCGACAGCAGGAATAGTCAGCAGACCCTCCCATATTTACTGCTGTGACACTTTTGTCGATCTTATTGAAGATTCAATGGAACATACTTTTTTTAGGTGTTTGATACTATATTCTAAAAATATCTTTTTTAAAATAAAAAATATTTTATTTTAAAGCATTTCTAAACAAAAAAATATTTTTCAAAACAACCACAACCACATTTTCATACCTTTCATTTTCATTGACTGCACCTGCATTTGGGCTAAGCTTTTCCCCTTCCTTGCACACATTACCTCTCTTCTCTTCTGATGAAATATAACTTTGATATTTCCCATATGCGATCTGCAAGAAAGAGAACTTGATCAACCCAACAATGGACTCTCTCAAATTGTCCACTATCCTACTCTCCTTGCTAAGCCTTGCTATTATCACTCAAGCACAGGATCCCAAATACTTAATTTATTCGTGCCCAAACACAACCACCTTCACAAGGAACAGCACCTATCAGGCTAATTTAAATCTCCTTCTCTCTTCCCTTTCCTCAAACGCAACCCGCAACAACATCAATGGATTCTACAACGTCTCTGCTGGAAAGGATCCTGATGAAGTCTATGGCATGTTTCTTTGTCGCGGTGATGTTAGCAACAGTGTTTGCTGGAATTGTGTCAACTTTGCGACCAAAGACGTGCTCGAAAAGTGCCCAATTGGGAAAGTAGCTACGATATGGTATGATGAGTGTGAATTGCGTTACTCAAATAGAAACTTCTTCTCTGCTGAGTACGACTCTCCCGTATTCTTTTCAAATAGATACTATGTTACAGTCGAACCTGAAAGATTTAACCAGCTAGTAGCAATCACCTTAAGTAATATATCTACTCGGGCTGCATCTGCTCCTTCAGGTGATAAGAAGTTTGCAGTTCAACAAGCGAACTATAATTTTCAAATATTATACACTCTTGTGCAGTGTACACCGGATCTATCCACTCCAGATTGTCGCCGTTGTCTTGAGGGAGCTATTTCAAAATTAGGCAACTGCTGTGATGGAAAGCAAGGAGGAATAGTCATATTTGCAAGGTGTAATATTCGGTATGAGCTTTATGAATTTTATAATGCAACGGCAGCAGCTGAGGCTGTACCGGCTCCTCCGCCTGTGGCTCTATCTCCTCCTCCAGCTTCAGGTTCAGAGACAAGAAGAAAAGGTAAAGTCGACAATGCCCTTTTTAACTGTCTTGTCGCTATATGATCTCCAAAGTCATTATCATAACTTTTATGGTGCCCATGTACTAACCACTAAATTTTAATTGCTTAAAGAAAGTGAAAAATATAATAAGATATATAGAGAAAAATTATACGAAAATTACTATTTAATAATAGTAATTATAGTCGCATTCCAAAGTAATCTGTATTTATATATATAGTAAATTTTATTATAGTAAATACCCCCACATCTTTTATTTTATAGTTAATAAGAGAAACGATTTTAATTGATTTATTAAATTAATAAAAAGGTATTATTTATGAGTTATTTTCCTTTACTTTCATTTTATTTTTTATTCCAGTTTTGAATATAGAGAAAGTCTGTATATTTAGGTTAGTTTATGCTTAATGTAATATTTTTTAATCTTAGGAGAAATTTTCATTTATCGTTTGCATCGATAGAAGAACAAAATTTATCTTAAGGGAAAATGATACAGCTTATAACACCCAATATTTTTCCATGTGCTTTTACGTAATTTTAACAAATAAGTATGAGAGAATTTATATAGCTGTGATAAAGTTATATCCTCATAAACTATTTATAACCTTTTCTTTTCCTTATAATACACGTAACTTGAAAACATTGACATTCAAAATAAGCTCCACATCATCATTTTTATATCATAGTGACTATTTTATTCATAATTTAATTTAACTCATCTATTCACGAATCATTTCTTCCATCTTTAAAATCGATTAATTGTGTACAAACACTTTCATATAGTGTTTATTTTATATCGAATTTATCTCATAACTCTTTCAACTTCCTGTATACATATTCAGTTTATAGTAACCTTAGTGTTCGCAACTCATGAAATTTACCCTACAATTTATTTTCTCAACAATATAGATTATACAATCTTTTTCTCTCTCTACTACCTTTGATCCCTATCCTAAATCATTGGTGTAATCATATCACATTTACATTGTTATTTAAATTCACAACTTATTTAATTCATATCACCTTTTTGCTTCCCTGATATTTATTTTATTCTTCACAAGCATATAAACTCCTTAAGTTTTGCAATCATTTATTTTATTCTTACCATGATGTTACAAGCCTATGTATTATACTTTTTAGATCTTTTTTTATATCTCTCTATACTTATGTATTATACTTTTAAAGTTTTGTTTTTCAATCTGATCCATAGCTAGACATTTCATGTCAGATTTAAAAGGGAAAAAGAGGAGAGATGATGACCAGAAAAATGTTGTTTATTTTTAAAAATAATTTATTCTTATTTGTTCTTTAGAAAAATATTTCTTAACATATTTTAATACTTTTATCTAATTTCTTAATCCCCCAAAAAAAGGGAAAAAATGTGAAGTCCTATGTAGTTGATCCTGACTTCGTCCCTGTTTGAATATGCTTGTATGTGTATATATATGTTAATAGCAGCGTGAAATTACTGTGATTTTCGAATATTTCTTTATGCAGGAAAAGGCGGTGTCTCAACAGGTTTAATTATAGCCATTGTGATCCTAGTTGCTGTTTCTCTTGTGCTTTTCTACTTGGGTTTCTGTTTCTTATGTAAAAGGGCGAAGAGCAATAGATATTCTGCACAGGACAATGATGGTTATGTAGTTGCAAATGAGATTACAACCGTGGAGTCATTACAATTTGATTTGAGTTCTATAGAAGATGCCACAAACCATTTCTCCGCTGATAACAAGTTAGGTGAAGGTGGATTTGGTGCGGTTTACAAGGTAAGCAAGCGATTTGTAAGGCATTTAAAGTCTGAAGAGCCCAGAAGATCTTGCATTAAAATTTAAGAAATTCTGCGGTAGTTCTTGCTTAACAGTCTTTTCAAGTGCTTTCTCAGGGAACACTTCCCAATGAACAAGCAATAGCAGTGAAGAGGCTATCGAAAGGCTCAGGCCAAGGTGCGGCGGAATTTAAGAATGAGGTTATCTTGGTGGCTAAGCTTCAACACAGGAATTTAGTGAGGTTGCTAGGATTTTGCTTGGAAGGAGAAGAAAAAATTCTTGTCTATGAATATGTGCCAAACAAAAGCCTCGACTACTTTTTATTTGGTATGGACTTTCTAATTAAACACTCATCAAATTACCCTTTGATACAAGGAATCCGTGATGCTTGTTCGTTCATTAGTTCTTGTGAATCTGGAATGCTTGCATTTGTACGTAATCCTCTATGGTCTGACTGAAATTTTTTATTTTCTCGAATTTGTAGACCCAGAAAAACAAGGGCTACTGGATTGGTCTAAACGGTACAGAATAATAGGTGGAATCGCTCGAGGAATTCTTTATCTTCACGAGGACTCTAGGCTAAGAGTTATACATCGTGACCTTAAAGCTAGTAATATTTTGCTAGATGGAGATATGAACGCCAAAGTTTCAGATTTCGGCATGGCTAGGATTTTCGGAGTTGATCAAACTCAAGGCAGTACCAATAGAATTGTTGGAACATAGTAAGTAGAGATCTAATTTGTGTAGAATTGTTGACATGCTAGTTTCATTTATTTTTTCCTTTTCTTTTCCAAACATGTCAATCTGTTTTTTGGTTTTGTAGTGGTTACATGTCTCCAGAATATGCAATGCATGGGGAATTCTCCGTCAAGTCTGATGTTTATAGCTTTGGTGTCTTAATTCTTGAAATTATATCTGGAAAGAAGAACAGGTCTTTCTATCAAACAGGAGGTGCTGCAGACCTTCTCAGCTATGTGAGTGAAGTTTTCTTCCCCAGCTCCACTAATTCCAGACCAGGGATGAATACCTGAAAAACAAAAAATTAAAAGCTTAAGGTTATCGAAACCTTTGACCCCTAAATTTTTTTTCAGGTATGGAAACATTGGAGAGATGGGACACCTTTGGAAGTGATGGATCCAACGCTGACAGATACGTATTCAAGAAGTGAGGTAATTAGATGCATCCACATTGGATTGTTATGTGTTCAGGAAGATCCAGCTTCCAGACCCACCATGGCAACAATTGTTCTCATGCTCAATAGTTACTCGATTACCTTACCATCACCCCATGAGCCTGCATTTTATATCCATAGTAGAACAGATCAAGGGTCAATTCCAAGCAATGAGTTTTTTGCAGATCAATCAAAGAGCAATTCTGTGCCATATTCTGTCGATGATGGTTCCATTACTGAAGTATATCCTCGATAGGGAGACTGTGTGTATTTTCTCGAAAAATAAGCAAAGGAAAATATGTGATCAGCTTTTTAGTATAAAACACTTCGAATGTGTGTACGAACCTATTTATTGCAGTAATGTTCAAGTACATATCCTATTTATAGATGTAAATCCCGATTGTTATGGGATATTAGTTGATGATTTCTTTCCAAAGACAGCAAGTAAGGCTGTACATTGCGATGAATATATACTCTATCTCTGAAATAAAGAAAGTAAGAAGAATTCTTGCAGAAAATCTTTTTAGGTTAACATGGAGTTGCTATCATGATTAGTGAGTTTTCTTGGAACTAGCTAGTGGTGATGTATATTGTAAATGATAAGTTCGATTGATAAATCTCTCACTCAGTTGACAGAGTTTCCTCTTTGCACAATTACAGAAAACTTGTCCATCTTTATTCAATGAATGCACAGCCTATTTATAGTTTCTTGAACAAGGGTAATCTTCCACTAACTACTCTAACAACCTACTAACTGATACTAACTAACTGCTACTTAACAGACCATTAACAATCTCTTATGCACAACGTCCACGTGGATAAGAAGTTGGCAAAAGGAGAAGGTATCAAAGTGTATCAGAGGCGTGGGCGAGGTGGATGCTCAAGAGTAGGAGTTGTGGATGATGCTACTGGAAGTTGAAGATGGCCGTTATTGCAGTATGCTCCAGTTGGCAGATTTATGCAAAATTTATTTATTCAATTGTTATTTCTATTCGTATGTAATGTCTCATTTTATTTAATTGTTATTTCTATTTATGTAAGATTGTGCATTAGTGCTGCCAACTTTGAAGGAGTTGGTTATTGAACAATTTGTTTAAATTGTAAGCAAGATCATTACAGTAATTAGAGAAGAATTTTATGTTTTATTACATTGAGATCGTTGGGTTCTCTCATTAACGAGCCCTTCACATATTGTAAAAATAGGTCATAAGGGGAGAAGATCGGGTAAACACCATTCTCTACAGGTAGATTTTGCTGTGAATCGCCCTATAACTCGATCACAAACTTGGGACCGTAACAACTTGGTATCAGAGCCAAGAGTTATGGGTGATTCTTCAAAAACTCTACAGACTCAATTTGAGACATTCATGAAGATGTACCAGGAGCACCGCCAACATGATCGACTCGAAAGGGAGCATCTGTCTGCTCATATCGAAGAGCTTTCTCGAGAATTGACTACCACCAGAGTAGAGACTCACCAGGGAGATGATGGCAGTGCGAATCGAGGTCCACGAGAGCATCCTCGGGCGGGTAATCGCCCGGAAGGTTGTGTGCAACTACCAAGGTATAGCAGGCTGGAATTTCCTCTTTATAATGGAAAAAATGACCCGCTTGCTTGGCTTAGCTCGTATTGAAGATTCAATGAACAAGACTTTCTCACCTATAGCCGACCGCAATTCAGGCCATTAATTGTCTATTCATGCGTTTTCCACCCTCTTTCCAAAGAAAAGGCTCCATGAAATAGCAGAACTTGACTTCATTTCTAAGGCAACAGGACTTTGGCTTTGGCTATCTCGTTTTCCAAGTCAACAAATATTTTCCAGTCAGCTGATTTCGAGTTAAAGCTGTATTATTTATTTATTTTTGGTTATGCCGGCCCCCTTACAATTTCCGGCATGTTTTTATTCTGGCATGTACCTTGCACGTTATTTTATGTCTCTTGATATAAGAAAATGTATTCTTGTATTTTATGAGTTTTTTTTAGAAATGGAAACTACAAGCCTATAATTACAAGTCTATTGATTGTCAATCTACTTTTAAAAATCTAGTTACACGTATAATTGTTGTATTTCTAATTACAAGCCTATGATTTACTAATATTTCTCTTTGAAATTAACATTATAAATATAAATTGTTGTATTTCTTTTTACCCTGTTATTTGAATCTGTTATTGTATATATTTTGCTCTTTCTCTTTCTGGGTATGTCAATGTGAGACATGCTTGATTGAAATAACAATGCAGTCTTGCTTGTCTATCTTATTGTTGTTCATTGTGAATCATCCAAAAAATAAAGTCGTCCTCCACAATTATACCCATCATCTGAATTAGTTCGTCGGTTGATAATAGAGGTTGAATAAAAGTGATCATACCCATCATAGATTGATTGATTGACCTTTGGCTTAGTGGTATCAACCTCCAACAAGTTGCAGGTGTAACTATACTACAAAAAACTATTATACTCACGGTTAAGTAATTGAAAATGATTTCTGAGCATGGTCATAAACCAAAATTCTCGGATGATTTTGATCGAAGAAGTCATCTCGCTTTGAAAAGTCCATCGACAGCAGGAATAGTATCAGCAGACCCACCCATATTTACTGCTGTGACACTTTTGTCGATCGTATTGAAGATTCAATGAAACAGACTTTTTTTTAGGATGTTTGACACTATATATAAAAAGTATTTTAAAAACATTTTTATTTTAATTTTATTTTAATATTTTTAGATTATTTTCATGTGCTAATATTAAAAAGGAGTGTAAGATTTCATAATGCATATTTCCCCGGTAATCTTGCAGGTCCGATTTATCTCAGCAAGTGGAGTATTCTAAGTTTCTCCGTAGATACATACAGCTAGATTTGGCTTTAAAGTCTTGTTTTAGACGTGTTCAAAAATCTTTTAACCAAACAAAGGAGACTGAACCTGTAGTAGAAATAGTGGCAACGTCCAGATTTTCCAGAACAGTGGTTGATAAATTTATTTGTCCAATTAAAGCACTGACAAAATGGGCCAGCAGGAATTTAAAACGGCAAGGCAGGCTATTTTCAAAAACAAAACATCACATAGAGAGAACTGAGTAGCTGCAATGGAAATGTCACCTTCTAAACTTCTGTTCTATTTGAGCCCTGTTTTCTCTCACCTCCTCGTTCTCACAATGGCACAAACAAATCTGCTTCAGCACTTTTGTATACAAAATCATGGTAACTTTAGTGCTATCAGTGACTTCAAATCAAACCTCGATCGCCTTATCTCCTCTTTCTCTTCTGATACAAATATTGATTATGGGTTTTACAATGGCTCCATTGGCGAAAACATCGACAAAGCTTATGCAATTTCGCTTTGTAGAGGAGATAAAAAGCCTGCAACTTGCCGCAGTTGCATTAAAAATTCCAGCCAAGTGCTCTCACAGCTTTGTCCGAACCAAAAGGAGGCCTATATATGGTACGATGATTGTATGTTGAGGTATGCAAACCATTCAATTTTTAACAGTATGGAATTCGGGCCGTACTTTTGGATGTACAACCCGGTTAATGTTACCGATGAAAAAGAGTTCAGTGAGGTGCTAAATGCCTTGTTAGGCAGGCTGATAAATTCAGCAGCATTAGGTGATTCACGAAGAAAATTTGCAGCAGGAAATGCGACCGCAGAAAATTCTCGTCAAACAATGTATGCGCTTGTTCAGTGCACTCCTGATTTGACTCAGCCGCAATGCAGCGATTGCCTGAATCAAGCTATCAAACTGATTCCACAATGCTGTTCTAAGAGGCAAGGAGGGAGGGTGGTTTCACCTAGCTGTCACTTTCGATACGAAAAGGACCCTTTCTATGACCTTGCGAGCACTTCGCCACTGCCACCATAGGCAACGGATCGATATGGTAATTTTTTATGTGCTTTCAAATTAATTCAGGAACGATTACATTGTCTAATCACGTATTATGATTTTATGATTTTTTTTTTTTTTGCAGCTAAAACACAGCTATATATAGTTCGAACTGACATCGCGAATGTCTTCCTAGTGTTATTGTGGTCCTTGCAGCATGTATGAGCCGCTTGAGCGCAAGTCCTCTACCTAATGTCACTCATCTTGTTTACAGCACTCAGATTTCTTTCAAAGAAATAAATAAAAATAGCTATGATCTGTGTGGACGTCTATTTCCTCTCAATCAATATAATAATAAAGCAGTTTGGACACTATTTTGATTAGATATTTGTTCAATGAATTATAGTTACGATTGCATCGAAGAAATTTGTCTTGAATTTATGCCTCTGTGATATGGAAAATAAAAGAGAAATGCCGTGCTTTGTTACAAATTCGAAACAAGTTTTAGAAGAAGAGACACGAATAATTTTTATGTGGGCTAATATGGATGCACAAAATTAGACTTCAAAGTTCAAATACTATATGGTGAGCTTCTATTCCTATAAAACTATATGTGAAAAAAGGGACAGTATTTTTAAATCTTTCGAGAATATGTATTGAGAGATGGTGAGAGGGAGAACCGAGGATCCAATTGTGAATAATTTTGAGTTATAGGGACTGAACTAAATTATATGTACAAAACTGACTAAAACAGTAGGGGAGACTCCTCCATTGACCTGACTCCATTAACTTCCATGTTGAATTTTCAACTTTTCCGTGGGTCATCTTGGAGCTTCAATTTTTCCGAGGACAATTCTGTGTTTCTACGTAAATATTATTATAGAGATATATTTAAAATAAACCCTTCTTCATCTAAACTTAAAAATAACTATTATCTGCTCCTAAAATAATCAATACACTAATTAATTATCGAATCCCATATCTTATTCTCTCCCTCTATATATTTTCATGCATCTAAAAGGTGTGGATCTGACTTTTTTATCATTTTTTTTCCTCAGAGAAAGGACTATGGGAGTATCCTTACAAGAGGGCCAAGGTTCAAAGCCAGCCATAGGCTTTGAAGGATCCTTAATTCATATCCAAAATATTGGCGGGGATAATTCGTTATAATTCACTGTTGGTATTTGGATAAATAAATCCTAAAAGAGTTAATATCCAAAATATTGGCGGGGATAATTCGTTATTATTCACTGTTGGTATTTGGAGGAATAAATCCTAAAAGAGTTAAAATCCAAAATATTTTTACAGGAATAATATGTCATCATCATTTAACCAATATATTTTTGAAAGATCAATATCATAGTAATCATAAGACAAACAAAAACATCAAGCAGCTTACATTAGGTAGGGCGTACTAGTGGTGCTAAAACCTTCCCTTTACGCAATCAGTCCCTTGCCTTAGAATCTTTGAAAGACTAGTTTTAGGTTTCCTAGTAACCATAATACTAGGTGGCGACTCCTTTTTTTCACAAAAATAAAGATAAAACCCCAACATGAAATTCCCCATTAACGGGGCTTGCAGGATGTTCAATGGACCTGGGGATTAGTTTTGGTGCGTGTAAGCTGGCCCGGACACCCCGGTTATAAAAAAAAAGTGGCTTTACTATAACCATCTAGTAGGTGGTCTTGTGATAAAGCTTGGGACTAAGGGGTTTGCTCCTCCTATTGTATCAAATCCGAGCACTGTGGTTGCTAATATGATGACCACTAGAGGCTTACATGGTCGTTAAACTTCAGGACTAGTGGAATTAGTCGAGGTGCACGCAAGCTGACCCGAACACTCACATTAATAAAAAAAAGTGCCTTTACTATTCTCATTGACTGCAATCTGCATTTTGGATAAGCTTCTCCCCCTCCTTGCACACATTACCTCTCGCATTTTGGATAAGCTTCTCCCCCTGCTTGCACACATTACCTTTCATCTGATGAAATATAACATTGATATTTCCCATATGCGATCTGCAAGCTAGAGAACCTGATCACCAAAACAATGGACTCTCTCAAATTGTCCACTATCCTACTCTCCTTGCTAAGCCTTGCTATTATCACTCAAGCACAGGATCCCAAATACTTAATTTATTCGTGCCCAGACACAACCACCTTCACAAGGAACAGCACCTATCAGGCTAATTTAAATCTCCTTCTCTCTTCCCTTTCCTCAAACTCAACCCGCAACAACATCAATGGATTCTACAACGTCTCTGCTGGAAAGGATCCTGATGAAGTCTATGGCATGTTTCTTTGCCGCGGCGATGTTAGCAACAGTGTTTGCCGGAATTGTGTCGACTTCGCTACCAAAGACGTGCTCGACAAGTGCCCAATTGAGAAAGTAGCTATGATATGGTATGATGAGTGTGAATTGCGTTACTCAAATAGAAACTTCTTCTCTGCTGAGTACGACTCTCCCATATTCTTTTCAAATATAAACTATGTTACAGTCGAACCTGAAAGATTTATCCAGCTAGTAGCAACCACCTTAAATAATATATCTACTCGGGCTGCATCTGCTACTTCAGGTGCTAAGAAGTTTGCAGTTCAACAAGCGAACTATACTGGGGTCCAAAAAGTATACACTCTTGTGCAGTGTACACCGGATCTATCCACTTCAGATTGTCGCCGTTGTCTTGAGAAAGCTATTTCAAAATTAGGCAACTGCTGTAATAGAAGGGAAGGAGTACTAGTCATATTTGCAAGGTGTAATATTCGGTATGAGCTTTATGAATTTTATAATGCAACGGCAGCAGCTGAGGCTGTACCGGCTCCTCCGCCTGTGGCTCTATCTCCTCATCCAGCTTCAGGTTCAGAGACAAGAAGAAAAGGTAAAGTCGACAATGCGCTTTTTAACTGTCTTGTCGCTATATGATCTCCAAAGTCATTATCATAACTTTTATGATGCCCATGTACTAACCACTACATTTTAATTGCTTAAAGAAAGTGAAAAATATAATAAGATATATAGAGAAAAATTATACGAAAATTACTATTTAATAATAGTAATTATAGTCACATTCCACAGTAATCTGTATTTATATAAATAGTAAATTTTATTATAGTAAATACCCCCACATCTTTTATTTTATAGTTAATGAGAGAAAAGATTTTAATTGATTTATTAAATTAATAAAAAGGTATTATTTATGAGTTATTTTCCTTTACTTTCATTTTCTTTTGGTACCGAGAGTGACAGGCATATCAAACAGGGAACAAAACAGGGTGCCACATGGAGGCACCCCCAAAGGACCTGCTGGGACTCGAGCCTTGATCCCGAGGAAGGGGGCACCCTCCTCAACCACTGGGACCGGACCCTGTTCGGTTTTTATACCAGTTTTGAATATAGAGAAACTCAGTATATTTAGGTTAGTTTACGCTTAATGTTGAATTTCATCAAAACTACAGCTTGTAACATTTTTTAATCTTAGGAGAAATTTTCATTTATCTTTTGCATCGATAGAAGAACAAAATTTATCTTAAGGGAAAATGATACAGCTTGTAACACCCAATATTTTTCCATGTGCTTTTACGTAATTTTAATATATGAGTACGAGAATTTATATAGCCCCTCAATATTTTAAAATCTATATAATTTTAATTACAAACTATGATAAAGTTATATCCTCATAAACTATTTATAACCTTTTCTTTTCCTGAGAATACAAGTATTCTTTCTATATAAAACTGGTAGCTCAATAACTTGAAAACATTGACATTCTTAAAGTAGTTTAATTGTGACATGCATAGAATTTCAAATATATATATTAAGCACTTGCATCATCTCAATAGCTAATGATTAATAATTTTATGATCAAAATCATCTTTATACATTTTTCCTTAAGAGCATGGGTTATATCAATTTCAATATTTTTACGCTTTTCATCATTCCCTTATAAATTTTCTTCCCTAGTTTTTCGTTCTATCTTTTGAATGCATCACATCATCATTTTTATATAATAGTGACTATTTTATTCATAATTTAATTTAACTCATCTATTCCCGAATCATTTCTTCCATCGTTAAAATCGATTAATTGTGTACAAACACTTTCATGTAGTGTTTATTTTATATCGAATTTATCTCATAACTCTTTCAACTTCCTGTATACATATTCAGTTTATATTAACATTAGTGTTCCGTGCAACTCATGAAATTTACCCTACAATTTATTTTCTCAACACATATAGATTATACAATCTTTTTCTCTCTCTACTACCTTTGATCCCCATCGTAAATCATTCGTGCAATCATTTCACAATTACATTGTTATTTAAATTCATTACTTATTTAATTCATATCACCTTTTTGCTTCCCTGATATTTATTTTATTCTTCACAAACATATAAACTCCTCAAGTTTTTCAATCATTTATTTTATTCTTACCATGATGTTACAAGCCTATGTATTATACTTTTTAGATATTTTTTATATCTCTCTATACTTATGTATTATACTTGTAATTACAAGCCTATTTATATATTTCACGTCCTAGATAATCAAGAAATTAAATCACTTACAAGAAATCCTAATCTATCTAGAAATCTAACGTTTTAACGAAACAACAATTCTTATAAATTGGTCTATTACTAATCCTTCTTCATCAAGAATTCTATATTATTTAGGATTCCTTCTTTCACTAGAATTTTATCTTAATATGATAGAGTTATAACAATATTAAAACTTTTATAAACTCTAAATCCTATTAGCATAATATGTTGATATTGAATTTCAACATATTGCTATTTGAAAGAGCCAAATGCATTGCCCTTTCTAAATATCTTTTTAAAGTTTTGTTTTTCAATCTGATCCATAGCTAGACATTTTATGTCAGATTTAAAAGGGATAAAGAGGAGAGATAATGACCAGAAAAATGTTGTTTATTTTTAAAAATAATTTATTCTCGTTTGTTCTTTAGAAAAATATTTCTTAACATATTTTAATACTTTTATCTAATTTCTTAACCCCACAAAAAAAGGGAAAAAAATGTGAATTCCTATGTAGTTGATCCTGACTTCGTCCCTGTTTGAATATGCTTGTATGTGTATATGTTAATAGCAGCGTGATATTACTGTGATTTTTTTAACTATAAATATTTCTTTATGCAGGAAAAGGCGGTGTCTCAACAGTTTTAATTATAGCCATTGTGATCCCAGTTGCTGTTTCTCTTGTGCTTTTCTTCCTGGGTTGCTGTTTCTTAAGTAGAAGGGCGAAGAACAATAGATATTTTGCACAGGACAATGATGGTAAAAAACATAGAGAATCATTTTGCCCCCCTCCCTCTAAATGCAATCTCTTTTTCTGTTTTGCACAGTTTCAGAATACTCAATTGATATCTGCGTGGTTGTGCAGTTGCAAATGAGATTACAACCGTGGAGTCATTACAATTTGATTTGAGGTCTATAGAAGATGCCACAAACCATTTCTCCTCTGATAACAAGTTAGGTGAAGGTGGATTTGGTGCGGTTTACAAGGTAAGCAAGCGATTTGTAAGGCATTTAAAGTCTGAAGAGCCCAGAAGATCTGGCATTAAAATTTAAGAAATTTTGCGGTAGTGCTTGTTTAACAGTCTTTTCAAATGCTTTCTCAGGGAACACTTCGCAATGGACAAGCAATAGCAGTGAAGAGGCTATCGAAAGGCTCAGGCCAAGGTGCGGCGGAATTTAAGAATGAGGTTATCTTGGTGGCTAAGCTTCAACACCGGAATTTAGTGAGGTTGCTAGGATTTTGCTTGGAAGGAGAAGAAAAAATTCTTGTCTATGAATATGTGCCAAACAAAAGCCTCGACTACTTTTTATTTGGTATGGACTTTCTAATTAAACACTCATCAAATTACCCTTTGATACAAGGAATCCGTGATGCTTCGTTCATTAGTTCTTGTGAATCTGGAATACTTGCATTTGTACGTAATCCTCTTTGGTCTGACTGAAATTTTTTATTTTCTCGAATTCGTAGACCCAGAAAAACAAGGGCTACTGGATTGGTCTAAACGGTACAGAATAATAGGAGGAATCGCTCGAGGAATTCTTTATCTTCACGAGGACTCTAGGCTAAGAGTTATACATCGTGACCTTAAAGCTAGTAATATTTTGCTAGATGGAGATATGAACGCCAAAGTTTCAGATTTCGGCATGGCTAGGATTTTCAGAGTTGATCAAACTCAAGACAGTACCAATAGAATTGTTGGAACATAGTAAGTAGAGATCTAATTCGTATAGAATTGTTGACATGCTAGTTTCATTTCTCTTTTCCTTTTCTTTTCCAAACATGTCAATCTGTTTTTCGGCTTTGTAGTGGTTACATGTCTCCAGAGTATGCAATGCATGGGCAGTTCTCCGTCAAGTCTGATGCTTATAGCTTTGGTGTCTTAATTCTTGAAATTATATCTGGAAAGAAGAACAGGTCTTTCTATCAAACAGGAGGTGCTGCAGACCTTGCCAGCTATGTGAGTGAAGTTTTCTTCCTCAGCTCCATGAATTCCAGACCAGGGATGAATACCTGTAAAACAAAAAATTAAAAGCATAAGGTTATCGAAACTTTTGACCCCTCAATTTTTTTTTCAGGTATGGAAACATTGGAGAGATGGGACACCTTTGGAAGTGATGGATCCAACTCTGACGGATACGGATTCAAGAAGTGAGATAATTAGATGCATCCACATTGGATTGTTATGTGTTCAGGAAGATCCAGCTTCCAGACCCACAATGGCAACAATTGTTCTCATGCTCAATAGTTACTCGATTACCTTACCATCACCCCATGAGCCTGCATTTTATATCCATAATAGAACAGATCAAGGGTCATTTCCAAGCAATGAGCTTTTTGCAGGTCAATCAAAGAGCAATTCTGTGCCATATTCCGTCGATGATGGTTCAATTACTGAAGTATATCCTCGATAGGAAAATATGCGATTAGCTTTTTAGTATAAAACACTTGGAATGTGTGTGCTCCATATGATTGAGTGTTGGCGTGAACTGTACAAACCTATTTATAGCTGTAATATTCAAGTATATATCCTATTTATGTAAATCCCGATTGTTATGGGATATTAGTTGATGATTTCTTTCCAAAGACAGCAAGTAAGGCTGTACATTGCGATGAATATATACTCTATCTCTGAAATAAAGAAAGTAAGAAGAATTCTTGCAGAAAATCTTTTTAGGTTAACATGGAGTTGCTATCATGATTAGTGAGTTTTCTTGGAACTAGCTAGTGGTGATGTATATTGTAAATGATAAGTTCGATTGATAAATCTCTCACTCAGTTGACAGAGTTTCCTCTTTGCACAATTACAGAAAACTTGTCCATCTTTATTCAATGAATGCACAGCCTATTTATAGTTTCTTGAACAAGGGTAATCTTCCACTAACTACTCTAACAACCTACTAACTGATACTAACTAACTGCTACTTAACAGACCATTAACAATCTCTTATGCACAACGTCCACGTGGATAAGAAGTTGGCAAAAGGAGAAGGTATCAAAGTGTATCAGAGGCGTGGGCGAGGTGGATGCTCAAGAGTAGGAGTTGTGGATGATGCTACTGGAAGTTGAAGATGGCCGTTATTGCAGTATGCTCCAGTTGGCAGATTTATGCAAAATTTATTTATTCAATTGTTATTTCTATTCGTATGTAATGTCTCATTTTATTTAATTGTTATTTCTATTTATGTAAGATTGTGCAGTAGTGCTGCCAACTTTGAAGGAGTTGGTTATTGAACAATTTGTTTAAATTGTAAGCAAGATCATTACAGTAATTAGAGAAGAATTTTATGTTTTATTACATTGAGATCGTTGGGTTCTCTCATTAACGAGCCCTTCACATATTGTAAAAATAGGTCATAAGGGGAGAAGATCGGGTAAACACCATTCTCTACAGGTAGATTTTGCTGTGAATCGCCCTATAACTCGATCACAAACTTGGGACCGTAACAACTTGGTATCAGAGCCAAGAGTTATGGGTGATTCTTCATAAACTCTACAGACTCAATTTGAGACATTCATGAAGATGTACCAGGAGCACCGCCAACATGATCGACTCGAAAGGGAGCATCTGTCTGCTCATATCGAAGAGCTTTCTCGAGAATTGACTACCACCAGAGTAGAGACTCACCAGGGAGATGATGGCAGTGCGAATCGAGGTCCACGAGAGCATCCTCGGGCGGGTAATCGCCCGGAAGGTTGTGTGCAACTACCAAGGTATAGCAGGCTGGAATTTCCTCTTTATAATGGAAAAAATGACCCGCTTGCTTGGCTTAGCTCGTATTGAAGATTCAATGAACAAGACTTTCTCACCTATAGCCGACCGCAATTCAGGCCATTAATTGTCTATTCATGCGTTTTCCACCCTCTTTCCAAAGAAAAGGCTCCATGAAATAGCAGAACTTGACTTCATTTCTAAGGCAACAGGACTTTGGCTTTGGCTATCTCGTTTTCCAAGTCAACAAATATTTTCCAGTCAGCTGATTTCGAGTTAAAGCTGTATTATTTATTTATTTTTGGTTATGCCGGCCCCCTTACAATTTCCGGCATGTTTTTATTCTGGCATGTACCTTGCACGTTATTTTATGTCTCTTGATATAAGAAAATGTATTCTTGTATTTTATGAGTTTTTTTTAGAAATGGAAACTACAAGCCTATAATTACAAGTCTATTGATTGTCAATCTACTTTTAAAAATCTAGTTACACGTATAATTGTTGTATTTCTAATTACAAGCCTATGATTTACTAATATTTCTCTTTGAAATTAACATTATAAATATAAATTGTTGTATTTCTTTTTACCCTGTTATTTGAATCTGTTATTGTATATATTTTGCTCTCTCTCTTTCTGGGTATGTCAATGTGAGACATGCTTGATTGAAATAACAATGCAGTCTTGCTTGTCTATCTTATTGTTGTTCATTGTGAATCATCCAAAAAATAAAGTCGTCCTCCACAATTATACCCATCATCTGAATTAGTTCGTCGGTTGATAATAGAGGTTGAATAAAAGTGATCATACCCATCATAGATTGATTGATTGACCTTTGGCTTAGTGGTATCAACCTCCAACAAGTTGCAGGTGTAACTATACTACAAAAAACTATTATACTCACGGTTAAGTAATTGAAAATGATTTCTGAGCATGGTCATAAACCAAAATTCTCGGATGATTTTGATCGAAGAAGTCATCTCGCTTTGAAAAGTCCATCGACAGCAGGAATAGTATCAGCAGACCCACCCATATTTACTGCTGTGACACTTTTGTCGATCGTATTGAAGATTCAATGAAACAGACTTTTTTTTAGGATGTTTGACACTATATATAAAAAGTATTTTAAAAACATTTTTATTTTAATTTTATTTTAATATTTTTAGATTATTTTCATGTGCTAATATTAAAAAGGAGTGTAAGATTTCATAATGCATATTTCCCCGGTAATCTTGCAGGTCCGATTTATCTCAGCAAGTGGAGTATTCTAAGTTTCTCCGTAGATACATACAGCTAGATTTGGCTTTAAAGTCTTGTTTTAGACGTGTTCAAAAATCTTTTAACCAAACAAAGGAGACTGAACCTGTAGTAGAAATAGTGGCAACGTCCAGATTTTCCAGAACAGTGGTTGATAAATTTATTTGTCCAATTAAAGCACTGACAAAATGGGCCAGCAGGAATTTAAAACGGCAAGGCAGGCTATTTTCAAAAACAAAACATCACATAGAGAGAACTGAGTAGCTGCAATGGAAATGTCACCTTCTAAACTTCTGTTCTATTTGAGCCCTGTTTTCTCTCACCTCCTCGTTCTCACAATGGCACAAACAAATCTGCTTCAGCACTTTTGTATACAAAATCATGGTAACTTTAGTGCTAACAGTGACTTCAAATCAAACCTCGATCGCCTTATCTCCTCTTTCTCTTCTGATACAAATATTGATTATGGGTTTTACAATGGCTCCATTGGCGAAAACATCGACAAAGCTTATGCAATTTCGCTTTGTAGAGGAGATAAAAACCTTGAAACCTGCCGCAGTTGCATTAAAAATTCCAGCCAAGTGCTCTCACAGCTTTGTCCGAACCAAAAGGAGGCCTATATATGGTACGATGATTGTATGTTGAGGTATGCAAACCATTCAATTTTTAACAGTATGGAATTCGGGCCGTACTTTTGGATGTACAACCCGGTTAATGTTACCGACGAAAAAGAGTTCAGTGAGGTGCTAAATGCCTTGTTAGGCAGGCTGATAAATTCAGCAGCATTAGGTGATTCACGAAGAAAATTTGCAGCAGGAAATGCGACCGCAGAAAATTCTCGTCAAACAATGTATGCACTTGTTCAGTGCACTCCTGATTTGACTCAGCCGCAATGCAGCGATTGCCTGAATCAAGCTATCAAACTGATTCCACAATGCTGTTCTAAGAGGCAAGGAGGGAGGGTGGTTTCACCTAGCTGTCACTTTCGATACGAAAAGGACCCTTTCTATGACCTTGCGAGCACTTCGCCACTGCCACCGTAGGCAACGGATCGATATGGTAATTTTTTATGTGCTTTCAAATTAATTCAGGAACGATTACATTGTCTAATCACGTATTATGACTTTATGATTTTTTTTTGCAGCTAAAACACAGCTATATATAGTTCGAACTGACATCGCGAATGTCTTACTAGTGTTATTGTGGTCCTTGCAGCATGTATGAGTCGCTTGAGCGCAAGTCCTCTACCTAATGTCACTCATCTTGTTTACAGCACTCAGATCTCGTTCCATTTTCTTTCAAAGAAATAAATAAAAATAGCTATGATCTGTGTGGACGTCTATTTCCTCTCAATCAATATAATAATAAAGCAGTTTGGACACTATTTTGATTAGATATTTGTTCAATGAATTATAGTTACGATTGCATCGAAGAAATTTGTCTTGAATTTATGCCTCTGTGATATGGAAAATAAAAGAGAAATGCCGTGCTTTGTTACAAATTCGAAACAAGTTTTAGAAGAAGAGACACGAATAATTTTTATGTGGGCTAATATGGATGCACAAAATTAGACTTCAAAGTTCAAATACTATATGGTGAGCTTCTATTCCTATAAAACTATATGTGAAAAAAGGGACAGTATTTTTAAATCTTTCGAGAATATGTATTGAGAGATAGTGAGAGGGAGAACCGAGGATCCAATTGTGAATAATTTTGAGTTATAGGGACTGAACTAAATTATATGTACAAAACTGACTAAAACAGTAGGGGAGACTCCTCCATTGACCTGACTCCATTAACTTCCATGTTGAATTTTCAACTTTTCCGTGGGTCATCTTGGAGCTTCAATTTTTCCGAGGACAATTCTGTGTTTCTACGTAAATATTATTATAGAGATATATTTAAAATAAACCCTTCTTCATCTAAACTTAAAAATAACTATTATCTGCTCCTAAAATAATCAATACACTAATTAATTATCGAATCCCATATCTTATTCTCTCCCTCTATATATTTTCATGCATCTAAAAGGTGTGGATCTGACTTTTTTATCATTTTTTTTCCTCAGAGAAAGGACTATGGGAGTATCCTTACAAGAGGGCCAAGGTTCAAAGCCAGCCATAGGCTTTGAAGGATAATTCATATCATGGGCTTATTATGTTAATAGGCCTATCATAGATAACAATATTTAATAGGCTTCATATCACGGGCTTATTATGGGCTTTTCGTGTCTGTTAAGGTCTTTATCAACGCATAAGAAGTTGGTATGAAGATGTCTTCGTGTTTTCCTTAGAGGCCGGTTGTCTAGTTGATCAGTTCCTTAATTAAATGACAAGCCCATGAGCAAGTTCATCTGGGGTCTGGTACCATTTGGACATTGAATTGGAGCCTATTTATTATTTTAAAATAAAATATATTGTCAATGTTATTATATATATATATATATGATCTGTGTAATACATAATGAAGATGCTGTGTTTTCAAAATTTAGTTAGAAGGTTGTGTTTGGTATTACAAAAATTATATGTTAAAAGATAAGAGAGTGTCTAATAATCACATGTGAAGGAAGTATCTAATAAATTTAGAATTAAACTAGATTATTGTTAGACTGTTGGTTAGATTAATTTTTTTTTAATATAAAAAATATTCAAGTGCTACAAATATGCTTTTTAGACGAGAAAAATTAATTTTATAAGAATTGACTTGATATATTGTATTGCAAACCTAAAAACAACCTGGATGACTGATAGAAATATAATTTAACTCAAAATCAAATTAAGATAATATTTTAAAAAAATATTGAAGCGACAAACTTTTATATCAACTTGGATTAATTCGACTTAACTTGCTTAATTGGAGGATGAAATTAAAAATAAATTTCAACTAAAAAAATAAGTTGAGTTAATCTAAATTAATTTACTAACCCTGAGTTATAATACCGGGATAATATTATATTACAAAAATAAACCCGAGTCAATTTCATTTAACATGTGACTCAAGTCATAAAATCATGATAATTTCATAGAAAAAATATAAAAAAATCATGGAATTCAATTCTTAATTAACCTGATGGATTAAATTAAAAAAAAATTAAAAAAAATAATCCGAGTAAACCTGTCTGTTAAGAGACTTGGATAACTCCATTGAATTTGCTTCCGGCCTCCATGTTGACCAAGTTTACCTATAGTAATTCGTGTTCAAATCGACAATTAATTAAAGTGT
The DNA here is from genome assembly GCA_025169955.1 of Salix arbutifolia. Classification (NCBI taxonomy): domain Eukaryota; kingdom Viridiplantae; phylum Streptophyta; class Magnoliopsida; order Malpighiales; family Salicaceae; genus Salix; species Salix arbutifolia. The sequence continues at coordinate 1,988,161 of CM045912.1, forward strand.
CAAAACAAGCATTCCTCCAAATAGTAGCGATCTATGTTCAAGCATTTAGTTTCTAAAATCATGGACTTCTGATTTCAAAAAATAAATAGAATCACTACCCTAAGATGAAACTTATCCATCTCCAAATACATATATAGCGTGAGGGAAGAGTGAGCAACCCAAATTGACTACGGATAGTATAATTTCTCTGTAGAGGAGATATTTTGCTGAATGAGTGTCGAGGTTGCGTTAGTAACTCTGTGCGGACTAAATTTGCACAATTAAAAACTTGAAGGATCACATTGAAAATTTCTAACGGCACTTAAAAGTGAAAATAAAAGATCCTTTTTATACTAATTTTTATCCTTGAGATTATAATAACTTATTCTAACTATAATTTAAAGCTTGATTTCATAACAATATTATTTAATATAACTACAGAATAATCTCAAACACATCGCATATGTAATTGTATTTCATTTGCTAAGAGATCTCTAGAAGATCCGTTTCCAAGTTGCCAATCCTCGTCAAGGTACCGAGTGCCATATATTTTATGGTCAATTCAAAGTAGGTGTCCTTGATTAAATAAATAAGAAAACAGTTTCTTTAATAAAAATAATAAATAAAAACAAGGGGCTTAGAACATAAAATAAATATATGGTGGTCATACCCACTTAACCATGTACGCAAGCACGGTGCCAATGGATTCTTCAAAACTAGTGCTTCTACTTTCGTCGTTAATAATAATAAAAAATAAAAAAATGGGCTTATGCCATTAAATAAATATAAGGCTGTCATACCACTTCACCATGTACGCAAGCACGGTGCCAATGGATTCTTCAAAACTAGTGCTTCTACTTTCGTTGTTATACATCCTTCTATTCCACCCTTCTCTTTCCGCTGCTCAGCAGAAGTTCAGTAATTATGACTGTACCTCCAACAACGTCAGTAACTACACAACTAATAGCACTTACCAAAGAAACCTCAACAATCTTCTGTCCTCCCTAGCATCCGCCACTCAAATTGACTACGGATTTTACAATCTATCCGTCGGCGAATTTCCTGACCGTGTAAATGCATTTGCACTATGTAGAGGAGACGTTGCAGTTGATGTTTGTCGAAGTTGCGTTAATGACTCTACTCATAAGATCTTACAGGTTTGTCCTAACAAGATGGAGGCCTTTGGAGTTTACGAACTCTGCATGATTCGATACTCAAACAGATCTATATTCGGTGTTGTGGATGAAAAACCATCTATTTACCGGGCGAATCGAAAGAATGTTTTGGATGAAACTGTATTTAATGAGGCACTCCAAACTTTATTTGCCAGGCTTCAAGCCAAAGCTGCATCAGGGAACTCCTTAAAGAAGTTCGCATCTGGAAACCAAAGTGCTGGACTTGAAACAGTATATGCTATTGTTCAATGCACTCCTGATTTATCTGAGGGGCAGTGCTCCAGTTGCCTGCTTGAGCTTTTTCGATTGATCCCGAACTGTTGTAATGGGAACGTCAAAGGGAAGATTGGAGTTAGACTCATAACACCAAGCTGCAATTTGAGGTGGGAGATTGGAAAATTTTTTAATGGTACGCTAGAGATATTATCACCCCCATCTCTTCCTGCACCATCACAAGGTAGGACTTTGATTGTTATTAACCCCCTCCCCACTTTGATTTTGATGTTTTGATATAGTAATTTAATAGTTTACCCTGAAATCATTAATACGAATTAGAATTAGGTAAGAAAAAAATACTACCGTCTTTAATCAATTAATATTAAAAGTAGAGTAAATATTAATTAATATTAAAAGTAGAGTGAATTACAATAACCTTCTTGACATAATATAAAATTATAGAGATCATAAAAAAAATTAATGCTTTAAAAAAGCCTTTTTCATATATAAAAACATATTACAGAAGCTTTATCCAAAATGCATTTGAAAATATATTTAAATTAAAAAATTAAAAAAATGGGACTTGGTTACTTTATTAGTTCATCAACAATATTAATTTCAGTCATTTTTTATTTTTCTATTTTTCGGTACTTTTGGAATTTTTTATTTAACATTTTCTTAAAACATTAATTAAATATATTTTAGATATAATTAAGGAGTTTTGTCAAAACATCAAAATTTTAAATTTTTTCTATAATTCTGTAATAGGAGATATTATAATTTAGCCTTAAAAATCTGTTTATTATTTTTATGGTTTATAGTATGGAACATGATAGGTCTTGAATATATTCTTTTAAAATAAATAAAAATTAGCTACGGATAAGCTTTTGCAAATCACCAGGCCACAATTAGAACTCAATAGTCTCCACTCAAGTTATTAAAAATTTATGACCATATTGGTAATTTACACGGGAAAGAAGAACAACACAGCAGTACGGACCATTGTCACTATTGTCATCCCAGCTGTCGGAGTTATGATACTCGTCATCTGCATCTGCCTATTCATAAGAACAAGAAAGGAAAGGGAAAAGGAAGGAGTTGAAAGTAAGTATTTGTTTGTTGAATTGCATTGAAATAGTTCTTATTTTTTATTTGAAATATATATGTATATATATAAATATATATATTTAACAATTTCCATTTCGTCCTTAATTTCTGATGCAATTATGTTTACATGCATGCTAACTTGTTTAACTTTTGAAGCTGTGGACGAAATAGAAAGTGCAGAATCATTGCAATTCGCGTTCAGCACCATTCGAGAAGCAACAGAGGACTTTTCAGAGAAAAATATGTTAGGACAAGGTGGATTTGGTGCTGTTTACAAGGTAGTAAAGGATATACTGCTACTTACGTATAGTTAAATCGCAATGCTTGAGATGATTGAGGGATTAATGAATTGATATGATTTCAGGGAGTACTTCCTAGCGGACAAGAGATTGCTGTGAAAAGACTTTCTAAGGATTCTGGGCAAGGAGATTTAGAATTCAAAAATGAAGTCTTACTGGTGGCAAAGCTCCAGCACCGAAATTTAGTCAGGCTTCTAGGTTTCTGCTTGCAAGGAATTGAAAGGCTTGTTATCTATGAGTTTGTGCCTAATGCGAGCCTTGATCACTTCATATTTGGTAAAGCTAGGAAGCAACTAATTTACAATTATATTATAAGCAATTGAGTCTCCTTTGAAATAGGAAGCACAAATGAATATTTCTCGTACTCCTTACCTACTTGTGTAAATTGAGCCATACGAATCCTTGAAATGTAGATCCAACCAAGCGTGTGCAATTGAACTGGGAAAGACGTTACAAGATAATTGGAGGAATTGCTCGAGGGCTTCTTTACCTTCATGAGGATTCTCGGCTTCGAATCATTCATCGTGACCTCAAAGCCAGCAACATTCTGTTAGATGAGGAGATGAATCCGAAAATTTCTGATTTTGGCATGGCAAGGTTGTTCGTAGTGGATCAAACTCAAGGCAATACAAGTAGAATTGTGGGAACATAGTAAGTATCTGAACATGATAATCAGACAAATTATTAAGCTCATCTTTTATTGCATTCTATCAAAGAATAAGAAATGAAAAATCCCAGCAATATAAATGATGTTAATTATTCTCAACGTTGCCGAATCTAATAATTTTGAACTTTTCGTTGATGATAAACAGTGGCTATATGGCTCCAGAGTATGCAATGCAAGGACACTTCTCGGTCAAGTTAGACGTATTTAGTTTTGGCGTGCTAGTTTTGGAGATTGTGACTGGTAAAAAAAATCGTTTTCGCAATGGAGATGACATAGAGCACCTTATGAGCCATGTAAGTGGAACCATCCAACATTCACAGACATTATATAAAGCTTTGTACGGATATTTGCGAGCCCTTCAATACTATGAATTCACTACTAGAAAAATGACCTGTTTGCAACGGGGATTTTGTGTAGCAACGGATTTTTCGTTGCTAAACAAATTCCGGAAAAAAAAAACATAGGTTGCAACGGATTTGCCGTTGCAAAGTTAATTTGCAACGGAAATTCCGTTGCAATTTAAAACCATTTGCAACGGATGATCCATTGCAAAAAAAAATTACTTTGCAACAGCTTTTCCGTTGCCATTTAAAACCATTTGCAATGGATAATCCGTTGCAAAAGAAAATTACTTTGCAATGGAATTTTCGTTGCAATCTACATTTGCAACGGCAAATCCGTTGCAATGTAAAACCATTTGCAATGGAAGATCCGTTGCAAAAGAAAATTACTTTGCAACGGATTTTCCGTTGCAAGTTAAAACCATTTGCAACGGAGAATCCGTTGCAAATGAAAATTACTTTGCAACGGAATGTCCGTTGCAACTATATATTTGCAACGGAAATTCCGTTGCAATTTAAAACCATATGCATCGGATGATCCGTTGCAAAAGAAAATTACTTTGCAACGGATTTTCCGTTGCAAGTTAAAACCATATGCAACGGATGATCCGTTGCAAAAAAAATTACTTTGCAAGGGAAATTCAGTTGCAATTTAAAACCATTTGCAACGGATGAGCCGTTGCAAAAAAAAATTAATTTGCAACGGATCATCCATTGCAAAAAATTTAGTTTGCAACGGAATTTCCGTTGCAATCTAGAAACACCGCGCGCTCTCCCAAAAATTTAAAACCAACACCGCGCGCTCTCTCCTAAAAAATTAAATACAATCTGTCAACACTTCACATACTTTCCCCCGCTCAATATCAATTAAATAAATAAAAGAACAACTCAAAGTAATTAACCTTCTAAATCTCTCCTCTTCATCTACTGGCCGCCGAATCCAACTTCCATCACGCCTCCTCTCCTCACACAACCGTTGATCTGCCCTTTCCTGAAGTTAATTCCATTTCTGAGTGGAAACAAGACGACGACGAGGTACTCGTGATGGCGGAGGAATTGGGTGTGTTTATTCCGTACATATCCATTTCAAAATGAGTTTGCTTCTTCTTTTCTCTTTCCCCTGTGTGAAGTTTCATATCCATTTCAAACTTCAAAATTCTTCAGTTGACTGTATTGTTTCTAGTTAGAGAATGAATTGATTTTTGCCTGATCTTTTTTTTTTAATTGTAGTGGTCTCACCTATTTGTTTGTTCTTGATTTTCTGCTCTCAGATGTTTTTGTAGATTGCTATTTGTTTACATGTGGAAAGTTCTTGGAGAATTGATATTTGAAATTTCGGGTGCTTATAGTTTTGAAAATTTTGAGCTGATTTTGGATCTGGGTGTTGGTAGTTTGGCAACACTGATTTTTGTTATACGAGGTTGATTGTGATTTTAAGACAATTTTGATGATTTCGTGTTGAATTTTAGTGGAATTTGATCTCCTTGTGATTAAGGGTTGTGTAAAATTCACCCAATGATCAACTGATTTCCTTTATGATTTTACTTGCACTATCTTTGTTATTAACAGAGGTGTAATTTGAGCTGTCATTGCTTTGAAAAGATGTAAATTTTATTGAAACATCGATGGAGGTCCTTTAATGTTCTTTATCATTGTCACATCAAGAACAAGCATGTATACATAGCATTTCCTATAAAAGAACTGAAGGTCAATGATTGTTTTCATTTGAGTTATCTGATTGGATGATTATGCCACTTAGCATTGGTGTCAAACATCGAAATTCCTGCAACTTGAACCCTTGATTTAGCTTATTAATGTATATGAAGAAATTCTATCTGTTTGCCGCAATTTCTCTTCAGATCGATGTGTATCTGAAGGTCTTTCATCCATAATGTTCTGGGCTTCCTTTGGGGATGATGCTTCACGTTCAAAGAGGTTTGAAGCTAGTGTTACTCGTCTTCATTCATCCTCTCAGGTAATGTATGAGTTGATAGTTTATTTTGTTTGTCAATACAGGATGCCACAATTGAACAGCTTCTTCCAATTTTTCTTTCCCTCTTGAAGGATGAATTTCCTGACGTGCATCGAAACATAATCAGCAAGCTTGAACAAGTGAATCAGGTTTGCAACAACTTACGACTAACTCAAGAGGTTTCAGTTTTCTGTATCCCATGAGCTAGCTCTACTATCTCTCTATTTTGGTTTAGTCTAATTATTGCAAAATTTACAAAGCAAATGAGTAATTCAAACATTCCTTAAAATATGCCTCGCAATAATTATGCCAAGCAAAGGAGGCTAATGCTAAAATCACTAACAAAACATGATATTGTTTGACCTTTCTTTTGATTTTGAGGGGTCTTGCTTGGCATTTTCTTAGCACATTGTAACATGAACCCAAAATGACTAACAAAACATGATATTGTTTTTCAGGTTTGTAGTAACTACCGATTAAGGAGCTCATGTGAAAGTGGATATCTACTAACAAACAAAGAGGATGAGGCACGGACTATTGATCTTATGCGAGTTCTTTTAGCTTATGGTTTTGATTCCATAAATGGATCATTAGCCAATACTTCAAAATATGTATTTTTTTATTCCATGTTGATTTACTTATACACTTAATTGTAATTGAATCTTTTTTGTATTATAAATTTTAATTTATGAAATTTTTATTTCAACTATATTTATTTAGTTCTCAATATTAATAATATATCAATAATATTTATGAAAATATTTATTCATAATTAATTAATAAATAAATAAATTCGAAATTGATTAAAAAAATTAATTGTTAATTTGCAACGGACATTCCGTTGCAAAGTTGCAACGGATTCGCCGTTGCAAAGATGCAACGGACATTCCGTTGCCAATTTGCAACGGATTCGCCGTTGCAAAGTTGCAACGGAATGTCCATTGCAAATGTGCAACGGATTTGCCGTTGCAAATGTGCAACGGAAATTCCGTTGCAACAAAATTTGCAGTCCCGTATTTGCAACGGAACACATCCGTTGCAAAATCCGCTGCAAATAAATATTTGCAACGGCTTCCTTTCTTGTTTGCAACGGACACGTCCGTTGCAAACACCCCCCATTTTTAGTAGTGGGACTGCTCAAAATATTATAGATCCTGTTTTGAGTAATGGCTCAGTAACAGAAATGATGAGATATATCCACATCGGGTTACTATGCGTTCAAGAAAATGTAGCTGACAGACCGACAATGGCTTCAGTAGTTCTTATGCTAAGTTGCTCTTCCCTCACATTGCAAATACCTTCTCAACCTGCATTTTTTATGGGCAACAACACATATCAATCAGATATGTCATCCTCATTGGGGCATAACTCAAGGGTGACCGATCAATCCTCGCTATCTGAATCTGAACGTATCCCTCTGTCTAGAAACGAGGTTTCAATTTCTGAGTTGTATCCTAGATAACTTAAATATGTTTTGTTAGTCATTTGAATGTTTCGATTGAGATATTGGTGTTCATCTCAATTTCTGAGCAATAATTTCTATAGATCTCAATTAAAATTTAAAAGAGTTTTTCACTAATTGATTAATGAGAATAATGGTGTCCATCTTTGATTGTAGTGCCTCTCATTTTATTGAGAGATAAATTGGTGATTGACAATTATAGTTTGCTACAAATTACATTGATCAAGAAATAAGATATTTGACTCGCATTGAATATTATATGTGTTTGCACCGCGACCATTGGTTAGAAAAAGTTGCACAAACCTTGTATAAAAACATCCACTTATAAATAGTATATCATAAAAAATATTATGTGCGTGGAAAAGAAGGAATAAATGTTTTCATGGATATATTTGAGTTGAGTTTAGAACTATAACTCAAGGGGCTGTCGTGAATTGCCATCGCGTTATGTAGCCCCTAGTCCAAAATTGCTTTTCATTCATTTTTGTTTGAGTGATATTTAATTATATATAATTTGAGACGTCGAGTGAAAAATCAAAGTATTCACCAGTCCACGATTTCTTGTTTGAGATTTTTTTCCGACGTGCTAGTATACTTTAATTATTTAATGAATGATGCCTATAAAAAGTGAATCAAGGCGGCTTGTCTATAATCAGTTGCATCTCGATCATTTGGAATAGTAATAAAAGTACTATCGTAATATTATATGGACCCGTGAAGAGAAAGTGGGATAGACTAGTAGCCTAGTTTAATATTTAATTTTGGTTTTAATAATTGATCAAGAAATCAACATCTCGTCTCTGTCCATTGCAGCTTGCACCATTTAGTCTACCGAAGAGGGTGAAGCCAGGCCTCCATCCTCAAATACTGAAATTCAAAGAGTGTTCTCTCTTTCTTGGAACCTAAGGATTATTGACTTCTCTTATTCCAAAGATTAAGAAAATAGTTACTCCAAGATCAAACCCCATCATTCCCGAATTCTTCTCTGTGTCCTTCACAACGCTAGATAATGACTAAAAGTGCATTTTCTTACATCCTTCTGCACCTACCTTCTCTAGCCATAGCTTCTTGTACTATCAACGTGCTAATGGTGGAGGTAACTACACGACTAACAGTCTCTTGTCGTTCACAACAATATTATAAATACGATTTTACAGTCTCTTGTTATTCTTGGATTCAATACCCAAATTGACTCCGGATTTTACATTCTCTCTGTTGGTCATGCTGTGTATATCCACAATATCATAATTACTATTTTTCAGACCAGCAAAAAAATCAATGAACTTATTATTAGAATAATATGGTTTTTTTAACATGAGCTATTAAACATTATGAGATTAAATGAGGATAGTTCAGTTTTATTTTTTATGTTTTAAATTCATGGTGTAAGGATTGTATTTCCCTTTAAACTATTTTAAAAATGGACAATTCTATATTTTTATATTACCCTTACAAAATTATATCTACTTTATCTCTTATAAGTATAGTGTAGTTTGACTAACACCTCTTAGGCCTGTTTTGCCTTTTTTTTTTTCAAAAACAAAATATAGACTTTTCCAAATTGGCCTTATAAGAAATACAAAAATAATATATATATATATATATATATATATATAATTAAAAAATTAAGATTATAATATTAAAAAATATGTTTTTTATGTTGCATATGACAGTCTCTCAAAAAGACAAAAAATCATAACTTGCTAAAAAAATAAAATACATTGTTTGTTTTAGTATTTTCATACAAAAGATAATACACACACATATAAAAAAAATTTCTAGCATTTTTTTTCTTTAATAATCAATATATTGAATTCATGAAAATTTGGTCAATATTTCAATAAAACATAAAATCTTAATTCATGAGAATTAATAATCAATATTCCGGTGTAAATGGTAGAAATACAAGATGGCTAATATTTATATATCAGGAATTGACTAAAAAAACCTTATAATCATTCCAAATATTCAACAATTTTAATTAGAAATATTTTTTTACCACAGCACCCGAATTGTAACAAACTCTTTCTCCTTCTAAGATAGGCGAACCTTGTTAGGGCATCTACATATATTCTTTCATTAGAAGTTGTTTGTGCACACGAGCTCAAAATAAATTCAAAAAACCAAATTTATTCATACGAATGAATCTTCACCTTGAGCTATAGACTACATACTGGTTAGAAACCTATCAAAACCTTTACACCATAGTTAGACCGCACATTGCAGGTTATCTTAAGTGAGGTGCACTAAAGATGTTAATACTTTTTCTACCTACATCTAGTTCTCTACACTTGGAATCTCTAATCAGATTAGTATACTCGGGTTTTTCTAGCAACCATGACCAAATAATTACATGGTTACTCCTCAACACCCCAATGTCGTGCGCCACGTATGACAAATTATATATATTAAATATAAATTTTCAATGGATAAATGAACATAAGTTTTCTATATTTTTATTATGACTTGCTTGTTTAATATCACTTCTGTTAGTCCAAAAGTGTGAAATTTTTTTTATAATATAATGAAATTTTAAGTAATTCAATTATTAATGAATTTTAGACTTTTTTGAACACCTTTGTTAGATGTTTTATATAATCAAAATAATTTAACAATATAACATTATATTGTTTACAAATATCTTAATAAAGTCATTTATTTATTATTGAATTTTAGATTTTTTTAAAACTTTATTTTTATATTTTATGATTTATTCTAAAAAATTATAATATTTTTAGAAACTAACTAGTCATTGCACTTGTTATTTATGGTATTCAAGTTAAGTTTTAATGGAACAAAATAAAGCACCAACATTGTGGATATATTTTTTGGAATTAAATAAAAAAATGGTCTTTGAATTCTAATTTAAAAAATGAAAAAATGACCTTCCTGTCAAAAAGTAAAAATAAAAGTAAAAATAGAAATACAAATATTAAACATCAAATGTCCTTTGATTTTCTAAATTCTTCTTGGATTTATGTTTGAGGTTTAAACTCATTGGTAGATATAAATGATTATTGATCTTATAAATGAATAATATTTATACAATTGATTTATATGATGTTTAACTGGAAAAAAATAAAGATAAATTATAATAATCCTTTGAGGTATTATGAAAATATAATAACCCTAAAAAATTAATTACAAAATGAATAATAATAATATGAGAGAATATATTAATTACAATCAAATTAAACAACTATTATAGAATTTAATTAAATAGGAAATATTGTAGTCATATTCTTATGTGGTAATCTCCACCATTACTATTGTATATTGCCCTACTCATATATATAGAAAGGGTTGGCTAACTATTAGGTTAAGCCTCCTAATTATTCCCAACTTGGTATCAGATCCTTCGGCCGTCAAAACTCTTTTTCTCCTTTTGCAGTCGGCCCTAATTTTTTCTCCCCCATGGACTCTCTTGCTGCCGCCGTTGACATCTCCACTTCCACCAGTGCTGCAACATAACCGGCCAGCCATCCTCCTACTGCTGGCCGAGAACAACCTCCACATGTGGAGCATGTGTCTGATTCTTCTTCCTCTCCTTTGCCTCTCATGGGATCACACACTTCAGCAATGGTTCCTCTATCAAACACCCACCACATTGTTTCGTTGAAACTCACGAACACCAACTATCTTTATTGGAGAATGCAGATGAAGCAATATCTCCTTGGTCAAGGTGTTTTTCACTTTGTTGACGACTCCTTGCCGTGTCCTCCAGCTCATACGATTGACGCTTTGGCTGCCTCTTCCTCTACCATCAGCCCTTCCTTTCTTCGTTAGAAGCAACAAGATCAACTTATTTTGAGTGCCCTCCTCTCCTCTCTCTCCGTGGATTGTTGCATCTTGTGGTCGATTGTTCTACTTCGCATTGTGTTTGCGCACTCTTGAGAAGTCCCTTGCCTCTCCTTCTAATTCCCGTATCATGCAACTCCATAGCTCCTTTAAAGACCTTCGACAAGGTGATGCATCGGTTAGTATGTATATGTAGCAAGCAAAATCGTTGTTTGATGAATTGGCTGCTATTGGTCGCTCTATGTCCCTTGAAGATTTCAATCTCTATATGTTTCATGGCCTTCGCGGTGAGTTCAAGGACTTGGTAACTAGTCTCATAACCAAGGCAGAATCGCTGTCATATGTTGATCTTCACAACCATCTTTTTACCTATGAATTTTTGCACAAGAATTCTTTTCATTCCATGGTTGTCGGTTCATCTTCCACTTCTCTGTTGTCATCTTCCTCTCTATCGCAACAGCCACCACTGCTGCCAACACCTATGATTTCTGCTAATCATGTCATGGCTCATCACAGCCAAAACAGGGGGCGTTATAGGGGTAATTGGCGTCCCAACAACAATCGATTTTCAGGCCAAAACTGGGGCCACTCTACTGTAGATTGGAGGCAGAATCTATGGTAGCAGACTAGGCGCAACTCTACAGATTTGAGGCAGAATCAAGGGGTGGTCTGGACAGCAGCATGTGCGCTGCCAATTATGCTCCAATTTCGGCCATTCAGCTCTTCAATGCTCCTAGTTTCGTAGCAGCACACAACAGCCCTCTGCTCATCTTGCTGTTGCGAATGATTCCGTTACCATGACTTGGTTTCCCGACACCAGCGCGAATCAACACGTGACGCTTGATCTTGCAACTCTAACTGATTCTGCTCCTTATCTTGGTAATGATTGCTTGCATGTTGGTGATGGTAAGGCCCTTGACATATCCCATGATGGACATACTATTTTACATTATCCAAAACGCATGTTTACATTGACTAATGTTCTTCGTGTGCCTCATATTACCAAACCGTTGTTATCTGTTCAGAAATTCTATCGTGATAATCATGTTTATTTTGAATTTCACGATTCTATGTTTTATGTGAAGGATCTCGTCACCAAGGAAGTTCTTCTTTCCGGTCAGAGTCATGATGGTCTTTATGTTCTCTCCGAGTCTTCGGCTACGTCAGTTCCTCAAGCTTTTTGGTCTCCTTGCATTTTTGCGACTGCCGACCTGTGGCATCGTCGTTTAGGTCACCCAACTCCTCGCATTCTGAATTTGTTAGGTTCTGAAAATAAAATTATTTGTACTTCTAGACGATCTTTTACTCAATGTTAAGCATGTCCTTTAGACAAGTCGTCCCGTTTGTCATTATGACTGACGGGTCACAAAATCTCTACCCCACTTGAATTAATTTTTAGTGATGTTTGGGGCCCTGCTCCTATGTTTTCTTCTGATGGTTTTCATTATTTTGTTATCTTTGTTGATGCGCACACTAAATATATCTGGTATTATCCTTTTGTTGCGAAATCTGATGTATTTTCCACGTTTCAACATTTTCAGACACTTGTTGAGCGTCAGTTTTCTCTTCAAATTAAATCTGTTCAAACTGATTGGGGTAGTGAATATCGAAAATTAAATAAAAAAATTTCAAACCATTGGTATTCATCATCGATTAATTTGTCCTCATACTCATGAACAAAATGGCACAGTTGAACGTCGTCATAGATATATTGTCAAAACTGGCCTAACCCTTTTAGGCCAGTGTAATGCCCCATTGTGTTTTTGGAACTATGCTATGGAATCATCGGTATATCTTATTAATCGCATGCATACTCATGTTCTTCAAAATAAATCTCCTTTTGCGTGTCTGTTTCATTGCACTCCTGATTATAACTTCCTACGTACATTTGGGTGTCTTTGTTTTCGATTTTTACATCCATATCATGCTCATAAATTAGATTTTCGGTCTTCTCCTTGTGTATTTTTAGGCTATAGCTCGTCTCATCTTGGTTATTGGTGTCTTGATTTAGAGTCTGATCGTGTCTATGTCTCTCGTCATGTTTGTTTTCATAAAAGTGTCTTTCCTTTTAAGAAGTCTGAACAGGTAACAATACTCCCGGTTCCTCCCACTTCACCTACCTATCTTCCATCCTTGCACCCCCCTCCATGTTTTCAGCCTATTCATTCCCAAATCGGCAGAAACCATAACCCACCTTTGCCCCTTGATGCACCTCCCCAGCTTGCCCCCTTGCCCGTTGTTTCAGTTGACCCTGCCTCACCATCCCACACAACCATACTGTCACCACGTGCTTGTCTTTCCAATGATTATTGTGTAGGAACAGGTTCTGATTTGCAGGATTCAGTAGCGGCACAACCACGGTCTACAGCTGAAATCTCCAGCCCTGCAGCAGCTTCACCATCGTCTGCGGTGCAGCCTCGCACCTTCCCGGCTTCACCTCTTGGTCTGCAACTTTGTGTTGACCTCTCCTCTTATCCTCTTCAGCACATTCCAGGTACAGTTACTGCTGCTCCATGTCCAGCCGCTCCTAAACACCCCATGGTTCTTCGTCCGAGAAAGCCCAAGACAGCGCTGACCACCATCACAGCAACCACATCTACTGCCTCCTTCACTCGGGTAGTTTCTCCTCCCTCGCATGAGCCACTTATTTTTCATGATGCTAACAAATATGAGGCGTGGCATAATGCTATGCGTGAGGAAATTCAGGCGCTACGCGCAAACAGAACATGGACTTTAGTGCCGTTTCATCCATCCATGAATGTTGTTGGTAGCCGATGGATCTACAAAATTAAACGCAGATCTAATGGTAGCATTGAGAGGTACAAGGCGCGCCTGATTGCTAGGGTTTCACTCAGCAAGAAGGTATTGATTACTCAAAAACTTTTAGTCCTGTTATCAAACAGGCAACAGTACGCTTAGTGTTCTCCATTGCAGTTTCAAGTGGTTGAAAAATTCACCAGCTTGACATTCATAATGCCTTTCTTAATGGAGTCCTTGATGAAGAGGTTTACATGAAACAACCTCCAGGTTTTGTTGATTCTGCTCTCCCAGGTCATGTGTGTCGATTGCATAAATCTCTATATGGTTTAAAACAGGCTCCACGGGCTTGGTACACTCGTCTGAATGACTTCCTATTATCCATTAGTTTTTGTGCTTCTAAAGTGGATACCTCATTGTTTATCTTCTCGGTTGGTAGCGATATTTGTTATCTTTTGGTTTATGTTGATGATATTCTGCTTAAGGGTAATAATGTTATTCTGCTACAACGCCTCATTCAGCTATTGAGCTCAAAATTTAAACTTCGGGATTTGGGTGATCTTCATTATTTTTTGGGTATTGAAGTTCAGTCTACTGGTCTGGGACTTATGCTTTGCCAACTTAAGTATACACTTGACATCCTCATGCGAGCTGGTATGTTATCCTGTAAACCAGTTGATACTCCTATTTCAACATCCAAAGCCACCATTATTCCCGATCCATTGTTTCTTGATGCTACTTGTTTTTGGCAACTTGTTAGTGCTCTCCAATATCTCACTTTCACACGCCTGGATATTTGCTTTGCTTTGAACTGGGTATGTCAGTTTATGCATGCTCCTACAGAATCTCATTGGGCTGCCGTGAAACACATCTTAAGTTATCTTCGTGGTACGACATCACATGGTTTACATATTACTCGCAACTCTTCTTTTGCTTTACATGGTTTTACAGATGCAAATTGGGCTAGTAGTATTGAGGACAGAAAATCTATGGGTGGTTACCTTGTGTTCTTTGGTCAGGCACCGATTTCATGGAAATCGGGTAAGTAACGCACTGTTGCTCGTTCTTCGACGGAAGCTGAGTACAAAGCCTTAGCTGATGGCACAACTGAAGTTATCTGTCTTCAGTACTTATTAACGAATCTTTAGATTCTGACTACTTCTACTCCTATCATCTGTTGTGACAACCTTGGTGCCACGTATTTGTCTGCAAACCCTGTATTTCATGCTCACACAAAACATATTGAAATTGATTATCATTTTGTCCGAGATAGAGTTGTGAAGAAAGAGATTTAGATTCGTTTTATTTCCTCTTAGAATCAACTTGCTGATGTCTTCACTAAACCACTTCCTGCTCCTTCATTTACTGCTTTTAGATTCAAGCTTCGGGTTGATCCTCCACCCTCAGCTTGAGAGGGCGTATTATAGAATGTAATTAAATAGAAAATATTGTAGTCATATTCTTATGTGGTAATCTCCACCATTACTATTGTATATTGCCTTACTCATATATATAGAAAGGGTTGACTAACTATTAGGTTAAGCCTCCTAATTATTCTCAACTACAACAAAACAAATCAATTGTTTTTTTAAAAAACTCAATAGTTGTAGGGATAGGGTAGTGCAAGCATATGCTCATGCTTTTCTATTTATTTCTTTTAGAAAAATAAATGGTGAACATGTAATCCTCTCATTTTTTTAATAGATTGAACAACATGTTATTCAAATTGAACTCAAAAACATATATATTTTCTTCACTTAAAACATATCATTGAAACCTAAATAAAACCATTTACAACTCCAAACCACTCTCTAATCACTCAAAAACACTAAACAAAAATAAAAACAATGAAAAAACTTTGCGGACCTCGATTTACTTTGTCCAACATGGTTAAAGGGCAACGCTATCTCTATTAAATTTTCTTCATAAAGACAAAGCCCTTAACACCAAAATCGAGCTCTTTATGGTTAAAATATGATAGGCCGAATACTCTCTCTCTCTCTCATCATATTTTTGATAATTTTATCTCTTATCTCTTAGCATTTAGGGACTGAAATATAGCAGAAGTAAATTTAGAGATGAAATATATGAACATAAAAGAATAAGGATTAAATTTGCACAATTAAAAACTTGAGGGATTGAATTGAGATTTTTTTAATGGCGCTTAAAAGTAAAAATGAAAGAGCCTTTTTTATGCTATTTTTGATCCTTGATATTTTAATAATTTATATTAACTATAATTTAAAATTTTATTTCATAACAATAATATTTAATACAACTCCAGAATAATCTCAAACACCTCGCATATGTAATTGCATGCAAAACATAACGTACAATTTCCACCATATAAAACCATGCCAATATAATTTGCGATTAGAAAATTGAAATTAAATAAAGTTTAATAACCAAAATTAAGAAAAAAAAATGAGACATTGAAGAAAAAAAGTCATAGATAATGATATTAAAAGGAAATTGTCTCTTTTGTTTTAATTTATAGTGTTAATGATTTATTTTTAATGATTTTATTAATATTGATGTTTTTCTTATTTAGTGGTAGGATTGAAATTGTTATTCTATTAAGGATATAGAAATCAATAAAAATAATATAATTTTATATATATAGTTGTGGATTTTTAAATATCAGGTTGGAGTAGAGCCATCGAACTCGGCACCACTATCTGCAAGGAAATGACCCCCCACTTGTCATGTGTTTAGAATTTATAAACTTTGGATTGCTATTGAACCTCGTTAAGGGGATCCGTTTTCCAAGTTGCCAACCCTCGTCAATGTACCGAGTGCCATATATTTTATGGTCAATTCAAAGAAGGTGTCCTTGATTAAATAAATAAGAAAACCGCTTAATTAATAAAAAAATAAAAACAATGGGCTTATACCATAAAATAAATATATGGTGGTCATACCCACTTCACCATGTACGCAAGCACGGTACCCATGGATTCTTCAAAACCAGTGCTTCTACTTTCGTTGTTATACATCCTTCTATTCCAACCTTCCCTTACCGCTGCTCAGCCGAACTTCAATCGTTATGACTGTAACTACAACAACGTCAGTAACTACACAACTAATAGCACTTACCAAAGAAACCTCAACAGTCTTCTGTCCTCCCTGGCATCCGACACTCAAATTGACTACGGATTTTACAATCTATCCGTCGGCGAATTTCCTGACCGTGTAAATGCAATTGCACTATGTAGAGGAGACGTTGCCGTTGATGTTTGTAGAAGTTGCGTTAATAACTCTACTCGAAAGATCTTAGAGGTTTGTCCTAACAAGATGGATGTAATTGGAGTTTACGAATTCTGTATGATACGATACTCAAACAGATCTATATTCGGTGTTGTGGATGACCAGCGATATTTCAACATGGTGAATGGACAGATTGTTTTGGATGCAACTCTATTTAATCAGGCACTCCAAACATTATTTGCAAGACTTCAAGCCAAAGCTGCATCAGGGAACTCTTTAAAGAAGTTCGCATCTGGAAACCAAAGTGCTGGACTTGATGTAGTATATGCTACTGTTCAATGCACTCCTGATTTATCTGAGGGGCAGTGCTCCAGTTGCCTGCTTAACGTTTTTCGGTTGATCGCGAACTGTTGTAATGGGAAAGTCAATGGGAGGATTGGAGCTAGACTCACATTTCCAAGCTGCAATTTAAGGTGGGAGGTTTATAATTTTTTTAATGGTACGCTAGAGATATTACCGCCGCCGCCACAAATATTATCACCCACATCTCTTCCTCCACCATCACAAGGTAGGACTTGGATTGTTATTAACCCCCTCCCGCACTTTGATTTTGATGTTTTGATATAGTAATTTAATAGTTTACCCTGAAATCATTAATATTACCATGTTTAATCAATTTGAATTAGGTAAGAAAAAAAATACTTGTTTTTTTACAGTGTTTAATCAATTAATATTAAAAGTAGAGCGAATTACAATAGAGATCATAAAAAAATTAAAGTTTTTTTTTCATATTTAAAAACATATTTTGGATATAGTCGAGTTTTGTCAAATCTTCAAAAAAAATTTATTTTGTAATAGGAGTTATTGTAATTTAGCGTTAAAAATCTGTTTATTATATTTTATGGTTTATATTATGGAACATGATAGGACTTGAATATACTCTTTTAAAAGAATTAAAAATTAGTTATGGATAAGCTTTTGAGAGTCACGGGGGCAACTTTGCTTTGGGTCATAAGGTCTCGGTCTTTTTGGGATGTCCACATTCATAACTCAATAGTCTCCACTCAAGTTTTTTAAAATATTAGGTCCACATTGGTAATTCATGCAGAAAAGAAGAGCAACACGGCAATACGGATCATTGTCATTACTGTCATCCTAGCTATCGGTGTTATGATACTCGTCATCTGCATCTGCCTATTCATAAGAACAAGAAAGCAAAGGGAAAAGGAAAGAGTTGAAAGTAAGATAGTATTTGGTTATTGAATTGCTTCAAAATAGTTCTTATTTTTTATTTTAAATATGTATATATATAAATATATCTAATTAAATACAATTTATGTTTCGTCCTTAATTTCTGATGCAATTATGTTTACGTGTATGCTAACTTGTTTAAGTTTTGAAGCTGTGGATGAAATAGAAAGTGCAGAATCACTGCAATTCACGTTTAGCACTATTCGAGATGCAACAGAGGACTTTTCAGAGAAAAATATGTTGGGACAAGGTGGATTTGGTGCTGTTTACAAGGTAGTAAAGGATATACTGCTACTTACGTATAGTTAAATCGCAATGCTTGAGATGATTGAGGGATTAATGAATTGATATGATTTCAGGGAGTACTTCCTAGCGGACAAGAGATTGCTGTGAAAAGACTTTCTAAGGATTCTGGGCAAGGAGATTTAGAATTCAAAAATGAAGTCTTACTGGTGGCAAAGCTTCAGCACCGGAATTTAGTCAGGCTTCTAGGTTTCTGCTTGCAAGGAATTGAAAGGCTTCTTATCTATGAGTTTGTGCCTAATGCGAGCCTTGATCACTTCATATTTGGTAAAGCTAGGAAGCAACTAATTTACAATTATATTATAAGCAATTGAGTCTGCTTCGAAATAGGAAGCACAAATGAATATTTCTCATACTCTTTACCTAATTGAGTAAATTGAGCCACATGAATCCTTGAAATGTAGATCCAACCAAGCGAGTGCAATTGAACTGGGAAAGACGTTACAAGATAATTGGAGGAATCGCTCGAGGGCTTCTTTACCTTCACGAGGATTCTCGACTTCGAATCATTCATCGTGACCTCAAAGCCAGCAACATTTTGTTAGATGAAGAGATGAATCCGAAAATTTCTGATTTTGGCATGGCGAGGTTGTTCGTAGTGGATCAAACTCAAGGCAATACAAGTAGAATTGTGGGAACCTAGTAAGTATCTGAACATGATAAAACAACATGATTACGAATTATCAAGCTCATATTTTATTGCATTGTATCAAAGAAGAAGAAATGAAAAGTCCTAGCAATATAAATGATGTTAAACATTATCAACATTGTCGAATCTAATAATTTTGAACTTTTTGTTGATGATAAACAGTGGCTATATGGCTCCAGAGTATGTAATGCAAGGACACTTCTCAGTCAAGTCAGACGTATTTAGTTTCGGCGTGCTAGTTTTGGAGATTGTGACTGGTAAAAAAAATAGTTTTCGCAGTGGAGATGATATAGAGCACCTTATGAGCTATGTAAGTAGAACCATCCACCATTCACAGACATTATATAAAGCTTTGTACGGATACTTGCGAGCCCTTCAATACAATGAATTCACTTTGGATAAATTTTGTAGGCATGGAGAAACTGGAGAGAAGGGACTGCTCAAGATATTATAGATCCTGTTTTGAGTAGTAGCTCAACAATAGAAATGATGAGATGTATCCACATCGGGTTACTATGCGTTCAAGAAATTGTAGCTGACAGGCCGACAATGGCTTCAGTAGTTCTTATGCTAAGCAGCTCTTCCCTCACATTGCAAATACCTTCTCAACCTGCATTTTTTATGATAAACCGCACATATCAATCAGATATGTCATCCTCATTAGCGCAAAATTCAAGAGTGACTGATGAGTCCTCGCTATCTGAATCCGAACGTATCCCTTTGTCCAGAAACGACGTTTCAATTTCTGAGTTGTATCCTAGATAACTTAAATATGTTTTGTCAGTCATTTGAAGTTTTGATTGAGATATTGGTGTTCATCTCAATTATTTTTTTAAGACTGCAATAATTTTTATAGATCTTAATTAAAAATCAAAAGTGTTGTACACTAATTGGTTAATGAGAATATTGGAGTTCATCTTTGATTGTAGTGCCTGTCATTTTATTGAGAGATAAATTAGTGATTGTCAATTATAGTTTGACTACAAATAAACATTGATCAAGAAATAAGATATTTGACTCGCATTGAATGTTGTGTGTTTGCACCGTCGACCATTGGTTAGAAAAAGTTGCACAAACCTTGTATAAAACATGCACTTATAAATAGTATATCATAAAATATATTAGTTTATCATTAAAAATATTATGTGATTGGAAAGTAAGGAATAAAAGTTTTCATAGATTGGTAAACCTATAAGTGTATCAAATTTTATTTTTATATTTTATAAATTGGAAACTTGACCCATTCAATATTTTTTGAATCCTAACAAGTGTGATATATTGAATTATATTTAATTTTTAAGGACTATTATAGATTTTTTAGGGGTAAACATATAATCTTTAAATTCTTCTATGATCCAAAAAAATGTGGATTGTTAGGTCTTTCATCCATGATTTCTGTTTTTAGTCTGTTAGACTTAATAATACAAAAGAGCTTTATAATAAACTTTTAGCATATCATTTATGTTGTAAAACTTATTTCAAAAGACCTTATCCCATATTGAAAAACACAACTTACTATTTTGTATGCAATGTGTGTGTGTGTGTGAGTATAGAGAGAGAGAGAGAGAGAGAGAAAACTTTCTATTCCACATTGAAGAAATAAGATTTTCATCAAATGTTTATAAATTAAACCTTGAAATGAGATAATAACAAACAAACAAAGGATAGTGGGCTCACACGTATAAGGTTGAATCTAACAAAAGAAAACTTTTTATTCCCCCTACACCCGAGATAACGCCTATACTCTTTGATTTTTTTATCTCCAACATTAATTTATTTTTGATAACACTTAAGCTAAAATCATAATATTTCATCTATACTCTTTTTTTTTTTTTTATCTCCAACATTAATTTATTTTTGATAACACTTAAGCTAAAATCATAATATTTCTAATACTCAAAAATTAAATAGCCACAACTATTTAATTTCTCACATCTATATTTTAGAGAGTGTTGTAACAACCCTTTAATTTCATAGAATTTTTATCTGAGTTATTACATGATGCCTACCTATAAATACTATGGTCCTTTTACAATAAAAAACATAACCCGAACTAATTTTTCTTTTGCACTTGCTGGTGTATTCTTTTTACTCTTGTTCTGGTTGTTTTTATTATTTTTTTTTGTTGAGAAAGAAATTGTTAGATCCTAGAGGATACCATGCTATTTGTTATCATATATTAATGTAAATTAGTGTCAATCAAATACCAATTATTTAGCTAAGATATTAGCCTAGAATATATCTATGTTTTCTATTTAAGTGTGATCCTTTCTATATAAAGGATGTGTGTATATGTATTTGTGTTAATGTAATACACCCAGAATTCTCTTGATCTTGTTCTTCTAACATGGTATCAGAGTCAGTCATTACCTGTCAGGGCTGCAGACCATCGGTTCAAACCAGTCAATGTTATTGTCTGCCTTTAAAGACAAGGGAAGGAAAAGAAAGAACACTAAGGAAGTTGCAGGTACAGTAACTCAAAAGAAACAATTAAGGAAATCACATGATTCCGTTGGTAGTAATTGTTTCTTTTGTGGTGCTGAAGGGCATAAAAAGAAGCAATGCACCAACTATCACGCTTGGTGTGCTAAGAAAGGTATGCTTCTTGCTTTGGTTTGTTCAGAAGTTAATTTAATTTCAGTACCTAGACACACGTGGTGGTTAGATTCTGGTGCAACAACTCACATCAGTGTGTCTATGCAGGGTTGCTTGAGTTGCCGAAAGCCAAATGATGTTGAAAGATACATCTATGTAGGCGATGGCAAGACGGTTCAAGTTGAGGCAATTGGAAAATTTAGATTATTGTTATAGACTGGACTTTATTTGGATCTTAACAAAACTTTTATTGTACCGTCTTTTATACGGAATTTGATTTCTATTTCTGTTTTGGACAAATCTGGTTATTCTTGTTCATTCGAAAATGGAAAATTTAGTATGTTTTATGATTCCAAATTATCTGGTTTCGGTTCTTTATTTGGTTATGATAATCTTTATTTGATTGATACAATTGTTTCATTTAATGAATCCCTGCAATTAAGTACACGAGGTACCAAGAGAAAATTAACTACCGAGAATTTAGGCATATTATGGCACAAACGATTAGGTCATATCTCTAAAAAGAGAATAGAGAGACTTGTGTCAGATGAAATTCTCGATCCCTTAGATTTTACAAATTTTGATATTTGTGTTAATTGTATTAAGGGTAAACAAACCAATACAAGGAGATTTGTAGCCAACAAGACTATGAACACCTTAGAACTCATACATACAGATATTTGTGGGCCATTTCCTACGGTTGCTTGGAATGGTCAACAATATTTCATAACGTTTATAGATGATTTTTCCAGATATGGCTATGTATATCTCATAAGTGAAAAATCACAGTCACTAGATGTGTTCAAAAGTTATAAAGCTGAAGTTGAAAATCAACTCAGTAAAAAGATTAAAAACGGTCAGATCTGACCGTGGTGGTGAGTACTATGGTAGAAATGACGGTTCAGGATAACAACGTCCAGGACCATTTGCTAAATTCCTAGATGAATGCGGTATTGTCCCACATTACACTATGCCGGGTTCGCCCAATATGAATGGTGTTGCTGAAAGACGAAACATAACGCTTAAGGACATGGTAAGAAGTATGATTAGTCATTCTACCTTACCATAATCACTCTGGGGAGAAGCTCTTAAAACTGCAGCATATATCCTTAATCGAGTATCCACTAAAGCCACTACCAAAACCCCATATGAACTTTGGACAGGTAAGAAACCTAGTCTAAAACACTTGCATGTTTGGGGATGTCCAACTGAGGCAAGGCCTTATAGGTCTAATCAAAAGAAATTGGACTCTAGGACGGTAAGTTGTTATTTTATTGGATACTCGGAAAGATCCAGGGGGTACAAATTTTATGATCCCACAACTAAGTCGATTTTCGAGACGGGAAATGCCTGATTCTTTGAGGATGTCGAGTTTGCGGGAGGTGATAAAGATAAAGACTTTGTCTTTGAAGAGGAATATATTGATATTCCTACAGGTGTTATTAGCATTGGTCAAGATTCCATTTCTGACCATGTTGAAAACACAACGAATCAAGACAATGTCGAAGCACCTCCTATTCAAGAAATTGTTCCAGAAGAACAACCTCGAGCACCTCTAGAATCTATGCCATTAAAAAGATCCACTAGAGAGAAGAGAAGTGCAATATCATATGATTATATTGTATTTCTCCAAGAACATGAGATAAATATTGGTATGATGGAAGATGATCCTATCAGCTTCCATCAAGCCATTGAAAGTTCTAACTCTCAAAAATGGATTTATGCTATGAATGAGGAGATTAAGTCAATGAAGGACAACGTGTGGGATCTTGTCCCATTACCTGAAGGTGTGAAACCCATTGGTTGCAAATGGATATTTAAGACCAAAAGGGATTCGAAAGGTGATGTGGAGAAGTACAAGGCACGTCTTGTTGCAAAGGGCTTTACACAGAAAGAAGGTATCGATTATAAAGAGACTTTCTCTCCGGTATCTTCTAAAGACTCTTTTAGAATTATAATGGCATTGGTGGCACATTTCAATCTTGAGTTACATCAGATGGATGTAAAGATAGCGTTTCTCAATGGTAACATTGATGAGACAATCTATATGTTGCAACCAGAAAACTTTGTATCTGGAGACCCAAAGAATATGGTTTGCAAACTTAAGAAATCCATCTATGGACTCAAACAAACATCTCGACAATGGTATTTCAAGTTTCATCAAGTGATCATCTCGTTTGATTTTGAGATGAATTTGGTCGATGATTGTATATACCATAAGTTCTGTGGGAGTAAATGTATTTTCCTGATTTTGTATGTCGATGACATCTTGCTTGCTAGCAACGATATAGGCTTATTGCACGAAACCAAGAAATTTCTAGCTAAGAATTTTGAGATGAAAGATCTCGGTGAAGCCTCTTTTGTATTAGGCATTCAGATATACCGAGATCGCTCTCGAGGTATTCATGGATTGTCACAAAAGAGCTATATCAAAAAGGTTCTTAAGAGATATGGCATGCAAGACTGTAAACCAGGAGATACCCCTGTGGCTAAAAGAGACAAATTTAGTCTCAATTAGTGCCCTAAGAATGATTTTGAGAAAAAGAAAATGCAGAAGATTCCCTATGCTTTAGTAGAAGGGAGTATAATGTATGCTCAAGTTTGTACGCGTCCGGATATTGCGTACATTACTGGGATACTGGGCAGATATTTAAACAATACAGGAATAGACCATTGGAAAGCAGCTAAACGGGTCTTACGGTACTTACAAAGAACAAAAGACTACATGCTCACATATCGGAGTTTGCCTAATCTGGAGATCATTGGGTATAGCGACTCTGATTTTGTTGGATGCCAAGATAGTATGAAATCTACATCAGGCTATATTTACATGCTAGCTGGAGGTGTTGTCTCCTGGAAGAGTGCTAAACAGTCACTTATAGCCTCTTCCACGATGGCAGCAGAGTTCATAGCATGTTATGAGGCATCCAATCATGGAGTATGGCTGCGGAATTTTGTCACGGGGCTGCGCATAGTGGATGATATTTTGTGACAATAAGTCGGCAGTTTTATATTCCAATAACAATAGGAGCTCATCGAAGTCGAAACACATCGACATCAAGTTCCTAGTTATTAAAGAAAGAGTTTAGAGTGGACAGTTGTCTATAGAGCATATCGGTACAAACTCCATGGTTGCGGATCCGCTTACTAAGGGATTGCCACCCAAAATGTTTCATGAGCATACTGCTCGTATGAGTGTTTTGGCAATTGATAGTATTCAGTTTTAAAGGGAGTTTGTAATTTCAGATGCTTTTATAATATAGACAAATTTTCAGTTTATGGATATTTATGAGGTTATTTTCTGCAGAAATAAAGTTTTTGGTTTAATTTACACTCTGATTTTAGTAAGGTTTGATCTCACTAAGGTTTAAGGGTGGACCAGTTGGAAATAGGCATGTTAAGATCATATTGCATGAAATTTCCAAGCTACACATCCACATCATGATCCATGTCATTTAATTTTATTGGCA
Organism: Salix arbutifolia; assembly: GCA_025169955.1. Taxonomy (NCBI): domain Eukaryota; kingdom Viridiplantae; phylum Streptophyta; class Magnoliopsida; order Malpighiales; family Salicaceae; genus Salix; species Salix arbutifolia. Next base: position 2,013,409 of record CM045912.1, read on the forward strand.
TACGTGACCTTTGATAGGTTGAGTTATGATAATTGTAACGAAAACCACTTAGATCCTCTGTTGGTATGATTACTAGACCGGATTGGTTATAGATACATTTGTTAATGACAGCAAAGATTGAGTTCATTTGGTTATTTTTGCAAAACATAATTATAAGGTTATACATATAGCCCAAGTGGGAGATTGTTGGATCATTAATCCAACGTTAGGCTTATATGAGAATAATTATGTATTTGTGGACTGTCAAATAAGGTGAAGCCTAATTAAAAATAATCTGCTAAATATTTTTTAGACAATTGGGTTTTGGTGTATTTAATAGGGTGTTGACCTTTAATGTGTAGAGATTACGGGGTTATTCCTATTTTAGTGATGGGCTAAAATAGGAATACCAAAGGGTTGGAATGCCAAAAGACATGAATACCAAAAGGCACTTGGTTGTCTATATATATGGTCATGGTCCCCAGATTACACGTACTGATTCATTCTCATACTCACATCCCATTATCAGAGAGAAAATAAGGCTAAGGTTAGAGAGAATCAAAGGGCTCTCTAAGGAGAACGTGTTAATCTGGAAGGTCATCCGTACGACTCTAGATAGCGACTTCCGGATATGGATTCAGGTACGCTTCCGCTTTATCATTTATGTGTTCTTGATAATTCGACATGAATATCATTTCTTTATGCTATGAAATGCTAGATCTAACAGATATTCCCTCCTCTAGATACCAACAACGATACCCTTTGTCGTACCCTCCGCGAGAGCGCGGCATCACGGTGACTCTCCCTGTGAGCAGGGAATTCATGTCGGGATTTTATCTTTATTTTGTGAAAATAAGAGTCGCCACCTAGTATTATGGTTACTAGGAAACCTAAACTGGTTTTTCAGAGATTCTAGGGTAAGGGACTAGTTGCGTAGAGGGAAGGTTTTAGCACCCCTAGTACGCCCTACCTAAGGTAAGCTGCTTGTCGTTTTTGTTTGCTTTATGATTAGTATGATATTGATCTTTCAAAAATATATTGGTTAAATGACGATGTCGTATTATTCCTGTAAAAATATTTTGGATATTAACCCTTTTAGGATTTATTTATCCAAATACCAATAGTGAATAACAACGAATTATTCCCGCTGAATATTTTGGATATTAACCCTTTTAGGATTTTTTTTACCCAAATACCAACAGTGAATAACAACGAATTATCCTTGCCGAATATTTTGGATATTAGCCCTTTTAAAATTTATTTATCCAAATACCAATAGTGAATAATAACGAATTATCCCCGCCGAATATTTTGGATATTAATCCTTAAGGATTTATTTATCCAAATACCAATAGTGAATAATAATGAATTATCCCTGCCGAATATTTTGGATATTAACCCTTAAGGATTTATTTATCCAAATACCAACATTGAATAATATGAATCACCAAAAAAAGGTTTTTATATTTTTTGGAATATTGGCCAATACCCTTTGGATTTGGCAAACATGTTGTAAAATCCAAAAATGCAAGAAATGATTTTCCTTTGCGAAATCCATGCTAAAACACATTTTTTTTCAAACTCCGAGATAATATATATTTGAGAGAAAATGAATTTTCAAAAATATGCTAGTGTATTGGCCGTATGCACAAAAAACAACACATTTTATTTTTTTTTTATTTTTGTATTTTTTTATTCATGGGTGGGCTGGTTGCCAAGCCCACTCGCTGGGCTGGGCTGTCAGCCCATGTCAGTGGGCTGGGCTGCCAGCCCACTCACTAGGCTGGGCTGTCAGCCACCAACATATTGGTCTAGGCCTTAGGCCTACCAACATATTGGTCTACTTAATCTCGGAAAGGGCTTTCGGCCCGTTTATTCCCGGGCCGGTCTCTCGGCCCACTATTCTTGGTTTGAAAATGGGCTCCCAGCCCAGACGGGCTAGAAGCCCTCCTCAGGATGTTGGGCCCGCTCGACCAGCCCACTATCCACGCAGGGACAGTGGGCGGGGGAGTGAATTAATTCACTAATGATGAACAGTGCTTAATTTTGGAGTGTGATGAACGGCGTACCTATTAACACCGTTGTGAGGAGGAGGTCGAGGTGGTTCTTGTGGTCGTGGTGGTGTCGGGACCGGTGGCCTGTGGTGGTCGGAGGAACTATCGGAAGCTGCTGGCTTTGTGCTGTCACCGCTGGTGTTGTCACTGCTGCGTCAGAGAAGAAGGTGGCTAGTTCATCGGCGTGGAGGTGGAGCTTCTGGTGACTAGGGAGAGAGGCTAGGCTGGCTGGAGTTTCTGCCAGAGGAAGGAGAGAGAGAGATGCCGACGTGCCTGGTTTTAGAGAGACTGGACTAAACGGAGAGAGACGACGGGGAGAGAGAGCTGACAGAGAGACGAAGGGATGAAGATTAAATCAATCTTTTTACGTGAACTTGGTTCTGCAATCTCTCTATTTTTCTGGTGTTTTCTTTGTAAATTTCCTTCCCTGCTCCCTCTGTTTTTTTTCTTTCCTTTCCTTTTTCACTCTCTATCTTTTTCTTCTCTGTTCCATGATCTTCCTCTGTTTCGATGATCTTACTCTCCTTTGTCGATCTCCCTTTTCTCTCTATTTCCCCCTCTCTCTGTTCTCACCTCCCATTCATCTGCATGCATGCAGGCTTTTATAGGGAGGAGGCAACCCTTCGGCTGCCCATTGCGTGCGGCGTTGGGTTGCCTCTTCTAACTCTTCACCTGCAGTGGTGTGCCATTGTTCAGGTGACTGAATAGTGGATATCACACCTATAGGTTACGTGTGTTGGGGTAAGTGAAAAGTTAATTTGGTCCCTCAATTTGTAACTACTCTAATTGCACCTCTAATTCGCTTTAAACTTTTAATTTTATGCAATTGTATCCTCGTTAGAATTTCGAGAGCAACCTTAGCTTTGCATGCCCTTTTTATTTCAGTCCTTGGTTTCTGATTTGCGCGATTTAACCCTCAATTGACCATTGGACTCTCAATTCGCTCAATTTGGCCCCCGATTTCGCATAATTGGGCTTGAAAAAATACAAACCAGTCTCCGCAAAATTCCAAATTCATCAATTGAACCCGAATTAAATTCAAGAACTTGATTTCTCATTGACTAAGCCCTTAATAAAGTTAATTTGACCAATTTAAAGTATAATTAAGTCATTGAGCTTAATTAAACCCTTCAATTGGACCTAAATTAATTCTCGAACACAATTACACTTTTAACCAACTATTAAATCAAATTGGCCCATAAAAATATAATTATATCTTTCGACTTAATTTTTACGCAGATTTATCAGATAATAAATTACTTTAGCCTTGAATTTGCAATTTCCTTCATTTTTTGGCACAAAAGAGGTACGATCGAGCTCTCGAAAACATCCAAAATTTCACCTTGATTTTCCTACCGACACCAACCCCTTTTATTTTATTTTTTTGTTATTTTTGGGTAGTTTTGGGGAATGACCCAGAATTGGGTTATGACAATCCTTGATTTCAAATTCAGTAGTGAGAGAGTCAATAATCTTGTGTATCTCACAAGGATCAGTGCCAATTATTACAATGTCATCCACATACACCAATAGAATTATGATCCTAGCATCAAGACTCTTAACAGCATATGTGTGTCTAAAACCCAAAGATGGTAAGAAAGTGGTGAACTTGTCATTACATGCCCTTGGATCCTGTTTAAGCCCATACAAAGTCTTATGAAGTTTGCAGACCAAATGAGGATGAAGAGAATCTGCAAATCCAGGAGGTTGGGCCATGTACACCTCCTCATGAAAAATACCATGAAGAAAGGCATTCTTAACATCCAGTTGCCTTAACAACCATTTATAATGAGCAGCAAGAGCCAAAACAAGCCTAAAAATAGTTGGTTTAATGACAGGACTAAAAGTTTCCCCATAATCCAAACCTAATTCTTCACTGAAGCCTTAAGCAACTGATCAAGCTTTATGTCGAGCAATAGAACCATCTGCATGTCTTTTGAGTTTAAAAATCCACTTGCAGCCTACTAAATTCTTGTGAGAAGGCAATGGAACTAAAGTCCAAGTATGCTGAGAATGAAGGGAAGCAATCTCTTATTCCATAGCCTTTAACCAGACTGGAACCTGCACAATAGACTTGTAACTAGCAGGTTCGATCAATGAGGGATCAACCTGGTTAGATGGCTTAATGATATTGAAACAGACCTTTCTTTTGACAATGCCACTTTTACTACAAGTCTGCATGGAATGTAAGTTCATGGAAGGAATATGAAGAACAATTGATAAATTTTCAGGTCTGAAAGGTTCCTCTGATGATGAGGATTCAATATTCATACCTTTAGCATTAGAATCAGGGGCCGCAGGGATAGAGGATAAGGACAAAGAGCAGGCAATGGACATGGAGGATGATGGAGAAGAAACATCATTAGAAGCTAATGGACCAGAGATTGGAGGCAAAGAAATGACATTGTCATTTGTAATAATTGGAAGAACTGAGGGAGAAGTATAATGGGAGGGTGGAGGTAGTGGTGCAATTTTAGTGACCAATTTTTATAAGGGAACACATTTTCATTAAACACAACATGTCGAGAGACATATATACGTTTGCTAGAAATCTTGTAACAAATGTACCCTTTATATTGAGAGGCATACCTAAGGAACACACATATAGTAGTTTTTGGCTGCAGTTTATTTTGAAGATAAGGTCACAACAATGGAAAACATGCACAACCAAAGATACGTAAATGTGAAATAGAAGGGATTTTCCCAAACAGCAATTCAAAGGGAGATTTGTAATGCAATACTGCAGATGGCATTCTGTTTATTAAGAAAGAGGCAGTGTGCACTGCATATGTCCAAAATGAAGAAGGCATACTAGCATGTTGAAGTAGAGTAATGGTAGTTTCAATAAGATGTTTGTTAACATACCCCCCCCCCCCTCACTTTGCAAAATTTGAAAAGAATGTGAAAATTGAGTTTGAATATGTTGATAAAAGATAATAAAAACAGAACACAAATCACTCTTATTGATAAGAGGATATAACCAATAGTAACGAGAAAAATCATCAACAAAAATGACATAATACTTATAATCATCAATAGAAATACTGGGGGAAGGACCCCAAAGATCACTATGTATTATCTGAAAAGGTATACAGATAAATGATCACTAGACTGAAAGGGAAGCTTAGTGAATTTGCCCTGAAGACAACTAATACATACATTAGTGATAGAATCTAAAGGACATTGAATAGTAGCTTTTTGGAACATCAAATTGACAATTTTATTTGCAGGATGACCTAATCTACGATGCCAAGTAGAAGATAATACTAATTGACCAATGTAGGCCTGCGATTGAAAACTGAATGAGTGTTCAGCAGATGGAGACACAAATGAAAGAGGATAGAGTCCATTACATCATTCCCCTTTGTACATTATCCTCCCTGAGACTTTGTCCTGAATCCAAAAACAAAAAGCATCAAATATTAAATAGTTGTTATTATCCAAACAAATGCGATGAACTGACAGTAAATTCTGAGTTAATTTTGGAACACATAATATTGAGTTCATTTTGAGAGGTTTGGTTTTAGTAGGAATAATGGTAGAACTAGTATGAGACACTAACAAACCTTAACCATTTGGTATCTTAATTGTGTCATTCATAGAATAGGCAGTACTCAATGACAAAGTGGACAGATCAACTGTCATGTGATTAGTGGCACACGAATCGGTAAGCCACACCTGATGCTGAACTGAGGACTGCTGAGGAGACATACAAACATTGTGCATAGTATTCATAGCATGATGTTGAATGAGAGGAGAATGAGCAGGAGGATCACTAGCATTACCAATAAAATTAGGGTCATTCTCATTGTAGAAACAATACCAAGTTGTGTGGTTGAGTTTCCCACAAATATTGCACTTAAACCTCTCATACGCTCGAAACCCACACACTGGAGCAGTGTGACCTTCATTGTTGCATAACTGACAGATAAGAACACTTGATATGGTGAAGGAGGGTATGAACCAAGCACACTTGGGTTAGGTGTCAATGATGTATGGGATTTAGTATGAACTGATGATCTTGGCAGAAAATGTCTCTGTCCTTGAGCAGATTTACCCCTGCCTCTACTCCTATTAAATTTTCTATATCCACCATTGTCATATGAGGTAAAACCATTTTGATTACGAGATGATCTAAGGAATTGTGTGGATGATACTGGAGATTTAGACATGGTGTTCATAGTAGTAATATATGTTGAACTATCAGGGATGATGTTTTTCACAATTCGTTCCTTAGCCAGTAGCTAAGAACGAAACTCTTTCAATTAAATAACACTCTCTCGTCCCCTGACTACACATCTAAAAGTATTATACTCAAATGGAAGCCCATTTAATGCCAAAATTACAATATCTTTGTCTGCAAAATAAACTCCAGCAGTAGACAAATATTCCCTAGCTTCTTTGATTTTAAAAAGGTATTGGCTTATATTATCAGTTCCCTTTCTAATATTATGCAAATTAGACTTCATTTGGAAGGTGCTTGTATTTGAAACAGTAGAAAATTGTTCTTTCAGACGCATCCACAAATCCCTAGAACTGTTACTACCAATAGCACAAGACATAGCCACTGTAGACAAGATTGTAGTAATCAATTGCATCACTACTCTATCATGCATTTTCCAAATCATTATATCATCACAGTTCACAACAGAGTTAGGAATATGTGTACCACTTTCACCAGCAGTAGCAGAAGGAGGACATGGGAGGGAACCATTAACAAATCCAAAAATATCGTTGCTCTTCAGTAGTAATTGCATTTGAAAGTGTCAATTCAAGTAATTAGAGTCATCTAATTTGACATTCACAAAAGTTGAAAGTGTTGAGATAAGGTTTGTGATCGGAGATTGAAGAATTTGTAATAGGGCAGCTGTCACCATTGCAGAGTACGAAGAGAAGTATGAAAAGAAAAACACAGTGTAAGAAACTTAAATCACTCTCTGAGAAATAACAGTAAGAAATAACAGTGTCTTGATTGATGAATATTAGACACAGAAAGGTTTTGCAAGATAGATTTAGTAGCTCAAATATTGATAGATTTTTGAGATTCTTTGACGAAGAAATTTAAAGAAATTTGATATGAAGATTGCGGAAGCACAATGTTGGATCGCTTACTTAAATTGCGTGAGCATTGATTACTTTGATACCATGTAAGGATTGTGAAATGTTGCAGAGAATTGAAGAAATTAGAAGGAAGAGGAAAGGTGTTTAGAGACGGGAAGAGAGAGGAGAGAAAAGAGAGGGAAAATGAAATTTGAAATCTTAACGGTACTATCAATTCTGTTTTGCTTGCTTTTACCGTGTGTACATATTTCTATTTATACACAGCATATACCATCATTTTTGCTCTAGAATACAAATACAATACTCTAGAATATTCATTCTTATATACTCTAACATGATGTCTATAAAAAGTGAACAGGTTTTAGGGTATCGACAAGACAATAATATATCGACAAGACATGATGTCTATAATCAGTTGGATCTCGATCAATTGTTTTCTAGTCATGTAATTTAAAAGGACTAGCGTAATATTTTAAGGACCCGTGAAGAGAAGGTGGGATAGACTAGTAGCCTAGTTTAATATTGAATTTTGTTTTTAATAATTGATCAAGAAATCACCATCTCGTCTCTGTCCATTACAGCTGGCAACATTTTAGTCAACAGTCTCTTGTTATTCCTGGATTCCAATACCCATATTGACACCGGATTTTAATTTCTCTGTCGGTCATAATTACTATATTTTCATACCAGCAAAAAAATCAATGAACTTATTATTAGAATAATATGGTTTTTTAACATGAGCTATTAATCATTATGAGATTAAATGAGGATAGTTCAATTTTTTTTTAATGCATAGTGTAAGGATTGTATTTCCCTTTAAACTTTTTTTTAATAAAAAGTTGATCACGGACAATTCTATATTTTTATATTACCCTTACAAAATTATATTATCTTTATCTTTCATAAGTATAGTGTAAAAATTGTAATAACCTTAAAACAAGTTGTTTTTAAAAGGTGGTGGGCAGTCTAATTGTTTTACATTTTAATAGCATAGTGTGAACACTATATCACTTTAACAAGCAAAATTTCTCAAGCTTGCATACACATGCTATTCAGTATTTTCAAACTATTTTTTTAGTTATTCACAAGTTGACTAGTATTGATTTGGTCTCTTGACAAACATAAATATTATTCAAAACTATTTTCTAGTGAGTGGGTGATGCTCATGCCTTCTAGAGAGCATGTGCGGGATTCCTCCAAGTCTAAACACCATCTTCTAAGGAAGCATTTGAAGCGTCACATGGTGATCTTGCTACTGGTGTTCGGCGTTTACAAGACAAACCAATGGTTAGGTTCCCTTTTTTTTTTTCTTTCTTTCTAGTATATCTTTTTTCTCTTTTCTTTGCCAAAATATAAAAGTATTATTTCTTTCTTTCTATCTTCTTTTCATCCAATTTAGTCCTAATTCTTTGAATTGTTATTTTTTTGTTTTTTTTTTCTTTTATTTATTTAATTTTGTATTCATTATTTGGTTTATTTTTATATCAAATCTAAGCTTTGTTCTTTTTATACTATATGTTTTTTCCTTTTAAACTAATTGAATTTTCTCTCAATATTTTATTGATTTAAAATTTTATTGTGTTACTTTTTAGGATTTTTCTTCTATGGCATTAGTCTCGGGTCATGACTAGGGTCACGGGTTTCAAAGGCTACCACAAGCTCACTTTTTTATTTTTTAAATCCTTTTGAAAATTGATTTATTAGGAATTGATCTGTTTTTTTTCCTTCACTTTCCTTTCTATTGGGTTATCCTAATCGTGTGCCCAATGTTCGGGGTTAGCAAGTTAACCCAATTTGACTCAATTTGTTTTTTACTTTTTTATTTTTTTTCAATTTTATCCTTCGATGCTGACTTGTTTAGTAATAGATTTTATAGTTTTAATCAACTTGCTTATGATGAGCTTGATTGTTTTTTTATATAAACGATTTATCATTGTTTTTTTATTTGTATTATTTAAATTAGCTTATTTTATTAAACCGAGTATCAAATTTATTTTTCTTTTATAAGAATGTTTGTGTCATCTTAGTTTTTTTTTATGTGAAAAAGTATTCAGGTAGTCTACGATGTAGTGCAAACCCCTATCTAATATACTACTATGACTCTTCTAGTTTCTCTTTGTTTTTTTCTCTTATAAAACTCATGAAGGACAAACTTGAATTTAGGATTAGTTTAATAGTCAATAATGTGACGATAAAAGCATTTATTATCGAAACATACTGTAGTTCAAACTAGTTCATTTGCTTGCGCCCCACCATAAGTCAGACCTTTTTTATATACTATTATTAAACCTAGTCAATTGGGTCAATTTTAAAACTTTTCAACTCATCTCTTTGTCTAATTCGAGTCTTTAATTAAACCGAGCAGGAGTTAGCTCAACTTAAATCGGTTTATTTCATAGATCCAAATAGAACCTTGATCATCGATAAAAAACATGACTTAGCTTTTAAAATAACTTCTGGATGATTTTTTAAAAAAATTAATTAAAACAAGACAAATTGGATCTACTTCTGTCCTCCCACCACCTTTGACATGAACTCAAACAAAATCAATAATTAAGTCTATTTCTCAACCAATTAAATACTAAAGAACAAAATAAAATAAACAAGAGAAAAAAAAACATATCTAGTTTGTGAGTTAACTCATCAAACCTATAAATGAAGTAACTCAGGTTATCTTAAGTGAGGTACACTAGATATATTAATACTTTTTCTAGCCACATCTAGTTCTCTACACTTGGAATGTCTATTCAAACCAAGGTTGTCAATACCATTCCGGTCGCCGTTCCGGTTTTTCTATTGGAACGGAACGTTCCGGTTTCGGAGCATTTCGGCATGCCGTTTCGGAGTTGTATTGTTCATATATAATTAATTATATATATATATAAAAAAATTAAAATATTAATTTAACAAGCATAATTAAAATTCAAGATTAATTAACTTTAAATTATACAATATAAACACAAAGTCAAACAAACATAATCTCAAAATTAGAAAAAAAAAATCACAAGTTAATCAAAACAAAGAGGATTTTAAGGCCGGAACGGCACACCCAGAACGGCACCGAGACATTCTGACCGAAATTTGGCCGGAATTTCCGGAACAGACCGGAATTAAAACCGAGATGAAAACGACGCCGTTTCATCTCAGTGGCCATTCCGGCCGAAACAGAACATAATTGACAACCCTGAATCAAACTAGTATACTCGGGTTTTTTTAGCAGCCCTGAACCAAACAATTAGGTGGTCACTCCTCAACCCCCCGATGTCGCGCGCCACATACGACACATTATATAGAAATTAAATGTAAATTTTCAATGGATAAATGAACATAAGTTTTTTATATTTTTATTATGTCTTCCTTATTTTAATATCACTTCTGTTAGCCCAAAAGTGTGAAAACAATTTTATAATATAATGAAGTTTTAAGTAATTCAATTATTAATGAATTTTAGAATGTTTTGAACACATTTGTTTGATGTTTTATATAATCAAAATAAATTATCAGTATAGCATTATATTGTTTACAAATAGCTTAATAAACTTATTTTCTGTATTTACGGTTTCATGTGATGTATCAATATGAAAAATATAAAGTCATTTATTTATTATTGAATTTTAGAGTTTTTTAAGACTTTATTTTTATATTTTATGATTTATTCTAAAAATTATAATATTTTTATAAACTAACTAATCATTGCACTTGTTGTTGATGGTATTCAAGTTAATTTTTAATTCAAGAAAATAAAGCACCAATATTGTGGATATATTTTTTGGAAATAAATAAAAACGGGGCTTTGAATTCTAATTAAAAAAAAATGAAAATATGACCTTCCTATCAAAAAGTAAAAATAAAATTAAAATTAAAATTAAAATTAGTCAACTTAATATATGTAAATCCATGCAAAACATAACGTACAATTTCCACCATATAAAACCATGCCAATATAATTTGCGATTAGAAAATTGAAATTAAATAAAGTTCAATAACCAAAATTAAGAAGAAGAAATGAGACATTGAATAAAAAAAGTCATAGATAAAGATATTAAAAGGAAATTGTCTCTTTTGTTTTAATTTATAGTGTTAATGATTTTATTAATATTGATGTTTTTCTTATTTAGTGGTACGATTGAAATTGTTATTCTATTAAGGATATAAAAATCAATAAAAAAAATATAATTTTATATATATAGTTGTGAATTTTTAAATACCGGGTTGGAGTAGAGCCATTGAACTCGGCACCATTATCTGCAAGGAAATGACCCCCCACTTGTCATGTGTTCCACTTGTCATGTGTTTAGAGTTTATAAACGTAAAGTAGGTGTCCTTGATTAAATAAATAAGAAAACCGTTTAGTCAATAATAATAAAAAATAAAAGGCTTATACCATAAAATAAATATAAGGTACTTCACCATGTACGCAAGCACGGTGCCAATGGATTCTTCGAAACTAGTGCTTCTACTTTCGTTGTTATACATCCTTCTACTCCAACCTTCCCTTACCGCTGCTCAGCCGAATTTCTATGCTTATGACTGTAACTACAACAACGTCAGTAACTACACAACTAATAGCACTTACCAAAGAAACCTCAACAGTCTTCTTTCCTCCCTAGCATCCGACACTCAAATTGACTACGGATTTTACAATCTATCCGTCGGCGAATTTCCTGACCGTGTAAATGCAATTGCACTATGTAGAGGAGACGTTGCAGTTGATGTTTGTCGAAGTTGCGTTAATGACTCTACTCGAAATATCTTAGAGGTTTGTCCTAACAAGATGGATGTAATTGGAGTTTACAGTCTCTGTATGATACGATACTCAAACAGATCTATATTCGGTGTTGTGGATGACGAGGGATTTTTCCACATAGAGAATGGACAGAGTGTTTTGGATGCGACTCTATTTAATCAGGCCCTCCAAACATTATTTGCGAGACTTCGAGCCAAAGCTGCATCAGGGAACTCTTTAAAGAAGTTCGCATCTGGAAACCAAAGTGCTGGAGTTGAAACAGTATATGCTACTGTTCAATGCACTCCAGATTTATCTGAGGGGCAGTGCTCCAGTTGCCTGCTTGACGTTTTCCGGTTGATCGCGAACTGTTGTAATGGGAGCGTCAATGGGAGGATTGGAGCTAGACTCACAAATCCAAGCTGCAATTTTAGGTGGGAGGTTTATAATTTTTTTAATGGTACGCTAGAGATATTACCGCCGCCGCCACAAATATTATCACCCACATCTCTTCCTCCACCATCACAAGGTAGGACTTGGATTGTTATTAACCCCCTCCCGCACTTTGATTTTGATGTTTTGATATAGTAATTTAATAGTTTCCCTGGAATCATTAATATTACCATGTTTAATCAATTTGAATTAGGTAAGAAAAAAAATACTTGTTTTTTTACAGTGTTTAATCAATTAATATTAAAAGTAGAGCGAATTACAATAGAGATCATAAAAAAATTAAAGTTTTTTTTTCATATTTAAAAACATATTTTGGATACAGTCGAGTTTTGTCAAATCTTCAAAAAAAATTTATTTTGTAATAGGAGTTATTGTAATTTAGCGTTAAAAATCTGTTTATTATATTTTATGGTTTATATTATGGAACATGATAGGACTTGAATATACTCTTTTAAAAGAATTAAAAATTAGTTATGGATAAGCTTTTGAGAATCACGGGGGCAACTTTGCTTTGGGTCATAAGGCCTCGGTCTTTTTGGGATTGTCCACATTCAGAACTCAATAGTCTCCACTCAAGTTTTTAAAAATATTAGGTCCACATTGGTAATTCATGCAGGAAAGAAGAGCAACACGGCAATACAGATCATTGTCATTACTATCGTCCTAGCTATCGGTGTTATGATACTCGTCATCTGCATCTGCCTATTCATAAGAACAAGAAAGCAAAGGGAAAAGGAAAGAGTTGAAAGTAAGATAGTATTTGGTTATTGAATTGCTTCAAAATAGTTCTTATTTTTTATTTTAAATATGTATATATATAAATATATCTAATTAAATACAATTTATGTTTCGTCCTTAATTTCTGATGCAATTATGTTTACGTGTATGCTAACTTGTTTAAGTTTTGAAGCTGTGGAAGAAATAGAAAGTGCAGAATCACTGCAATTCGCGTTTAGCACTATTCGAGATGCAACAGAGGACTTTTCAGAGAAAAATATGTTGGGACAAGGTGGATTTGGTGTTGTTTACAAGGTAGTAAAGGATATACTGCTACTTACGTATAGTTAAATCGCAATGCTTGAGATGATTGAGGGATTAATGAATTGATATGATTTCAGGGAGTACTTCCTAGCGGACAAGAGATTGCTGTGAAAAGACTTTCTAAGAATTCTGGGCAAGGAGATTTAGAATTCAAAAATGAAGTCTTACTGGTGGCAAAGCTTCAGCACCGGAATTTAGTTAGGCTTCTAGGTTTCTGCTTGCAAGGAATTGAAAGGCTTCTTATCTATGAGTTTGTGCCTAATGCGAGCCTTGATCACTTCATATTTGGTAAAGCTAGGAAGTAGCTAATTTACAATTATATTATAAGCAATTGAGTCTACTTCGAAATAGGAAGCACAAATGAATATTTCTCATACTCTTTACCTAACTGAGTATATTGAGCCATACGAATCCTTGAAATGTAGATCCAACCAAACGAGTGCAATTGAACTGGGAAAGACGTTACAAGATAATTGGAGGAATCGCTCGAGGGCTTCTTTACCTTCACGAGGATTCTCGACTTCGAATCATTCATCGTGACCTCAAAGCCAGCAACATTTTGTTAGATGAAGAGATGAATCCGAAAATTTCTGATTTTGGCATGGCGAGGTTGTTCGTAGTGGATCAAACTCAAGGCAATACAAGTAGAATTGTGGGAACCTAGTAAGTATCTGAACATGATAAAACAACATGATTATGAATTATCAAGCTCACATTTTATTGCATTGTATCAAAGAAGAAGAAATGAAAAGTCCTAGCAATATAAATGATGTTAAACATTATCAACATTGTCGAATCTAATAATTTTGAACTTTTTGTTGATGATAAACAGTGGCTATATGGCTCCAGAGTATATAATGCAAGGACACTTCTCAGTCAAGTCAGACATATTTAGTTTCGGCGTGCTAGTTTTGGAGATTGTGACTGGTAAAAAAAATAGTTTTCGCAGTGGAGATGATATAGAGCACCTTATGAGCTATGTAAGTAGAACCATCCACCATTCACAGACATTATATAAAGCTTTGTAAGGATACTTGCGAGCCCTTCAATACAATGAATTCACTTTGGATAAATTTTGTAGGCATGTAGAAACTGGAGAGAAGGGACTGCTCAAGATATTATAGATCCTGTTTTGAGTAGTAGCTCAACAATAGAAATGATGAGATGTATCCACATCGGGTTACTATGCGTTCAAGAAATTGTAGCTGACAGGCCGACAATGGCTTCAGTAGTTCTTATGCTAAGCAGCTCTTCCCTCACATTGCAAATACCTTCTCAACCTGCATTTTTTATGATAAACCGCACATATCACTCAGATATGTCATCCTCATTAGCGCAAAATTCAAGAGTGACTGATGAGTCCTCGCTATCTGAATCTGAACGTATCCCTTTGTCCAGAAACGAGGTTTCAATTTCTGAGTTGTATCCTAGATAATTTAAATATGTTTTGTCAGTTATTTGAATGTTTGGATTTAGATATTGGTGTTCATCTCAATTATTTTTTTATGACTGCAATAATTTCTATAGATCTCAATTAAAAATTAAAAGTGTTGTACACTAATTGATTATTGAGAATATTGGTGTTCATCTTTGATTGTAGTGCCTCTCATTTTATTAAGAGATAAATTAGTGATTGTCAGTTATAGTTTGACTACAAATAAACATTGATCAAGAAATAAGATATTTGACTCGCATTGAATGTTGTGTGTGTTTGCACCGTCGACCATTGGTTAGAAAAAGCTGCACAAACCTTGTATAAAACATGCATTTATAAATAATATATTATAAAATATATCAGTTAATCATAAAAAATATTATGCGCATGGAAAGTAAGGAATAAAAGTTTTCATGGGTTGAGTTTAGACCTAGAAGTGGATCAAATTTTATTTTTTTATTTTATAAATTGTAAACTTGACCCATTCAATATTTTTTGAATCCTAACAAGTATGATATATCAAATTATATTTAATTTTTAAAGACTATTATATATATTTTAGGGATAAACATATAGTTTTTATATTCTTCTACGATCCAAAAATATGTGGATTCTTAGGTCTTTCATCCACAATTTATGTTTTCAACTTGTTAGAGTTAATAATACAAAAGATCTTTATAATAAACTTTTAACATATCATTTATGTTGTAAAACTTATTTTAAAAGACCTTATCCCATATTGAAAATCACAACTTACCTTTTTGTATGCAATATATATATATATATATATATATATATATATATATATATAAAGAACTTTCTATTCCACATTGAAAAAATAAGATTTTTATCAAGTGTTTATATATTAAACCTTAAAATGAGATAATAACAAACAAACAGAGGATAGTGGGCTCACGCGTATAAGGTTGAACCGAGCAAAAGAAAACTTTTTATTCCCCTCGCACCCGAGACAACGCCTATACTCTTTGATTTTTTTTCTCCAAAATTAATTTATTTTTGATAACACTTAAGCTAAAATCATAATATTTCAAACACTCAAAAATTAATAGCCACAACTATTTAATTTCTAACATCTATATTTTTGTTAGTGTTGTAACAACCCTTTAATTTCATAATAATTTTATCTGAGTTATTACATGATGCCTACCTACAAATATTATGACCCTTTTACAATAAAAAATATAACCCAAACTATTTTTTCTTGTGCACTTGCTGGTGTATTTTTTTTTACTCTTGTTCTGGTTGTTTTTATTGTTCTTTTTTTGTTGAGAAAGAAATTGGTAGATCCTAGAAGATACCATGCTATTTGTTACCATATATTAATGTAAATCAGTGTAAATCAATTAGTAATTATTTAGCCAAGATATTAGCCTAGAATCTCTCTATGTATTCTATTTTAGTGTGATCCTTTCTATATAAAGGATGTGTGTATATGTATTTGTGTTAATGTAATACACTTAGAATTCTCTTGATTTTGTTCTTTTTAAATGGTATCAGAGTCGGTCATTACCAGTCGGTGCTGCTGACCATCGGTTCAAACCAGTCATTATTATCATCGATTGTTGTCTCCTTACATCTTCGTTGGACCACTGCTATTCTCTTCATCGTCATCAGCCACTGCTATCCTCTTTGTCATTATAGGTTGGTCACTGCAATCATTATCTCATCATTATCGGTCACAATTGTCTATTTCATTGTCGTCGTCGATCTGTCATTATCACTACTGCCTTCACCGATCATCGCTGCCAATTTCTCTTCATTGTCGTCTAACAAGCCCATCATCCATCATCATCTGCCATCAGCTTCTCTTCATCGATCGTTGTCGACCCATCGTCATCTTCAACGATGTTCACAATCATCTACCATCAGCTTCCCTTCACCGATCATTGTCGTCATCTTCAACGATCATCACAAACGTCTGCCATTTGTTCTCCTTCACTAACCCATCATCAACCCATCTTTTCTTCTTCAACAATCACCGGCAGATGGTGATAGTGGTTCTACTTTATTTGGAGGTGTTTCCGTTTGATTGTTCTACTTTATTTGGAATTTTGGAGTAGTTTATGAATTTTTTTGCTATATATATATTAAAAAATAAAAATTGGAATGGAAATAATAGATCATTCCGAAATTTCTCAGCCTATACCTATTGTGCTTGATGGTTCTAATTATGTTATTTGGGCACAAGCTATGTCAGGTTTTATTAAAGAAAAAAGACTTTATTATCAACGGTACTCTCGGTAAACCACCACAGAAAGCAAATGAAACTAAGAACATATTTGCTGATCGCCTAGATGAATGGGATGGGAAAACCTATCAAATTATTACTTGGTTCAGGAACACATGTGTACCTTCCATCAGTCTACAGTTTGGATGATTTCAAGATGATGATACAATTGCTTCTCTAGCTAAAGTAATTTGGGATTTTTTAAAAGAACATTATGAGACTACTAGGCATTCTCATCAATATCAGCTATTACAAAATCTTTACCATATATGCAAAGCACCTAGTCAATCCATTAATGATTTTTATTTCAGATGTATTCTATTTGGGATCAACTTGATCAATCTAAACCTTATTGGAAATATTTTCACGATGCCAAATTCAGTTATGGCTAGCACTCTCAAAATTCAAAATATGGAGTGAGTTATGGCTAGCACTTTCAAACCTCAGAATATGAATTCAGTTATGGCTACTCCTCAGTCTTGATGTTTTTCATAGCAAATATGTCCTTGCTGTTCCAATCATCGTCTACCTCCTAATCATTCTCTAGAAAAATGTTAGGTTTGTAAGTGCTTATCTAGCCATAAGATTGCTCCGGGTCACTTACAGAGTATTTGTCAATAGTTTACCTGGACAAAATCTTCTTATTCTAGGTATAAGTTCAAGCCTTTTCCTGCATCTTGTTCTGCTACAGTTGTTGCCTCTAAGAGTTCTTCATCTTCTAGTCATATCGAGTCCTCCACACCATCTTTATCTATGGATGATGTTGCCTCAATCATCAAACACATGATGTCCACTGATACCACTTCATCTCCTTTTATTCCTCTGTCAGCCATCTTAGGTACCTCTTCCTGGTTTTTTGATTTAGAATGTTGTAATCATATGATCTCTAATCTTGATGCCTTTTCTTTCAAAATTTCATCATCCTCTATTCCCTCTACATCCACTGCTGATGATTCTAATATGACTGTTAGTCATATAGCTCATATTTCTACACCAAATATGTCTTTCCCAGAAACTTATCACATTCCTGCACTTACCTTAAATCTTATATTTGTGGGTCAACTGTGTGAACTTGGTCTAATAGTTATCTTCTCTGCTAATGGTTGTTTGGTGTAGGATCCTCTGACAAGACAGAACCTGGGGATAGGCCATAGACATGGACGTTTATTCAAGCTTATTTATCTTCGAATACCCCCAACTCATACTATTACTTTTGCTTCCGCTACGTCTAATTTTTCTTTATGGCATTTAGGACATGCTTCTTTTGGTTGTGTGAAAACTTTGATTTCTAATCGCAAGTTAGGTTATGTTGGTCCTAATGATGTAGATTGTCTATCTTGTCAACTAGCTAAACAATTTGCATTACCGTTTACTAAAAGTGTTTCTGTTTCTACTACTCCTTTCGATCTTGTGCATTCTGATGTGTGGAGACCTTCACCTACACCTACCATGGGTGGCTCCTGTTATTTTGTTATCTATGTTGATGATTATACTTGTTACACTTGGATTTTTCTCATGAAAAAGAAGTCTGAACTTAAACAAATTTATTATGATTTTTCAACAATGGTCAGAACTCAATTTTCAAGCAATATTAAAACTTTTCGTTCAGATAATACTATGGAATGTCAAAATTCTAATTTTCTTTCATATCTTAGGTCTTAGGGTACCCAAACCCATCGTTCTTGCCCTGGAACTTCTCAATAAAATGGTCATCCAGAACGCAAACATCATCATATTCTTCATACTACTCGTGGTCTCTTTATATCCTCCTCATCTCCGAAATATTTTTGGGGAGAAGCTGTTCTTACTGCAACCTATACCATCAATAGAATTCCTACTATTGTTATAGGTAATCATTCTCCATCTGAGAGTTTGTATGGAACCTCTCCTGCTTATACTACCCTTAAAGTTTTTGGTTCTACATGTTTTGTCTTACTTCACCCTCATGAGCACACCAAATTAAAACCTCATTCTCGTCTTTGTTGCTTTCCACGGTATGGTATTGAACACAAAGGGTGTCATAACCCAGTTTTGGGTTATTCCCCAAATCTACCCAAAAATAACAAAAAATAAAATAAAAGGGGTTGGTGTCGGCAGAAAAATCAAGATGAAAATTTTGGATGTTTTCGAGAGCTCGATCGTACCTCTTTTGTGCCCAGAAATGAAGGAAAATGCAGATTCAAGGCTATAGTAATTTATCATTGGATAAATCTGCGTAAAAATTAAGTCGAAAGATATAATTATATTTTTATGGTCAGTTCAATTTAATCGTTGGCCAATATACAAGTGTAATTGTGTTGGAGAATTAATTTAGGGTCCAATTGAAGGATTTAATTAAGTGCAAGGACTAATTATACTTTAAATTGGTCAAATTAATTTTATTAAGGGCTTAATCGATAAATCAAGTTCTTGAACTTAATCCGGGTTCAATTGAGAAGATAAGAATTTTCAGAGATCGATTTGAATTTTTCCGAGCCAATTACGCGAAGGGGCCAAATTGGACAATTGAGAGTCTGATGGTCGATTGAGGGTTAAATCGCACAAATCAGAAATCAAGGACCAAAATAAAAAAAAGGCGTGCAAAGTCAAGGCTGATATTGAAATTCTGACAGGGTATAACCGCACAAAATCATAACTTTAAATCCAATTGGCGGTACAATTAGAACAATTATAAATTGAAGGACCAAACTGCTTACACCTCCCAAAAACAACAGCCCTGACATGGTGCACGCCATCGCTTGGACCACTGCCGACAAGCCACTACACCACAGCCGACAAGCCACTGCACACCGCCGCTGACAAGCATGCTGCCGTAGGAGGTAACCCACCGTTCCAAGCAATGATTGCCTCCTGTGCTGCCTATATATACGACGAACATAGAGGAGAAAAGGGGAGAACAGAGATTTACATAAAGAGAGAGAAAAAAAGAGAGAACGGAGAGCAAAAAATTCATGTACAGAGATGAGGAAAATTTATACACAGTGATAGGAGAAAGAAGAGAACACAGAGGAGAACATTAACATAAAAGGAGAAGAGATTGAAATTTGACAGTTCGTTGCACGAGGAAGATAGAGACACACACGCACAGCGGCAGCCGCCTATCTTCTTCCCCAGCTCCGACGTCAACAGCTCTATTTCCCTCCTTTCTCCCTGGTGTCTCTCTCTCTCTTCCCTAGCAGCTGCAACTGCTTTCTCTCTTGGTCAGCTCCCTCTCTCTCTCTAAAACAAGCAGCTACAACCCTCTCCCTCCCTCTCGGTCAGCAGCTCCAGCTTCACAACTCCGACCACCTAGCGTCACCCTGTCATCACCAGCAGCTCCCCCGCTATGCCAGCAGCCCAACCGTGGTCTCCGGCAAGGCAGAAAAAGCAACAGCCGCAACAACAATGTGAGCCCGTCACCTTCCAACGCCCCCTCCGGCCACTACATGCCACCATTTTCGACGCCACCACGATAGAAAGAACCACATCGACCTCCTCTACCCAACAATATTAACAATGGTACGCCATTCATCACACTCAAAAAATGTGTTCATCATAATCTGTAATGGGGGAGTGAATTAATTCACTCCCCTCATCCCATTGTTCTGCATGCAGAACAATGGGCTGGGCTGGCTGGGCCGGGGATAAGGCCCACCCTGGCCATTGGAATGGGTGGGCTGTTTGGCCCACCCGGGGCTGGCAGTCCAGCCCCAAATGATGGGCCTCTTCGCCCATCAGGGCAAGGTAGCAAGCCCACCAAAAAAAATATAAAATTTGCATAAAAAATATATTTTTAAAAAAACATAAAATGTGTTGTTTTCATGCATACGGCCAATACACTAACATATTTTGAACATTCTTTTTTTAAAAAAATATATTATTTGGGAGTTTAAAGAAAAATGTGTTTTCGCATGGATTTTGTAAACACAAAAATTGTTTTCTCACATTTTTGGATTTTACAACATGTTTGTAAAATGCAAAGGGTATTGGCCAATATTCCAAAAATATCAAAATCTTATTTTTGGGGATTCGTATTATTCACTGTTAATATTTGGGTACAGAAATCCAAAAGGGGTTAATATCCAAAATATTAGCGGAGATAATTCACTATTATTCACTGTTGATATTTGGGTAAGGAAAACATTAGCGGGGATAATTTACTATTATTCACTGTTAATATTTGGATAAAGAAACCTTAAACTGGTAAATATCCAAAATATTTTTACAGGAATAATACGTCGTCATCATTTAACCAACACATCTTTGAAAGACTAAGGGTCATGATAGAGATTATCATGTTTATTGCTCCTACTTGTCGCACCCCAAAAAATGAGCGCGGCGTCGTGGCGACCCTCCCCGGCGTGCCGGGGGAAAATTCGATGTCCGTGGTATTATCTTTATTTTGGTGGAAAAGGGAGTCGCCACCTAGTATTATGGTTACTAGGAACCTAAAACTGGTCTTCCAGAGATTCTAGGGTAAGGGACTGGTTGCGTAAAGGGAAGGTTTTAGCACCCCTAGTACGCCCTACCTAAGGTAAGCTGCTTGATGTTTTTGTTTGTCTTATGATTGCTATGTTATTGATTTTTCAATAAATATAGTGGTTAAATAATTATGGTGTATTATCCCCGTCGAATATTTTGGATATTAACCCCTTAAGATTTATTTATCCAAATACCGATAGTGAATAACAGCATATTATCCCCGCCGAATATTTTGGATGTTGACCCCTTAGGATTTATTCATCCAAACACCGACAGTGAATAACAGCATATTATCCCCATCGAATATTTTGGATATTGACCCCTTAGGATTTATTTATCCAAACATCGATGATGAATAATGAATCAAAAAAAAAAATAAAATAAGATTTTAATATTTTTGGAATATTGGCCAATACCCTTTGGATTTTACAAATATGTTGTAAAATCCAAAAATGCAAGAAAATAATTTTACTTTGTGAAATCCATGCTAAAATACATTCTCTTCCAAACTCCAAGATAATATATTTTTTTTAAAGAAATAATTTTTGAAATATGCTAGTGTATTGGCCGTATGCAAGAAAACAACACATTTTTTAATAAAAATATTATTTGCAAATTTTTGTATTTTTGTATTTTTTTTATTTTTTTATTTTTTTATCTATTTTTGGGCTGGTTGCCCAGCCTTGCTGCTGGGCTGGGCTGCCAGCCCGCCCCACTTGGTGGCTGGGCTGCCAGCCCGCCTGCTGGCTGGGCTGGGCTGCCAGCCCGCCTGCTGGCTGGGCTGGGCTGCCAGCCCGCCCACTTGGTGGTTGGGCCGGGCTGACAGCCCACAGGATTTATTCCTGGGCTTCCATCAGACGGGCTGGAAGCCCGCTCGTCTTTCGGGCTGGGCTTCCACCCCAGACGGGCTGGAAGCCCGCCTCATTTATTAGTCAGGCCGGGTACCAAACCCGGCCCGACCCGACCCGGCGGGGAGTGAATTAATTCACTCCCCGCATGCAAAATGTAGAAGATGAACAGTAATGATGAATTTTTCGAGTGTGATGAGTGGCGTACCTGTTAACACCGTTGTGTAGAGGACGTCGAGGTGGTTCTTCTGGTCGTGGTGGCGTCGGAAATGGTGGCCTGAGGTGGTCGGAAACGGCGTTGGAAGGTGGCCGGCCTACGCTGCTGTCACGGTGGATTTGCTTCTGTCTTCGCCTGAGATGATGTATGAGTTGCTGGGGTTGAAGGGTGGATTCTGGTGATGATGAAGCGACTCTTGGTGGCTGAAACTGGTGGCCGGAGTTGTTGAGCCGAGAGGAAGAGAGAGAAGGAATTCCTCTGGTTCTAGAGAGAGATAACGGGACCGAGAGAGAAGAGAGGAAAAAGAAGAGAAAAAAAACTGGTGATGCTCGGCTGGTGTACAAAAAAAAAACTGGATTTTCACGTGAATTCTTCCCTATTTCTCTTCTGTTTTTTTCTTCTGTCCCTCTTCCCTTTTTTCTTTTTTTTTTTCTCTTCCCCCCCCCATTTTTTTTTTTTTGCAAGCTGCTATTTATAGCAGAGAAGACCCAACCGTTCGGCCGCCATAATGTTTAATGCAGGGTGCCGCCGCTGAAAAATCAATGCAAGGCGCGCCTGAAAATTCAATGCAATGCACGCCGGAACAATGCATGCTTACGCCGGTAAATGTGATGCAGGGCACGCTTGATTAATGCAAGTTTTGCAATTTTTAAGAAAGTAAAAATATGATTTGGTCCTCCAATTTATAATTTCTTTAATTGCACCCAATTGGATCTAAACTTGTGATTTTATGCAATTATATCCCATCAAAAATTCAATCTCAACCTTAGCTTTGCGCGATCTTTTTATTCTAGTCCTTGGTTTCTAATTTTCACGATTTTACCCCCTATTGACCATTAAACTCTCAATTTGTTCAATTTTTCCTTTATACCAAGATATATATTTTTGGATATATTTTTCGAAACATAAAAAATAATGAGTCAAAAATTGGGTAGCAACACTACTAAGGGTCATGTCTTTGATGATGATCCTTCATCTGATACTTCGGCTGAGATTCCTATCTTAACTAGCTTTACCTTCATCCAGACGACCACAAAGGGTAACAAAATCCTCTGTTCTTTTTCGTGATTTTATTGTTAGTTCCACTGCATTTTCCTCTTATGAACCTAGTTCCTATCATGAGGCTCATTCCAATCCTCTTTGGAAGCTAGCTATGACTAATGAAATACAGACTCTAGCTAAAACTCATTGTTGATCTTCCTTCTGGCAAATCTGCTATTAGGTGTCGATGGGTGTACAAAATCAAAATGCACTCAGATGGTTCTATTGAGCGCTACGAAGTTTGTCTTGTTGCTTAGGGGTTCTCTCAAGAATATGGGATTGATTATGAGGAAACATTCGCTCCTATTGCTCACCTTACTTCACTACGCAGCCTGTTTGCTATTGCCACAGCTCGTCAATGAGATCTATATCAGATGGATGTCAAGAATGTATTTCTCAATGGTGATCTTATTGCAGATGTTTTTATGAAACCTCCTCTTGGTTCCGACATTTAGTCTCCAAAAGTATGCAAGCTTTGTCGTGCATTATATGGTCTCAAACAAGCTCCACGTGTCTAGTTTGACAAATTCAGCTCTACTATTCAGGATTTTGGCTTCACCTCTAGTCATTATGATTATGCTCTTTTCGTACATAAGACTAAGCATGGGGTCATTTATCTTCTTCTCTATGTGGATGACATGATTATCAGTGGGGATGATACTATTGAAATCTCTAATCTTAAACAGTTCCTAAATCATTAGTTTGAGATGAAAAATCTAGGCTTCCTTAACTATTTTTTGGGATTAGAGATCAATCGTGATACTACTAGTTCCTTTATTTCTCAAGCCAAATATGCTTTATATCTTTTGGCTCGTGCTGGTCTCACTAATTGTAAGAATGCATCTACTACGATTGATTCTCAAACTCATCCTACTCCTTTTGATGGTCAACCTCTAAAGGATGTCACATTATATTGACAGTTAGTTGGTAGTCTTATTTATCTCACAGCTACTCGTCCAAACATTGTTTATGTTGTGCATATTCTCAGTTAGTTTATGGCCACTCCTCGTTCTTCACACTATGATGTCTTGGTACGTGTTCTACGATATGTTAAGGGCACTATGTTTTATGGGTTACATTATTCAGCTCATTCTTCTCTTTAGTTGCGTTCCTTTTCTGATTTTGATTAGGCTGGTGATCCTGCTAATCGTCGTTCTACTACTCTTGTTGACTCACTTATCTCTTGGCGATGTAAGAAGCAGACTGTTGTTTCTTGTTCAAGTACTAAGACAGAATATCATGCTATGGGCGATACTAGTCAAGAACTTCTTTGGCTTCGTTGGCTTCTTTCTGATATGGGAGATTCACATGATGGTTCCACTATTCTTTATTGCGACAATCAAAGTGCGATACAAATTGCGCATAATGATGTCTTTCATGATCGCACTAAACACATCGAGATCGATTGTCATTTTGTGTGTCAACATGTTATTAAGGGAACAATTAAACTCCTCTATATTGTTTCTGCTGATCAGACTGCTGATATTTTTACTAAGGCTCATCCTCTAAGTCGGTTTACTACCTTATTGTCCAAGCTCCAATTGATTCCTGCATCACCACCTTGAGCTTAGGGGGGGGGGTTACCATATATTGATATAAATCAGTGTAAATCAATTAGCAATTATTTAGCCAAGATATTAGCCTAGAATCTCTCTACGTTTTCTATTTTAGTGTTGTCGCACCCCAACGCGAGAGCGCGGCATCGTGACGACCCTCCCCGTGAGCGGGGGAAATCATGTGAGGGTTTTATCTTTATTTTCATGAAAAAGGGAGTCGCCACCTAGTATTATGGTTACTAGGAAACCTAAACTGGTCTTTCAGAGATTCTAGGGCAAGGAACTGGTTGCGTAAAGGGAAGGTTTTAGCACCCCTAGTACGCCCTACCTAAGGTAAGCTGCTTGGTGTTTTTGTTTGCCTTATGATTGCTATGATATTAATCTTTCAAAGAAATTGTTGGTTAAATGATGATGGTGTATTACCCCACCAAATATTTTGGATATTAACCCCTTAGGATTTATTTATCCAAACATCGACAGTGAATAATAACATATTATCCCCGCCGAATATTTTGGATATTAACCCCTTAGGATTTATTTATCCAAACACCGACAGTGAATAATAGTAAATCATCCCCGCCGAATATTTTGGATATTAACCCCTTAGGATTTATATATCCAAACACTGACAGTGAATAATAGCATATGATCCCCGCCGAATATTTTGGATATTAACCCCTTTGGATTTATTTATCCAAACACCGAAGTCAATAATAGCAAATCATCCCCGCCGAATATTTTGGATATTAACCCCTTAGGATTTATTTATCCAAAGACCGACAGTAAATAACAACATATTATCCCCGTCGAATATTTTGGATATTAACCCCTTATGATTTATTTATCCAAATACCGACAATGAATAATAAATTCCCAAAAATAAGATTTTGATATTTTTGAAATATTGGCCAATACCCTTTGGATATTTACAAACATGTTGTAAAATCTCAAAATGCAAGAAATGATTTTTCTTTGCGACATCCATGCTAAAACACATTTTCTCTTCAAACTCCAAGATAATATATATTTTTTGAAAAAAAGAATTTTTAAAATATGCTAGTGTATTGGCCGTATGCATAAAATCAAATTTTAGTTCTAGATATTTTTCTAAAAAAATATCTATTTTGCAATTTTGCAATTTTTATTTTTTATTTTCTTTGGTGGGCTGGCTGTCAGCCCACCTAGTTTGGGTTTGGGTTGCCAGCCCAGCATATCTCGGGCTGGGCTGTCAGCCCAGAGAAAACTGGGTCTGGTCTGCCACCCATCCTATCTCAGGCTGGGCTGTCAGCCCATCCTACATGTATTGAACAGTAATCGGGGCTGCGAAAGAGATAATGAATGGTAAAAATGGAGATTTTTTAGTGTGACGAATGACGTACCTGTTAATACCATTGTGTAGATGACGTCGAGGTAGTTCTTCCTGTTGTGGTGGCGTCGGAAATGGTGGCCGAAAAGGACGTCGGAAGGTGACGAGCTGTGCTTGCTGTCATCGGGGCTGTTGTTGTTGCTTCGCCGGAGGAGGTGGCTGGGCTGCTGGCGTTGAGGGGGAGATGATGGTGATGACTAGGTGGTGCTGGGGGTCTGAGCTGGTGGTCGGAGTTGCTGAAACCGAGAGAGTGAAAGAGAGAACGGTGGCTGCTAGTTTTTAGAGGGAGAGAGAGAGAGGCCAGAAACGAGAGGGATGAAGATAATGGTATTATTTCGTGTGATTTTCCCTTGTTTTTGGTTGCTAAAAATCTCTGTGAATTTCCAAAACTTCCCTCTGCTTTGTCCCTCTGGTTTCTTTTTTTTTCTTTGCAGCTGCGAACGGGGTATTTTATAGGGGAATGACATGCATATTGTGTGTTGTGTGGCTGTATATTGCAGAGGGATGAGGGCTGCAGAGAGCCGTTGCAGCCCTGTGTTTCCTGCACTGTTCAGGTGTCGGAACAGTGCAGGAAACATGCATTTTTAATGTTAGGGTAAAGTGCAATTTGGTCCTTAAACCTATAATTGTTTCAATTGCATTCCTAATCAATTTTAAACTTTTAATTTGTGCAATTGTATCCCCGTCAGCATTTCGAGAGCATCCTTAGCTTTGCGCGCCCTTTTTATTTCAGTCCCTGATTTCTGATTTGCATGATTTAACCCTCAATCGACCATTAAACTCTCAATTTGTTCAATTTGGTCCCCGATTTCGCATAATTGGCTTGAATAAATTCAAATTGAACTCTGAAAATTCCATTCTCATCAATTGGACCCAAATTAAATTTAAGAACTTGATTTCTCATTGACTAAGCCCTTAATAAAATTAATTTGATCAATTTAAAGTATGATTAAGTCCTTGTACTTAATTAAATCCTTCAATTGGACCCTAAATTAATACTCAAACATAATTACATTTTTAAATTGGTCAGTGATTAAATCAAATTGGCCCATAAAAAATATAATTATATCTTACGACTTAGTTTTATGGGCACAAAATTGCAGAAGGCTGAGGTCATTTTGGGGCACAAAAAAAGTACGATCGAGCTCTCGAAAACATCCAAAATTTCACCTTGATTTTCCTACCGATACCAGCCCCTTTTATTTTATTTTTTTGTTATTTTCAGGTAGTTTTTGGGAATGACCCAAAATTGGGTTCTGACAAGTGTGATCCTTTCCTATACGAAGGATGTGTGTATATGTAACGACCCTGATTTTTTTTTTTTTTATATATATATGTAACACATATAGTACCGGAAATCAGCGAACCTGATTACCTCACATCATCAGAATATCATCCATACAATCAATATTTCATTAAAAGTGGATCACATAACCATGTAGTATTATGGTTGCATAATTAGAAATTCATATTAAAAATATTCATACTTGGACATTGCATTCCTATACTACTAATAGCCGTTACAAATTTACACAAAAGGATCTAATAAAAGTTATGTGTTTTGTATATTGATTCACACAAAATACATTGTGATTTAGAATGCATCTACATGGTTCCTTGCAAAAGTTGGTTCCCGTGTATCGGGTTCCTTAGACATCTCGTGGATGTGACGTCCCTATAGCAATACAAAACATTTAGGAGAATGTAATTACTTAATGATAATTATAATGGTAATTAAAGGGTCTAGCAGTTACAGGAGGCATTAACATTTATAATTTTTTCATGTACTTGGTACAATAGCTTGTAATGCATATAAATGTATCAACTTAACAGTAACATGTCCCGAGACAATAACATGTCTCAAGCACTAACAGTAACAAGTCAAACAGTAACAGATCGACCAGTAATAGTTCCAAACAGTAACAGATCAACCAGTAACAGTTTAAACAGTAACAGGTATGGAAACAGTAACGGATTAAACAGTAACAGGTATGGAAACAGTAACGGATTAAACAATAACAGGTATGGAAACAGTCATAGAACCCTTAAAATCAATCTCGATCCAATCATCCTGGGTCTACAAAATCTTAAACATCGTTCTCAACACAACCATAATTAATAACTCGTCTATCCTCTTAAGGCATATTTACTGAGGTTAATCATTCGTTCACCCCGGTCATCCTTTTCAAATGCCATTAGCCAAAGGTAGTCAATCATTCATGCCGGTCATCCATTCGGATGCCATTAGCCGAAGCTAATCAATCATTCATGCCGGTCATCCATTCGGATGCCATTAGCCGAAGCTAATCAATCATTCAATCAATCATTCATGCCGGTCATCCATACGGATGCCATTAGCCGAAGCTAATCAATCATTCATGCCGGTCATCCATTCGGATGCCATTAGCCGAAGCTAATCAATCATTCATCCCGGTCATCCATTGGGATGCCATTAGCCGAAGCTAATCAATCATTCATCAACATTTACACTTTCAACCATCTTATATAGGTTCTTACACAATAGAGTAGTATTCATATTAAAGTATTTCCTTATTCAATGTATGAAAAAGAAAGGTGCAAGTCACCTACCTGCTCCACCCGTGGGTCGTTCCTGTCTCGACGACGGTCAAATCCTGACCGCACCACCTGCTCCACCCGTGGGTCGTTCCTGTCTCGACGACGGTCCAATCCCGACCGCACCATCTACAACATCAATGGTCATAATCAGTACATTTGTATTTTTGAATCACTTTCGTTATCACACTCATTTCAAGAGTTCATATGTTCACATTCAAGTGTTCCACATTTTACAATCCGAATCCATACTGGAAGTTTGGTGGTCTTGTTCATGTCAAAGACAAACCCGGAGTGCCATT
The DNA here is from genome assembly GCA_025169955.1 of Salix arbutifolia. NCBI lineage: Eukaryota > Viridiplantae > Streptophyta > Magnoliopsida > Malpighiales > Salicaceae > Salix > Salix arbutifolia. Next base: position 2,042,771 of record CM045912.1, read on the forward strand.
GCTAAAGAATAATGGCTTTCCCCCTCCCCCAAACATCTAAGGTCCATTTTCAAAAACCTTTTGTAACTCATTTCCTGTTTTGAAATGAAACATTGTAAAACCATTGGCCAAGGATGTCACATCCACAAAACCAAACCTCTTCCATATCCTGTTAGCAACTTAATTCATAGCATGAAAAGAAAACTTATTCCCGAGAAAGAAATCTACCAGGCACCGGCGCCAATCCACAACGGACTTCTCCCATAAACTACCATTCAATTGAAGACGAGAAACAATCGGCTTACGAGGGCTAGGGTTGAGAGTGCACCGAGTGTTAGTGTCGGTAACTCTTATCTTGTCAGCCCAAGCTCCTGTGAAAGGGGGCTTTTGGATTAGAAGCCATGTAAGGACACAAACAAATCTGCTGTCAAGATAGCACCCAGCAGTAATTGTAATAGCAATAAATCACAATTACCTAAACAAATATCAAATCCCAACGGTTAATATGTAGAAATACCCATTATATAAAACATATTCAAATTTCAGGGTATTTCAACGGTTGGATCTACCAAGATCGGAGTTAAACCGAAGACTGACCTTAAACTGGAGAGCTACTGTTCAACATACATATCTCCTTTCTGGACTGTCAATTTATCATCTCCACCGTTCAGAACATTAATCACACTCAGTAGCACAACATACCCAAATTTCAGCTTCATCCAACGGTGATATGAAGCGAAAATAGAAGATGGCCCTGACTGGCAGAAGAAAGCAGATTTTGTTATTTTCTTCAAAAGAATACTCACCTCTAACGGAGAAAAAACAGGAAAATCCCTTCGGTGAATATGTATTAACAACCAAGGCGAACACAATACTCAAAAATAAGCTTGATCCAACGGTATGAAAACTCTAAACTCAGTCGGCGGCACAACACATTTGAAAAGAGTCTCAACAAATTCCAGAATTCATTCAAAATGCAATATCTCTCAAATGGTAAGAGATATGTAAAATCCCTCCGGTCATCGTGTATATAGTATAACAAAGTACAACTTACCAAAATATCAGAGTAATCCAACGGTTAACAGTGGACGAACTATCCGGCGACTCTGACGGGTTTGAGGGGGGGTTTCCAGAAATCTTCAGATGATCGGGTTTCTCAAACGGCGGCAGATAATTACAATCCCTCCGGTCAGATGCTAGACAATAGTGAGCTGCCCAACATATCCAAAACTCAGCCGAATCCAACGGTGGCCGGCAGAGATATGGTTGTCGGAGCACAACCCCTCCTTCTCTTTTTCTCTCTAACCTCCCTCTAACTTATCTCCCCCCCATTTCCTTTTAAATGTCTCTCTGTTTTTTTTTCCACCTCTTCTCTTCTTATAATTTAAATCATAATCTTTTTATTTATTTCAATTTCACCCTCCCCTCAACTTATTTTATTTCTCTTTTAATTTAACACTTACATTTATTTCCCGGGGTTTACATTCTCCCCTCCTATTAGAAATTTCGTCCTCGAAATTAAATTAAGTACCTGTTTCAGGTAATAAATGCAAATACTTATTCTTTATCTCAGACTCTCTTTTCCACGTTTCTTCCTCTATTTGTGAGCTTCTCCATAATACTCTCACCAATGTAACTCTCTTATTCCTTAGTATCATTACATCCCGATCTAAAATCTGGATGGGCTTAACTTCCATGGTTAAATCCTCTTTCTAATCACCTGTACCCTGTCAATTGCCTGTTGTACCATTTCGGGTCCTCACAGATTCCTTTGCCCTATTTCATCCCAACAATTTGAGGTACGACACTTCCGTCCATACAATGCTTCAAATGGAGCCATACCAATAGTAGTTTGATAACTACTATTACAAGTAAATTCTACCAATGGGAAGTGATCTTCCCAATTTCCACCAATTTCCAGTACACAAGACCTTAGAAGATCCTCAAGAGTTCGAATGGTTCTCTCCGACTGCCCATCCGTCTGTGGATGAAATGTCGTGTTTAGATTTAACTTTGTTCCTAAAACCCGTTGTGATCTAGGCCACAGTCTCGATGTGAACCTTGGATCCCGGTTAGAGACAATCGATACTAGTACCCCATGGAGTTTGACCACTTCATTTATGTACAATTTTGCAAGTTTATCCATTGAGTTTGTCGTTCTCATAGGCAAAAACAAAAGACTTTGTTAGTCGATCCATAATAACCCATATGGCATCATTACCTTTCTTTCCCTTGGGTACTCCTATAACAAAATCCAAAGAGATATCCTCCCATTTCCATTCTGGAACTGATAACAGCTGTAACTTCCTTGTAGGTTTCTGGTGTTCTATCTTCACTTGTTGACAAATCCCACAATTCGACACAATTTCTGCTATTTCTCTCTTCATATTTGGCTACCAATAATATTCCCTTAAATCCCTATACCTCGTTGTACTTCCAGGATGGTAGCAAAACGGGATTCATGAGCTTCTCTCAATACCTCATCTTTAAAGATCTCATTATTGGGCAAAAAAAAAAAAAAAAAATATTCGTTTTCCCATAGCTATGAGTCCATCAGATAACACCTGAAAGGACTTTTCTATACCCTGGTTCACATTCCCTTTGATCTTCTTACCTTCTCATTACTTGTTGAGCCTCCAAAACTTTACCTCGAAGTACAGATCAGATTTTTAACTGGTTAACAATGACCCTTCAAGACCGAGACTTATCCACATACCTATTTTTTCTCATTCCTACTATACTTCCTTGTCTCTTAATTTCTATGTTATTCATAATTACTTTACCCTTTCTATTTAAAGCGTTTGCTACAAGGTTAGCCTTACCAGGATGATAGTCAATCACACAATCATAATCTTTTATTAACTTCACCCATCTTCTTTGGTGCATGTTTAACTCTTTTCGCGACATCAAATATTCCAAACTCTTATGATCTGAGAAGATTTGCAGTTGTGACCCATACAAAAATTGTCTCCATATTCTTAGGGCAACCACTACCGTTGCAAGTTCCAAGTCATAAACTGGATAATTCTCCTCATGTGGCTTTAATTGTCTGGATACATAAGCAATTACACAATCATGTTGCATTAGTACACGTCCCAAACCTGTTTTTGAAACATCACTATATACCGCAAACCCTTCTGTTCCTGATGGAAGGGCCAACACAGGAGCAGAAGTGAGTCTTTTCTTTAGTTCTTGGAAACTCCCTTCACACTCCTCCGACCAAACAAATCTTGACTTATTTGCAAGTTAGTCTGGTCAAAGGTGGTGCTACGGTGGAGAACCCCTCCATAAACCTCCGGTAATATTCTGCGAGACCCAGGAAACTTCCAATTTCTATCACATTAGTAGACCTCTCCCATTTTAACACAACCTCTACCTTCTTTGGATCCACGAATATTCCTTCTGCAAAAATCACATGGCCCAAAAAATACCACTTCCTTGAACCAAAACTCACACTTATCCAGCTTTGCATACAATTTATTCTCCCTCAAAGTCCGTAACACGACCCCCAAATGTTGTTCATACTCTGAATATGAACTAGAATATACCAAGATGTCATCGATATATTCCACCATGTACTGATCCAAGTAAGGCGAAAATACTCGATTCATCAAATCTATGAACATCGCCGGTGCATTTGTCAACCCAAAAGGCATCACTAAGAACTCGTAATGTCCATAACGGGTTCTGAATGTTGTCCTCTAAATATCTTGTTCTTTAATTCTCAATTGATGATACCCCAACCTTAAATCTATTTTAGAGAATACCTTAGCACCCTTTAACTGATCAAACAATTCATCTATTCGTGGAAGTGGATACTTGTTTTTTTTTTTTATATATATATTACATGAGTTAACCAAACAGGACAACCCTTCCTCATTAACCTTCTAGCCCTTAAGACTGAAATCATACAATTTGGAAGAAATTTTCTCTCTCCTTTAAATACAACATTCCTATTTCCTACCCCCTGGAGGGTCACTGTTTTGGTAAAACAATCCACTTGTACCTTATGTTTGCTTAACCAATCCATGCCCAAAAATCAAGTCAAAGTCATATAATTCTAATGACATAAGGTTTACATTCAATCCCAACCCTTCAATATACAGTTTCACTCCTCTATAGACATCATCAGTGTTCATGCTTTCTTCTAACGGGGTACTAATTGTCACCTTATTCGCAACTTGTGAGGCACCACATGCAATCATTCCATAATTCTACATAATACAAATGGATGACTAGCTCCAGAATCAATTAAAGTATAATCTTGCATTGTATTTAACTGTATTTTACCTGTAACAGCCCGGCCCAACCTGTAATATATTGTCCGTTTTGGGCCTTACCGCCCTCACGGTTTTGTTCCTAGTGACGCGAGCCCACTTCTGGGCTTGACGCCCCAAAACGCGTATGAAAAGTTAGCAACCAGCACTCTTAATAAGGCCAGCTACCACTCCCTCACCCGCCAATGTGGAATATTACAGTACCTGCCACAACATCAGGCATAACTCCCACATCCTCTTGAGTCATATGATATACCTGACCTTGAAATCTTCCCTCCTGAAACCTGGACCTCCCTCGAGTAACACTTATCCCTGACGAGGTAAGTCTACCAGGTCAATCAACCATAATCTGTCTGTTGCTGACTCCCAACATCGGTCCTCTGACTTCGGTTTCCCTTGTTAGCCCTACTAGGAAAATCTTTCTTCTGATGACTCGTGTACCCACAATAATAACAAACTCTACCCATATGTGGGCACTCCTTCCATCGATGTCCCTCTCCTTTACAGATGTAGCATCTTCATGGCATCGTAGAACAATCCCTCGGGTTTCTTTGCTCACACCTCTGACGCTTTCCATACCCTGAGCAGCCTTACCAAATCCCACACAGAATGAAGTTGCATGGCTATTATTATCATTCTCATTTATTGTCTTAGTCCATCATTAGATATGTCTACTCTGTGGTGTTTCGTGGGAAAATAGGTGGAGGCAAAAGATGTTAAATCCTGAATCCTCCTCTCTTGAGAATATTTCACAACCCATTTCCTATATATCTTTTGTCCATTGTACTATTATAACGACCCTCTCTAATCTAAAAGCTACACTGGAAGCACCTGCAACCATCCCTACCGCCAAGCCTGTACCATATATTCCATAAAAGCACAATCTAAAAATATGTTCAGCGCAACCATCGGCGCTACTAGGGAGATATATTGATTTGTCGCTCGCCTTCAAATGCCTCCGCTTGAGGCATATCTACCCGTCGAGAAGTAGAATTTTCCTGACCTCCTATTGGTTCTATCCTCTCAGAATAAACCAATACCGTGGGTATGTAAAATGTAATATCTATCACAGAATCCACTTCATACAGTCATAATATAAACTCGACCCCCTTCCTCATGTAAGGGTTGGGTCAGTCCTAGCTTGCTGTCTGGTTCGAACCATCCCATAATACCTTTCAAAAATCATCACAACAATGCCATTATCATTGAACCTAGGATCAAGACCAGGTGCTCTGATACCAACTGTAACGACCCTGATTTTTTTTTTATATATATATATATATGTAACACATATAGTACCGGAAATCAGCGAACCTGATTACCTCACATCATCAGAATATCATCCATACAATCAATATTTCATTAAAAGTGGATCTTACATAACCATGTAGTATTATGGTTGCATAATTAGAAATTCATATTAAAAATATTCATACTTGGACATTGCATTCCTATACTACTAATAGCCGTTACAAATTTACACAAAAGGATCTAATAAAAGTTATGTGTTTTGTATATTGATTCACACAAAATACATTGTGATTTAGAATGCATCTACATGGTTCCTTGCAAAAGTTGGTTCCCGTGTATCGGGTTCCTTAGACATCTCGTGGATGTGACGTCCCTATAGCAATACAAAACATTTAGGAGAATGTAATTACTTAATGATAATTATAATGGTAATTAAAGGGTCTAGCAGTTACAGGAGGCATTAACATTTATAATTTTTTCATGTACTTGGTACAATAGCTTGTAATGCATATAAATGTATCAACTTAACAGTAACATGTCCCGAGACAATAACATGTCTCAAGCACTAACAGTAACAAGTCAAACAGTAACAGATCGACCAGTAATAGTTCCAAACAGTAACAGATCAACCAGTAACAGTTTAAACAGTAACAGGTATGGAAACAGTAACGGATTAAACAGTAACAGGTATGGAAACAGTAACGGATTAAACAATAACAGGTATGGAAACAGTCATAGAACCCTTAAAATCAATCTCGATCCAATCATCCTGGGTCTACAAAATCTTAAACATCGTTCTCAACACAACCATAATTAATAACTCGTCTATCCTCTTAAGGCATATTTACTGAGGTTAATCATTCGTTCACCCCGGTCATCCTTTTCAAATGCCATTAGCCAAAGGTAGTCAATCATTCATGCCGGTCATCCATTCGGATGCCATTAGCCGAAGCTAATCAATCATTCATGCCGGTCATCCATTCGGATGCCATTAGCCGAAGCTAATCAATCATTCAATCAATCATTCATGCCGGTCATCCATACGGATGCCATTAGCCGAAGCTAATCAATCATTCATGCCGGTCATCCATTCGGATGCCATTAGCCGAAGCTAATCAATCATTCATCCCGGTCATCCATTGGGATGCCATTAGCCGAAGCTAATCAATCATTCATCAACATTTACACTTTCAACCATCTTATATAGGTTCTTACACAATAGAGTAGTATTCATATTAAAGTATTTCCTTATTCAATGTATGAAAAAGAAAGGTGCAAGTCACCTACCTGCTCCACCCGTGGGTCGTTCCTGTCTCGACGACGGTCAAATCCTGACCGCACCACCTGCTCCACCCGTGGGTCGTTCCTGTCTCGACGACGGTCCAATCCCGACCGCACCATCTACAACATCAATGGTCATAATCAGTACATTTGTATTTTTGAATCACTTTCATTATCACACTCATTTCAAGAGTTCATATGTTCACATTCAAGTGTTCCACATTTTACAATCCGAATCCATACTGGAAGTTTGGTGGTCTTGTTCATGTCAAAGACAAACCCGGAGTGCCATTGCTAAAGAATAATGGCTTTCCCCCTCCCCCAAACATCTAAGGTCCATTTTCAAAAACCTTTTGTAACTCATTTCCTGTTTTGAAATGAAACATTGTAAAACCATTGGCCAAGGATGTCACATCCACAAAACCAAACCTCTTCCATATCCTGTTAGCAATTTAATTCATAGCATGAAAAGAAAACTTATTCCCGAGAAAGAAATCTACCAGGCACCGGCGCCAATCCACAACGGACTTCTCCCATAAACTACCATTCAATTGAAGACGAGAAACAATCGGCTTACGAGGGCTAGGGTTGAGAGTGCACCGAGTGTTAGTGTCGGTAACTCTTATCTTGTCAGCCCAAGCTCCTGTGAAAGGGGGCTTTTGGATTAGAAGCCATGTAAGGACACAAACAAATCTGCTGTCAAGATAGCACCCAGCAGTAATTGTAATAGAAATAAATCACAATTACCTCGACAAATATCAAATCCCAACGGTTAATATGTATAAATACCCATTATATAAAACATATTCAAATTTCAGGGTATTTCAACGGTTGGATCTACCAAGATCGGAGTTAAACCGAAGACTGACCTTAAACTGGAGAGCTACTGTTCAACATACATATCTCCTTTCTGGACTGTCAATTTATCATCTCCACCGTTCAGAACATTAATCACACTCAGTAGCACAACATACCCAAATTTCAGCTTCATCCAACGGTTATATGAAGCGAAAATAGAAGATGGCCCTGACTGGCAGAAGAAAGCAGATTTTGTTATTTTCTTCAAAAGAATACTCACCTCTAACGGAGAAAAAACAGGAAAATCCCTTCGGTGAATATGTAGTAACAACCACGGCGAACACAATACTCAAAAATAAGCTTGATCCAACGGTATGAAAACTCTAAACTCAGTCGGCGGCACAACACATTTGAAAAGAGTCTCAACAAATTCCAGAATTCATTCAAAATGCAATATCTCTCAAATGGTAAGAGATATGTAAAATCCCTCCGGTCATCGTGTATATAGTATAACAAAGTACAACTTAACAAAATATCAGAGTAATCCAACGGTGAACAGTGGAGGAACTGTCCGGCGACTCTGACGGGTTTGAGGGGGGGTTTCCAGAAATCTTCAGATGATCGGGTTTCTCAAACGGCGGCAGATAATTACAATCCCTCCGGTCAGATGCTAGACAATAGTGAGCTGCCCAACATATCCAAAACTCAGCCTAATCCAACGGTGGCCGGCAGAGATATGGCTGTCGGAGCACAACCCCTCCTTCTCTTTTTCTCTCTAACCTCCCTCTAACTTATCTCCCCCCCATTTCCTTTTAAATGTCTCTCTGTTTTTTTTTCCACCTCTTCTCTTCTTATAATTTAAATCATAATCTTTTTATTTATTTCAATTTCACCCTCCCCTCAACTTATTTTATTTCTCTTTTAATTTAACACTTACATTTATTTCCCGGGGTTTACAGTATATGTATTTGTGTTAATGTAATACACTTAGAATTCTCTTGATCTTGTTTTTTTAACACTATTGAAGAACTATTTTTAAAGATAGTATCTGTGCACACTTCAAGTTTATTTATTTTTGTTCTTCCTATTAATATTAGAGCAATTTATGATAATATAGGTTGATAGTTTCATATGTTTCTTTATCAGCGACTATTTTTCTCTATTTCTCTTGTTTTCGCAGTTCTACTTATTATTAATTTATTATTATTATTATTATTATTATTCTTATGAAATGGGCATTGTTTGCGCATGGCCGTGACCCAAACGAGTGATATTATTATTATTATAAACAGAAGCATGCACCACCAAAACCTAAAGCTCGGGGCAGGGCTATGGATTGGCAAATTTTAATTAATTAATTTTGATCTTTAATTTAACAGTTATTTTTATTTTCCGTTTCAAAGTTGTTGTTTCTTTATTCTTTGTATGGCCCTGTTTGTCTTCGTGTAACTTTGTACTCATGTTTATTTTTAGGGTTCATATTTTCTATCTACTCACTTATTGAATTGAATAATACATTTTTGCCAAAGTCATCATAAGTCCGAGACGACAAATAAAAAAAGAAAAAGTGGTATGCCTTCAAAACCATAAGATTTTAGTGCCTTCGTTTTTGTTTTGGAATATCTAATTCCATCGTCCACATTTACGTATGAGTCAATGAACTTTTCCCATCTGACAAGAATCCACATACCTGACCCAATTCTTTCTGTTTTTTTTTAATAATCAATATTATAAAAATAAAGTTTACATTTTAGCCCATTAATTTTGAAAATAGTGTATAATAATATTCTTGAATTTCAAATTTATTTTATAGGAAATACATATGCCATACTTCAAAATATATTCAAAATAATAAAATTAAGTCTATGATTTAAATCCAGTTCTATTAGATTAAAAACATATATAAATATCCATATGTATCTACTGCATCAAATAAAATTTGTCATCTTATTCTTCTATTTTTGAAAATGAAGACCAATGGTTCCTAAGGATTAAAAAAATCACGACTTATTATGTTATTAGAAAAAAGGAGAGGGTAAGAACTGGGCCCAAGAGGGGCACGCTTACAACCACTTGGAGAAGACAACAGGTCTCGCACGCTTGTATGCGTCTCCCAAAAATAAAATCTCTATCCTTCTTCATTGATATTCTAATTGTCATTTTGAAATTGTTTTTGAAATTGTTTTTTATTTAAAAATATATTAAAATAATATATTTTAATATATATTCTGTAGGTTCACTTTTGAAGTCCAAAAATAAAATCTCAATCTTTCTTTATTGATATTCTAATTGTATATTTGAAAAATATTTTAGATTATTTTTTTAAAAAAATTTCGTTCAGAAATATATTAAAATAATATATTTAAAAAAAATATTTTTGATATTAAAACATAAAAATAATTTAAGAACCTTTAAAAAATAAAAAATAAAATAAAAATATTTAAAAAAAAACATTTTTAAAATACGAAAGTCTTCTAACCACACAATAAGTTAGCAAGGGAGACACGCCCAACAACAACCACAAAAAAAAAAACCATCTGTATGCGACTGAGTCTTCCACGGAGTCTTTGCTGAATTTCAAACAGTATGAAAGCTAATTGAGCCGTCAGAAATTGGACCACAAGCCAACTCGCCATTTCAAACTGACACTGATCAAAAGGTCAGAGAGAGTGGTCGGCTAATCGCGTAACTGGAAAGGAGATGGTCTTATATTTTAAATAAAAGAAAATAAATAAATAATAAAGGGACGAAGAAAATTAACATGGTTTATTTAAAAAATTTATTTTGAATTTCTCTATAAAAATCTTAAGATTTAGTGTTGGTTAAAAAATGTGGTTGATGTTTTTTTTAAAAATACTTTTTATTTAATAATATATTAGAATAATATTTTTGATATTACATAAAAATATTTTAAAAACACTATTTTTTTAATTTAAAATAAAAAATAAAATAAAAAACGTTTTAATTGTTTTTTTTAAAATACTTTTGAATCTTTTCGATCGATTCTTATGTGGAAAGTCAAGATGCTTTACAGTAGATGGCCCCATCAAAATTACAACCTTTTTTTATTTTTCTTTCACAAATTGACCAATAGCCAATAGCCTCTTGGTAAACTCGAGCGCGAAAAACAAAATCGTGAACAGAAGCTAATATTTCCTTTGATGAAATGGGTTCTAAAACCACCTTCTCTCTTCTTCTCCATCTTATTATTCTAAGCATCACTCTTACCGATGCTCAAGACTGCAATACCACACGGAACTTCACAGCTAATAGCACCTATGCAAAAAACCGAGAGCTTGTTCTCCGTTCACTAGCTTCCAATGTCACAGCCAATGGGGGTTTCTATAATACTACGATAGGTTCAGGCAGTGACAGTTTATGGTCTTGTGCATTGCATGGCTTCCCCATCAGCTGGAGATTGTTCCTTCTGCGTCAATTCTTCCATTCAAGCTCTCATGACAGCTTGTCCTAACCAAAAAGAAGCACTTTCATGGGCAAGAGATCCACTTCCATGTATTGTACGTTATGCGAATCGTTATTTTTTTGGATCACTTGAGCTATCTCCTACTAGCGTTCTATATTGCAACAAGAGCTAATTCCACGAACTCTTCCAGGAATATGTTAGCAGCTGAGACAACAGACCTATCATCCACTCAAACAATTTATGTATTTATGCAGTGCACTCCTGATGTATCACGGAGTAATTGCGGAGAGTGCCTACAACAATCCGTAGATGACTATAAAAGTTGTTGCTACTCGTATCAAGGAGGTGTTGTCCAGAAACCAAACTGTTTTTTTCGGTGGGATTTGTACCCCTACTACAACTTATTTCCTCAAGTAACATCTCCATCTCCACCTGCATCTCCATCTCCACCTCCACCTCCACCGGCATCTCCATCTCCACCTCCACCGGCATCTCCATCTCCACCATTCATTGATAGTTCTCCTCCACCAACCAGTATCACAATCACGAAAGGTAGGCTAACTTCTTTTTCTATACTGAAATTATTTCACTTGTTTCACGGTTTCCAGATTCATCTTCTGTAATTTCTATCTTAAACATGCCTGTGCTTGGCAGAGAAGGAGAATACTACTTCTCGGACAGTTATTGTTACCACCGTCCCCACAGCTATCCTCCTGGCACTTGTTATCCTCATTCTCGCCATTTTCCGTTTTAGGAAGCGAAAGCAAGAGGTTAAGAGTAAGTTATTGCTTATTGGTTCTCACATATTAAACAGCTCGGGTTCATTAACACGAATCAAATTCACTAGATAATTTGTTTTTCTTCCAAACATCCTACAAACAAAACATTAACGACTTGCTTTTTGTGAAGATTTCGATGAAAATGGTAGCCAAAGATGCTGGGAAATCAAATTTGCCACCATCGAACTAGCAACAAACAACTTCTCCGATGATAATAAGCTTGGACAAGGTGGTTTTGGTGCTGTTTACAAGGTACTTTGTTATAAACAGTACATAACAAACGGTATCGAATTGTTTTTATAAAAAAATAAGAACTTCGAAGGTTAATATATATTTCAAATTGATGCACTTAATTTTCTTTTTCTTTTTCTGAATGGATATATACTTCAGGGTATACTTGCAGATGGACAAGCTATAGCTGTAAAGAGATTATCAAGTAATTCTGGGCAAGGAGATGTTGAATTTAGGAATGAGGTACGGCTACTAGCCAAACTTGATCACCGGAATCTTGTTAGGTTACTGGGGTTCTGCTTGGAAGGAACAGAAAAGCTTCTAGTCTATGAGTTTGTGCCTAATTCAAGTCTCGATCAATTTATACATGGTAATCCTGAATTCCATATTATCTTATAAAATTTTCTTCTCATCATTTTTTTATCATGAAAAATTCATGTTTGTAAGAGAATTATAGCTTGTGTTAAATTCTATAGACAAGTTTTCTGAAGCTCTCATTTTATGAACGTTTAGATCCAATCAAGCGATTAGTCCTGAATTGGGAGAAGCGCTACAAAATTATAGAAGGCATAGCTAGAGGAATTCTATATCTGCATCAAGATTCTCAGCTCCGGATTATTCATCGTGATCTCAAGCCTAGCAACATTCTCTTAGATGGAAACATGAATGCTAAAATCTCAGATTTTGGACTGCCAAAGTTGATGAAAACTGATCAAACTCATGATGATGCATCGAAGATCGCTGGAACCTTGTAAGTCTAATTTCTAGCAACAATGAAAAAGGTGTGATGAATGCTTATGATTCGCTCCATTGAAACTAAGATATGCTAATGTACCATTACAGAGGCTATATTGCTCCTGAGTATGCAAAGCATGGACAGTTCTCGGTCAAGTCAGATGTTTTTAGTTTTGGAGTGCTAGTTTTTATAGATTGTGAGCGGTCGAAAACAAAGTTCCTGCAATGGAGAGGACATAGAGCACCTTCTGAGCCATGTAAGTGTAACTATCTACAAATCAAAAACATCATTGAAAGATTTACAGGGATATTTGCCCTTCAATATTGTGAATTCACATTGGATAAATTTTCTAGGCATGGAGAAGTTGGAGGAAAGGGACTCCTTCAGATCTTATAGATCCCATTTTGAGGGGTGACTCAACAGCTGAAATGATGAGATGCATCCACATTGGGTTACTATGCGTTCAAGAAAATGTAGCTGACAGGCCGACAATGGCTTCGGTTTTTCTGATGCTAAGCACCTCTTCTTATACTTTACATCGGCCTTCTCAACCAGCATATTTTTTTGGCAGCAGAACAAATCAACCAGCTTCGTCATTGACAATGGGCTACAAATCAAAGATGCCTGTGCCCTCGCCATCCCAGCTTAAGACTAACCCGCTATCAAGGAATGATATTTCAATTACCGAGTTCCATCCTCGATAATTTTCTCATTATATAGTAAATGAATGGGTTTTGTTGATGTTAAGGAGATAATAAAGTATATATTCTTGATTATAAAGTAATTAATAAAAGAAAAAAATCAAGAGATTGTTAAAAAAGTCACCAACACAACAAAAGCTTCGGGCCACAGAACAGCGAAACCTCGACACTTTCAACATAATTTAATACGATTTCTTTAAAGGAAATATCTTTTGGGACAAACCTCAAAAAATGACACCAAACTATGTAGTTTGAATCTTGTCTTCTCATAATTCCTGTATGAATTTTGTCCCTCAAGATATATAGAAAACCAAAAGGTTGATTCTGTCAGATCAAATCAAGTTTTCGAAGGCAGGTTTCGAACTAGAGAAATTGCGAAATAGAAGTTGTAGATTCTAATCAAACTATTGGTATGTTGGCTTGCTATAAAATATTTTTTATAGTAACATAGTTATCATGCCTGCCAAGGTTCACTTCATTTAAGGGTTGAGTTATGGGGTTTGTCAGATAACTATAAAATATTATTATATTTTTTTAAAATAATGTTTTAAAAAATAAATATTTAATGTTTACAAATTATTATCAAAAACACTAAAACGTTAGGCATTTTTGAACAGTTCGGCGACTGTTCACCGTGACTCATTGTCACTGTTCATGTGCAATTTCACCCGGTGCTTCGCGGGTGTATGTTCTCTTTTTTTTTCGATTTTGAACAGTGTATTAACGAAATTAGCTCCCGAAAAAGACAAAAAACTCCGCCATTTTCAGGGGTTGAACAGTCATTGACCGTTTTCGGGCCGGTTCTTTTATTTTTAAATAATTCATTGAACAATGCATTAATCCTTTTTGTCCCTCGAAAAGGACAAAACACACGCCTGGGGGTGAGGGGCGTTCCAGTAATTAGATCATTTTTTTTTTGTCTGACAGCTGTTGGCGCATTGCCGCACGCGCCGTCCGTCTCAACGCTCACGTGTTTTTCGGGCGGCACGTACGGCTTACTCCGGTGTCCGAAAATGCCTAACTGACGTCTAGAATAATTTTCAGGCATGTTCTCTTCCACATGGAGCGGCACGTGTGACACTATGGTTCTCGAAGACGTGTCAATGATCGTTTGAAATTTCCCCCCCAAATTCTCTCTCCTCCCTGCGCCAGCTGACGTCAGCTAAGCTGGATTTTGTCCAATTTCATTTCAGTCCCTGAACGTTTTGATTTGTTTTTCTTGCCCTGAATGCTATTATATAGGTTTTGATTTGTTTCAATTTCGTCCTTCAATTGAAATTGATTATATATTGAAGTTTCAATTCGGTCCTCATGCTTTTAATTTTTCGGATTGGGCTGGAATTCTTAATGTTTTTGGTATCAAAGTTATGATTGATTTCAAATTCATCCTTCCATGCAAAATTATTATAAATCCTTAATATTTTCAGTATCAAAGTTTGATTTCTTTCAATTTTATCCTTCTATGCAAATTAATAATAATAATAATAATTTAATTGTTTTTTTTGCTTACTCTTTTGTTAATGTTTTTTTTGCTCCAAATAATTTGATAATTTTTATTGTTTTGACAGTAATAGCAATGATAATTTTTATTTTTATTTTATTTTTTTGTTTTATCTTTTGTTAAGGTTTCATCAATTTGGATTAATTCTAGTTTAAAGAATGGCTGCAGAAAATCTACTATAAATTATTTCATTTTCGTCCTCTCAATTTATTATATTTTGAAAACTTGTGGCAGACTGGCACTATATACTTACAAGGTCCCAACTACTATACTCGTGGTATGTTGAGATTGATCCATAACGAAAAGTCTTGCCATTCCAAAATCTGATATTTTTGGATTCATGTTCTCATCTAGCAGAATATTTGCAGCTTTGAGATCACGATGAATAATCCGTAGTCTAGAATCTTCATGTAGATAAAGAAGCCCCCTTCCAATGCCTTCCATGATTTTGTAGAGGGTTTGCCAATCTAGAAGTACACGCTTGACGGGATCTGCAAATCAACTAGAACTAGATAAATTACCTGAACTGACATGGAGATTACATATTCAAAATTTATCACGGAATCGAATGACGAATATACCAAATATCAAGTTGTTGAGGCTTGAGTTGGGGAGAAACTCATAGACAAGAATCCTTTCTTCTTTCTCGAAGCAGAAACCCAGCAATCTAACCAAATTCCGATGCTGAAGCTTGGCAACTAACATTACCTCATTCTTGAATTCTTTCTCTCCTTGTCCAGATGTCTTAGACAACCTCTTTACAGCTATATCTTGTCCACTCGTCAGAGTGCCCTGGAATCATTCAAAATCAGAAACCGTTAGGACAAATTGAATCTAGTCCAAAATTACCAAATGTCTAAAGTTGAATCGTACTCTAAAAGAGATTTGTTTGCACAGAATGTTAATGAAAAATACCATAATTTTTATTGATAAATGAAGAGCTATATATATACATGAGCAGTATCTATTCTTGGCTGTATTGAGTGCCAATTAAATGTACAATCAATATGCAGAATTTGTACAGATAATGAAGATATTTGCAACGGCTAGAAATGCTAAAAGAGGAAACAAGACTTGAGTAGTTGCTGCAGATTTGCTTAATGAATCTTAAGCTGATTTTGTGTTGATTTCCTCAATACGCCCCCTCAAGATAGGGCTTCCATCGGAAAGGCCAATCTTGAATCGCAAGGTTTCAGTACGTTGTTGTGACAGAGGTTTCGTCAAGAGATCCGCAAGTTGATTCGTAGTGTGAACATGCTGAACTTGAAGAGTGCCTTTTTGTACTAGGTCACGGACAAAATGGAGGTCAATTTGGATGTGCTTCATGCGAGAGTGATCAACCGGATTATAGCTGAGATGAGTTGCACCAAGGTTGTTGCATAATAGGGAAGGAGGAGCCGAAAGCGGGAACCCGAGTTCTGTAAGGAGGTTTAGCAGCCATAGTGTTTCCGAGGCAGCATTGGCGAGTGATCTATATTCAGCTTCAGTGGATGATCGGGCAACAGCTCTTTGTTTTTTGGAACTCCAGGAAATAGGATTGTGGCCAAGGAAGCTGATGTAGGCTGAAGTAGAGGTGCGATCATCGACATTGCCAGCCCAGTCTGCATCTGAATATGTTGTGAGAGTCCAGGAGGTGGTTTTCTTGATGTGAATGTCGTAGAATATTGTGTGTTTGAGGTACCTGAGCAATCGCTTGACAGCTGTCCAGTGCGAGTATGTTGGCTTATGCATAAATTGAGACAATTTGTTAACAGCAAATGAAATATCAGGGCGACTAAGAGAAAGATATTGAAGACTCCCAATTACCCGACGAAACTCAGTGCTGTCAAAGGCAGCAGTGCCATCAAGTAGTTTCAGGGATGAGCTAGTGCTTAGAGGTGTGGAAACATCCTTAGCACCAGCCATGTTTGTTTTAGATAGCAGATTTCTAATATATTGATGTTGGGAAAGAAACAAACCTGCTGAAGTAGGGAGAACTTCCACTCCCAAAAAGTAATGAAGTGAACCTAAGTCTTTCAAAAAAAATCTAGAGCTTAGCTGCTGAACAATAGAACATACAAATGTTGAATCATTTCCAGTAATCACAAGGTCATCCACATAAACAAGTAAATAGCAGATAGTATGACCATTACGATAGATAAATAAAGATGAATCTGCTTGGGAAATGAGAAACCCGAGAGTAAGCAGGGCATTCTTGAGAGTGGAATACCAGGCCCTAGGGGCCTGTTTAAGTCCATAAATGGCTTTTCGCAGCCTGCAAACATGGTTTGGTTTAGAGGGATCTTTGAATCCCGGGGGCTATGTCATGTAGACATCCTCATCAAGTTGTCCATGCAAGAATGCATTTTGGACATCCATTTGCCTTAAGGACCAGCCTTGGATTACAGTTATTGTAAGTATGACCCGAATAGTTGCTGGTTTGACCACAGGGCTAAAGGTCTCAGTGTAATCTAAGCCTGGTCTTTGAAGAAAACCTCGGGCAACTAATCTAGCTTTGAAACGGTCAATTTGGCCATTGGCCTTTCGCTTAACATGAAAGACCCATTTGCAGCTCACAGGTGTGCAATTAACAGGTGGGGGAACTAATTTCCAAGTTCCATGTTTCATGAGAGCAGTGAGCTCATCGGACATGGCTGCACGCCATCGCGGCAAGCTTAGGGCTTGAGTGACACATGTTGGCTCGAGGCTGTGAGGGAGTTGGTGCTTAGTGACAGAATGCATTTGTTTTGGTTTATGTATGTTATTCATGGATCTAGTGATCATGGGGTGGGTTCTGAGAGTGGGTGATGAGTGTGTGGCTGATGATGAAGGTGAAGAACGATGTTGTGAGGAGGAAGATGGTACTGTTGCTGCATGGTGTGAATGTGAGTGAGAGTGAGATTGATGACTAGATGCATGATTTTGTGCAGATGAGCATGAATTTTAATGTAATGACTCACATGAATGTTGCAAATTGGAAGAAATTGAAATAGAAGGAGAGTGGCAGTTACCTGGAGGAGATGAAGGAACGGCGTTAGTAGACGTCGAAATCACTGGTGGAGCTGATGAAGGCAGTGGAACGGAGGTAATTAGGGGTTCATGTGGGATTAACAGGTCTGGCAACGAAGGGGGAGATGGAATAGAAATTAGGGATTTTGATTCATCAAACAAAACGTGCCGAGAGATATAAATCTTTTGGGTTTTGGGTTCTAGACATTTGTATGCATTTTGGGTTAGGGAATACCCAACAAAAATACATGGAATGGATTTTGGTTCTAATTTATGGGTTGTGTAGGGCCGAGTGAAGGGGTAGCAAATGGACCCAAAAATTTTTAATTTTAAATAGTTGGTTTTTTGTCCAAAAAGAGCTTCAAATGGTGATATGTTTTGAAGAAGTGGGGTTGGTTGACGATTTATAAGATAAGCGGCGGTATGGAAGGCATAAGGCCAATATGAAAGTGGTAGTTTTGCATCTGTAAGAAGGGTGAGTCCTGTTTCAACTAAGTGGCGATGGCGGCGTTCAGAGACACCGTTTTGTTGAGGTGTATGGGGAGCAGTAGTATAATGACTGATACCATGAGTTGTCAAAAAAGATTTTAGACTGATAAATTCTCCACCATTGTCGGAGTAAAGACTTTTTATGCTTGTTTGAAAACGTTTTTCAACTAGAGTTTTAAACTGAGGAAAAATTGTTTTGACAGAAGATTTTGCTGGAATGGGATAAAACCATATGTATTTGGTGTAGTGATCTACAAAAATTAGATAGTATCTAGAACCGTCTAAACCAAAACAATGAGCTGGTCCTCATACATCAGTATAAATAACATCAAGCGGTGCATGACTTTTAATACTGGTGGGCCGAAATGGAAGTTGATGGGCTTTATTAATTGAGCAAGAAGAACAAAGAGAATTAAAATTCTTTTCTTGTTTTTGAATGGGTAATGAAAAAGAATTGACAAGACTACGGACTATTTTGGAAGTTGGATGTCCAAGACGCTTGTGCCAACCGTCAAGTGAAATTCTTTCATGCACATTTGCAGTAAATTTTGAAGTTGTGCCCACCAGTGAATTCGGAAACTGATATACACCATCCTCACATGCACCTCTTAGCAAAGTCGCCCTCGAAGCTTAGTCCTTCACAAGAAAATAAGATGGGTGAAGTTCAACAAATACATTATTTTGAGATGTAAAATGATGAACAGAAATTAAATTTTTAGAAATATTAGGGACACAAAGAGTGTCATTAAGAACGAAAGTTCGTAAAGGTGACTCTAAGGTCAAGGATCCAACATGTGAGACGGTCAAACCTGTCCCATCACCTATGACAACTTCGTCGGTGCCATCATATTCAGAATGAATTGATAAGTTTGCCAAGTCACCAGTGATATTGTGCGAGGCAGCTGAGTCAAGGAGCCATTTTTTTATCTTGCGCTGTGTTTGTATTTGCACAATTTGCCGTCATTGAATTTTGACGGAGTTGTGGGCAAGTCTTAGCAGTGTGTCCCATTTGGTCACAAAACTGACATTTTGGACTGAACCTTCGCGGTGTGGGCTGAGGATACTGTCTTTGGGTCTTAAATGGGCCAGTGGGCCTGTTGGTAGTGTAAGTCTGTTCGGGCAAGGGGCCTCGTTTGTATGTTGGCCCATTCTGCCTATACATTTAGCGCCGGGTAGACCCACTTAGATTGTAAGTGGGTGGCCGATGGCGATGACTGTAATTCGCCGTCGCAAGAATCTGTTGGGTGGATGAATCCAGACGGCGCAGGTAGTTGTCATGCCCAACAAGGATGTCATGCAACTCCTCAAAAGCCAAAGATGTTGGCCGTGCTCTTATGGTGGTGGCGATGTCCCTGAAATCAGAACCCAAACCATTTAGTATGTAGAGAGTGAGATCATCATCGGAGATGGGATGATCGATTAAAGCAATTTCATCTGCAAGGGCCTTCACGGCGTGCAGGTAATCAGGGACAGAGCGATTTTTGCGTTGAATTAAGGTAAGTTCCTCCTTCAATTGCATAACTCTGGTGCGTGATTTACTGGCATACATATGATGCAGTTTTTCCCAAGCTTCATGGGAAGTCTTGGCAGAGGCGATGAGTGGCGTGATGGTGGATGATGTTGAGGCCAAGATAGCACTTAGGATGAGCTTGTCTTGGCGAACCCAATGGGTTTTGTTGTGTGCAGTAATGGAAGTGCCCACTGGTGAGGGACATTGTGACAAACCTTGAACATAGTCAAGGAGGTTGTAGCCGATGAGGAGTGCCTCAAATTGTGCTCTCCACTGGGGAAATGTTGAGGGCTTTAGTTTCTCATTGATCTGTGTAGTAATGTTTAGTGCGATAAGGGCAGTTTCAGAGGAAGACGTGGGTTGGGTGGGTTGAGAAATTGGGTTTGATGCAGAAACTTGTTCTGCAATGGGTTCTGTGGGAGAAGACATAGTGTTTGTAGGGAAGGTGGGATCTTTTTACTCGTGAGAGATAGGCTCTTCTGATACCATAAAAGAGATTTGTTTGCACAGAATGTTAATGAAAAATACCATAATTTTTATTAATAAATGAAGAGCTATATATATACATGAGCAGTATCTATTCTTGGCAGTATTGAGTGCCAATTAAATGTACAATCAATATGCAGAATTTGTACAGATAATGAAGATATTTGCAACGGCTAGAAATGCTAAAAGAGGAAACAAGACTTGAGTAGTTGCTGCAGATTTGCTTAATGAATCTTAAGCTGATTTTGTGTTGATTTCCTCAATATACTCTACAGACAATTGATTTTCCTTTACCTTGTACACGACACCAAATCCTCCTTGTCCGAGTTTATTAAACTCAGAGAAGTTACCTGTTGCTGCTCTGATGTGCCAAAATCAAGTTGGAGCAATTCTACATCTTCCATTTCATATAAATCTACAACAAAGCAATCCTTAGGCATAAGCAAATGAAAAGTCTGCTTCTCTGGAGATTAAATGAAATATTTCTTCATATAAAAAATGGTGTATTCTTGCAGAATTTCCCATCAATTATCATAACATCAGCAATTTAGAGCTTCAGTTTGAGAGAGGGAATGCTAAGCAAAAACAGAGGACTCTGAGCGGCTAAAAACATTTGAAATAGCTTCTGAAATTACCTTTAACTTCCTCCTCCTCTTTCTGCTTCCTGGCTCTTAAGAAGATGCAAACGCAAGCTATAAGAATCGCAGAAACACCTCTTCTTGCCCTTCTTTCCTGCAAACCAGAAATCAAATCAGATATACACATGTCTCGGATGAATTTATAGATTTGTGTAATAATTAACAAGTAGTAACATAGTAAGTTAAGTCAATATAAAAACGTTAACTTCCAAATTGCTGGGAATAGATCATTAATTGGATCGAATCTTCAATACCCTTAACTCACGTACTCAATTTCATAATAGCTGAAGAAAAGCATTTCATCGAGTCATGCTTTAAGTTGTGCGCATACCTTGTGAAGTTGAAGCTGGTGGTTGTTAGATTTCCAATGAGATCAGCTTTGGATAAGAAGATTTCGTATTAGCTGTAGGATTTCTAAATGTATTAGCTGTAGTTTTTGTGTTTAGCTAGAACTCTTGTTCATAACAGATTTTGAATTTCAAAATCTGTTTTTTATCCAAATCTCTCAGATTGCTGAGAGATTTATGGTTTTCAATTCAAATGCATTGTAAGCCTATATATAGGCATTTCGAATTCAATAATATGTTATGTGATTTTGATTCCAATTTCAGTGTTCAACTTATCAAGAATTCTGCCAATTTTATTCTTCAATCTGAACAGTAACTGTTTTAAACAATTACTGTTCAGATCATAAAATTTAACAGTGGTATCAGAGCATTTTGGTTCTACGGGACTGTGGGGAATTTATTGAGTGAAACACAGAGAGGGTAAGTGCTAAACACGGGTGAATTGAGTGAAAAACAAGTGAGTTATTTTTCTTTCAAAAATGTCTACTTCGAGCAACAATGTTTCTGCAATTCCTTTGTTCTCAGGGGAAAATTATCATATTTGGGCTGTCAAAATGAGGTTTTATTTGAGATCTCAAGGGCTGTGGAATGTAGTTTCGACTAATGCTGATCCCTCCCCTTTATCAGCAAACCCAACCCTTGCTCAAATAAGAGCACATGAGGAAGAAAAATTAAAGAAGGACAAGGCCATCACCTGTTTGCATTCAGGCCTAGCTGATCACATCTTTACCAAAATTATGGATTTGGAATCACCAAAGCTTGTATGGGACAAGCTTCAAGGAGAATTTGAAGGCAGCATTCGAGTTAAAACAGTTCGACTTCTTGCCTTGAAAAGGGAATTCGAATTGATGAAAATGAAGGATGCTGAAACTGTCAAGAACTATTCTGGGAGGCTGATGGATATTGTGAATCAAATGAGGTTACTTGGAGATGTGGTTGAAGAGCAAAAGGTGGTGGAAAAGATCATGGTTTCCTTGCCGCAAAAATTTGAAGCAAAAATTTCTGCCATTGAAGAGTCTTGTGATTTAAACAGACTCTCAATTGCAGAATTAACAAGTAAATTACTTGTTCAAGAGCAAAGGATTCAGATGAGGGATGAAGAAGAGATTGAAGGTGCTTTTCAAGCAAAATACAGGGAGAAAAACTCTGCTAATATGGTGATCAAAAGACCTTTCAAGAGTGCAGAGGCTAAAACTGAAAGGCTTACACAGGGACAAGTCTTCACACCTTGTTCTCACTGCAAAAGAACCAACCATGATGAAAAGGATTGTTGGTATAAGAACAAGCCTGCTGTCAAATGCAACTTCTGCAATTTTCTAGGCCACAGTGAAAAATTCTGCAGAGCAAAGAAGAAATTGTCTCAGGAACCTATTCAACAAGCACTCGTAACAGAAGCAGAAAAGGAGGAGGATGAGCATCTGTTCATGGCTTCACAAACCTCAAATTCACATGGTTTCAATGTTTGGCTCATTGACAGTGGATGTACTAGTCATATGACCAAGCATTTGGAGATTTTCTCATCAATTGATGTTACAATACAGCCAAAAGTCAAGCTTGGCAATGGCGATATTGTTCAGGCAAGGGGGAGAGGCACCATTGCTGTCAACACTAAGAAAGGTACAAAACTATTGAATCATGTTTTGTATATCCCAGAATTAGATCAAAATTTACTTAGTGTTGCACAAATGTTAAAAAGTGGGTATGAAATCCTCTTTAAAGACAGATCTTGTCTTATTATTGATGCACATGGTTCAGTAATGGCAAGATTAGGAATGGATGGAAATAGTTTTTATTTGAAGATGGATGCAGTAGAAGGACATGCTTTTACTGCCAAAATTGATGAAAGCTTAATTTGGCACAAAAGATATGGTCATTTTAATATGCAATCTTTGAAGCTCATGCATGATGCAAATATGGTAGATGATATACCAGAAATATGTGTGAATGATCATACATGTGGCAGCTGTGAACTTGGGAAGTTGCATCGAAAACCTTTTCCAAAAGGTTTGGTAAGAAGAGCAACACAGAAGCTGGAGCTGGTCCACTCAGATATTTGTGGACCAATGAGCACTGAATCGCTAAGTCATAATCTGTATTTCATGTTACTAATTGATGACTTTAGCAGGATGACTTGGGTATACTTTCTGAGAAATAAGTCACAGGCTCTGTCAATGTTCAAGACTTTCAAAAACATGGTGGAAAATCAATGTGAACAGAAGATAAAAGTACTGAGGACTGATAATGGAGGTGAGTTCACCTCGGAAGAGTTCAACACATTCTGTAAAATGGCTGGGATTATTCACCAGCTAACAGTGCCTTATTCACCCCAGCAGAATGGGGTGGTGGAGAGAAAAAACAGGACAGTTATGGAGATGACAAGGTGCATTATGTTTGAAAAAAAATTACCAAAGTTTTTATGGGCTGAAGGAGTGAATACCTCAGTGTATTTACTGAACCGATTGGCAACAAAGGCTGTGAATGATTGCACACCATTTGAGATGTGGACTGGTGTCAAGCCCACTGTCAAACACCTGAGAGTGTTTGGATCACCATGCTATATTCATGTGCCATCTGTGAAGAGAGGAAAGCTTGATGAAAAGGCTGAACAAGGAATCCTTGTAGGATATGCAGCAAACTCTAAAGGGTACAGGATTTACAACCTGATCACAGCCAAAGTGCAAGTCAGCAGGGATGTTCATTTCGATGAAGAAGCATACTGGAATTGGGACCTAAGAGAAGTTAATCACCAAAATGCACCAGCTCTTCTACCAGCAGCTGAGGGAGATGATGATCCACCTACCATTGAAGGAACTACAGATTCAGCAGTGTTGAAGGTAAGAACATTATCAGATGTTTATGAAAGATGTAATTTAGTTCATGCTGAACCTATTAATTACACTGAAGCAGCAAGTTCACAAGCATGGATAGATGCAATGAAAGCAGAAATTGATGCTATTGAGAGGAATGAAACTTGGCAATTAACAGATCTTCCTTCCAACAAAAAGGAGATTGGTGTTAAATGGGTCTTTAGAACCAAATTCAAACCTGACGGTTCAATTTTCAAGCACAAAGCCAGGCTGGTTGTGAAGGGCTTTGCTCAAGTAGCAGGAGTGGATTATGGTGACACTTTTGCACCAGTTGCAAGACATGACACCATTAGGTTACTGTTGGCATTGGCTGGACAAAAAGGGTGGAAAGTGTTCCACCTTGACGTGAAATCTGCTTTCCTAAATGGAATCCTTGATGAAGACATTTATGTCAGCCAACCAGAAGGGTTTGAAGTATGTGGCCATGAACATAAGGTGTACAAGCTGCACAAGGCACTCTACGGCTTAAAACAGGCACCTAGAGCCTGGTATAGCAGGATTGATGCACATTTGATTCAGCTGGGTTTTACTAGAAGTCAGAATGAAGCTACCTTGTACTTAAAAAAGGGTAAAGATGAAGTGCAGCTGGTAGTGTCACTGTATGTAGATGACATGCTTGTGACAGGTAGTAATGAAGGGTTGATGGCAGGTTTCAAAAGGGAAATGCAAGAAGTGTTTGAGATGTCTGATTTGGGCATTATGAATTACTTTCTAGGAATGGAAATTCAACAATGCAGCAAAGGGATTTTTGTTTCCCAAAGAAAATATGCAGGTGACATACTCAAGAAATTCAATCTTGAGTCATGCAAAGCAGTTGCAGCCCCATTGGCACTAAACGAAAAAGTTTCAAAAGATGGTGGTGAAAGACTTGAAGAACCAACCATGTTCAGAAGCCTTGTAGGTAGTTTATTGTACCTGACAGCAACAAGGCCTGACTTGATGTTCCCAGCTGGTCTGCTCTCTCGGTTCATGAGCTCCCCTACTAGTGTTCATTGGGGAATTGCCAAGAGGGTGCTAAAATACATAAGAGGGACAAGTGATCTTGGCATCTGGTACATGAAAACAGGAGGAGTTGATTTAAATGGTTATGCAGATAGTGATTGGGCAGGAAGTGTAGATGATATGAAGAGTACCTCAGGCTATATTTTCACAATAGGTACGGGAGCAATATGTTGGAATGCAAAGAAGCAAGAAGTGGTGGCCCAATCTACAGCTGAAGCAGAATATATCTCCCTAGCAGCTGCAGCAAATCAAGCAGTGTGGTTAAAGAAATTATTAGAGGATCTTGGCCAAGAACTTAGCTCACCTGTTGATCTCTTCTGCGATAACAAATCAGCAATTGCAATTGCTCAGAATCCTGTTCAGCATGGGAGAACCAAGCATATAAATGTAAAGTTTCATGCCATTAGGGAAGCTGAGAAAAATTTGCTCATTAAAGTTCATCATTGTCCTACTGAAGTGCAGCTTGCAGACTTGATGACAAAGGCTCTTCCCCCAGCAAGATTGGAGTTTTTGAAGATGAAGATAGGGATGTCCAAAGCTAAACTCAAGGAGGAGTGTTAGATTTCCATGAGATCAGCTTTGGATAAGAAGATTTCGTATTAGCTGTAGGATTTCTAAATGTATTAGCTGTAGTGTTTGTGTTTAGCTAGAACTATTGTTCATAACAGATTTTGAATTTCAAAATCTGTTTTTTATCCAAATCTCTCAGATTGTTGAGAGATTTATGGTTTTCAATTCAAATGCATTGTAAGCCTATATATAGGCATTTCGAATTCAATAATATGTTATGTGATTTTGATTCCAATTTCAGTGTTCAACTTATCAAGAATTCTGCCAATTTTATTCTTCAATCTGAACAGTAACTGTTTTAAACAATTACTGTTCAGATCATAAAATTTAACAGTGGTGATGGAATTGAATTAGTCAAAGTTGGATCTGGTGGTGGTGGGATTGAATTAGTCGAAGGGTCATAGAAACGGTCTATTTCATACCTAAATTTACAGCTTGGATATATAACTCTTCCTCCTTGTCGTGCATGACAGCACTGTGGAATAAGTCCTGAAGCATTATACAGGCAATCCCTGCATGCCGATGAAGATAAATCAGGAGTACACTGTACAAGTGCATATATTATTCGAAAGTTCCGGTCATCAGCTATTTGACCCATTGCATACTTGTAACGAGAATCACCTGCGGCTGCTTGATCGCTCAGCCTACCTAACAGGGTCATCCGTGACTGATTGAACCCGACAACATCAGAGACATTAAGTCGATCATCATACACCCAAAAATAGGGTCCTTGCTCCATGCGATTAAATATGGAGCGGTTTGTGTAGCGCACCATACAATTGTCTAACCCTCCAATTGCCTCTACGAAGTTTGGACAGTTTCTTACCAGGGAATCACTAGCATTTCTTATGCAACTGCGGCAGTCGTCAGGACGGATATCCGGCCTACAAAACGCGATTGAATAGACGGTGTCGGCGTCTTCTCCGTAGGAAAAGTTGTAAAAGCCATTGTTGATTTCAGTGTTGGTGTAGATAGAGGTGAGGAGTTTATTGAGATTTTCGTGGTAAGTACTGTTAGTGGTGTAGTTGCCCTTTCCTACACAGTCTTTATATAACATTGCAGGCTGGTCTGCTGGCTGCTGTGCCTTGGCTAGAGCCAGAACTTTCATGAAAAGAAGACAGAGAGAAAAAAAGAGTGTTGAAGAAGCCATAGGTTCTGTTTGTTAGGATCAGAATATTGAAGAAGAATTCACACAGAGGAGAAGAGAATCGAGAACAGAGGGGAGAGAGGAGAATAAATTGACTTCCAGTCAGCCACAAATTTTCAAAATTTAATAAATTCACACCAGATTTTCAGCAGCCATGGTTTGAACTAATATTAATCTAATATGATAATTCCATGCAGCAGGTATCTTATTTTTAGAAATTGTTAGTGGTCGAATGATTGGTGGCAGGGGCATAGGAGACGAAGGAGAGGATCTTCTAACCTATGTAAGTATCAACAGTGCTTGATTTTATTGATGCTGCTTGAATAACATGCATGAACTTCATCTAAATTTTTGCAGTCATGGAGAAAATGGAATGAAGGGACACCTTTAGACATAATAGATCCTACCGTGAATGACGGCCCGAGAAGATAAATTATGAGATGCATCCACATTGGATTACTTTGTGTTCAGGAAAAAGAAACCCTTAGACCAACTATGGCTAAAGTTTCTATGATGCTTAGAATCTACTCCGCACATTCGATGGACCCTCAAAACCTGCATTTTCTATGCACAGAGAAGACTCGTCTCCGTCATTGGTGAATGCTTCAAGGTTAACCGAGTCTGAGGAATCCAGAACTAAGTTTTGAAGGAAGCAGAAGCTGTGGTTTCTTATTGGACTTGAAGTCAGTGCTGTGGTGAAACAAACAGATGAAAAAGAATAAAAAAGAAAGATTTCCTGCTATATTTGCTAAATTCTATACATTGAATGACAGCAAACAAGAAAAAGGCTAAAAATGTTGGATGATTAATTAGCTGTGCAAATTCAAACCAAGTCTGTCCATCGGATAACAATATAGAGATATATTTAAAATAAACCCTTCTTCATCTAAACTTAAAAATAACTATTATCTGCTCCTAAAATAATCAATACACTAATTAATTATCGAATCCCATATCTTATTCTCTCCCTCTATATAAAAGGTGTGGATCTGACTTTTTTTTTCCTCAAAGAGAAAGGACTATGGGAGTATCCTTACAAGAGGGCCAAGGTTCAAAGCCAGCCATAGGCTTTGAAGGATCCTCAATTCATATCATGGGCTTATTATGTTAATAGGCTTATCTTGGATAACAATATTTAATAGGCTTCATATCACGGGCTTTTCGTGTCTGTTCAGGTCTTTATCAAGGCATAAGAAGTTGGTATGAAGATGTCTTCGTGTTTTCCAATACATCGAAGAACAGACAAAAAGAGGCCGGTTGTCTAGTTGATCAGTTCCTTAATTAAATGACAAGCCCATGAGCAAGTTCATCTGGGGTCTGGTACCATTTGGACATTGAATAGGAGCTAGAAAAATTATATGTTAAAAGATAAGAGAGTGTCTTATAATCACATGTGAAGGAAGTATCTAATAAAATTAGAATTAAACTAGATTATTGTTAGACTGTTGGTTAGATTAATTTTTTTAAAATATAAAAAATATCTGTTAAGAGACTTGGATAACTCCATTGAATTTGCTTCATATCATACTTACCTGAACTATTTTTCGGGCGTCCATGTTGACCAAGTTTACCTATAGTAATTCGTGTTCAAATCGACAATTAATTAAAGTGTCAAAACAAGCATTCCTCCAAATAGTAGCGATCTATGTTCAAGCATTTAGTTTCTAAAATCATGGACTTCTGATTTCAAAAAATAAATAGAATCAATACCCTAAGATGAAACTTATCCATCTCCAAATACATATATAGCGTGAGGGAAGAGTGAGCAACCCAAATTGACTACGGATAGTATAATTTCTCTGTAGAGGAGATATTTTGCTGAATGAGTGTCGAGGTTGCGTTAGTAACTCTGTGCGGACTAAATTTGCACAATTAAAAACTTGAAGGATCACATTGAAAATTTCTAACGGCACTTAAAAGTGAAAATAAAAGATCCTTTTTATACTAATTTTTATCCTTGAGATTATAATAACTTATTCTAACTATAATTTAAAGCTTGATTTCATAACAATATTATTTAATATAACTACAGAATAATCTCAAACACATCGCATATGTAATTGTATTTCATTTGCTAAGAGATCTCTAGAAGATCCGTTTCCAAGTTGCCAATCCTCGTCAAGGTACCGAGTGCCATATATTTTATGGTCAATTCAAAGTAGGTGTCCTTGATTAAATAAATAAGAAAACAGTTTCTTTAATAAAAATAATAAATAAAAACAAGGGGCTTAGAACATAAAATAAATATATGGTGGTCATACCCACTTAACCATGTACGCAAGCACGGTGCCAATGGATTCTTCAAAACTAGTGCTTCTACTTTCGTCGTTAATAATAATAAAAAATAAAAAAAGGGGCTTATGCCATTAAATAAATATAAGGCTGTCATACCACTTCACCATGTACGCAAGCACGGTGCCAATGGATTCTTCAAAACTAGTGCTTCTACTTTCGTTGTTATACATCCTTCTATTCCACCCTTCTCTTTCCGCTGCTCAGCAGAAGTTCAGTAATTATGACTGTACCTCCAACAACGTCAGTAACTACACAACTAATAGCACTTACCAAAGAAACCTCAACAATCTTCTGTCCTCCCTAGCATCCGCCACTCAAATTGACTACGGATTTTACAATCTATCCGTCGGCGAATTTCCTGACCGTGTAAATGCATTTGCACTATGTAGAGGAGACGTTGCAGTTGATGTTTGTCGAAGTTGCGTTAATGACTCTACTCATAAGATCTTACAGGTTTGTCCTAACAAGATGGAGGCCTTTGGAGTTTACGAACTCTGCATGATTCGATACTCAAACAGATCTATATTCGGTGTTGTGGATGAAAAACCATCTATTTACCGGGCGAATCGAAAGAATGTTTTGGATGAAACTGTATTTAATGAGGCACTCCAAACTTTATTTGCCAGGCTTCAAGCCAAAGCTGCATCAGGGAACTCCTTAAAGAAGTTCGCATCTGGAAACCAAAGTGCTGGACTTGAAACAGTATATGCTATTGTTCAATGCACTCCTGATTTATCTGAGGGGCAGTGCTCCAGTTGCCTGCTTGAGCTTTTTCGATTGATCCCGAACTGTTGTAATGGGAACGTCAAAGGGAAGATTGGAGTTAGACTCATAACACCAAGCTGCAATTTGAGGTGGGAGATTGGAAAATTTTTTAATGGTACGCTAGAGATATTATCACCCCCATCTCTTCCTGCACCATCACAAGGTAGGACTTTGATTGTTATTAACCCCCTCCCCACTTTGATTTTGATGTTTTGATATAGTAATTTAATAGTTTACCCTGAAATCATTAATACGAATTAGAATTAGGTAAGAAAAAAATACTACCGTCTTTAATCAATTAATATTAAAAGTAGAGTAAATATTAATTAATATTAAAAGTAGAGTGAATTACAATAACCTTCTTGACATAATATAAAATTATAGAGATCATAAAAAAAATTAATGCTTTAAAAAAGCCTTTTTCATATATAAAAACATATTACAGAAGCTTTATCCAAAATGCATTTGAAAATATATTTAAATTAAAAAATTAAAAAAATGGGACTTGGTTACTTTATTAGTTCATCAACAATATTAATTTCAGTCATTTTTTATTTTTCTATTTTTCGGTACTTTTGGAATTTTTTATTTAACATTTTCTTAAAACATTAATTAAATATATTTTAGATATAATTAAGGAGTTTTGTCCAAACATCAAAATTTTAAAATTTTTCTATAATTCTGTAATAGGAGATATTATAATTTAGCCTTAAAAATCTGTTTATTATTTTTATGGTTTATAGTATGGAACATGATAGGTCTTGAATATATTCTTTTAAAAGAAATAAAAATTAGCTACGGATAAGCTTTTGCAAATCACCAGGCCACAATTAGAACTCAATAGTCTCCACTCAAGTTATTAAAAATTTATGACCATATTGGTAATTTACACAGGAAAGAAGAACAACACAGCAGTACGGACCATTGTCACTATTGTCATCCCAGCTGTCGGAGTTATGATACTCGTCATCTGCATCTGCCTATTCATAAGAACAAGAAAGGAAAGGGAAAAGGAAGGAGTTGAAAGTAAGTATTTGTTTGTTGAATTGCATTGAAATAGTTCTTATTTTTTATTTGAAATATATATGTATATATATAAATATATATATTTAACAATTTCCATTTCGTCCTTAATTTCTGATGCAATTATGTTTACATGCATGCTAACTTGTTTAACTTTTGAAGCTGTGGACGAAATAGAAAGTGCAGAATCATTGCAATTCGCGTTCAACACCATTCGAGAAGCAACAGAGGACTTTTCAGAGAAAAATATGTTGGGACAAGGTGGATTTGGTGCTGTTTACAAGGTAGTAAAGGATATACTGCTACTTACGTATAGTTAAATCGCAATGCTTGAGATGATTGAGGGATTAATGAATTGATATGATTTCAGGGAGTACTTCCTAGCGAACAAGAGATTGCTGTGAAAAGACTTTCTAAGGATTCTGGGCAAGGAGATTTAGAATTCAAAAATGAAGTCTTACTGGTGGCAAAGCTCCAGCACCGAAATTTAGTCAGGCTTCTAGGTTTCTGCTTGCAAGGAATTGAAAGGCTTCTTATCTATGAGTTTGTGCCTAATGCGAGCCTTGATCACTTCATATTTGGTAAAGCTAGGAAGCAACTAATTTACAATTATATTATAAGCAATTGAGTCTCCTTTGAAATAGGAAGCACAAATGAATATTTCTCGTACTCCTTACCTACTTGTGTAAATTGAGCCATACGAATCCTTGAAATGTAGATCCAACCAAGCGTGTGCAATTGAACTGGGAAAGACGTTACAAGATAATTGGAGGAATTGCTCGAGGGCTTCTTTACCTTCATGAGGATTCTCGGCTTCGAATCATTCATCGTGACCTTAAAGCCAGCAACATTCTGTTAGATGAGGAGATGAATCCGAAAATTTCTGATTTTGGCATGGCAAGGTTGTTCGTAGTGGATCAAACCCAAGGCAATACAAGTAGAATTGTGGGAACATAGTAAGTATCTGAACATGATAATCAGACAAATTATTAAGCTCATCTTTTATTGCATTCTATCAAAGAATAAGAAATGAAAAATCCCAGCAATATAAATGATGTTAATTATTCTCAACGTTGCCGAATCTAATAATTTTGAACTTTTCGTTGATGATAAACAGTGGCTATATGGCTCCAGAGTATGCAATGCAAGGACACTTCTCGGTCAAGTCAGACGTATTTAGTTTTGGCGTGCTAGTTTTGGAGATTGTGACTGGTAAAAAAAATAGTTTTCGCAATGGAGATGACATAGAGCACCTTATGAGCCATGTAAGTGGAACCATCCAACATTCACAGACATTATATAAAGCTTTATACGGATATTTGCGAGCCCTTCAATACTATGAATTCACTTTGGATAAATTTTGTAGGCATGGAAAAACTGGAGGGAGGGGACTGCTCAAAATATTATAGATCCTGTTTTGAGTAATGGCTCAGCAACAGAAATGATGAGATATATCCACATCGGGTTACTATGCGTTCAAGAAAATGTAGCTGACAGGCCGACAATGGCTTCAGTAGTTCTTATGCTAAGCAGCTCTTCCCTCACATTGCAAATACCTTCTCAACCTGCATTTTTTATGGGCAACAACACATATCAATCAGATATGTCATCCTCATTGGGGCATAACTCAAGGGTGACCGATCAATCCACGCTATCTGAATCTGAACGTATCCCTCTGTCTAGAAACGAGGTTTCAATTTCTGAGTTGTATCCTAGATAACTTAAATATGTTTTGTTAGTCATTTGAATGTTTCGATTGAGATATTGGTGTTCATCTCAATTTCTGAGCAATAATTTCTATAGATCTCAATTAAAATTTAAAAGAGTTTTTCACTAATTGATTAATGAGAATATTGGTGTCCATCTTTGATTGTAGTGCCTCTCATTTTATTGAGAGATAAATTGGTGATTGGCAATTATAGTTTGCTACAAATTACATTGATCAAGAAATAAGATATTTGACTCGCATTGAATATTATATGTGTTTGCACCGCGACCATTGGTTAGAAAAAGTTGCACAAACCTTGAATAAAAACATCCACTTATAAATAGTATATCATAAAAAATATTATGTGCGTGGAAAAGAAGGAATAAATGTTTTCATGGATATATTTGAGTTGAGTTTAGAACTATAACTCAAGGGGCTGTCGTGAATTGCCATCGCGTTATGTAGCCCCTAGTCCAAAATTGCTTTTCATTCATTTTTGTTTGAGTGATATTTAATTATATATAATTTGAGACGTCGAGTGAAAAATCAAAGTATTCACCAGTCCACGATTTCTTGTTTGAGATTTTTTTCCGACGTGCTAGTATACTTTAATTTTTTAATGAATGATGCCTATAAAAAGTGAATCTCGATCATTTGGAATAGTAATAAAAGTACTATCGTAATATTATATGGACCCGTGAAGAGAAAGTGGGATAGAAATCAACATCTCGTCTCTGTCCACCCTAGCATCCGACACTCAAATTGACTACGGATTTTACAATCTATCCGTCGGCGAATTTCCTGACCATGTAAATTCATTTGCACTATGTAGAGGAGACGTTGCAGTTGATGTTTGTCGAAGTTGCGTTAATAACTCTACTCGAAAGATCTTACAGGTTTGTCCTAACGAGATGGAGGCATTTGGAGTTTACGAACTCTGTATGATACGATACTCAAACAGATCTATATTCGGTGTTGTGGATGAAAAACCATCTATTTACCGGGCGAATCGAAAGAATGTTTTGGATGAAACTGTATTTAATGAGGCACTCCAAACATTATTTGCCAGACTTATACCCAAAGCTGCATCAGGGAACTCTTTAAAGAATTCGCATCTGGAAACCAAAGTTCTGGAGTTCAAACAGCATATGCTATTGTTCAATGCACTCCTGATTTATCTGGGAGGCAGTGCTCCAGTTGCCTGCGTCGGCTTCTTATGTTGATCACGAACTGCTGTGTTGGGAACGCCCTATGGAAGATTGGAGTTAGACTCATAACACCAAGCTGCAATTTGAGGTGGGAGATTTGAAAAAAAATTAATGGTACGCTAGAGATATTAACGCCGCCGCCACAAATATTATCACCCGCATCTATTCCTCCACCATCACAAGGTAGGACTTGGATTCTTATTAATAGTTTACCCTGAAATCATTAATATGGATTAGAATTAGGTAAGAAAAAAAATACGTGTTTTTACCGTGTTTAATCAATTAATAGTAAAAGTAGAGTGAGTTACAACACCTTCTTGACATGATATAAAATTATAAGATCATAAAAAAAATTAAAGCTTTAGAAAAGCCTTTTTCATATTTAAAAACATATTACAGAAGCTTTATCCAAAATGCATTTGAAAATATATTTAAATTGTAAAATTAAAAAAAAAAGAATATAAAACAAATGGGACTTGGTTACTATATTAGTTCATCAGCAATTTTAATTTCACTCATTTTTTATTTTCTAATTTTCGCTACTTTTGGAATTTTTTTATTTACAAAAATTAAAAACACAATATTTAAATATATTTTGGATATGAACCTAGTTCCTATCATGAGGCTCAGTCTAATCCTCTTTAGCAGCAAGTTATGACTAATGAAATGTAGGCTCTAGCTAATACTCATACCTGAAACGTAGTTGATCTTCCTCCTGGCAAATCTATTATTGGGTGTCGATGGGTGTACAAAATCAAAACACACTCAGATGGTCTAATGAGCGCTACAAAACTTGTTTTGTTGCTCATGGATCTCTTAGGAATATGGGATTGATATGAGGAAACATTTGCTCCTGTTGCTTGCCTTAATTCATTGCGCAGCCTGCTTGCTATTGCCACAATTTGTCAATGGGATTTTTATCACATGAATGTCAAGAATGCATTCCTCAATGGTGATCTTATTGCAATTTTTTTTATGAAACCTCCTTTTGGTTCTGACATTTAGTCTCCAAAAGTATGCAAGCTTTGTTGTGTATTATATGGTTTCAAACAAGTTCCACGTGTCTAGTTTGACAAATTCAGCTCTGCTATTCAGGATATTGGTTTCACCTTTGGTTATTATGATTTTGCTCTTTTCATATGTAAGACTAAGCATGATGTTACTTTTTTTTCTCTATGTGGATGACATGATTATCACTGGGGATGATACTATTGAAATCTCTAATCTTAAATACTTCCAAAATCATCAGTTTAAGATGAAAAATTTGGGCTTGCTTAACTACTTTTTGGGATTAAAGATCAATCGTGATACTACTGGTTTGTTTATTTCTCAAGCCAAATATGCTTTAGATCTTTTTGCTCGTGCTGGTTGTTGCTACCCAAATTTTGACCTACTTATTGTTAGGTTTCGGAAGAAAAAGAAAAAATAGAAAAAAGACAAAAATCCAAAAATATTTTGTTACAAGAGCAAAATTGAATAAATTGATAATTTAATGGTCGATTGAGGTTTAAATTGCGCAAATTAAAAATCAAGGACCAGAATAAAAAAGGAGCGTAAAGCTAAGGTTACTCTTGAAATTTTAACGAGGATGCAATTGCAAAAATTCATAAGTTTAAATCCAATTGGAGGTGCAATTAAGACAATTACAAAGTGAGGGACCAAATCGTACTTTCCCCCTCTGAATTTTTTGAAATGTGCAAGCGTGCCTGCACTGTTCAGTCACCTGAACATTGCAGGGCACGCCTCTGAAATTTCAGGCGGCGGCAACCCGTCGGTGCACGCCAGAGGCAGCCGAAGGGTTGCCTCCAGCCTATAAAAAGCATGTTCATGCATGCAAAAAAAAAGAAAAAAAGAGAAAGTGAGGAGAGATTGAGAAAAACAGAGGGGCTGCATCAACGTGACGGAGCAAATTTCACGTAGAAAACGAAGAACAGGGGGACGAAGGTGCAGAGCCGAATTTCAGTAAAAAGAAACAGAGGTGATCAGAAAAAGAAGAAAAAGAAATATACAGGGGAGGAGAAAAGGTAGAAAAAACAGAGACAAAAACGAAGAAGACGAAGGAAGATTTACGTAAAATACATAGTATCTTCGTCCCTCTCGGTGCAGCTCTCTCTCTCTCGGTCTCTGTTTTTCTCTCTCTAAAACTAGACCACCATCTCTCTCTTCTCCCTCTCGGCCAGCCAACTTGGGCCACCATCCAACCGCCCATATCCACTATCACCACCACCACCATCCTCACATCAACCCCAGAAGCTCGGTCACCTTCCCAGGCGACGGTAACAGAAGCGACAGCAAGGGCTGTGACGTGAACTGTCACCGTTCCGACGCTCATTCCGGCCACTATAGGCCACCATCTCCGACGCCACAATGACCAGAAGAACCACCACGACCTCCTCTACCCAAAGGTATTGACAGGTACTCCATTCTCCATACTCGAAAATCCCCCTCGTCACTGTTCATTGTCCTGCGTTTGCATGCGGGGAGTGAATTAATTCACTCCCCGCGTGGGCTTGGCGGGCCGGGCCTTTGTGCCCGGCCCGGCCCCTGAAGAAGGCTTCCATCCTTTGGGCCGAAAGCCCATCCCGGATGGGTCTGGGCTAGCAGTCACCTGGGCTAGCAGCCCAGCCTGGAGACAAGGTGGGCTGGGCTGTCAGCCCAGCCCGAATTTAGGTGGGCTTACAGCCAGCCCACCGAAAAAGAAAAAAAACAAAAATAAATAAAGAAAAGATACAAAAAAAATATGAAATTTGGAAAAAAATATTCGGCGGGAATGATATGCTATTATTCACTGTCGGTGTTTGGATAAATAATATCCAAAATATTCGGCGGGAATGATATGCTATTATTCACTATCGGTGTTTGGATAAATAAATCCTAAGGGGTTAATATCCAAAATATTCGGCGGGGATGATATATCATCATCATTTAACCAATATATTTTTTTAAAAAAATCAATATCACAGCAGTCATAAGACAAACAAAAACATCAAGCAGCTTACCTTAGGTAAGACGTATTAGGGGTGCTAAAACCTTCCCTTTACGCAACCAGTCCCTTACCCTAGAATCTCTGAAAGACCAGTTTAGGTTTCCTAGTAACCATAATACTAGGTGGCGACTTCCTTTTTCACGAATATAAAGATAAGACCCCCACATTGAAATCCCCGCTTACGGGGAGGGTCGTCACGACGCCGCGCTCTCGCGATGGGGTGCGACACTGGTCTTAGTAATTGTAAGACTACATCTACTCTGATTGATTCTCAAACTCATCTTACTCCTTTTGATGGTCAACCTCTGAAGGATGCTACATTATATTGACAATTAGTTAGTAGTCTTATTTATCTCATGGCTACTCTTCCAAACATTGTTTATGCTGTAAATATTCTCAGTCAGTTTGTGGTCGCTCCTCGTTCTTCACACTACGATGCCTTGGTACGTGTTCTACGATATGTCAAGGGCACTATGTTCTATGGGTTACAGTATTGAGGTCATTCTTCTCTTCAATTGCGTTCTTTTTTTTATTCTGATTGGGCTAGTGATCCTACTAATCATCATTCTACTATTGGTTTTTTTTTCTCTTGGTGATTCACTCATCTCTTGGTGTTGTAAGAAGCAGACTATTGTTTCTCATTCAAGTACTGAGATAGAATATAATGCTATGGGCGATACTACTCAAGAACTTATATGGCTTCGTTGACTTCTTTTTGACATGGGAGTTTCGCATGATGGTTCTACTATTCTTTATTGTAACAATCAGAGTGCTATACAAATTACGCATAATGATGTCTTTCATGATCGTACTAAACACATCAAGATTAATTGTCATTTTATATGTCAACATGCTCTTAAGGGAACAATTAAAGTCCTCTATGTTGTTTCTACTAATCAGATTGCTGATATTTTTATCAAGGCTCATCCTCCAAGTTGGTTTACTACCTTATTGTACAAGCTCCAATTGATTCCTGCATTACCACCCTGGGGTTACCATATATTGATGTAAATCATTGCAAATCAATTAGCAATTATTTAGTCAAGATATTAGCCTAGAATTAGAATCTCTCTACGTTTTCTATTTTAGTGTGATCTTTTCTTGTATAAAGGATATGTATATATGTATTTGTGTTAATGTAATACACTCAGAATTCTCTTGATCTTGTTCTTCTAACACTATTGAAGAACTATTTTGAAAGATAATATTCGTGCACATCTTAATTTCATTCAAAAGATTTGTATCAATTAACTCTCATAACACATTTTCAATTTCTTTCTTGCATTCACTTAAACTAATGTACTTTTAATGTGTTCATATTTTCTATCTACTAACTTATTGAATTGATTAATATATTTTTGCCGAAGTCATCATAAGTCCATGACGACAAAGAAAAAAAGAAAAAAAGTGGTATGCCTTCAAATCATAAGACGAACTTTTCCCGTCTGAAAAGAATCTACATACCTGACCCAATTCTTTCTGTTTTTTTTATAATCAATTTTATAAAAATAAAGTTTACATTTTAGCCATTAATTTTGAAAATAATGTTTAATAATATTCTTGAATTTCAAATTTATTTTATAGGAAATACATATGCCATACTTCAAAATATATTCAAAATAATAAAATTAAGTCTATGATTTAAATCCAGTTCTATTAGATTAAAAACATATATAAATATCCATATGTATCTACTGCATCAAATAAAATTTGTCATCTTATTCTTCTATTTTTGAAAATGAAGACCAATGGTTCCTAAGGATTAAAAAAATCAAGACTTATTATGTGAGGGAGTAAATTGTTACAAGAGAAAAGGAGAGGGTGAGAACTGGGCCCAAGAGGGGCACGCTTACAACCACTTGGAGAAGACAACAGGTCTCGCACGCTTGTATGCGTCTCGCAAAAATAAAATCTCTATCCTTCTTCATTGATATTCTAATTGTCATTTTGGAAAGTGATTTAAATTGTTTTTGAAATTACTTTTTATTTAATATATATTCTGTAGGTTTCTCCATTGATACTCTAATTGTATATTTGAAAAGTGGTTTAGATTATTTTTTAAAGTTTTTTTTTTCAAAAATATATTAAAATAATATATTTAAAAAAAAATATTTTTGATATTAAAACATAAAAATAATTTAAGAACCTTTAAAAAAAAATATTTAAAAAAAAAAACATTTTTAAAATACGAAAGTCTTCAAAGTTCAAACCAAACAATAAGTTAGCAAGGGAGACACGCCCTACAACAACCACAAAAAAAAAAAACCCAGCTGTATGCGACTGAGTCTTCCACGGAGTCTTTGCTGAATTTCAAACAGTATGAAAGCTAATTGAGCCGTCAGAAATTGGACCACAAGCCAACTCGCCATTTAACACTGACACTGACAAATAGGTCAGAGAGAGTGGTCGGCTAATCGCGTAACTGGAAATAAAAGAAAATGAATAAATAATAAAGGGACGAAGAAAATTAACATGGTTTGCCAATGGGGCTTCTCTATAGATACAATATATAGAAATAGATTTTAAAAAATTCATATTTATAATGGATGATACAGGAAAACAGAGAAAAAAAATCAATTATATTTATTTTGTAATAAATCAATTAATCTATTGAATTTCTCTATAAAAATCTTAAGATTTAGTGTTTGTTTAAAAATATGGTTGATATTTTTTTTAAAATACTTTTTATTTAGTAATATATTAAAATGATATTTTTATTTTATTTTTTAAAAATTATTTTTGATATCATGTAAAAATAATTTAAAAATACTAAATTTTTTGAATTTAAAATAAAAAAATTATTTTTTTGTTAAATACTTTTGAATCTTTTCGATCGATTCTTATGTGGAAAGTCAAGATGCTTTACAGTAGATGGTTCCATACTACTTTTTTTTTTTCCGAATTTCTATAACAAATTGACAATGTCAAAATGGCCAATAGCCTCGAGGGCGACTTACAAGGGATTTCTTTCACGGAAGACAGAATCGTGAGCAGAAGCTAATATTTCCTTTGATGAAATGGGTTCTAAAACCACCGTCTCTCTTCTTCTCCATCTTATTATTCTAAGCATCACTCTTACCGATGCTCAATTCTGCTATACCACAGGGAACTTTACAGCTAATAGCACCTATGCAAAAAACCGAGACCTTGTTCTGCGTTCACTAGCTTCCTATGTCACAGCCAATGGGGGTTTCTATAATACTACGATAGGTTCAGGCACTGATACAGTTTATGGTCTTGCGCATTGCATGGCTTCACCACCAGCTGAAAATTGCTCCTCCTGCGTCAATTATGCCATCCAAGGTCTCATGACAGCTTGTCCTCACCAAAAAGAAGCAATTTCATGGGGAGGGAATCCATTTCCATGTATTGTACGTTATGCGAATCGTTATTTTTTTGGATCACTTGAGCTATCTCCTACTAGCGCTCTATATAATACGGGTAAAATTGAAGGATCTCTTACACAGTTTGATCAAGCTTGGAGTGCTGTCAGAGACATTGCAACAAGAGCTAATTCCACGAACTCTTCCAGGAATATGTTAGCAGCTGAGACAACAGACCTATCATCCACTCAAACAATTTATGTATTTATGCAGTGCACGCCTGATGTATCACGGAGTAATTGCGGAGAGTGCCTACAACAATCCGTAGATGACTATAAAAGTTGTTGCTACTCGTATCAAGGAGGTGTTGTCCAGAAACCAAACTGTTTTTTTCGGTGGGATTTGTACCCCTACTACAACTTATTTCCTCAAGTAACATCTCCACCTCCACCTGCATCTCCATCTCCACCTCCACCGGCATCTCCATCTCCACCTCCACCGGCATCTCCATCTCCACCATTCATTGATAGTTCTCCTCCACCAACAAGTATCACAATCACGAAAGGTAGGCTAACTTCTTTTTCTATACTGAAATTATTTCACTTGTTTCACGGTTTCCAGATTCATCTTCTGTAATTTCTATCTTAAACATGGCTGTGCTTGGCAGGGAAGGAGAATACTACTTCTCGGACAGTTATTGTTACCACCGTCCCCACAGCTATCCTCCTGGCACTTGTTATCCTCATTCTCGCCATTTTCCGTTTTAGGAAGCGAAAGCAAGAGGTTCAAAGTAAGTTATTGCTTATTGGTTCTCACATATTAAACAGCTCGGGTTCATTAACACGAATCAAATTCACTAGATAATTTGTTTTTCTTCCAAACATCCTACAAAGAAAACATTAACAGCTTGCATTTTGTGAAGATTTCGATGAAAATGGTAGCGAAAGATGCTGGAAAATCAAATTTGCCACCATCGAACTAGCAACAAACAATTTCTCCGATGATAATAAGCTTGGACAAGGTGGTTTTGGTGCTGTTTACAAGGTACTTTATTATAACTAGTACATAACAAACAGTATCGAACTGTTCTTATAAAAAATAAGAACTTTGATGGTTAATTCATATTTCAAATTGATGCACTTAATTTTCTGTTTCTTTTTCCTGAATGGATATATGCTTCAGGGTATACTTGCAGATGGACAAGCTATAGCTGTAAAGAGATTATCAAGTAATTCTGGGCAAGGAGATGTTGAATTTAAGAATGAGGTACGGCTACTAGCCAAACTTGATCACCGGAATCTTGTTAGGTTACTGGGGTTCTGCTTGGAAGGAACAGAAAAGCTTCTAGTCTATGAGTTTGTGCCTAATTCAAGTCTCGATCAATATATACATGGTAATCCTGAATTCCATATTATATTATAATTGTTTTTTCTCATCACTATTTTTTTCAAAAAAAATTCATGCTTGTAAGAGAATTATAACTTGTGTTAAATTCTATAGACAATTGTTTTCCGAAGTTTCTGAAGCTCTCATTTTATTAACGTTTAGATCCAATCAAGCGATTAGTCCTGAATTGGGAGAAGCGCTACAAAATTATAGAAGGCATAGCTAGAGGAATTCTATATCTGCATCAAGATTCTCAGCTCCGGATTATTCATCGTGATCTCAAGCCTAGCAACATTCTCTTAGATGGAAACATGAATGCTAAAATCTCAGATTTTGGACTGGCAAAGTTGATGAAAACTGATCAAACTCATGATGATGCATCGAAGATCGCTGGAACCTTGTAAGTCTAATTTAGCAACAATGAAAAAGGTGTGATTAATGCTTATGATTCGCTCCATTGAAACTAAGATATGCTAATGTACCATTACAGAGGCTATATTGCTCCTGAGTATGCAAAGCATGGACACTTCTCGGTCAAGTCAGATGTTTTTAGTTTTGGAGTGCTAGTTTTAGAGATTGTGAGCGGTCGAAAACAAAGTTCCTGCAATGGAGAGGACATAGAGCACCTTCTGAGCCATGTAAGTGTAACTATCTACAAATCAAACACATCATTGAAAGATTTACAGGGATATTTGCCCTTCAATATTGTGAATTCACATTGGATAAATTTTCTAGGCATGGAGAAGTTGGAGGAAAGGGACTCCTTCAGATCTTATAGATCCCATTTTGAGGGGTGACTCAACAGCTGAAATGATGAGATGCATCCACATTGGGTTACTATGCGTTCAAGAAAATGTAGCTGACAGGCCGACAATGGCTGCAGTTTTTCTGATGCTAAGCACCTCTTCTTACACTTTACATCGGCCTTCTCAACCAGCATATTTTTTTGGCAGCAGAACAAATCAACCAGCTTCGTCATTGACAATGGGCTACAAATCAAGGACGGCTGTGCCCTCGCCATCCCAGCTCAAGACTAAGCCTCTATCGAGGAATGATACTTCAATTACTGAGGTCCATCCTCGATAATTTTCTCATTATATAGTAAATGAATGGGTTTTGTTGATGTTAAGGAGATAATAATAAAGTATATATTCTTGATAATAAAGTAATTAATAAAAGAAAAAAAAAACAAGAGATTGAACAATCCAGACAATGACAAAATTATTTCAACCATCTAATCATAGAAGATGATGAAATATTCTGTATAATCTGTTCTATACTCTTTTATTATATGTTCTGTTGTATAGCAATATAAACTCTACACCACTTGAATATAATATATATAATTAAATTATTAAATAATAGCTACATTGTATTAGAGCAAATTGATCACTTTAACAAGTAGATGAGGGTATCATGTGAGGTGATGTTAATAGATGTCAGCTTATGAAAATCAAACTATCATTAGTTTGATGGTTCTGTTAAGTAATAATCAGAGTAAATATCATTGATCATTTCTTTAATAATAAAAAACAAGAAATCAAGAGATTAAACAACTCAAGACAATCAACAAATTATTTGAATTATCTAATCAAAGAAGATGATCAAGTATTTGGTATAATTTATTTTATTTTATTTCCTTATAAGTCTTGTTGTATGGCTACATAAATTGAATGTAATACATATAATCAAATTATCAAATAATAACATTCCTTTTTATTCTAAATTTCCAGTCACTTAAGGGCTTGTTGGGAAAAAGTCATATGCTCATCCTATTTTCACAAAACACAAGTCAAAACTCTTTTATATTTCTTACAAAATTAAAATAAGAATAAACAGATTAATAATAATAGTAATAATAATAGGAAAAATTATGGAATTGTGGTACACCCAAAAATCTTCCACTATATCAAATAATAGGATGCAAAGTTTATGGCAACAACAATTGTTAAAAGAGTCACCAACACAACAAAAGCTTCGGGCCACATAACAGCGAAACCTCGACACTTCAACATAATTTAATACGATTTCTTTAAAGGAAATATCTTTTGGGACAAACCTCAAAAAATGACACCAAACTATCTTGTCTTCTCATAAATTCATGTATCAATTTTGTCCCTCAAGATATACAGAAAACCAAAAGGTTGATTCTGTCAGATCAAATCAAGTTTTCGAAGGCAGGTTTAACTAGAGAAATTTTGAAATAGAAGTTGTAGATTCTAATCAAACTATTGGTATGTTGGCTTGCTATAAAATATTTTTTATAGTAACATAGTTATCATGCCTCCTATTGAATGTCAGAGTGATTGACAGAAAATTGAAATGTAAAGAAAAACTGGAGATGAAAATGTTAAAGATGAATATGTGTATCTTCAATTGATATGTGAAAAATTGTATGTCACATTTTCACTGCTATTACATTACTCATATATATATAGGAATAATACGAAAATAACAACTAACAAATTAGCCAACTAATTGGATTAACAACTAACTAAATTCTCTAACAACTTTATTTAACAAACTTCTTCTGTTATGGCTGCATGCTGGGAATGACTGGGAATGCAGACTTGAGTTTCTTCTGGTTGTATCTGCATACTCTGCAATTCTTCAATTTCATGAGCTTCAATACTCCCCCTCAAGATGAGGCTTCGAACAACAAGAAGAATAAATGTTGTGCAGACTCATCTTGGAAATTAAAGGAGAGAACAGAGAGAAACCCAGAGCTTTTGTAAACACATCAGCCAGTTGGTGTTTGGAAGAAACATGAAATGTGCGCAGAATCCCTAACTGGATCTTCTCTCGAACCACATGGCAGTCAATTTCAATGTGCTTCGTATGTTCATGATAAACGGGATTAGCAGCTATGTGAAGGGCAGCTTGGCTATCACAGTAAAGAAGAGCTGGTTGAGGAGAGACCTGAAGATCATGAAGGAGATTTCGCAGCCACACAAGCTCACAACAAGTAGAGGCCATGGCTCTGTACTCAGCCTCAGCAGAAGACCTGGAAAC
The DNA here is from genome assembly GCA_025169955.1 of Salix arbutifolia. Taxonomy (NCBI): domain Eukaryota; kingdom Viridiplantae; phylum Streptophyta; class Magnoliopsida; order Malpighiales; family Salicaceae; genus Salix; species Salix arbutifolia. The sequence goes on from CM045912.1 coordinate 2,087,479, forward strand.
AGTGGTTTGTTTCTTTGATTTCCAAGAAATCAAAGAATGATCAAGAAAAACACAAAAACCAGTAACTGATCTTCTGGAATCCACACAGCTTGCCCAGTCAGAGTCACAGAAGGCCTTCAATTGAAGATTGCAGAAGACTGGGAAGAACAAACCCTGGGCTGGAGAGGCTTTGATGTAACGAAGCACTCTAGTAGCAGCATTAAGATGAGGGACACGAGGTTTATCCATAAATGTACTCAGCATTTGAACAGCAAAGGCTATGTCAGGCCTAGTGTTTGTAAGGTAAAGTAGTCGACCAATGAGTCTTCTGTAAAGAGTAGGTTCTGCTAACAATTCACCTGAGTCCTTTGAAAGTTTCAAATTGGGTTCCATGGGGAAGTTTACTGGTTTGGAAGCTAGCATGCCAGAGTCTTCAAGCACTTCCAAAGCATATTTACGTTGACAAACTGAGATCCCAAGCTCACTGTGAGCTATTTCTAAGCCGAGAAAGAACTTCAACTGGCCTAGATCTTTCAGCTTAAAACAATCATTAAGCATGTGAGTAAAAATTGAAACTGCAGCAGAATCATTGCTAGCAACAACTACATCATCAACATAAACCAATAAAGCAATGAATGATCCCTTCAAATTTCGTGTGAACAAAGTATAATCAGCCTTTGACTGCACAAAACCAAAATCAATAAGAGCAGTAGAGAATTTGGCAAACCACTGTCTGGAGGCTTGTTTAAGCCCATAAATGGACTTGTGAAGCTTGCAAACCTTGGACTCCCCCTGCATGGTGAACCCAGGAGGTAATGACATGTAAACTTCTTCATCTAATTGCCCATGAAGGAATGCATTATTAACATCCAACTGATGAAGATGCCATTTCTTGGTTGCTACAACAGCTAAGAGAGTTCGAACAGTAGTTAACTTGGCCACAGGAGAGAAAGTCTCATAATAATCCAAACCCTCACATTGATTATAGCCCTTGGCCACTAATCGAGCTTTATACCTCTCTAAGGTTCCATCTGATTTCAATTTAACCTTGTAGACCCATTTGCATCCAATAACATGATGGGATTTAGGGAGATCAACAATAGTCCATGTGTCATTAAGTTCAAGAGCTGCAATCTCATTATCCATAGCCTCACGCCATTCTTTATGGTTGACAGCTTGAGCATATGAAGTTGGCTCAAGAAGAGTGGAAACAGAAAGACTAAAGGATTTGTGAGAAAGAGAAAGATTATCATATGAAAGTACTGAGGAGAGGGAGAATGGGATACCTGAAGCTGGAGACGAAGGTGTGGGATTGGAAGCATGAGAAGCTGCAAGGTGACAGTGATAATCATGTAGGTATCCAGGTGGATGTTTGATCCTAGAAGATTTTCTAAGAGGTGGAGAAAAATCTGCAGATTGTGGGACTAAATCAGATGTTGATTGAGGGTCTGAATCAGATGGGGAATCAGACTGTGAAGGGGAAAAGGAGTGTGAGGGAACTATGGACAGATCAGATGATGTATGAAGTGGGGAAAGAGAATCATGTGAACTAGGAGAGGAAGTGTTTGTAGAACTAAGGGGGACGTAATCTGGGGAAAGGGGATCAAATGCAGAAGGGATTGACTCAGGTATGGGAATTGGCAGAGGCAAGACAGGTTCTGTGTTTGAAGGTGTTTTGTTGAGTGCAAAGGGAAATATGTTTTCATGAAAGATCACATTTCTCGAAACAAAAACACTTTGAAGATCTAGATCATAGAGCTTATATCCTTTCATACCATAGGGATAACCAAGAAAAATGCAAGGTTTAGCTCTAATATTAAACTTGTGTCTATTTCGAAGGAGAGTGTTAGCATAGCATAGACATCCAAAAACTCTTAAATGGGAATATATGGGAATGGATTTGAACAGTAGTTCATAAGGAGATTTCTTATGCAGTTTAGGAGTAGGAATCCTGTTGATCAAATGCACAGCAGCAAGTACACAATCACCCCAGAATTGTAATGGCAGATGTGATTGAAAGAGAAGGGATCTAGCCACATTTAGGATATGTTGGTGTTTACGTTCAACTATGGAATTTTGCTGAGGTGTTTCAACACAACTCAATTGATGAACAATGCCTTTGGATGCATAAAAATCATGCATGTTGAACTCAACACCATTATCTGATCTTAATGTCTTAATTTTGGCTTGAAATTGTGTTTCAATTAGATTGAAGAAAGCTTGAATATGAGGTCTGGTTTGGGACTTGCTTTCTAAAAGATGAATCCAAGTAAATCTAGTATGATCATCCATAATTGTTAGAAAATAAGATGAACCACTAAGAGACTTAGTAGAAAAAGGACCCCAGATGTCACAATGGATCAATTCAAAGGGCTGTGCAGACATGGTAGTGCTGTGTGGAAATGACAGTCGATGTTGCTTGGCCAAAGGACAAATATTGCAAGGTTTATTTGATTCATGTATAGCATGAGGAATTACATGAGAAAGCATTTTGAAAGGTAAATCTGCAGGGTGTCCCAAACGGTAATGCCACAAACTATTGTTGGCAAAGTTTACACAGAATTTATCATTTTGCATGGATGTTGCAGAATGAACAGAAACAAAAATCTTAGGTATGATAGACATTGGTTTATGTAGTAAATTATATAGACCATCAACTTTTTCACCCACACCAATCGTTTTCCAGCTTGGAAGGTGTTGTATGAAACAAAAATTGGATAAGAAGATAACACAACATTGTAAATTCTGAATCAACTTGCTGACAGATATCAAGTTAAAGGAAAAGGATGGAATGCAAAGCACATTGGTCAGAACAAGGAATTCTGTGATCTTAATTGTGCCAACATGAGTAACCGATGCAAATTGACCATTTGGTAGTCTAACTGACTTAGAAACAACAGCAGTGATGCTTGAAACAAATGACTGTGAACAGATCATATGATCTGTTGCACCAGTGTCGATGATCCAGGTATTTGAATGAAAGTGATTATGAGGTAAGGATAGGGAAGATGAGAAAACAGAATGTGTGAAGTCTATGATTGGAGACTGAGATGTATTTAAAAATTCACCTGTGTCTGTGATATTTTCACCTTGGAATGAAGACACTTGGTTGGCAGATGATTCTTGTTCTGAGGTAACTGGTTTCAACATGTCAAGCAGCTGTTGACATTGTTCATAGGTAATGGACAACTGAGGAGCAGAAACTTGATGAGCACTGGGTGAGACTTGATGAGCATTGGGTGAGGCATTCTTTCCTCTGTTAAATTTGTAGCCAGGTGGAAAACCATGAATTCTGTAACATTTCTCCACAGTGTGACCAGAAACTCCACAATGTGAACATATCGGTCGATCTTTTCGAAACTGAAAAGATTTGTTAGCAGTAGCAAACCGAGATGGAGGAATAGCTCTTGTAACCAGTGTAGTAGTGTTTTGATTAAAAGAGAGGCTCGATGAAGAGATCAATCGCTGCCTTTCTTCCTGAACAACAAGTGAGAAAACCTTGTTAATTGAAGGTAGAGGATCAATTAACAGAATCTGACCTCGAATGTGAGAATAGCTTTCATTCAATCCCATCAGGAATTGGTAAACATTTTGCTGATGATGATAAGAGAGTATGGTCTTCAAAGCTCCACATGTGCAGGTAGGAATTGGTTGATGATTTGCCAATTCATCCTATAGCCCTTTCATGGAGGTGAAATACGAACTGACAGAGCTGTTTTCCTGAGTCAAGGATGAAATTGATTTCTGCAATTGAAAAATTTATGGCCCATTATGTTGAGAAAATCTGTCTTGGAGATCATTCCATATCTCAGAGGCATCATCAATATAGATTATGCTGTTAGCAATCTCTGTAGAGACAGAATTAATGAGCCATGAATGCACCATATTGTTGCAGCGGGTCCATGCTAATCCTTGAGAATCAAAAAGATTAGCTGGCTTAGGTAATGCTCCATTGACAAAACTGAGCTTGTTCTTGGCTGTCAATGCCATCATCATTGCTCTCTTCCATGAGTTGTAATTCTCTCCATTGAGTATTTTTGAAACAATCATGGTTCCAGGACTGTCACCATGATGAAGAAAGAAAGGATTCGAAGAATCAATTTCTGATAAATGACTAATGCTTTCAGTCATTGTTTGAGAAGAACTGATTATTGAGAAGATGAATTGATTGTAGCAACTTAAGTAAATTGCTCTGATACCATATTGAATGTCAGAGTGATTGACAGAAAATCGAAATGTAAAGAAAAACTGAAGATGAAAATGTTGAAGATGAATATGTGTATCTTCAATTGATATGTGAAAAATTGTATGTCACATTTTCACTGCTATTACATTACTCATATATATATAGGAATAATACGAAAATAACAACTAACAAATTAGCCAACTAATTGGATTAACAACTAACTAAATTCTCTAACAACTTTATTTAACAAACTTCTTCTGTTATGGCTGCATGCTGGGAATGACAGGGAATGCAGACTTGAGTTTCTTCTGGTTGTATCTGCATACTCTGCAATTCTTCAATTTCATAAGCTTCAATACCTGCTGAGGTTCACTTCGTTTAAGGGTTGAGTTATGGGGTTTGTCAGATAACTATAAAATATTATTATATTTTCTAAAAATAATGTTTTAAAAAATAAAATAAAAATAAATATTTAATGTTTACAAATCTAAATCTAAACGTTTTAGGGATGGCCCATCTAATGCTAAATCATATGTTATGATGGTCCAAGTACTTCTGGACAAAATCAAGCACCCATCAAAATTGTGCATGCAAAATATAGGTTACAAGCTTGACAAGGTCAAGGATTTTCGGTTAAAGAATTTTTGGATCATAATTAAGGTTTGAATAAAGAGAAAATTGAGAAAACAAATTTAATTTGATTTAATTTGGCTACGAGTGAAAGAAATTTGAAGTTCAAGGATGGAGAACTTATTGGTATTATTATTAATATTGGTATTATTATTATTATTAGTATTATTATTATTATTATTTGTAGTGGTAGCGATATTATTGTCACTATAACTACTACTATTTTTTATTATTATAGCTAATTTATTATTATTATTAATAATAATAATAATAGCAACAAAATTATTATCATTATTATAATTTTTCGTAACTAACATTATTATTATTATTATTACTAAAAAAATAAAAGTCATGAACTTGATATGAATAATAAAATTAAAAACTATAAGAACAAGAAAAAGAATAAAAAAAACAGACCAAATTAAATCATTAATAATATTGGAAAAAGAAAAACTTTAAACTTCATTTAAAGTATAAAATTGAAAGCTAATAAAAAGGTAAAAGACTTAAATAAGAAACTAAAAAAGAAAAGGACTAAAATAAGATTTGAATGACACCTGTCATTCCAAATAAAACAGAAGATGAGGAGACATGACATAAGATTATAAAAGCTCATTTCCAAGCAATTCGAGTCATCGTACGCATCACCCAAAGTATGTGAGCGACTCCAAAGCACAAGAGCGTGCTATGCATGCACGTAAATTATATAATTGCCCTTAACCAAACTAATAATTAACAGAAAAAATTGAAGCTAAAAGATCCTAATACCCCTGACCCAATAAATTAAATTTTTTAGATCCAAGAACAAGAATACATGTGTAATTCTCCGGTATATAAATATATATATATATATATATATATATATATATATATATATAAATACCCCTACTAACAACCCTTCATTTTTTTATCAGTATTATTATTTTACTGATCATAAATATATTAAATAATTAGATGATGCTAATATTTTACTGATCATAAATATGTCCTTTCACAAGGACATTAGAATCTTCTTAGTGAGATATTTCTAGTGGTGGGTCAACATCTAGGACAGTTCTTCAACAATTTTCTCTTTTCTTTTCTTTAGGATATGATATTGAAACCTAGTTTTTATAATTTATTATAACCAACGAATTTTGTTTGTTTTATTTACTATCAATGTTTTTTTAATTATATTATTAAATTAATCAAGTTTATTGTATATAGTCAAGTTAATGACTTGATCTTAATATTTCTTGCTTCCTTAAAACCAAGGTTGTCAATACTGTTCCGGTCGCCATTCCAATTTTTCTATTGGTACGGAAAGTTCCAGTTTCGGAGCATTTCGGCGTGCCGTTTCGGGGTTGTACTGTTCATATATAATTAATTATATATATATATGAAAAAAATTAAAATATTAATTTAACAAGCATAATTAAAATTCAGCAAATAGAAACATAAAGTCAATCAAACATAATCTCAAAATATTTCTGCGGACCGGAACGAAATGGTATTGACAACCCTGCTTAAAACCATTAGCATCATCTAAATATCATTTTATTACATTATTGTTTTTAATCCAGCTCACAATATATAGCGGATCACCTATCTAGTTAAATCAGCAAATATTGCTAACAAAAATCTAAGAAGTAGCATTTAAAACAAGAAACGAACAATGATTATAAGGCATTAGCAATGTAACGAAGGACCTAATTGAACATTCACGAAATCTAATATGGTCCTTCTTTTTTATTCTTTTATCATTGCACCCACAGCATTTGGCTTCAAGTCCAGCAAGAAATCACAGCTTGTGCATCCACTTAATTTGAGGCGAAGATGCATCACCAACAGGCTTACTAACTTGCCCCTTACCTTAGGATGTTATCGAGGGTCTAACTCTGAGATGGAAAGCTCATTGTTAGACCACTGGGGAGATTTAGTTCTGGATTCATCGGACACAGATAACATTGAAGTATTCTCCAATGGCAGAATCGACGTTTCTCCGAGCATTAAAAATGCAGGTTTTGAGGGTGCTGCGAGACTGACAGAGTAATTACTAAGCATCATAGAAACTTGAGCCATAGTTGGTCTGAGGGCTTCATTTTCCTGAACACAAAGTAATCCGATGTGGATGCTTCTCATAATTTCACTTCTTGGACCAGCATTCAAGGTAGGATCTATTATGTCTAAAGGTGTCCCTTCATTCCATTTTCTCCATGACTGCAAAAATTTAGATGAATTTCATGCATGTTATTCAATCAGGATCAATAAAATCAAGCACTGTTGATACTTACATAGGTTAGAAGATCCTCTCCTTCGTCTCCTATGCCGCTGCCACCAATCTTTCGGCCACTAACAATTTCTAAGACCAAGACGCCGAAGCTATATACATCTGATTTAACTGAGAAATGTCCACGCGCAATATATTCTGGAGCCATATACCCGCTGCATGGAATCATCAATTTGGATTAATTCTAGTTTAAACAATGGCTGCAGAAAATATACTATAAATTATTTCATTTTCGTCCTCTCAATTTATTATATTTTGAAAACTTGTGGCAGACTGGCATTATATACTTACAAGGTCCCAACTACTATACTCGTGGTATTTTGAGATTGATCCATAACGAAAAGTCTTGCCATTCCAAAATCTGATATTTTTGGATTCATGTTCTCATCTAGCAGAATATTTGCAGCTTTGAGATCACGATGAATAATCCGTAGTCTAGAGTCTTCATGGAGATAAAGAAGCCCCCTTGCAATGCCTTCTATGATTTTGAAGAGGGTTTGCCAATCTAGAAGTACACGCTTGACGGGATCTGCAAATCAGCTAGAACTAGATAAGTTACCTGATCAACTGACATGGAGATTACATATTCAAAATTTATCACTGAATCGAATGACGAATATACCAAATATCAAGTTGTTGAGGCTTGAGTTGGGGAGAAACTCGTAGACAAGAATCCTTTCTTCTTTCTCGAAGCAGAAACCCATCAGTCTAACCAAATTCCGATGCTGAAGCTTGGCAACTAACATTACCTCATTCTTGAATTCTTTCTCTCCTTGTCCAGATGTCTTAGACAACCTCTTTACAGCTATATCTTGTCCACTCGTCAGAGTTCCCTGGAATCATTTCAAAATCAGAAAACGTTAGGACAAATTGAATCTAGTCCAAAATTACCAAATGTCTAAAGTTGAATCGTACACTACAGACGATTGATTTTCCTTTTACCTTGTACACGACACCAAATCCTCCTTGTCCGAGTTTATTAAACTCAGAGAAGTTAGCTGTTGCTGCACTGATTGTGCCAAAATCAAGTTGGAGCAATTCTACATCTTCCATTTCATATAAATCTACAACAAAGCAATCCTTAGGCATAAGCAAATGAAAAGTCTGCTTCTCTGAAGAGCTTAAATGAAATATTTCTTCATAAGAAAAATGGTGTATTCTTGCAGAATTTCCCATCAATTATCATAACATCAGCAATTTAGAGCTTCAGTTTGATAGAGGGAATGCTAAGCAAAAACAGAGGACTCTGAGCGGCTAAAAACATTTGAAATAGCTTCTGAAATTACCTTTAACTTCCTCCTTCTGCTTCCTGGCTCTTAAGAAGATGCAAACGCAAGCTATAAGAATCACAGAACCAGCTATTGGAACAATGATGACGACGACATTCCTCTTCTTGCCCTTCTTTCCTGAAAACCAGAAATCAAATCAGATATACACCATTTTATACCTTCTTTCCTGACGACGACATGTCTCGGATGAATTTATAGATTTGTCTAATAATTAGCAAGTAGTAACATAGTAAGTTAAGTCAATATAAAAAGGTTAACTTCCAAATTGCTGGGAATAGATCATTAGTTGGATCGAATCTTTAATACCTTTAACTCACGTACTCAATTTCAAGATAGGTGAAGAAAAGCATTTCATCTAGTCATGCTTTAAGTTGTGCGCATACCTTGTGAAGTTGAAGCTGGTGGTGATGGAATCGAATTGGTCAAAGTTGGATCTGGTGGTGGTGGGATTGAATTAGTCGAAGGGTCATAGAAACGGTCTATTTCATACCTAAAATTACAGCTTGGATATATAACTCTTCCTCCTTGTCGTGCATTACAGCACTGTGGAATAAGTCCTGAAGCATTATACAGGCAATCCCTGCATGCCGAAGCAGATAAATCAGGAGTACACTGTACAAGTGCATATATTATTCGAAAGTTCCGGTCATCAGCTATTTGACCCATTGCATACTTGTAACGAGAATCACCGGCGGCTGCTTGATCGCTCAGCCTACCTAACAGGGTCATCCGAGACTGATTGAACCCGACAACATCAGAGACATTAAATCGATCATCATACACCCAAAAATAAGGTCCTTGCTCCATGCGATCAAATATGGAGCGGTTTGCATAGCGCACCATACAATTGTCTAACCCTCCAATTGCCTCTACGAAGTTTGGACAGTTTCTTACCAGGGAATCACTAGCATTTCTTATGCAACTGCGGCAGTCGTCAGGACGGATATCCGGCCTACAAAGCGCGATTGAATAGACGGTATCGGTGTCTTGTCCGTAGGAAAAGTTGTAAAAGCCATTGTTTATTTCAGTGTTGGTGTAGATAGAGGTGAGGAGTTTATTGAGATTTGCGTGGTAAGTACTGTTAGTGGTGTAGTTCCCCTTTCCTACACAGTCTTTATATAACATTGCAGGCTGGTCTGCTGGCTGCTGTGCCTTGGCTAGAGCCAGAACTTTCATGAAAAGAAGACAGAGAGAAAAAAGTAATCTTGAAGAAGCCATAGGTTCTGTTTCCTGCCTCTGAATCAGTGGAATGATATATATGGAATAATAGAAGACACAATTCATTACGAAGGATCGGTGGTGATTTCCTTTCTTGACTTTGGCATCAAATCAGGAAATGATCTTCCTTAATATTGGACGAGATAGTCCAAGTAAAAATAGTGTGAAAATAGTCTTAACTGGAGAAATTAAAAAAAAAAAAAAAAGATCGACCAACCTTGGGTGGCTGTCAACATCTGGGTCTGAACAGAATTGAATAAATGGACCATTAAATAAAAACATTAAATCATATGATATAATTTTTAGTGATTGTTCTTTTTAAATTCAAGTATATTTTTCAAATGAACATACATCTATCTTTTATATAGGGTCTCATACATACATATGACTTCAATCAGGAAATCAGGAAATCTAATTTTGTCTTTCTTTTTTATTCTTTTTCATCTATATATTTCACCACAGCACTGACTTCAAGTCCAGTAAGAAACCACAGCTTCTGCTTCCTTCAAAACATATAATTTGAAGCGTTCACCATTGACGGAGACGAGTCTTCTCTGTGATAGAAAATGCAGGTTTTGAGGGTCCATCGAGTGTGACAGAGTAATCCATGTGGATCTTTTCCACAGGTTTCTTTTCCTGAACACAAAGTAATCCAATGTGGATGCATCTCATAATTTATCTTCTTGGGCCATTATTCAAGGTAGGATGAAATTTAGATGAAATTCCATTTCATTTTCTCCATGACTGCAAAAATTTAGATGAAATTCATGCATATTATTCAAACAGAATCAATAAAATTAAGCAGTGTTGATACTTACATAGGTTAGTAGAAGATCCTCTCCTTCGTCTCCTATGCCCCTGCCACCAATCATTCGACCACTAACAATTTCTAAGAATAAGATACATCTAATTTAACTGAGAAATGTCCACGGATAGCATTTTCTGGAGCCATATACCTGCTGCATGGAATTATCATATTAGATTAATATTAGTTCAAACCATGGCTGCTGAAAATCTGCTGTTAATTTATTATATTTTGAAAATTTGTGGCTGACTGGTAGTATATACTTACAAGGTCCCAACTACTCTACTTGTGCTATCTTGAGCTCGATCCATCGCGAAAATTCTTGCCATTCCAAAATCTGAGATTTTTGGATTCATGTTCTCATCTAGCAGAATGTTAGCAGCTTTGAGATCCTTTTATGGGCATATTAAATATATAATATGCATGGGAGTTGGACATCATTGTACCATGCTAAATAAAAATCTCTGTAACTCCTTGTTTAGGACGGATAAAATTATCAGAGATGGAGAAAAACCTAGGAATTAGGTGTGAAAATGTTTAGGATTCCGCTTGATTGATTCACGCACCTAACTTCCAAACGGCACAAATGGAGTAACTCCTCGCTTAGTGTTACACTAGTTTGATAGCCCGCACTTCGTTGCGGGAGGAACAAATAATTTTTACAACTGTTCAGATTAAAATTTAATATTTCTACATGTAAAGTTTGATATAATAAAACAGATCAAAATACCCTATCAAAACAACAGTAACATCAAAATGTTAACTTCTAAAATTATTATCACTATTACTGTCAAACCAATAAATTATTAAACAACCTCAAGAAAAAAAACACAACAAAAATAAAAATAAAAAGCAAGTAAGAACACAAACTAAAATTATTAGTATTATTCTTAATATTAATATTATTATTGCGTTCATAACAAAAAAAACAAAATTAAATCAAAGACTAAAAGAAGTCTAAAAACATTAACAAAAGAGCAAATATAAACATAAAATAAATGATAAAACGAAAATAAAAATTATTACATGAAAAAAAAATTGTTTGACTTGAAAATTAAAAAAAATTGACATCGAAGTTTATGATTGTTTGGATCAAAGAAATTAATAGGATTTGTTGGTCCAAAATTACAATATAATATTTATATATGCGAAATTTAATATAATAAAACAGATTACCACACTCTATTATAAAAATAACAACATAGAAGTTTTAACATCTAAAATTATTATTGCTATTACTGCCAAAACAATTAAAATTATCAAATTATCCTAAGAGAAAAAACACTCAAAAACATTAACAAAAGAGTAAGCAAGAAAAATAATTAATTTTATTATTATTATTATTATTATTATTATTATGTTAATAATGAATAAAGAACAGAAATAAATGATAGACTAAAAAAATCATAGTAACTTTAAAAAAAGATCAAATAAAAAAATAAAATCAAAATTATCAGGCAAAAAAATTCATCTAACTTGAAAATAATAATAATAAAACCAATAAAAAAAACTAAAAGAAAGAGGACATAAAAAAATATAATAGATGATAAAACAAAAATAAAAATTATTAGCTGAAAAAATCATTTAATTTGAAAATTAAAAAAATATATATATGTTCTACGTTGCAGGCTGAGCAAACAATTTTTATAAGATTTGCTGGATCAAAATTAAAATATAATATTTATATATGCAAAATTTCATATCACAAAATAGCTCAACGCACCCTATTATAATAATAGCAACATCGAAAACTTAACATCGAAGGCATTTTTTGCCGTTTTCGGGGAGCTTTTTCGTTAAATCACTGTTCAAAAACGAGAAAAAAAGGGCGGACGAACTCGTGCGACCCACGGACCCAGTCCACAGTGCACATAAATCTGGCACTACAGTGAATCCCTGAGCTCTTTTAGTTTTTTCTTATAATAAGGTAAAGACTCGGTCAATGGGAACTCCTTGCCATGTTTGAAGACTTGTTGACCTGAAACACAGAATTGTCCTCGGAAAAATTGAAGCTACAAGATGACCACAGAAAAGTTGAAACTTCAACATGGAAGTTAATGGAGTCCGGTCAATGGAGGAGTCTCCCCTACTGTTTTAGTCCAGTTTTGTACATATAGTTTAGTTCAGTCCCTATATCTCAAAATTATTCACAATTGGATCCTCCGTTCTCTCTCTCACTATCTCCCAATACATATTCTCGAAAGATAGTCCAAGTAAAATAGTGTGAAAATAGTCTTAACTGGAGAAGAAAAAAAAAAATCGACCAACCTTGGGTGGCTGTCAACATCATGGGTCTGAACAGAATTGAATAAATGGACCATTAAATAAAAACATTAAATCATATGATAAAATTTGTAGTGATTGATCTTTTTAAATTCAAGTATATTAAATTTTCAAATGAACATACATCTATCTTTTATATAGGGTATCATGTATACATATATAAAATAATTTATTGCATCATTTTAAGATACGGATTGACCCTCGTAATGCAAAAGTACAACAACTAGTTTCAGAGATACTGCAACAATATGTATTTGCTTTTTTGAAAAAAATCTATATATTTTTAAATAAAAAATATTTTAAAACAGTCGCTATTACAGTGTTAAACGACTTCTTAGAATAATATTCCTTCCTCACAAGTGTGGAAATATTTCATGGATCAACTTCAAAGTAAAGCCCTTAGAGTATACATACATGTAGCATCTCTTCTTTCTTTTTTTTGTGAAGAAAATTTAGCTAGTTATAAATAAACTCCAATTAATCATAACAAATATATTTTTTAAAACTGCAAATATTACCTGTAAATTAGGTTCTAAATATATATATAAATATATAAATCTGAAGATTAATTTTATTAATATATTACTTTTAGGGTTAAACGATTAAGTTTACTCAATCATACTAATATGATACATTAAATAAAGCAATTTATTAAACAGTTATCAAAAGAGCAGAATACACAGGTGGGCTTTTCCACCCTAACATTGAGTGCATTGGGAGTTCGAGATGTTAGGAGATGGATATAGGTAATATGGAAATGGGACAAAAAAGAAAAGCAGTTTTGATGCTGCCATTGCCATTGCCATTGCAGAACCTCGCTTTCTCTCTGTGATTTTTATTGAGTGACAGCAGGGTTCCTTTAAGTTTCATGCATGGCACAAGTAGTTAATTCTACTCGGATCATCCCTTCTAATTCTATATACAAATTGTGAAACCTGGTGTAGAGTCGCTGTCGATCGGATTCCGAATCAGCTTGCCGTGCGGTTCTTAATTTCATAAATATCCAACGTAGTGGGTGGGAAATGATAACGTACGATCACCGCGTGAAATTTTCAGTCGGTCTATTTTCTGACTGCTGAATTTCTATGGAAAAAATGTACGCATTGCAGAGAAACTTCTATGAAAAAAATGGATTGGTCCCCCATTTGTTCATGATCAAAAAGAAAAAAAAAATCTGGAATTTTCAAACATTATACAAAGACGTGTCCGCATTGCCTATCACAAAGACTTTTTGCAGTCATTTGGAATGACTTTAAATATGTGCTTTACTTGACAGAAACTGAAAGCAATTAGAATACATATAACTATTTTTGTAAGATTTAATAAACGAGTGAAAGACATTTTAATTAAATCATTTATCTTATTAATAAGCTATTTTTGTGATATTTTTAGCACATATTTATTTTAAAAAACCAAAACTTATCAGATTTATAAAAGTAAATTTTAATAAAAAAAATTCAATAATACTGCCGCATAAATTTATTAAATAATATCTAGAGTCCAGTTTATATTTGTTTTGTGTATTTGTATGTACTGTATATCATATAGGGCGAGTTACTTAGCCATCCCAACTTGACTAAGTTCTTTAAATTGTCAAAGAAGCCATCAAGAAATGTTTACTTAAGTGCAGGTAAAGACTCGGTCATTAGGAACTCCTTGCTTTGTTTGAAGACTTGTTGACCTGAAGAAACACATAATTGCCCTCGGAAAAATTGAAGCAACAAGATGACCCACAAACGAGTTGAAAATTCAACATGGAAGTTAATAGAGTCTGGTCAATGGAGGAGTCTCCCCTACTGTTTTAGTCCAGTTTTGTACATAGCCCAATTTAACCCTTAGTTGACCATTAAACTCTTAATTATTTTTAATTAGACCCCTCATTTGCATCATTGGCTTGGAAAAATTCAATTCGGTCTCCGAAAATTCCAATCTTCTCAATTGAACCCGAATTAAGCTCAAGAACTTGATTTTTCATCGATTCAGCCCTTAATAAAATTAATTTGACCAATTTAAAGTATAATTAAGTCCTTGCACTTTTTTAAATCCTTCAATTGGACCCTAAATTAATTCTCAAACATAATTAGACATTGAACCCAAAATTGGTTGACGATAAAATCAAATGGACCCATAAAAATATAATTATGCCTTTTTATATAATTTTTACACAGATTTATCCAATAATAAATTATTTTTGCCTTATATCTGTACTTTCCTCTATTTTTGGGGACAAAAGAGATACGATCTAACTCTCGAAAACAACCAAAATTTCCACATTGATTTTTCTACCAGCACCGGCCCCTTTTATTTTATTTTTGTTATTTTTGGGTAGATTTTGGGGAATAACCCAAAAATTGGGTTATGACACATAGTACAATAACCATAATACCCTCAAATAAGATAAAAATCAAGAATTGTCAGTAAGGTTGTCCCGATGATTTCATATTTTTAGTACACAGTAAAATAATTTTTGTAGCCTCAAATAAGACAAAACAAAAGAGTTACCTGCAGGGGTATTTAAAACATTTCATATTTAACTATATATGCATAAGAGAGAGTTTCACTCTCATTTTACACCACCAAAGCTAAACTTACTATGTTTTTTAACGCAAGCTGTATTTAATACAAATACAAATAACAATAAAAATTAAAAATCTAAACTAAGACCAGTGGTGTATAGATACAAACAAAAAATTTAAAACTATCTCCGAAGGACCGATAAAATCAAGGGATTGAAACTAAATAAAAAAACTAAAAAATTAAAAACCAAAATACAAAACAAGAAATTATTATAAACTAAAAGCATGCACTGCCAAAACCTAAAGCTCGGGGCATGTTTACAACCACTTGGAGAAGATGGAGAATAGCCAGTCAATTAGATGAAAAGGAGAGGGTGAGAACTAGGCCAAAGAGGGGCATGCTTACAACCACTTGGAGAAGACAACAGGTCTCGCACGCTTGTATGCATCTCGCTAAAATTGTTTATAGTGTTTAATTAATGACATTGTTTTTCTATTCAAGCATCAAAGTTTTGAATTTCTAACACATCATCGCTAGTGTGGTACATCCTGTAGGTCCAATTTTGAAATCCAAAAATAAAATCTCGATCTTTCTCCATTGATATTTTAATGTTTGTTTGGAAATGTTATTTAGATTTCTTTTGAAAGTATTTTTTATTTATAAATACATTACAATAATTTTTTTAAATTATTTTTAATATTAGTACATAAAAATAATCTAAAAATCTCAATAAAAATTAATTTAAAATATAAAATAAAAACATTTTTTATAAAAAAAACATTTTTAAAATACGAAAGTCTTCAAACCAAACAATAAGTTAGCAAGGGAGACACGCGCACCACCAAAAAAAAAAAAACAGTTGTATGTGACCGAGTCTTCCACGGAGTCTTTGCTGAATTTTAAACAGTATTAAGGCTGTGTTTGTTTCTCGAAATTCATTTTATGAGAAATCATTTTCTAAATTTTTCTGTGTTTGTTTGTCTTCTGGAAAGTTGGTCAACGGAAAACACTTTCCAGTCAAAGAAAAATTTGGCTTGGTTTTCAGGAAAGTGTTTTCCGGAAACTTTGGGCGGAAAACACTTTCCGGAAGTTGTGAAAAATTTAGAAATGTCATTATTTGTTGATTATATCAAATTTGATCCTCAAACTTTTAATTGCTATATATAATTTGTTTTTGAATATTTATTTTTCAATTCCATCTCTTAAAATTTAATTTTTATATTAATTTTGGTCCTTATTTTTATAATTACTATTTGCTTTTTTCTTATCATTGTTTTATTGAAATTTTTTATCTATCAAATTTGGTCCTCATTTTTTTTATTGTTACTTATTTTATTTGAAATAATTTATGAAATGTTAATTATTATTATTTTAATTTATTCACCTTTCATTTTTTTTAAAATTTTTAGATTTGATCTCTATTATTTTGATTATTATTTATTTTATTTGAGATAATTTATGAAATTATATATTTTTTTAATTTCATTCTCATTCAATTTTTTAATTTGTAAGATTTTTTCCTCATTATTTTAATAAATTTGAAAAAAAAATTAATTTATTAATAAATTATTTTCCAGTTCATTTTCCATAACACTACCAAACATCGAAATTCACTTTTAAGGAATTCACTTTCCAGGAATTTACTTTCCCCAGAATTCACTTTCCAAAAAAAACCACTTTCCAGCAAACAAATAGATCTAAATATAAATGTAATTAAGTAGTCAGAAATTGGACCACAAGTCAAGTCGCCATTTCACACCGACACCGATTAAGAAGTCAGAGACAGTAATCGCGTAGCTGGAATAGCGATGGTCTTATATTTTAAATAAAAGAAAATGAATAAATAATAAAGGGACGAAGAAAATTAACATGGTTTGCCAATGGGGCTTCTTTATAGATACAACGAGCTGTATGCCCGCGCGATGCGCCGTGATTTTTTTATCTATGTAGAAAATTAATTATTTTTATATGTATTGTATTTAATTATTTTAATATTTAATTAGTATAATTATAATTGATAAAATCTGTATAATCGAAATGGAAAGTGATTTGTATATTTTGTAATTGCAGATAACGTAGATAATTTTTTTTTGAGATTTTTTTTTCTCAGTAATATTTGGTTTGACACATTATAATTTTTTTTTCCATAAATAAACTTATATTTTATGTGTGGTATAATTAGTTATTTTAATGTTCAATTACTAAAATTGCAATAGATCAAATATGTTAGAAATGAGTTTTTTGCGTGGTATAATTAGTATGCTTGCCCACGCATTACGTTAGGGTTTTTTCTATGTAGAAAAATAATTGATTTTTTACATGCTGTAATTAGTTGTTTAAATATTTAATTAGCAACATTATAATAGATAAAATATGCAACAAATTAATTTTTTACCCGTCTAAAAGGAATAGTGTAATCGAAATGGGAAGTGGTTTGTATATTTTTTAATTGTAGATAACCTAGGTAAATTTGTCAAAAAAAAATTAGTTTTTTTTTCCTCAGTAATATTACATCTGACACACTAAAAATAAAAACATTGTAAATTTTTGAAGAAATAAACTAAATTTCTTTGCGTGCTATAATGACTTATTTGCCGTATAAAAGAAATAGTGTAATCGAAACGGGAAGTGATCCGCAAATTTTTTGACAGGAATAGCGTAATCGAAATGGAAAATGGTCCGTATATTTTTTAATTGTAGATAACCTAAGTAAACTTGTTAAAAAAAATTGAGTTGTTTATTTATCCCAGTAATATTAAATTTAAACAAAAGAGTATTAAATTTAAATTGTAAGCCACAATTTTTTTATATAAGGTTTATTAATCATATGATTATATTAAATATATTTAAGAATATTGATATTATTTAAAAAAAAAAAACAAATGCTAGGTCATTTTATTCTCTCTCTATATATTTTTAGACGATAATATTAAATAAATATTAAAACATATAATTAGTCTTACATATTTTATAAAGTAATCGAAATGAGAAGTGGTTCGTATATTTTTTTAATTGTACATAACCTAGGTAAATTTGTCAATATTTATTTCCATGAGTTGTTTTTGTTCCTCGGTAATATTCGATCAGACATATTAAAAATAAAAATATTGTAATTTTTTTTAAATATGAACTTAATTTTTTTACGTGCTATAATTATTTATTTGCCGTCCAAAAAGACAGTCTAATGAAAACGGGAAGTGACTCGTATATATTTTAATTGTAGATAATGTAGGTAAATTTGTCAACTTTTTTTTTTGAGATGTATTTTTTTTCAGTAATATCAGATCTATAATATTAAAAATCAAAAAACTGAAATTTTTTGTAAAGAAATAAACTTAAATAAAAGAGCACAAAATTAAATTTTGAAGCCAATTTTTTTTATATAAGATTTATTCATCATATTATTATATTAAATGTATTGAAGAATACTGATATGAATTTTTGCCCTTCAAAAAATCCTAGGTCATTTTTTCTCTCTCTTTATATATTTTTAGGCGATAATATTCAATAAATATTTAAACATATAATTAGTTTCACATACTTTATTTGACATAAATATATAAATATATAATTAATTTGACATACTTTCAATAATGTATTTAATTTAAAGGACAATCTTAGGCCATTTTTTTCTCTCAATATATATTCTTAGGCGATAATATTAAATAAATATTAGAACAGGTTTTATATATTTTAATTTGCCATAAATGTACAAATATATAATTAAAAAATCAAAACACTTAAAATGTTTTTCAAGAAATAAACTTAA
This sequence comes from Salix arbutifolia, assembly GCA_025169955.1. Taxonomy (NCBI): domain Eukaryota; kingdom Viridiplantae; phylum Streptophyta; class Magnoliopsida; order Malpighiales; family Salicaceae; genus Salix; species Salix arbutifolia. The sequence continues at coordinate 2,106,424 of CM045912.1, forward strand.
ACAAAAGAGCACAAAATTTAATTTTGAAGCCAATTTGTTTTTTTATTTTATAAGATTTATTCATCATATTATTATATTAAATGTATTTAAGAATACTTATATGAATTTTTGTTCTTCAAAAAATTCTAGGTCATTTTTCCTCTCTTTCTATATATTTTTAGGCGATAATATTTAATAAATATTTAAACATATAATTAGTTTAACATACTTTAATTTGACATAAATATACAAATATATAATTAATTTGACATACTTTCAATAATATATTTAATTTAAAGGACAATCTTAGGTCATTTTTTCTCTCTCTATATATTCTTAGGCGATAATATTCAATAAAATTGGTTTAATATATTTTAATTTAACATAAATATACAAATATATAATTAAAAAATCAAAACAATGAAATTTTTTTCAAGAAATAAACTTAAACAAAAGAGCATAAAATTTAATTTTGAAGCCAATTTTTTATTTTATTTTATAAGATTTATTCATCATATTATTATATTAAATATATGTAAGAATACTGATATGAATTTTTGTCCATAAAAAAATCCTAGGTCATTTTTCCTCTCTCTCTCTCTATATTTTTAGGCGATAATATTCAATAAATATTTAAACATATAATTAGTTTAACATACTTTAATTTGACATAAATATACAAATATATAATTAATTTGATATATTTTAAATAATATATTTAATTTAAAGGACAATCTTAGGTCATTTTTCTCCCTCTATATATGTTCCTAGACGATAATATTCAATAAATATTAAAACATATAATTGGTTTAACATATTTTAATTTGACATAAATATACAAAATATATAATTAAAAAATCAAAGCACTGCAAATTTTTTTCCAGAGATAAACTTAAAAAAAAAGCATAAAATTTAATTTTGAAGCCAATTTGTATTCATCATATTATTATATTAAATGTATTTAAGAATACTGATATAAATTTTTGTTTTTAAAAAAATCCAAGGTGATCTTTACTCTCTCTATATATATTTTTAGGCGATAATATTCAATTAAAATTTAAAAATATAATTAGTTTAACATACTTTAATTTGACATAAATATACAAATATATAATTAATTTGACATACTTTCAATAATATATTTAATTTAAAGGACAACCTCAGTTTTTTTGTTTTCTCTATATATAAATTATTAGGCGATAATATTAAACAAATATTAAAATATATAATTGGTTTAACATATTTTAATTTGACATAAATATACAAATATATAATTAATTTGAAATATTTTAAATAATATATTTAATTTAAAGGATAAAATTGAAGTAAATAAAAAAATGAAAATTAAATAATTTAAAATAAATCCTGGAATTAAAAGATTTGGGACCGAAATTAAACTGAAATCTATAATTAACTTGCATAGAAGGATGAAATTGAAAGAAATCAAACTTTGGTACCGAAAATATTAAGGATTTATAATAAATTTGCATGGAAGGATGAAATTGAAACCAATCAAAAAATAAAAGTAGAAGCACGATTATAAAAAAAAAAGTGCAAGGGGAAATCACCTTTTTAAACAGCAATGAGAAAAAAAATTGTGGTGCGCATAAGTTAACCTGGACACCCCGGTCACGGGAAAAAAAATAAGCGGAAACAAAAAAAGGAAAAAAATATATAAGTTGAACCAAAAAAGGGAAAAAAAAAGAAGAAGCACGGTTATAAAAAAAATGCAAGGGGAAATCACCTTTTTAAACAGTAATGAGAAAAAAATTGTGGTGCGCATAAGTTAACCTGGACACCTCGGTCAGAGGAAAAAAAATAAGCGGAAACAAAAAAATGGAAAAAAAAATGGATCCGGAGATTAGTCATGGCACGCGTAAACTGCCATTGATATCCTAGTTTACAAAAATAATAATAAGAATAATAAAAAATCAGTAATGAGAAAAAAATTATAGTGCGCATAAGTTAAGCTGGACACCCCGGTAACGGGAAAAAAAAATAAGCGGAAACAAAAAAATGGAAAAAATATATAAGTTAAACCAAAAAAGAGAAAAAAATGGATCCGAAGATTATTCTTGGTACACGTAAACTGTCATTGATATTCTAGTTTAAAAAAATAATAAGAAGAATAATAAAAAAATAAAATAAAGGGAAAGCAAATTTTCCAGTTGATTTAAAAAAACAAACAGATTTTAGAAAAAGCAAAAAAAGGAAAGCAAATTTTAGAAAAACGGAAGCAACTTTGCAGTTGCTTTTCAAATAAAATAAAAAATGGATTAAACAAAAAGAAGCAACTTTCCAGAAATGGATTTAAAAAAAAAAAAAAATTAAAACACAAAGTCAAATTCCAGCGCTGAGGGGTTCGAACCCCTGCGCGCTGGAAATTCCAGCGCGCAGCGACCAGCTCGGCCACAACTACTCATCTGTCAATTTCACCATAAAAAATACAAAAAAAAGCCCAGTGTAAAAAAAAAAAAAAAAAAAAACACAAACTCGCGCGAAGCACTGGAGCAAAGTGCAAGTCCACAGTGCCAATGTGAGTGTGTGAATAGTAATGAGCAGTAAAGTGCCGTTCTCTTTTAGTTTTATTAGTAATTAGTAATAGTCATAAAAGGATGCTTTGATATAGAAATAGATTTTAAAAAATTCATATTTATAATGGATGATACATGAAAACAGAGAAATAAATCAATTAAGTTTATTTTGTAATAAATCAATTAATCTCTTTAATTTCTCTATAAAAATCTCCATATTTAATATCTGTTTAGAAATGATATTGAAATTATTTTTTTAAATATTTTTCGTTAAGAAATATATTAAATGAGAGTTTTATGTTTAAAAAACTTATTTTTTATATGAACATATAAAAATGATTTAAAAACATTAAAATTTCTTTATTTAAATTAAAAAATTATTTAAAAAAACACTTTTAAAATAAATTAAAAAGAAATATAACCTCATAACTCTTCGATCGATTCTTATGTGGAAAGTCGAGATGCTTTATAGTAGATGGCCCCATCAAAATTACTACCTTTTTTTTTAATTTTTCTTTCCTAATTTCAAAATTACTATGTCAATATGGTCAACAACCTCTTGGTATAAACTCAAGTGCGTTACAAGGGATTTCTTTCACGAAAAACAGAATTGTGAACAGAAGCTAATATTTCCTTTGATGAAATGGGTTCTAAAACCACCGTCTCTCTTCTTCTCCATCTTATTATTCTAAGCATCACTCTTACCGATGCTCAATATTGCTATACCACAGGGAACTTTACAACTAATAGCACCTATGCAAAAAACCGAGACCTTGTTCTCCGTTCACTAGCTTCCAATGTCACAGCCAATGGGGGTTTCTATAATACTACAATAGGTTCAGGCAATGACACAGTTTATGGTCTTGTGCATTGCATGGCTTCCCCATCAGCTGGAGATTGTTCCTTCTGCGTCAATTCTTCCATTCAAGCTCTCGTGACAGCTTGTCCTCACCAAAAAGAAGCTATTTCATTGGGAGGGAATCCACTTCCATGTATTGTACGTTATGCGAATCGTTATTTTTTTGGATCACTTGAGCTATCTCCTACTAGCGCTCTATATAATACGGGTAAAATTGAAGGATCTCTTACACAGTTTGATCAAGCTTGGAGTGCTGTCAGAGACATTGCAACAAGAGCTAATTCCACGAACTCTTCCAGGAATATGTTAGCAGCTGAGACAACAGACCTATCATCCACTCAAACAATTTATGTATTTATGCAGTGCACGCCTGATGTATCACGGAGTAATTGCGGAGAGTGCCTACAACAATCCGTAGATTACTATAAAAGTTGTTGCTACTCGTATCAAGGAGGTGTTGTCCAGAAACCAAACTGTTTTTTTCGGTGGGATTTGTACCCCTACTACAACTTATTTCCTCAAGTAACATCTCCATCTCCATCTCCATCTCCACCTCCACCGGCATCTCCATCTCCACCATTCATTGTTAGTTCTCCTCCACCAACCAGTATCACAATCACGAAAGGTAGGCTAACTTCTTTTTCTATACTGAAATTATTTCACTTGTTTCACGGTTTCCAGATTCATCTTCTGCAATTTCTATCTTAAACATGGTTGTGCTTGGCAGGGAAGGAGAATACTACTTCTCGGACTGTTATTGTTACCACCGTCCCCACAGCTATCCTCCTGGCACTTGTTATCCTCATTCTTGTTGGAGTATAAAATAGAAAGTATACAAGGTGTATAAATAGTGGTTGTTGTAACTCACATGTATGACAAAGATAATAAAATTCAATTCTCTTCTCTCCATCTCCTCTGTTCTCTCTCTTCTGTTTTCTCTCTAATTATTCTTCATCAATTACACAATCCTAACATGGTATCAAAGCTTTTATGCTTGCGCAAATGAATTGATAGATCCAATCTTATGCTTCCGCAACTGATCATTCTATGATCATCTTCAAAGAAACCTCTGTTTTGAATGGGCGACACAGAGAGTTGCAGCAGTAGATCAGTGGATTTAGTGTCTCGAAACCAGAGGCTAACGCTAGATGTCTCTAACAAAGTTCTCTGCCGACTTAAAGAATTGAAAGATAAAGATGCGAGTCTTCTTGGCTTTGAAGACGAACTCTGGACTCATTTTTGTAGACTTCCTACTCGATATGCAGTGGATGTGAATGCGGAGAGAGCAGAGGATGTTATTATGCACAAGAGATTGTTGCAGTTGGCACATAATCCAGACACTCGGCCAAAACTCATCTCAATCACAGCCTCCACATCGTCTCATCAAGCAAAAGCAAAAAAAAAAAAAAAAATCATTCCAGTCACTCAAAGCAAAATGGATCCTTTAAGTTTGCAACGTGTTGTCGATAGTTCCTTTCCTCAAACCACTATTTCAACAGAACACTATGAGAAATGAGTGGGTGATAGCTAAAGCAGACGCTGGCTAGAGTTGCTTGTTGTAAAGGGTAGAAGAAAAGAAGACAATTTCAATTGTCCAAGGGAACGATCCATGCTTTTTGCTTTAAATCATGAGCCTATCGTGCATATAATGATTTCAATTGTCCAAGAGAACCTCCACTTCTCTCTGTTATTTTTAATGAGTGACAAGAGGGTCCCTTTAAGTTTCATGCATGGCACAGAAAAAATGGATCGGTCCCACATTTTCTCAGAAAAACCTGGGATTTTCGAACATTCCCCACATTAAACTTAAGGGGAAAAAGTTTGGTAAAGGAATGCACAAAAAGAATGCTGCAAGTGAAATGATTACTAAGTGCCTAAATTTCCGCACAGTTCAGAAGAATTCTAAACAATTCTGGCAAGACTTGTGAAGACAGGGACACATCGGCTGTTACACAAGGTAAAGACTCGGTCATAAGGAACTCCTTGCTTTGTTTGGAGACTTGTTGACATGAAGGAACATTCACGTAGAAACACATAATTGCCCTCGGAAAAATTGAAGCAACAAGATGACCCACAGAAGAGTTGAAAATTCAACATGGAAGGTAATGGAGTCCGGTCAATGGAGGAGTCTCCCCTGCTGTTTTAGTCCAGTTTTGTACATATAGTTTAGTTCAGTCCCTATATCTCAAAATTATTCACAATTTTACCATCTATTTTTCCATTAGCAACTCCCTCGGTATCTTCATTGTCAATGGAACGGTCTATCACATATTCCGGCAATGATAGAATAGTGTATATATAGTTTTTTTTGTTGATATGTACTCCAATGATAAAATCTATTTTTTTATATTATTTTAAATATAGTATAATTATTTTGTATATAATTTAATTATGCAATTAATTATAAAATTAATAGGAGAAAGTTATATAATTATATAATTGCTTTTAAAAAACCCTTCAATAATAAAATGTTTTTTTAATTATATTTAAAAAAAATGAATTTAAAATAAAAAAAACCCGCAACATTTTAAATTTAAAATTTTAAAATGTTGAAAAAATCAGCCAAAATTTCATTTTTTTAAAACATGATAACATATTATCAATTAGTAAAATTAACACACTAAATATTTCAAGTAACCAATAAGTTTAAACATAATTAATTAACACAATCCATTACAAATAAATCAATCAAATTAATTGCAAATTAAAACTCCTATTTGCCACAATTTCCAACTTTCTATTTTGAAAATACGTTGTAGAAATTGGATCCAATGTAGAAGTATTCATCTTCATAATTTGATCTTCTTTCTCAATCCTATCAATTTTTTGTTTCTCTTGCCTTTGTTTAATCATTAGAGCTTGTTGCTCTAACATATTTTTTATGTCTTGTTTTTTTTCTCCCTCAATTTCAACTAAAGTATCCTTGAATTGTTGTAAGAGATTTTCTACATTTGTCTCTCCAAATTTCTCTTTTCCTTGTCTGCGTTTAAGTCGTTTCTTTACAGTTTTCTGACCAATTGATCTATTTTGATAAATGATTGAGTTGAAGAAGCTGAACTTGCATTTCCATGATTTTTTGTTTCTTGTTTGGCTTTTGATGTAGACTTGAATGCTCAAAATGCCATTTGGGTTCTTTTTTTAAGATAACCCAACAATGGTCTAGTTGAAATCGTCTGCCAATGACTGAAGCATACATTTGATGAGCATCATTAATCTAGTAAAACAAATTCAATAAATTAAACTATGTTATATAATAAATATGTTAAACAAATAATTTACTATGGAAATGTTCAAATAAAAACATTACCGTAGATTCTTCAGTCGTTCCACTTTGTTGACGGTTTTCAATTTGGGTAACAAAGCCAACAAATTTTCTAACTTCTCTATTTATTTCTTGTCATCTACTTGAGATGCTTATTTGGGAACGATTATTCAAGTTTCCTCCGTTCTTGACAAAGTAAGCATATACTCGAGCTGAGAATTGACTTGTTTGTTGTTCAACTCCTGTAATTGGATCTTTGCTTGTATTTAACCATGCAGGCACAAGTAAACAATCTTCCTCTTATGAGAAGTTTTTACTTCTTTGTGATTTTTTAATTGGATGGACAATTAAATTATAGTCTCTGGAGTCATAAGATTGTTGAGTAGGATCACTTGGTTGAGTTACAATATCTTCAAACTCACTTATAAGAAAGTTAGTGAATGAGTTTGGCAAATTTGAGTCCATCTAAACAAAAAAAGAATTGTGTAAGTTGATCTATTTAAATGAAATGATACTTTTAAAAGAATTTTCAACTCATTCATACAAGCACCTACTTCATATAGGATTTAAAGCCATGCAAATCAATATATTTTTAAATGTAGGAATACAACATCTTACATTTGCAAACACTATTTGACATATTAATTCAAACCAGGAAAGAGGACTGCAAAATTAAAAGGAGGAGCTATTCTCTAATAGCAAACTATCATCAAAGGAAGAGCTCATCAAAAATGAGTAGGAGTCCCATTTCATGCAGCCTCATGAACCGAGTTTGCTTTGTTTTAATAAGCAGTGCAAAGTGAGTGGTTTCAAAATGAAACCTATATGCTGCAAAGTCCTAATACCACAATGTCCCAAGTGGCAGTTGATGCAAAGCATACTAAATGAAATATCCAGGAGGCTTAACTAATTCAGGAGTTGGTCATACTAGTCAATTTGGTTATTCCTTTTATGAGCATGTTTGTGTTTTCATTCAAAACTTAAGTTTTGTAATTCAGATTTATGTGACGCTTATCTCTTTTGAAAGTTAAGATACCATGCTACGACTTGGTTGGAGGGCATATAATCCAGTTCTAGCCTTAAGTTTATTTGAACCTCATGTTGCTACAACATATGAAATCTTTCCAGTAGGGTACTCCTTCGACCTCCTCTCGGTTTTTACATCATATCTGGAGTTCTAGGACACCAAATCAAGCAAGGTCAGTCCCGTTGGAAATATGGGAACCTTGCCTACAACTTCTATGAAGGACTCTATGCCAAATTTTATTCTTTTCCTTCTCAAAACCCCTATGGAATTCTGGGAATGAAACTGTTCAGTTTGGCTTATGAGATTGTAAACGATTTAAACAACTTCATTTCACCTCCTACCTTACTCCACACCTATTTTCCATGTTAAATACATTATAACATCATCACTCTCACATTTACAGCAAATTCTGTAAGAATATTTCCCGTAGAGTGGCCGATGTATTAACGGTCCGATCATGAAAGTTCAAGTTCTTTGTAAAGTCTACGGATTCTAATACGTTAAAGCGAAACCGTGATGGACCGGTCTCAATAAACGAGTATTAGAATGGGTACGTTGAGACCCTCTCCTCTAACCATAATATAACATATATTCTCATAAGGTTGTATACATACATATATTGATGGTTTTAAATATATGTATGTGTATAAAAATAAAGTTAAGGTAATGTCTTTAATGTCATTTAATTAAAAGACACATGTCATTTAATTAAAAGACACAACCCTCCTATTGTTGACACCCATTCGGTGGGTATAAAAGGAAGAAGGGTGGTGGTTATTTGGTTACCCGAAACCAAAATACTGAATATTGGAAGAGAATAGAAAAGCAAACCGAAAAGTTAATTCCTCTCCATCAAGGGATTGCCGAAAAGAAGAAGGTTTAGAGGAGAAGATCAACACAGTGATCATCAAAGGATTCTATGCAACAGTTCAAGATCAAAATGGAGAACGGTATGTTCTAAATTCTCCATTGTTATATATCCGAAAGTTTCATCATAAATATAAATGTTTGTGGGATCAAATGATCTATTGTTTAGGGACTGATTTCGGTAATAGAAATCAGTATGTATGATTAACATGTGGTATCAGAGCCTAATAGAACTCATTGATCTCCCATTAATGGATTGGTGATGAAGTATGGTTTTGTTTATTTAATCTTATCAAACATTGATAAATTGAGATGCATGAAAACAATTATATCAATGTGTAGAGGCTGAGATTATCTTTCCAACAGTGTATTATATGTTAAAATGTTGGGTGTAGATCAAAAGTTATGAATTTTTTTTGATTACTGGTTTTAATGGTGGTTTTCGTCAAAGATGACGATGAATAAAACACCAACCGGTCGACCGGTTCACTTGGTAAAGGTGAACCGGTCGACCGGTTCACTTGGTAAAGGTGAACCGGTCGACCGGTTCATGTAGATAAAGGTCGACCGGTTCAATTGTTGACCGGTTCAATTGGTGACCGGTTCACTTGGTAACCCAAGCGGTTGACCGGGTCATGCAGAAACCAAAAGTTTTTTTTTTCTTAAAATGTTTCCGCTGCAAACCGTAAAGTAATTAAGCTAATGTATTACGAAATGTTAATGCATAAAAGCTTATTAAAAGGAGTTCATATTACGTATAACTTGTTAATCACCACAGTGATCTAGTTATATTTAATATGACGGTAAAGTAAAGATTCATAATTGATCATGATTAAATGATGCTTAAATGACATGAAAGGTTTCGATTGATCAATTAATTACTTAATATATCCTAGGAGATCACCCACAGGTGGATCATTGGGTGTAATAAGTAACACCTAAAGTATTAATCATTTATGCTACGGTCGATAATGTGTATACCCATAGGTAGCATTGTTATCGGTGGTATGTATGACTTGATTAATTATTAAAGAAAATCTAAACAAGCATCATGCAAAGTGTATGTATTTATGTATTGCCCACAGGTTGCTTAAATACATACAAGTAAAGTGTTTAGATTTTATTGGTTGATGAATCTATTAAAGTTTCAAAGCACTAACGGTAAGCACGTTGAAAATTTTGCAGCTTCATCAAGTTTGTTTGCTTCTGCAAATTCTGTGGTCAAGTTTAATGGACTCAACTATGAGGAATGGTCTGAACAGATAAGGTTTTCTTTGGGTGTAATGTCCCTAGACCAAGCCATACTCACTGATGAGGAGCCAGCAGACATTACGGATGAGAGCTCAGAATTGGAAAAGTCTCGTTATGAGACGTGGGAGCGCTCTAACCGGCTGTGCCTGAACTTACTGAGGATGTCAATGGCAGAAAGTATAAAGCCATCTATGCCTAAAACACAGAAAGCAAGGGAATTCATTCTGAAAATAAAGGAACAATCCCAATCGGATGTAGCTGACAAATTGATTGTAGGCAGCCTCATGAGCGAGCTGACTACGAAGAGGTTCGATTGGTCTCAGACAATCCATGAACATGTTACGCACATGTCTAATCTGGCATCACGGTTGACGTCCATGGGGATGGAGGTGCATGAATCTTTCTTGGTTCAATTCATCATTAACTCTCTGCCTCAAGAGTATGGCCAGTTCCAGGTGAATTACAACACCATAAAGGATAAATGGAACATTCAGGAATTGAAGGCCATGCTCATACAGGAGGAGGCGAGGTTAAAGAAGCAGAAAAATCAAGTTGCACTCATCGTTGGACTAAACAAAGCCGGTAGCAGCTTTAAGAAACCAAGTATGAAGGACAAAAGGAAGGATAAGGGTATCTTCAAAGGACCTGAAAATAATATCCGTAAAGTGGTCAAGTGTTTCTTCTGCAAGAAGGAGGGACACATGAAGAAAGACTGTCCTAGAAGGAAGGCATGGTTCGACAAGAAAGGTACACAACATTTATTTGTTTGTTCCGAATTAAATCTTGTAGAAGTACCTAGAAATACTTGGTGGCTTGATTCTGGTGCATCTACTCATGTATCTCATATTAAACAGGGATTCAGTACAATCTAGCCTTTAAAAGGAACTGAAAGTTATTTGTTCATGGGAAACAGGATGAAGGCGCGGATAGTAGGCATTGGGACGTACAGATTGATCTTTGACACTGGTTGTTATATAGATCTTGAAAATTGTCTCTTTGTACCTGAATGTGCTAGAAATCTTGTTTCAGTAAGTAGGTTGGACGATTTAGGATTTGATTTTAAGATTGGACATGGTGTATTTTCTTTGTACCGAAAAGACTACTTTTATGGTAATGGTACTTTGGTTGATTCACTGTACAGGTTTAATCTTGATAAATGTTTTTCTGAATCTTTGTTTAATGTTGAGAATCAAGGAATTAAACGTAGTGCATCAAATGAAAAATCAGCACTCTTGTGGCATAAAAGATTAGGTCACATATCTAAAGAAAGGATGACGAGGTTAATAAAGAAAGAATTATTACCTCCATTAGATTTTAGTGACTTAGATGTGTGTATAGAATGCATTAAAGGAAAGCAAACCAAACACATCACAAAGAAACCCGCCACAAGAAGTAGTCAACTTTTAGAGTTGATACACACGGATATTTGTGGCCCATTCAATGCTCCGTCATGGAGTGGTGAAAAATACTTTATCACTTTTATTGACGATTACTCATGTTATGGATACACTTATTTATTGCATGATAAAGCGGAGTCAGTGAATGTACTGAAATTATTCATTGATGAAGTGGAAAGGCAATTAGAAAAGAAAGTGAAAGTAGTGAGATCGGATAGAGGTGGTGAGTTTTACGGTAGATTCACCGAAAGTGGACAATGTCCAGGTCCATTTGCAAAACTTCTAGAAAGTAAAGGCATTTGTGCGCAATACACAATGCCGGGAACACCTCAGCAAAATGGTGTAGCTGAAAGGCGTAACCGTACATTAATGGAAATGGTTAGGAGTATGATAAGTAATTGCAAACTTCCCATGTCGTTGTGGATATACGCATTAAAGACTGCAACGTATATATTAAACCGGGTTCCTAGTAAAGCAGTTCCAATGACACCATTTGAACTATTGAAGGGAAGGAAACCCAGTTTAAGACATTTACGTGTTTGGGGATGTCCAGCAGAAGTAAAGTCGTATAACCCACATGAAAAGAAATTAGACTCAAGGACGGTCAGTGGATATTTTATTGGCTATCCGGAAAAGTCTAAGGGATTTGTCTTTTACTGTCCTAGTCATAGTACGAGAATTGTCGAGACGGGTAATGCTAGGTTCATTGAAAATGGTGAAACTAGTGGGAGTTCAGAATCTAGGGGAGTGAACATAAAAGAAATTCGGGTAGAAGATTCTTCACCCGTAGTTCCGACCCAAGTTGTTATTCCTGTTGTTGGTGTACAACCAAATACCGAAATAGAACAACAGAATGAAGAACATACGGTCCCACTAAACCAGGAAATCGAAAATGAACCTATCGCAATTCAAGAACAGCACATCGTGCCACAAGTACCATTGAGGCGATCTATAAGGGAAAGAAGATCCGCCATTACAGATGACTATGTGGTTTACGATGTTGAAATTGAATGCGACCTTAGTCTTGATGAAGAACCGAAAACATTCAGAAAAGCCATGGAAAGCGAAAATTCTGAAAAGTGGTCAAATGCTGCAGAAGAAGAAATTTCTTCTTTAAATGTCAACAAAGTGTGGGACCTAGTAGAGTTGCCTGATGGTTTCAAAACTGTTGGGTGTAAGTGGATATTTACGACCAAACGGGATTCTAAAGGTAACTTAGAAAGGTACAAGGCTCGCCTTGTTGCTAAAGGTTTCACTCAAAAGGATGGCATTGACTATACGGAAACCTTCTCTCCAGTTTCAAAGAAGGATTCCTTAAGAATTGTTTTGGCATTGGTGGCTCATTATGACTTAGAGCTTCACCAAATGGATGTTAAAACCGCCTTTCTGAATGGAGAGCTTGAGGAAGAAATTTATATGGACCAACCTGAAGGTTTTGTGGCCACAGGAACGGAAAATCTTGTGTGTAGGCTGAGGAAGTCAATATATGGGTTGAAACAAGCTTCCAGACAATGGTATATAAAATTTAATGATACCATATTGTCGTATGGTTTTGTAGAGATCATCGTTGATCGATGTATCTACATGAAGGTTAGTGGGAGCAAGTTTGCCATTCTGGTATTATATGTTGACGACATATTAATAGCTGCGAATGACATGGGAATGTTAAGTGACGTAAAGAAATATCTCTCTAGTAACTTCGAAATGAAGGATATGGGTGAGGCATCTTATGTGATAGGGATAGAAATAATCCGTGATAGATCACAAGGACTGTTAAGTTTGTCTCAGAAAGGATACATAGATAAAGTCCTAAAGAGATATGGGATGGATAAATGTTCCATTGGAAAGGCTCCAATTCAGAAAGGGGATCAATTCAGCAAAATGCAATGCCCGAAAAATGAATTGGAACGTAAAGAAATGGAAAGAATTCCGTATGCTTCAGTGGTTGGGAGTTTGAACTATGTTCAAACATGTACTCGGCCAGATATCAGTTTTGCTGTTGGTATGTTGGGCCGATATCAAAGTAATCCCGGAATGGATCACTGGAAAGCTGCAAAGAAAGTTCTCAGGTACTTGCAAGGCACCAAAGAGTACATGCTTACATACAGGAGATCCAACAATATAGAAATCGTCGGATACTCAGATTCAGACTATGCTGGCTGCGTCGACACTAGGAAGTCGACGTTTGGCTATCTGTTCCTATTAGCTGGAGGAGCAGTCTCATGGAAGTGTGGAAAGCAGTCTGTCATTGCTACTTCCACCATGGAGGCCGAATTCGTGGCATGCTTTGAAGCCACGGTTCAAGCATTGTGGCTGCGAAACCTTATCTCAGGACTTAGAATCGTTGACAGTATAGCCAAGCCGCTGAGAATTTACTGTGATAATTCCGCAGCAGTCTTCTTCTCAAAGAATGACAAGTATTCGAAAGGTGCTAAGCACATGGAAATTAAATACTTGTCTGTAAAAGAAGAAGTGCAGAAACGCAGAGTGACTTTTGAGCATATAAGAACAAACATGATGTTGGCAGATCCTTTGACGAAAGGATTACCGCCCGGTATATTTATTGGCCATGTAGAGAAAATGGGCATAATAGATAAGACCTTGCTACAATAGTTTGTGCTCATGTAAAATTGTTACTCAAAGATGATGTCATTAAAGTTTGTGTTTTTCTGTAATTAAAGAATGTTATCATAATAGTTATGAATGTAAAGTTTTTAGATAACATATAAAGTTGAGAATTTTGGTTTCTCTCAACATAAAGTTTTTTGAGAATTATAGTGAAATCTCAATAGAAAAGAAGTAGTAAAGTTGGAGTTGGTGTGTGGTACTTGGAAGGGACCCCATCGCAGTAAATGATGGGCAACCGCCATGACTCAACTAATTCTGGTTTTATGGCACTTACTGAATATTGAACTTGATGTAAAGATACACATGAAAGGGAATTGGACTATAAAGTTAACACAACGGCCAAGTGGGAGAATGTAAGAATATTTCCCGTAGAGTGGCCGATGTATTAACGGTCTGATCATGAAAGTTCAAGTTCTTTGTAAAGTCTACGGATTCTAATATGTTAAAGCGAAACCGTGATGGACCGGTCTCAATAAACGAGTATTAGAATGGGTACGTTGAGACCCTCTCCTCTAACCATAATATAACATATATTCTCATAAGGTTGTATACATACATATATTGATGGTTTTAAATATATGTATGTGTATAAAAATAAAGTTAAGGTAATGTCTTTAATGTCATTTAATTAAAAGACACATGTCATTTAATTAAAAGACACATGTCATTTAATTAAAAGACACAACCCTCCTATTGTTGACACCCATTCGGTGGGTATAAAAGGAAGAAGGGTGGTGGTTATTTGGTTACCCGAAACCAAAATACTGAATATTGGAAGAGAATAGAAAAGCAAACCGAAAAGTTAATTCCTCTCCATCAAGGGATTACCGAAAAGAAGAAGGTTTAGAGGAGAAGATCAACACAGTGATCATCAAAGGATTCTATGCAACAGTTCAAGATCAAAATGGAGAACGGTATGTTCTAAATTCTCCATTGTTATATATCCGAAAGTTTCATCATAAATATAAATGTTTGTGGGATCAAATGATCTATTGTTTAGGGACTGATTTCGGTAATAGAAATCAATATGTATGATTAACAAATTCATCATAATTCATAAAGAGCATATTGCATTTCTCTCAATATCAATCCGCACAGATATGGCAACAAATACATCCAAGACTCTGCAGATTCATTAAAAAAGAAAACAATATATGGGGATCTTCTTTGTTATTATTCTCCATCAATTTTGGCACCTCCTTTACTGATATACATGCCCATTTAACTTCCTATGCAGTTACCATCACCTTTCGGTAGTTATCGGTAAAATTAGCTTTACTTATGGAGACAAAAAACAAAGCAAAATAACAGTAGTTCTCTAGTTCTTTTCAACTCATGCATAATCTACTTCTTTTCCATTGTGAGATCTAATTTTTTGCAGTAGTTTATCATATTTTTTGCAAGTCTAATTTCTATAGAAATGAGGAATTAAATAATCACAAGAGAAGATAAGAGAAGAGAAGAGAAGAAAGATGGGATTTGAAGCAATGGATTGGTACTGCAAACCAGTGAGAGATGGGGTGTGGATTAAAGCAGTGGAAAATGCATTTGGTGCATACACACCTTGTGCAACTGACACTGTAGTGGTCTCCCTTTCTTATCTTGTTCTCACGGCACTTTGCTTCTATAAAATCTGGCTTACCAAGAAAGACTTCAAGCTCCAAAGATTTTGTTTGAGGTCTAAGTGGTATGCTATCTACTGGCTCTGCTTGCTCTTTATTCCATTATCGATCCCTTGTACAGACTGGTCATGGGAATTTTGGTTCTCAATTTAGATGGGCAGACTGGCCTTGCTCCATAATACTCTGAATCTTGATTCTATGGATTCTAAAGCCAATAACTCATTCTCATTTCACCATGATCTAACATGAATTTCAAACAAATCTCACTCTATTTTATCCTTAAGAACCCAACAAGTGGTCTCCAAAAAAGCTCAAGAAAAATCTAGCTTGTTTTGATAACCAGAAGCTAAAAGTGAAAAATATCCTTAGCAAGTAGCTTTCGTGATGTTTTTTCTTCTCTCAAAGTGAACTACAAAAAAAATGCAATCCTTTTGGCTTGCTTCAACGATCTACCAATTGCTTATATATACTTTTGACTATAAAAAAACTCATGCAACTGTATCTTGAGGAATATTTGTTGGCCCGAAGCAATGTCTCATGCTGGTATTTGTTCTATTCTCCAAATTGCTTCCCTCATGTCTAGTCTTGCACTAGACAAGTCTGTTTGTTCTAGTGGGTTTGTTATAGACAAATGGTCGAACAGCTCGTGAGCATGTCCAAAGACAAAGAAAATAAAAATTTTAATTTTCATTTACACTTCCATTTTTAACAAAGTATTCTATCAAATTAATACCAAAATGCATGTTCATATTACTAGAACACAAATGCATGTCCAAATGCTTGTTCATATTCCTAGAACACAAATTCTTCTATTTAATACCAAAATGCATAACATACATGACAATCAATCAAGCAAAAACCCATATTAAAACCAAACTCATATCAAAACTCAAATCAACCAACATTTATTTTGCCTCTTAGATCAAGAAAAAAAATAGAAAATGATTAGAAAACTTACCTTTTCGGGTGGAAGCGGTGGATTCTTGAGAGCTAGTCCAAGTTCTTCTTTTTCTTCACTCTTAAATCTACAAATCAATCCCTTGAAGAAGAAATCATTCTTTGTTCAGCTTTGGTGAAGAAAAAATGTTAGGGGTGATTTATACAATTGACGAACAATGTTTCTAAACAGTATTTCTATGGTAAAATGTACTTTTTAACTCTTGTAAAAATGGGCAGCTACAAATAGCAACCCACTAATGGAACAACTATTTTTCCTACTCAAATAGTTGTCCTGTTGGAGTGTTGTCAAATGAAATAAAAAGCTAAAAGTGCAGAATTTTGAATATGGCTGTTCATATACCTTCTCCGTTGGACTTGCTCTGATGCCATCTTAATAAAGGTGTGGCTATAATGTCCTTACATCACAATTATTGAAACAATAATATCTAACTTCATCTAACAAATATGTAATCAAAATAGTGTCTGAACTCCTTTGTTATTATATTGATTGAGAGGATATAGATGTCCATACAGATCATAACGATTTTTATTTATTTTCTTAAAAGAAAATGGAAAGAAATTTGAGTGTTGTAAACAAGAAAAGTTACATTAGTAGAGAACTTGCGGTCAAGCAGCTCATACATGTTGCAAGGACCATAATAACACTAGCAAGACATTCGCGAATGCAGTTCAAACTATGTATAATTGTGTTTTAGCTGTAAAAAAAATCATAAAATCATAAGGAACTTCTTAATTTGGCACCTTTTTGCTTTGATCTTCTCCAGGTAAATAAAGTATTTTCTTCAGCACTTGATCTACTTCTTGTTATATACCTTTGACCATTTTTTTTTGTTAGACTTGGTAATGACAAATCACAACCATCCCCTTCTTGTTGATCAAGTTTAGCTATGAATGTCTCACTTTGACCAACTCGGTTTCTTCTAAATTAAAATCTATCAATATTCTTAACAAGGAGATTTTTACTTTCAAAGGCAACACCATATCCATTGCATATACCAAACAATATAGAGTAACTCCTGTTGAGGTTCTGACTATAGTGCGATATGCATGGAGAGAAAATGACATCATCACATGTCAATCTCTATAACTGATTACCATTTAATTTTCTTGATATTTTTGTTGGCAGCTTTCACGACATCATTCATCTTTGGCCTGTATGGTAAGGAGTTGGAGTGCTTGATTTTCTATTTAGTGTAAAGGTCCATTATCATCTTAACATTAAAAATTATGTAATATACTAAAAGAGATCAGGAGTTAGTTACTGTGCATTGTGTGTGTTTTTACTGTAGCAAATCACTGTAGCATGTGTCTTTTTTCACTATGGATTGGAATAGTATTGCTCAATTTTCGAGTCGTTCGGGTGGCCAGTTCGCTAGTTTTTTTGTCTTTTTGCAGGGTGAAATAGTGGTTTTACTCCTTGAAGAAGACAAAAAACGGCGTTTGGGTGGAGGGGCTCTCAGGTAATTGCACATTTCGGTCCGGCTCGATCCGGTCCAGTCCGCCACACTTTTGATTTTTGTATTATTTTTTGGAAATGGCTAAATACGGATACAGCCCCTAATAAGACAAAATTGATGACTTGGGAACAGGGGAAAACCGGTAATTGATCATCATTTTTTAGTATTATTCTTGATATACTGTCGGCGCATGTAGAACATGCGGATGAAAGTATTCCTCCTCACCCCCTGTTAAGGTGGTGCGCGCGGTGGGATTGGGTCGTCAGAGATAGGCTACCGGCGTCTCTGTCTATGCGCCGCCGCGTGGTCTTCCTCCCGGTTATGATAAAATAAGTTGATCTGTTTCATTGTATCAAACTTTACATGTTGAAATATTATATTTTAATCTTAACAATTGTAAAAATTATTTGCTCCGCCCGCACTACGCACGCAACATAGTGAGGCCCATTAACTAGTCTAATCTATTTGGTGTTGGCAGCTTGATTTTCTATTGATCACTATCTTTTCTAGTGAACCATATCAACATATGAATTCCTTTTCTATAAACCTTTTGACCACCTATGTTACATGAGCGTATGAATTGACTTCTATTGTTTCTTTCCCCACGCTATTTAGGTTATAAGTAATAATCTTTTATTTTTATAAATTTAACTTTGTAAAAACAATTAAAATAAAAAATAAATCCATCAAAAAATTATATAACACTTATATATTATTAATAATTTTATAATAAAATAAACTAATTAAAATACATATTAGTTGATCAAATAAATTATAAACATGCAGCAATTGTATACTTATAAAAAAAAGTGTATGGTGGTGTATTTACAAAAAGAAATAGGAAGTAAGAAAATCAAGATAATATAATTTTTAAAAATATTGAAACATCAATAATTCAATATAATATACTGGAGTTGACCTAAATTAATATATAAAATTGATGACCCGGTGTTTAATAGGAAACTCATCCCTCTCTTCTAAATTAAATAGGAAAGGACGGTTTCCCTGCCCTAATTAGGCCAATCAGGGTATTTAATTAAAGTTTTTATGGATTATTTATATAATGATTTGGTAGATCGATGTGACATACATTGATTGCATATATTAAAAAAGAAAAACAAGTAGGGTGGCTTGTTAATTAACAAAATATTGACACCACACTTGAAGGCGAGAATCTATCTAAACCATCACCACCAAACAACTCTTGTACTATTTAAATTGTATTTTTTGTTTGCAACTCTAAAAATAAATAAATAAAATAAAACACGTTAATCATTCATGAGTCAGGCCATGAGACAGGTAATTTTATAAAAAAAAAAAAAAAAACTGTAAAATTTAATCTCTATAAATTCAATATTAAAAGATAAAATTAAAAAATTAATAATTTCAATAAACAGTAATTTTGAGAGGAGGAACCATGATTTCCCATCCTCAATTAATCCTTGTTAATTATTTTCTTAACTGTACAAAAATTATTGAATTCTCTGCCAATATTAGCTTACACCATCCTGACCCGGTCTAAAAACACCCTGTCGGAAAAGCACAATTGATACTTTCTCCTATCTCACAACTTCTTGACTTTTACACCGTTGAAATATCATATTGCAGAAAAATTCAACAAGGAGAAAAGTCACCAACATGCTGCTATACGTATTTAGTCAGACTTTTGAAACTCTTTAACACCGGCAGCTGTCAAAGGTAGCTGCATCAACTTCTTACATCATTACTTGACAACCGGTGATGTCTTGTTTCTGACATACTTGGCCGGATCTAAGAAAATCAAATACTCAAAAAACCTTGTCTTTACTTGATCAAATCCATTCCATAATCATATCCTCGCCTCACCATTTTCTCTCATGTTAATCCTGAAGAAAATTATGTTTCTTCTACTGAATCCCACATCCTTTCTTTCAATTCTGATCACAATTATTACCCTTATTAGCTCCACTGTTAGCCAACCAACTTACAATTACCACATCTGTTCAGATCCTCAAAATAGCACAGAAAATTCAAATTACGCTTCAAACCTTAGCGCCCTCTTGAGTTCTTTATCCTCCAAGGCCTCCCCGAACAGCTTCTATGAAGAAAGTTCTAATGGTATTTACAGTCTATACCTTTGCAGGGGTGATGTTTCAAACAATACCTGTCAAACCTGCATTAACAATGCTGCTAAAGAAATCCAACGGAAATGTGCTTCTAATGGAACTGCAATCATTTGGTACGATGAGTGCATGCTACGTTACTCGATTAAAAACTTTCGTGGAGTTTATCAGACTATTCCAAGATTGTTCATGTGGAATACCCAGAATACTACATCACCGGATGAACAGAATATCGATGCGCTCGCATTGATATACACGCTGATAGCAAATATTCCATATACAGATATGAAGTTTGGGACTAATCAATCAACAAGTCATGATGGGTCTCAAAATAGATACGCTATGGTACAGTGTAGTAGAGATATAAATAGCAGTGATTGTAGTTCTTGTTTGAAAAACTTAGGCAAAGCTGCGAACCTATGTTGCCAAAGTAAGAAAGGTTGGCGTATTTTGGCCCCAAGTTGTATTTTAAGGTATGAGGAATATGAATTCTATCAGCTGCCATCAACACCGGTACCGGTTCCCTCTGCACCAGGCCCAGAGCCAGTTCCTGGTGAGTCAAATACGAAAACTTGGTTTATTAAAAAATCAGAGCGCCGGTCCATTCACATGTCGTGAAAATTTGGAAGTTTTATCTTTCTCGTTAGAACTGTGTTACCCTTATCCTAGTTTAAATAGAATTAGGTGAATAGGTATTTTAGGCTTTTCTTCTTTCTATTAGTAGTTTCAATTTTGGCAGGCTAACTTATGACACAAGCATCACCGAGGAGTAACTAATCCACGGGATTATTACGTGCAATGATATGGATAGATCTCTTAAAGAAGGAAGGCTAAATTCTTGCTGAATGTTTGAATAAATCTAATGATGCTAGGCTATGATAATTTACAGTTTAAGAGCTGCGCACTTTCTTGTCCGGTGTCTACCGCAGTTATATTCAGTGATGGCGCTATTACTTTTTGATGGAATTCTAAAAAAAATTCATGTATACTCACTGCTCTTTACAATCATTGCATAATTCTTCCTCTGAAAAATACAGCTGTGATAGCTGGATATTTCTCTTAATAGGGTCTGTTGCAATTTCCCCATGTTCTTACTACTGATAATGGCTGCAATTCTGACACCAAAATTATGTTATGATCTGTGGTGTTGATTTAAATAGATATATCTCAGGTTTGGATCTTTGAAGACAGACATATTGACCCAGGAAATCCGGTAGATATATCTAGCTGCTGCGGCAGAGCATAGGCATTACTTTTACTTTACCAGGAAATCGGATAGGCTATTGACTAGCTGTTTCTATTTCATTTGATAGGAATACCTTCCTTTTTAGTTTATTACTTATTAATGATAATATCATGCAGTTTCAGGAGGAAATGGAGGGAACAATACAACTAAGATTGTGATTGCTACTGTTGTATCATCATTAGCTGTAGCCGTTGCTCTCTTGCTCTTCTGCTATTTTTCATGCTGGAAAGGGCCAAGAACAACAGGTAGATAAACAATATATGAGTTACTAATTAAACTTTTAATTTAATCTTTGGTGTGAAATTGTCATTAAACGTTATGTGTGTAACTAATTAAGATTTTAATATAATCTTTGGCGTGAAATTGATATGTTATTCAAGAGGAAAGAAGCGAAGAAATTCTATTACGAGAAAATTCAAATCACAGCTATCTGAATGAAGGATGGCCTGTATCCGGTCATGACAATGGTGAAAAAATGCATTACCTGAGTTTGAAATCCATAAGATTAGCTACAAACAATTTCTCTGATGCAAATAAGCTTGGAGAAGGAGGTTTTGGCCCAGTTTACAAGGTTCAGATCCCAAAATTTTTCTCTTGTAATCTGCTAGGACTCAATATTAAATGTTCGTAATATTTGAACTTCAAAACTTAAGGGCACTCTACCTGAAGGAGAAGAAATAGCCGTCAAAAGGCTTTCCATGACATCAAAACAAGGTCTTGAAGAATTCAGAAATGAAGTGATGGTCATCGCTAAACTTCAGCACAAAAATCTTGTAAGGCTGTTGGGATACTGCTTCGACGGAGATGAAAAGCTTCTTGTCTATGAGTACCTGGCGAACACTAGCCTTGACTCCATCCTGTTTGGTTCGTTTTCTATCCCTCTCATGGTTTTCCCATTTTTTTCTAAATTTATGCATCCACTTCTACGACTGATTGGAGTTTCCCTGCCATTTCCGTTGTGAATACAGATCCGAAGAAAAGTACGGAACTCGACTGGGCAAAGCGTGCAAATATTATATCAGGAACAGCAAGAGGCCTTCAATATCTACATGAAGACTCTAGACTCAAAATCATACACCGTGATATGAAAGCAAGCAATGTCTTGTTGGATGACCAGATGAACCCAAAGATATCAGACTTCGGCACTGCAAGAATTTTCGGAGGGGATCAACTCGAGGCCAACACCAACAAAGTTGTTGGAACATTGTAAGTTAATTCCTATGAATAATACGAGTATGAGAATCTTCAGGGAAACTTTACTCGAGGCCAACACTCAATTTGATTATTTTTCTTGAGCAGTGGATACATGGCACCAGAATATGCACTGGAGGGAATAATTTCGACAAAGTCGGATGTTTACAGCTTTGGAATCCTGCTGTTAGAAATCATTACCGGTAAAAAGAACAGAGGTTTCTACAGCCAAGATGAAGCCCAAAGCCTCCTCTTACATGTAAAGACTCTCTTCTTACTGAACCTTTTATCAATTCACCATTAACTTGTATAAAATCTCTCGGATCCAGAAATTTTATGTACCCTTAACAGGCCTGGCAGCTGTGGAATGAAGGCAGGGGACAGGAGTTGATAGACAGAAATATAGTCGACTCCTGTCCAATTAGCGAGGCCTTGAGATGGATCCATATTGCATTACTTTGTATTCAAGATGATCCTGCACGAAGGCCAACGATGTCATTAGTTGTTCTCATGCTTGGAAGTAATGCTGTAAACCTTCCCCAACCATCAGCTGGTCCAAACTCCCTGGTTAAATTTACTTCTACCCTGTCTCACCAGTCTTCAGCAACTGTGTCAGGATCAAGTTTTCTTGCATCTGATCAATCTACAACTAGTGTTTCTTTGTAGTTAAGAAATATATCACATGGTTTCCGAGCTTGAACCAAAATGATTAGAGGTATTTATAATCTAAATTTCTGCTGATATATGTATTTAGCATTCGATTATAATATTTATATTACATGGTTTCTTCGTAGCCAAGTGTGGTTTGTTTCTGTAAACACAAATGTATGCATCCACTTCTACGTCCCAGGGCTTGTTTGAGACAGCTGATGTTGTAGTTTTTCAAAGTGTTTTTCGTGCCAAAATATATCAAAATGATGTTTTTTTATTTTTTAAAATCATTTTTGACATCAGCACATCAAAATGATTTAAAAATACCAAAACATATTCATTTAAAATGAAAAAAAAATTGAATTTTTTGGAAACACAGTTTCAAAAGCTGTCCCAAACAGCTTTTAATACTCTGATAGAAACTATGGTGCGTTCATGATTGTAGCAGGTTTCTCTATAAGCTCTCGTGACGTTGCAAATCTTTTCATTTCATCACATTCTCTTATTCATATATATTTGATCAGGTTCTCAATCTATCAGAACTTTAAATCACAATGTTTATTTTTTCATATATTTCTCATTCCTACTCTGTTTTTGTCATCAACATGCATGCAAGGGACGATTAATGACATTAACTTCTCATAGGAAAATAAATCCGCCGGCGACCTCATTTTTTATTTGATTATGACGAGAGTGACGTATCATTGCATAATTTAAATTGACAATGATAAGAACCATCCCAAGCAACTGTTAGAGTATAAATATAAAGTATGTTGTTGTAACACACAATGTGTGTAAGAGAACAATAAACAATTACAAAATACAAATTTTCCTCCTCTTCTCTCTCTCTCTCTCTCTCCTCTATTCTCAATTCTCTTATCTTCTTCTTTGTGTAAACTCTTCACTCTTCTGATCTCAACATGGTATCAGAGCTTCAAATTCTCATGCAAATACATTAAATCAAATTTCTCATACCTCACACTTCCGTAATCTGTTTTCTTCGTCCAAAATTCATCTACAGATTGCATTTCTTGAACAAGATACTGTGTAAACACTTAGATGCCAAAAGTGTTTAATAAAAGGTTTCTGTGAACTTAATCATCTCACACCAATAGAAGACCTATGGAAGAGAGCGAAGGTATTCGCAGAAGCAGCAGTGAAGAAATCTCAAACACTCAAATACATATATGAGTATTGTATGGTACACGTGTGTTCCATGGTATATGTGTTAAGGAACCATCTCACCTAAAAGCTCAAGCTTGTAGGTGAGGCTTCAGAATATGATTATATTATACTCTAACAATATGAAGTAGCTATATATACCTATTGTTGTACACACGGGGATGTGATGTTAAACAAACAGTAAAATAGAATATATTCAAAGTTATCTTTTCCCTCTGTTCTCTCTTCTTCTTTCTCTCTGCTTTCCGGTGATCATCAACTTTGGTGTTCATCTTGATAATCCTAACAATATGTTCATAAAGATAAGGATTAATATTATTAGTTTTGTTCTAGTAGAGCTCTAGCTAGGCTATAAATAGTCAAGGTGAAAGCAAAAAGAAATAAATTATCAACAGATCAACAACAGCAATACCAACAGCAATGGATGAAGCAGCAGCAGCAGCAGCAGCAGCAATCCAATTGGAGAAATCAAAAGATTGATATGAGAAAGCAGGAGATTTAAATAATAATAAGAAAAGGTTAACATTGAGTTGGCGGAGCAGAGACGATCAATGGAGAAGAATATGGTTTCCATGGCACGTAAAGTTCAAAAGCTATGTGTAGAGCCAGCCTACTAGTTATGATAATTGACACCGTAGAGTCGTAAACTGCTGGTGGTGGACCATAAGAGTTGTACGGAAAGTTATACGATCGTAGGTCCCTGCAGAATGGCTACAAATAAACCTTTGACCCAGCATGAAATAAGGTGGTACACATTATAATTCAAATTATATTTTATTTTAGAATAATATAAATTATATCTTTAAATTTTATTTAATCATTAAAGTTTTTAAGTTAATAGTCTTAATAACCCATAGTCGCGAGCTTAAATTTTATTATTTTTATTGTGGTTTTAATTAAAAAATAAATTATATCTTAAAATTTTACTTAATCAAAAACTTTTGAAAGAGATGAAAGGAACATATTGGCCAAAAAAGCATTTAGCAGGTTATCGTAAAGTCAATGAAGTTTATAGTCCTGCCTCAAGGTTGGAAGACGAGAGATTACTCTTGAGCTAAATGAAGAGCTCTTATTATTTTTATATTTTCTCTATTCTGCGCTAACAGGCAGAATATAAACATTAATTTGATTGAGACCTGTCACCAGCACATAAAGGTGATGTAATGTTTTTTTTATTAGACTTAAACAAATAAGTTTAAAATGTAATGTGTAAAATTGTGTTATTTAGCTTTGATTTTCTGTTTTGTTGAATGTTAGGGTTTTAAAGATCTTGTTTTGGTTTTTATTGATGAATTCATTGGCATATTATTGATTAATTATTATAGGTATTGATTTATTTAGTTAATTTTGAGAAATTTTAGGTATCTATGATAATTTTGAGTTATAGTTTTTTTAAATGATGAATTTGAGTTAGAGATTTTGGTATATCACTAGTAGTTGATCGGTGGGAAAATCTGGATTTGAGGTTAAAGATGATAAAATTTTAATTGAATACTTTTAATTTGTGTAAATTAGCATTTAGGCCCCAAACTTTGGAAATATTACTGATTGATCCTTGGAGCATAATTCGAGATTCTTAATAGAATTAAGGTGAATTATAGGCAAAATTCTAGTATAGTTATGAATTTATACTATTTTGCAATTTGGTCCTCCAATTTTACAACATTACTATTTGAACCCTAAAATCTAAGAAAAAATCAGAATGGTCCCTAGTTGAGATTTTAGTTTTTCAAAATGATTTGGTGAATAATTAAGGTTTATTTGGTAAATTATTATCAAATCTTATGATTTTTTTTAATTAAATTTAAGGAAAACCATTTAATTTTTGGGTTCTTAGAAAAATGACCACTTTAGCTCATAAACATATATAGGGTTACGAGTTAAACCGTTAGTTAAGTTTATTACATAGATTTTACTCTTGTTTTAGTTTTTTTAGTATATCTCCTTTTGTATTGTTATATTCTTGATATTCTACTTGTGAGACATTAGTAGAAATGTTTTTGGTATTTGCATCCGTATTGTCTACTTTTGAATCAATTGGGTGGATAATCTTTCATATGCACAAGAAACAATATAAATATTTGAAAAACTGGATAATCTTTCATTCAAATACATATTAGTTGTTCAAATAAATTATAAGCATACATCAATTGTATTCTTATTTTTAAAACAAGTGCATATTGGTCTATTAAAAAATAGGAAAATCAAGTAAAAATAAATTAAGATAACCTTTTAAAAAATATATTAAAAAAATAATATATTGGATAAACTCAGATTAACCCAAATTAACATATAAAATTTACTACCTGAGTTATGAGATCATGACAACCTCATAAAAAAAATATTGAAACCTAATTTTCAATCAACTCAATGTTGTTCAATGAAATTGAAAAAATATATTAAACAAATAAAAAATATCTCAAGTCAACTCAAGCTAATATATCAAACCTAGATTAGAAGACCATTATAAGCCAATTGAAAGCAAATAAAAAAGAATTATGAAACTCACATTGCAATATGAATTATCTCGGTTTAATTTGTCAAACCTTTCATTTGATTCATGAAAATGATAATCTTATAGAAAATAAATCAAAAAAATAATAAATTTTTATTTTCAATAAACTCAAATATTAAAGAATGAAATTGAAAGAAAAAATAACTTAAAACAATCCCAAGTCAACTAGGTTAATTCACATAATCTATGACTCGAGCTATGAGATTGAGAAATTTTATAAAAAAATAAATTATAAAGTTAAGTCCAGTTAAAAGATAAACTTTTTAAAAAATATAAATTAAAAATACATTAATCTAATAAACAATAATTTAACTTGTGTCGAGGGAAAGAATAATTCCCCTCCTCAAAATCATTTTTTTTTATTGTGAAAACAAAAAACAAAATTAAATCCTCTGCTTACATTAGTAAACACCCTCCTGTACCTGTCTAAAAACACCAAGTCTAAAAGGTATATTTGGCACCTTCTCAGCTTTTACAGCTTCGTGAGTTTGACTCCGCTGCAATATCATATCATATTGCAAAGAAACATTCAACAAGGAAACAAGCAGACAACAAGCTGTCATACATATATAGACAAAAAACTTAGGCCCCGTTTGTTTGCTGGAAAGTGGGTTTTTTTTGAAAAGTGAATTCCGGGGAAAGTGAATTCCTGGAAAGTGAATTCCGATATTTGGCAGTGTTATGGAAAATAAACTGGAAGAAAACACTTTCCAGTGTTTGTTTGTGTTATGGAAAATGAACTGGAAAATAATTTATTAATAAATTAATTTTTTTTTCAAGTTTATTAAAATAATGAGGAACAAATCTTACAAATTAAAAAGTTGAATGAGAATGAAATTGAAAAAAAAATATAATTTCATAAATTATCTCAAATAAAATAAATAATAATCAAAATAATAGAGATCAAATCTAAAAATTTTAAAAAAAATGAAAGGTGAATAAATTAAAATAATAATAATTAACATTTCATAAATTATTTCAAATAAAAAAAATGAGGACCAAATTTGATAGATAAAAAAATTCAATAAAAAATGATAAGAAAAAAGCAAATAGCAATTATAAAAATAAAGACCAAAATTAATATAAAAATTAAATTTTAAGAGATAGAATTGAAAAATAAATATTCAAAAACAAATTATATATAGCAATCAAAAGTTTGAGGATCAAATTTGATATAATCAGCAAATAATGACATTTCTAAATTTTTCACAACTTCCGGAAAGTGCTTTCCACCCAAATTTTCCGGAAAACACTTTTCTGAAAACCAAGCCAAATTTTTCCTTGACTGGAAAGTGTTTTTCGTTGATCGGAAAGTGTTTTCCGTTGACCAACTTTCCAGAAGGCAAACAAACACAGGAAAGTTTGGAAAGTTGTTTCCCGGAAAGTGAATTCCGGGAAACAAACACAGCCTTATAGTCTTAATAACTGATGATGTTATAGTTTCTGACCGAATCTCATAAAGAATTTAAAAAATATTGTCTTTACTTGATTAAATCCATATCCTCGCCTCGCCATTTTCTCTCACAAGAAAATTATGTTTCTTCTGCTTGATCCTACATCCTTTCTTTCACTTGAATGAGTCTAAATGGTTTGACATTTTTTATTTTGCTTTCTCTATATATATTATTAATAATTTTATAATAAAATAATTAAAATACATATTAGTTTATCAAATAAATTATAAACATGCTACAATTGTATTCTTATAAGAAAAAAAAAGTGTATGTTGGTGTATTTACAAAAAGAAATAGGGAGTAAAATTGTAGGGTTTTGAAACTTTAAATAGGAAAATAATTTTAGGGTTTTGAAATTTTGAATAAGAAAGGCATTAATACCCTTAATGACTTAAGATTAGGTATAAATGAATTAAGGATACAATAGTAACTTGTAAAATATAAATAGAAAAAGAAGAGAAGAGAAACAAATCTGAAAATTTAGAGTGAGCCGAAAGAGAGAAGAAAGGAGAAGAAGAGAAAAGAGGAAAGGAGAAGGAAGGAGGAGAAATAAATATTAAGGTAATGTGTATGTGTTATTATGTAAAAGTATTGTTTAATAGTTAAGCTAATTGCTTGCATTGGTGATTAGGGTTTGTAGATTTTATTTGAATTTGATGGATGAACGGATTAAGATGTTAAGGGTTTAATGGTTTGACTAATGGTTAATAGGTTTGATTGTAAGTGATTTTGAAGATTTTGATGTGTTTGGTTTAAGAAAATATTGAGAAAAATGGTGAAATAATGTTGAGAAATTTCAAAAATCCCTTGCTGGAATCCTGGGTTTAAGTTGAAGATGACGAAAATTCATTTTAGTCCTTTTGGTGAAAATTCCAGTTTAGTCCCTGAACTTTGGAAAATTACAATTTAGTCCCTGAACTTTGGAAAATTACAGTTTGGTCCCTGGAGTGAAATAGTAGTATTTCAGATTGGTTTGATGGATAATTAAGCCTTATTTTATGAGTTATTATTAATTTTATGAATTTTGTATCTTGAACTAAATTTTGAAAGAAACCATTGTTTTTAGGTTTTGCGAGAAATAGATAGTTTAATTCAAAACACATAGGATTATGAGTTGAACTTTTAGATATGTTTAATAAAGGTATTCCACTTCTTTTGAGTCATTTTTGAGTATGTATTTCTTTTATATATTCAGATAATTCTGATATTCTGCCCGCGGTACGTGAGTAGGATTCCGTCAATATTCTGTATTTGAATTTCGATCACTTTTGAGTCAGGTGAGTGGGTAATATGTAATATGCATGAGAAATATTATAAATATTTGATTTGCTAGTATTTGGATTATGCTTCTTGATAATATATACATTAAGTACTATTCTTGTTACGATAAGCATAATCAATTATTGAATATACGTTCTTGATATGAGCCAATATTTGTTTGTGAATTGATAGCTCCTCATTTGATTGATATCATGAGTTGAGCCTTAAGATATGAATATGTCTGTTTGATTATGATATATATATATATATATACACCTACGGTATGCCAGTCAGAATACCCACGCTAACAGGGAAATGTTAGTCTCTATGCACATCGTATCTGAAATCCTAGTTGGTCGGGGAAGTCACCAACCTATGCGGATTGATCATCCCACAGTATGGAGCCTCATGCTCATTGCATTCTAATTTTCTGACGAGCTTTACCTATTATCTCATTGATATGACCTATTTGAGAAATTTTCTTGTAATCCCGAGCCGATTGGATAATATATTTCTCGTTGTTATATTATCTCGCATGTGTATATTAAATGTTATCTACTCACTGAGTTGTTGAACTCACCCCCTCATTATTTATTATTTTCAGGAACATAGCTCGTTAGCAGATCATTATCGTTGAAATTTCAGAACTTATTATTTTGGTTGTAATTGACATTTTATTTTTATGTCTAGTTAGTGCTCCACTATTATAACAAGATTACTCAACTTTTGTATTAAGACATTTGAATTATGTTATAAAGTGTAATTTGTTATTTCCGCTGCGTTGAACTCTGAAAGTTAAATGTTAAGTTTGTGTGTAAGTTTGGGTTCGCATAGGTGTGGAACCTTGGAGGGGAACCATATCTATGTGCCGGTCACTGATCCGGGAATCGGGTCGTGACAAAAATAATCAAGACAATATAATTTTTAAAAAATAATGAAAAAACAACATATCAGACTGACTCGAGTTGACCTAAATTAATTCATGAGACCGTGATAATCTCTTTGAAAGAAAGAAAATATATTAAAGCTCAATTCTCAATTAACTCAATGTTGAAGAATAAAATTCAAAAAATCAATTAAAAAAAGTTCAAGTCAGGATTAATATGTTAAGCTTGTATCATGAGACCTGGTTAATCCAATAAAAAGAGAATTTTTTTTTTTATGAAACTCGATTCTTAACCAATCCAATATTAAAAAAAATATATAAGTGATCTTAGGTTAATCTCAGCAAACCCTTGACTTGATTCATGAGACTATAACAACATCATAGAAAGCAAACAAAAACAAATTATAAAGCTTAATTTTTAATTAACCAAAATATTTAAGGATGAAATTGAAAAAAAAAATCAATTACAAAAAAAAGAATAAAAAAAATCTAAGTCAATCGGGTTAATCTGAAAAACTCATGACTTAGACCATGAGACAAATAATTTCATTCAAAGTAAACTGAAAAAAAATTATAAAACTTAATCTTCGATAAATTCAATATTAGAAGATAAAATTAAAAAAATTAAAAAATATCAATTCCAATAAACAGTAATTTTGAGAGGAGGAACCATGATTTCCCCTCCAATAAAAATTAATCCTTGTCAATTATTTTTTTAATTGTCAAAAAAATTATTGAATTCTCTGCCTCCATTAGCTAACACCATCCTGAACCGGTCTAAAAACAACACCTTCTCCTCTCTGACAACTTCTTGTCTTTTACACCTTCCAATATCATATTGCTGAAAATTTCAACAAGGAGAAAAGTCACCAACATGCTGCTGTACGTATTTACTCAGAATTTTGAAACTCTTTAAGACCGGTAGCTGCATCAACTTTTTACATTATTACTTGACAACCGGTGATGTCTAGTTTCTGACCTACTTGGCCGGATCTAAAAAAAACCTTGTCTGTACTTGATCAAATCCGAATATTCCATAACAAATCCTCGTCTCACCATTTTCTCTCATGTTAATCCTGAAGAAAATTATGTTTCTTCTACTCAATCCCACATCCTTTCTTTAACTTCTGATCACAATTGTTACCCTTATTAGCTCCACTGTTAGCCAACCATCTTACAATTACCACTTCTGTTCAGATCCTCAAAATAGCACAGAAAATACAAATTACGATTCAAACCTTAGCGCCCTCTTGAGTTCTTTATCCTCCAAGGCCTCCCTGAACAGCTTCTATAACGACAGTTCTAATGGTATTTACAGTCTATACCTTTGCAGGGGTGATGTTTCAAACAATACCTGTCAAACCTGCATTAACAATGCTGCTAAAGAAATCCAACGGCAATGTGCTTCTAATGGAACTGCAATCATTTGGTACGATGACTGCTTGCTACGTTACTCGATTAAAAACTTTCTTGGAGTTTATGAGACTTTTCCAAGATTGTTGTTGGGGAATGCCCAGAATACTACATCACCGGATAAACAGAATATCGCTGCGCTCTCATTGATATACCCGATGATAGAAAATATTCCATATGAAGACATGATGTATGGGACTAACCACTCAGCAAGTCATGATGGGTCTCAAAATAGATACGCTTTGGTACAGTGTAGTAGAGATATAAATAGCAGTAATTGTAGTTCCTGTTTGAAAGACTTAAGCAAAGCCGCGAACCAATGTTGCCAAAGTAAGATAGGTTGGCGTATTTTGGCCCCAAGTTGTAGTTTAAGGTATGAGGAATATGAATTCTATCAGGTGCCATCAACACCGGTACCGGTTCCCTCTGCCCCAGGCCCAGAGCCAGTTCCTGGTGAGTCAAAAATCGAAAACTTGGTTGTTAAGAAATCAGAGCCCTGGTCCATTCACATGTCGTGAAAATTTGGAAGTTTTTTCTTTCTCGTTTGAACTGTGTTACCCTTATCCTGGTTTAAATAGAATTAGGTGAATACGTATTTTAGGCTTTTCTTCTTTCTATTAGTAGTTTCAATTTTGGCATGCTAACTTTTGGCACAAGCATCACCAAGGAGTAACTAATCCACTGGATTATTACGTGCAATGAAATGGATAGATCTTTTAAAGAAGGAAGACTAAATTCTTGCTGAATGGTTTGGAAAAATCTAATGATGCTAGGCTATGATAATTTACAGTTTAAGAGCTGCGTACTTTCTTGTCCGGTGTCTACCGCAGTTATATCCAGTGATGGCGCTATTACTTTTTGATGGAATTCTAAAAAAATTCCATGTATACACACTGCTCTTTACAATCATTGCATAATTCTTCCTCTGAAAAATACAGCTGTGATAGCTGGATATTTCTCTTAATAGGGTCCGTTGCAATTTCCCCATGTTCTTACTACTGATAATGGCTGCAATTCTGACACCAAAATTATGTTATGATCTGTGGTGTTGATTTAAATAGATATATCTCAGTCTGGATCTTTGAGGACAGACATATTGCCCAGGAAATCGGATAGATATATCGGTTAGAGTATGGCAATACATATTATGAAGCATACGATAGGCATGAAATATGAATTCTGTTGAGAGCAGTAGCAGATTTAATTTTCCTTTCTCTCTCTGCCTCTCTCTCTCTCTCTCTCTCTCCCGTATCATATGAATATTCTACTTCTTCCTCACAATTCTTCTGATTCTCTGCAAATCATCACAAATTCTAACATTATCTAGCTGCTGCGGCAGAGCATAGACATCACTTTTACTTTATCAGGACCTCGGATAGACTATTGACTAGCTGTTTCTATTTCATTTGATAGGAATACCTTCCTTTGTCGTTTATTAGTTACTAATGATAATATCATGCAGCTTCAGGAGGAAATGGAGGGAACAATACAACTAAGATTGTGATTGCTACTGTTGTATCATCATTAGCTGTAGCTGTTGCTCTCTTGCTGTTCTGGTATTTTTCATGCTGGAGAGGGCCAAGAAGAACAGGTAGATAAACAATATATGGGTTACTAATTAAACTTTTAATTTAATCTTTGGTATGAAATTGCCATTAAACGTTATGTGTGTAACTAATTAAGATTTTAATATAATCTTTGACGTGAAATTGACATGTTATTCAAGAGGAGGAAAGAAGACAAGAAGGATGGCCTGTATCCGGTCATGACAATGGTGAAAAAATGCATTACTTGAGTTTGAAATCCATAAGATTAGCTACAAACAATTTCTCTGATGCAAATAAGCTTGGAGAAGGAGGTTTTGGCCCAGTTTACAAGGTTCAGATCCCAAAATTTTTCTCTTGTAATCTGCTAGGACTCAATATTAAATGTTCGTAATATTTGAACTTCAAAACTTAAGGGCACTCTACCTGAAGGAGAAGAAATAGCCGTCAAAAGGCTTTCCATGACATCAAAACAAGGTCTTGAAGAATTCAGAAATGAAGTGATGGTCATCGCTAAACTTCAGCACAAAAATCTTGTAAGGCTGTTGGGATACTGCTTGGACGGAGATGAAAAGCTTCTTGTCTATGAGTACCTGGCGAACACTAGCCTTGACTCCATCCTGTTTGGTTCGTTTTCTTTCCCTCTCATGGTTTTCCCATTTTTTTCTAAATTTATGCATCCACTTCCGACTGATTGGAGTTTCCCTGCCATTTCCGTTGTGAATACAGATCCGAAGAAAAGTACGGAACTCGACTGGACAAAGCGTGCAAATATCATATCAGGAACAGCAAGAGGCCTTCAATATCTACATGAAGACTCTAGACTCAAAATCATACACCGTGATATGAAAGCAAGCAATGTCTTGTTGGATGACCAGATGAACCCAAAGATATCAGACTTCGGCACTGCAAGAATTTTCGGAGGGGATCAACTCGAGGCCAACACCAACAAAGTTGTTGGCACATTGTAAGTTAATTCCTATGAATAATACGAGTATGAGAATCTTCAGGTAAACTTTACTTTCCTCAACTCAATTTGATGCAGTGATTATTTTTCTTGAGCAGTGGATACATGGCACCAGAATATGCACTGGAGGGAATAATTTCGACAAAGTCGGATGTTTACAGCTTCGGAATACTGCTGTTAGAAATCATTACCGGTAAAAAGAACAGAGGTTTCTACAGCCAAGATGAAGCCCAAAGCCTCCTCTTACATGTAAAGACTCTCTTCTTACTGAACCTTTTATCAATTCAACATTAACATGTATAAAATCTCTCGGATCCACAAATTTTATGTACCCTTAACAGGCCTGGCAGCTGTGGAATGAAGGCAGGGGACAGGAGTTGATAGACAGAAATATAGTCGACTCTTGTCCAATTAGCGAGGCCTTGAGATGGATCCATATTGCATTACTTTGTATTCAAGATGATCCTGCACGAAGGCCAACCATGTCATTAGTTGTTCTCATGCTTGGAAGCGATGCTGTAAACCTTCCCCAACCATCAGCTGGTCCAAACTCCCTGGTTAAATTTACTTCTATCCTGTCTCACCAGTCTTCAGCAACTGTGTCAGGATCAAGTTTTCTTGCATCTGATCAATCTACAACTAGTGTTTCTTTGTAGTTAAGAAATATATTACATGGTTTCCAAGCTTGAATCAAAATGATTGGATGTATTTATAATCTAAATTTTCGCTGCTTTGTGTATTTAGCATTCGATTATATAAAATAAATATATATATTACATAGTTTCTTCGCAGCCAAGTGTGGTTTGTTTCTGTAAACACTAATACTCTGATAGAAACCATGTTGCGTTCATGATTTTAGCAGGTTTCTCTATAAGCTCTCGTGACGTTGCAAATCTTTTCATTTCATCACATTCTCTTATTCATATATGTTTGATCAGGTTCTCAATCTATCAGAACTTCAAATCACAATGTTTATTTATTCATATATTTCTCATTCCTATTCTATTTTTGTCATCAACATGCATGCAAGGGACGATTAATGACATTAACTTCTCATAGGAAAATTAATCCGCCGGCGACCTCCTTTTTTATTTTATTATTACAAGAGTGACGTATCATTGCATAATTTAAATTGACAATGATACGAACCGTCCCAAGCAACTATTAGAGTATAAATATAAAGTATGTTGTTGTAACACACAATATGTGTGAGAGAACAATAAACAATTACAAAATACAAATTCTCCTCCTCTTCTCTCTCTCTCTCTCCTCTGTTCTCAATTCTCTTCTCTTCTTTTCTGTGTAAACTCTTCACTCTTCAAATGCTCATGCAAATACATTAAATCAAATTTCCCATACCTCTCCCTTCCGTAATCTGTTTTCTTCGTCCAAAATTCATTTGCAGATTGCATTTCTTGAACAAGATACTGTGTAAGAACTTAGATGTCAAAAGTTTTCTATGAACTTAATCATCTCACACCAATGGAAGACCTATGGAAGAGAGCGAAGGTATTCGCAGAAGCAGCAGCGAAGAAATCTCAAACACTTGAACAAATTTAAAGTCTGGAAGAAAGTAGACACGGATAGTACTGCCATCACGAACCTGTTCCACGAAGTGAGTTTCGCTTTTATCAACAGCCCTACTGGTGTAGATAGAGGTGAGGAGTTTATTGAGATTTGCGTGGTAAGTAATGTTAGTGGTGTAGTTGACCTTTCCTACGCAGTCTTTATAACATTTCAGGCTGGTCTGCTGGCTGTTGTGCCTTAGCTTGAGCCAAACTTTTCATGAAAAGAAGACAGAGAAAAAAGGAATGTTGAAGAAGCCATAGGTTCTGTTTCCTGCCTCTTAATGTGGTAGAATGATATACAGGATTGCAATTACAACCCCATTCAGATATATATAAAGAAAAAAGAATAACTGGAGAATGTGAGAAGGCTTCTCTGTTTTTATTATATTCAAAGTGAGTAGAGAGTTTACAATTACATGTATATATATTGAAGGAATTTTGAAACAGGGGAGGTGACAGATAAGGCAAATATATTTGCCATGATTGTAGTTTCTATCTTAGTGTCTTTAGTTACCGTTACAATGCTATTTTACAGCAGCAGATTTGATTTGCTTTCCAATTTTGCAGTGTCTTGATGCAGTGATACGATATAGCAGAACTCCTTAATTTTTCCTTCATGATTCTTCTATTTCTGGAATGTCAGCTGTGTCTTGATTTTCTTCAACGTCTTTATTTCTCCATGTTGCAGACTCAAGATGGTCTCTGCTGGTGTTATATTTAATATCCTCCCTTAAACGATGCCGAGGCTGAAGGCATAGTTTGATGCAAAAGTATTGTAAGGCAGCTTTACATAAAGGCTTAGTAAAGATATCCGCAATTTGAAGTGTAGATGAAACATGGCGAGTAATAAGGAGCCCCTTTGAAACCCTTTCACGAACAAAATGGTAGTCCAACTCAATATGCTTACTGCGAGCATGAAAGACAGGATTGATGGTCATATGTAAGGCACTTAAGTTATCGCAAAATAGTATTGGTGGTTGTGATTGAGGAACATGGAGGTCACGCAAAAGAAAAGTGAGCCATGTTAATTCTGCAGCAGTGTTAGCCATCGCTCGATATTCAGCTTCGATACTTGACCGAGAAATGGTCGGTTGTTTCTTGGCACACCATGATATGATATTTCACCCTAAGAAAGTGCAAAAGCCAATTGTGGATCGGCGGGTAGTTGGACAACCTGCCCAATCTGCATCAGAGAACCCACAAAGATCAAGTGTAGAATCACCAAAGTGAATGGAACCTTTAATATATCGTAAAAT
This sequence comes from Salix arbutifolia, assembly GCA_025169955.1. NCBI lineage: Eukaryota > Viridiplantae > Streptophyta > Magnoliopsida > Malpighiales > Salicaceae > Salix > Salix arbutifolia. Next base: position 2,143,502 of record CM045912.1, read on the forward strand.
ACGACGAACCATTTTCATGTTGGCGAGAGATGGGGATTGTAAGAATTGAGAAACATAATTGACACAAAATGAGAGATCAGGTCGCGTAATGGTTAGATATTGTAAGGCACCGACAATACTACGATAAAAGGTAGGGTCTGGATAAGGTGTGTTATCATGAAAACCTTTAGTTTTAGATTCCATCAGAGTGGTCATGGGCTTGCAATCAAGCATTTGTGTTTTGTCGAGGATAGAGTAAGCATAATGAGCCTGGGAAAGGTGTAAGGAATTGTTATGACGCTGAATTTCAATTCCAACAAAGTGATGGATAGAGCCAAGGTCTTTCATTGCAAATTCATAGTGCAATAGTTTAATAAAATCAATAAGTAACTGTAAACTAGATCTCGTCAAAAGCATGTCATCAACATAAAGGAGTAAAATTAGTGTACCAAGTGATGAATGCAAAATAAATAGGGATGGATCAGCCAAACTGCAAGAAAAACCATGTGCAAGCAAAAATATGCTGAAACGGTCAAACCAAGCTCGTGGTGCTTGCTTAAGTCCATACAAAGCTTTTTGAAGTTTACAAACATGAGAAGAAAAGGTTTTATCGTGCATACCACGGGGTTGTTCCATAAAAATAGCTTCACGTATGAAGCCATGGAGAAATGCATTTTTGACGTCGAGTTGACGTATTTCCCATTTGTGAACTAAAGCAATGCTGAGAACTAGACGAATGGTACCTGGTTTTATAAATGGAGAAAAAGTTTCTGTGTAGTCGACACCATCAACTTGATGATAGCCTTTTGCGACTAACCTGGCTTTTAGTCTGTCGAGAGTTCCATTGGCTTTTAGTTTGGCTTTGAATACCCATTTTGAACCTACTACGTTCATAGAAGGTTCTCTAGGTACTAAGATCCATGTGTTGTTTTGATGCAGTGCATCAAGCTCCTCAAGCATGGCATGTTTCCAGCCATCATGTTGCAGAGCCATTTTTACATTACGTGGTTCTGCTGGAATATCTCCTCGTTCAAGAACTAAGGCATAACGTGGATTCGGTTTGTGTATTCCATGTTGAGCTCTAGTGACCATGAGGTGCTGGGTTGGTTGTACCTGTTCAAAAAATAGAGAGGAGTCAGATTGTAGAGTGGAACTGGGTGAGGAACCACTTCTAACAGAGATGATATCAGTTCCCTGCGGTGGATTTGGTGCAGGTAAGTGATTGTGATCAGAAGGAGAATTATAGGAGACATTATCAACTTCTGAAGCACGTGGAAAGGTCTCTGCAGGTGCAGGGGAGTGGGCATGATCTGCAAAGGAGTGGTCATGTGGAATATCATCAGCTCCTGGAATTTCTGGGAAGAAATTTTTAGATGCAGTAATGTGATCAGCGGACAAGGGGTTTGGAACATTTGCAACCTCTGGAATAAGTGAGATTGATTCTGCAAATGCAAGGGAATGGTCATGACCAGAGGGGGGAACATCGGTGACCAGTGGAATATGAGGAATGATATTATCATTTTCAGTACTGCATGATGGAGACAGTAGTGGAGATTTTGTGTTCATCACCATACGAGAAAGTGGGAAAATGCTGAGAGATTTAGGGTAGCTAATGGGAGAGGATGATGGATGCTCCTTTTTTTTGCAAGGTAGATTGTGTTCATCAAACACCACATGTCTTGAAAGAAACATCCTATGTGTTTTTGAATCAAGACATCAATAACCCTTATGTTGATTGTTGTAGCCTGCAAAAACACAAGGAACAATTTTGGCATCAAATTTGTTTCTCTTTGTATTCCAAGTATATGGATAACATCGAGAGCCAAACACATGTAAAATTGAGTAGTTAGGGTGAGTGCCATATAATCGAGAGTAAGGAGTATCAAATGCCAATGAAGAGGAGGGCAATCGATTAATTAGAAAAGCGGCAGTGGAAAATGCTTCAACCCATAGAGATTTAGGCACACCACTATGAAAAATCATAGTCATCCCAAGTTCTCTAATAGTGCGATGGCGACGTTCTACAATCCCTGTCTGTTCGGGAGTATAAGGACATGAGAGCTGATGAACAATCCTTTGTTGCTGTAAATGAGATTGGAGTCTTTTGTTAACAAACTCTCCTCCGCCATCGGTATGTAGAACTTTGATTTTTCTGTTAAATTGTCGCTGCACATAGTTTTCAAATGCCAAATATACATCAAATAGTTCAGATTTAGTTCGTAAGGGGATTAGCCACATATAATGAGAATAATCATCAACAAAGCATGCATTGAACCGAAATTTGCCGAGGGATAAAATAGGGGTTGGTCCCCAAATGTCACAATGAATTTTTTCAATAACATCAGTACTAACAGAATGAGACAATTTAAATGGTAACTTGCTAAGTTTGCCGAGTTGACAACTCTCACAAAGAGTATCAACTCGTTTATTGGAAGAAACATTAATTAAATTTTTTGTGCGTAAAATGTTTATGGCAGCGTGTTGTGGATGTCCAAGACGTTGATGCCATAAGTCTTCGGTTCCTGAGTTGTGCCTATTTGAGAAGTTGGCTTCTTTCTTTTTGGATAGCACATAAAGGTCTCCTTTATGTTGACCCATTAGGAGGATGCGACCTGTTGCTCGTTCCTTAACACAAAATAAATCATCACTAAATTCACACTTCACAGGATATTGTTTTGTTAGTTGACTAATAGAGAGTAGGTTTCTTGCTAGTTGTGGAACTAACAAAACATCTCGTAACATCAATTCATTCTTACCATCAGTAACTAAAGTATCCCCGATTGCATCAATTGATAAGGGAGAGCCATCACCAATAAATACAAAATCACAGCCAGCGTAAGTTTTGAGATTAGAAAGCAGACCTCAATTTGCAGTCATGTGATTCGAAGCACCAGTATCGGTGGTCCATTCAGTGTCAGCAATTGTGTTGTCCATTGCGAGAGCTGCAAGTGCTTGTGGAAGTTCATCATTACTTGTTTGTTCTGGTAGACTCCAGCAGATTTTGGCTATATGGCCTTGCTTGCCACAAAGTTGGTAGAGATCATTTTTGTATATTTCTCTCTGTAAGTGTCATTCATCTTTTGCCAGGTGGTGGTGGTCTAGGAGTACGGTTGTTGTTCCTTTGTGGTGAGTGTTGTGAATTGTTACCTGCACAATTAGAGTACTGGAAACTATTATTTGTAGCAGAAAAACCTCGTCCTTTTGACGTGAAGTGGTGGTTTTGAGGGCTGCGATATTGCTGCTGCTGCTGCTGTCTATGGTTACGCTGTCCATAGAATGCATAAGAAAGAGTGTGATTCTTCACTCCATGAATTTCATTGCTCAAATCCTTGTAAGAGTGATATGGTTTCTGAGTAGGATGGCATTGGAGGTTTAAGCATTGTTGTTGTGAAAGACTCATATTTGGGTCCAAGATTGGCAAGTAGAGAATAAACTTTTGTTTTGTCTGGTATGGGGTTGCCTATTGCTGCTAGGCTGTCGTAGATGCTCTTGAATTTTTTCAAGTGTTCTGCTAGAGATTGACTTGGTTCCTTTTTAAGGTATGTGAGTTGTTGCCGGAGAGTAAATTCTCTCTCTTGGGAGTCTTGAGCATATGCTTCTTTTAAAGCATTCCAAACTGATTGAGATGAGTTAAGACCAATGACTAATCCCAAGGTTTCTTCTGTAAGTGTCCCAATGATCCATCCCCGTAGGAGACGATCTGCTTTTCTCCATTTGAGAAAATCTTCTGAAATTTGTTGGTCTGTTGCTCCACTTTCTGTTGTGGTTTTGGTGTACATGAGAGGCTTTTCTTTTTCGCCTGTGAGGAGGCCAACCATGTCTTGACTCTCAGCTAAAGCAAGCAATTGCTCACGCCACAGAGGGTAGTTTTCTGGTGTGAGTTTAAGGGTAACAAAATTGGCAACATTAAGAGAAATTGTTGAAGACATGGTGAAGAAGAGAAAAGGATGATTTGAACTCTCTTATCTCACACAAGCTCTGATACCATAAAGAAAAAAGAATAACTGGAGAATGTGAGAAGACTTCTCTGTTTTTATTTATTATATTCAACGTGAGTAGAGAGTTTACAATTACATGTATATATATTGAAGGAATTTTGAAACAAGGGAGGTGACAGACAAGGCAAATATATTTGCCATGATTGTAGTTTCTATCTTAGTGTCTTTGGTTACCGTTACAATGCTATTTTACAGCAGCAGATTTGATTTGCTTTCCAATTTTGCAGTGTCTTGATGCAGTGATACGATATAGCAGAACTCCTTAATTTTTCCTTCATGATTCTTCTATTTCTGGAATGTCAGCTGTGTCTTGATTTTCTTCAACGTCTTTATTTCTCCATGTTGCCGACTCAAGGTGGTCTCTGCTGGTGTTATATTTAATAATATATGGACTAATAGAAGACAATTCATTACGAAGGATCGGTGGTGATTTCCTTTCTTGACTTTGGCATCAAATCAGGAAATGATCTTCCTTAATATTGGACGAGATAGTTCAAGTAAAAATAGTGTGAAAATAGTCTTAACTGGAGAAATTTAAAAAAAAAGATCGACCAACCTTGGGTGGCTGTCAACATCTGGGTCTGAACAGAATTGAATAAATGGACCATTAAATAACAACATTAAATCATATGATATAATTTTTAGTGATTGTTATTTTTAAATTCAAGTATATTAAATTTTCAAATGAACATAAATCTATCTTTTATATAGGGTATCATACATACATATGACTTCAATCAGGAAATCAGGAAATCTAATTTTGTCTTTCTTTTTTACTCTTTTTCATCTATATATTTCACCACAGTACTGACTTCAAGTCCAGTAAGAAACCACAGCTTCTGCTTCCTTCAAAACATATAATTTGAAGCATTCACCATTGACGGAGACGAGTCTTCTTTATGCATAGAAAATGGAGGTTTTTGTTAGGATTGAGAGAGTTTGCAGAATTGAAAGAATTAGTTTAGAGAAGGGAAGAGGGAGAAGAGAGAAAAGAGAGGGAAACTGAAATTTGAAATTGTATTGTATTGAATTCTGTTTTGCATACAATTGTTGTGTGTACACTTCTCTATTTATACACATTATACTATTCTAGAATATTCTTCTATACTCTAACATCCCCCCTCAATCTCATGCTTTGATAAACCAAGCATGAGATTGCAACAATGAAAATGAAATACAAGAGTACTTAATTCTTTTGACAAACAGTATGTAAACGAGAGAAGAGAAGGAATTTCATTGGTCTATTTCTTGACCAGAATTTCATTTGTCTCTGTAAGACTTTGAGAAGAGAGGGATGAGAAAAAAGAAATGGGAGGTAAGAGAGGTGATAGAATGGGTTTGAATTTCATTTATCTACTTCAGTTTTTCTGAAGGATTTCATTTGGCTTCTTCAGTTTTTCTGAAGTTTTTCATTTGCCGATGAATTTCTTAATCTGTGTAAGAATTCATTTTCTTCTTCTTCTTCTTTGGATTAAGTTTTTCTTAATCTCTTTTTTTTCATTTTTTTTTAATCTTTATCAAAACGGTAGGATGATAGACATAAAACGGCACACCACAACATAAACGACACAGCACACACAACACAAACGACATCAGCACATACAAAATCTAGGTTTTCTACTAAATCCTCTCTCAGCCACGCCGCAGCCTCATCTCTTCTCTGCCAAATCGATTCACTTCATTTTGCCAGCCTTTCTTTGATCTCTGTTGAAACAGATAAACGACCCTTGCGTCCAGATGAAATGGCATCTTTCGCAGAAGCACGTCCTGGTGATTCTAAAGTGGGAGAGAAGATCATTAAGATAGAGTGTGCTAGCTCCACACTCAACGAAGCTACAGCTTCGACAAGCAGAAGGTGAAGGCTCATAAGCCACCATGGTGAAGTACTCTAGAGAGCCTGATAATCCTACCAAGTCTTGCAAGACAAGGACGCTGGCCTGCCAAGTCTGCTAGGTTCATCATGGATTTGCTCAAGAATGCTAAGAGCAATGCTGAGGTCAAGGGTTTGGACGTGGATGCAGCCAGAGCTTCAATCTCCACTCACAACAGCGTTGATCCAGAACCACCATCTCACGCCAAATACCGTGCCAGCGACTCCAGGACCGAAGACTGCCCACACCTCTGGTAAATTAATTCTCCTCTCCCTCGATTGCTCTTTTTTTTTTGTCTTCTTCTTCACTCTGCTGCTGCTCTGTTTAATCTTCTTTTTTTTTACTCTACTGTTGCTCTGTTTGAGCTTCACTTTTGTTGTGCAAAATTTGAATCCAGTAATTTATTGCACAGAGACTAATGAGTTGAGAGTATTACTGAGACTAGATTATGATTTTTGTGTGTGTGTTGAGGTAGACTCTTTGAACACTAAATGCTTGATTTAAGGATTGGAGACAGTGGAGAGAGGAGGAGGAGTGGTCAAAGAGCTGATCGAGCTTTAAAGAAACATCAAATTTGCAGAAGCATAAGACTGTATTGAGGTAAACTTACAGGACCAAGAAGTTATGTGTTTGCTCTGCTGCTTAATTGTGCAATCCTCTTTACGATGCACGATGGTGCTTGCTCTGCTGCTGCTTTTTTTTTTTTTTGAATGATCCATTGAAGGATCAGCTTGCGGAAGATTGGATCAAATCATGCGCTAGCATAAAACTGCTCTGATACCATGTTAGGATTAAGAGAGTTTGCAGAATTGAAAGAATTAGTTTAGAGAAGGGAAGAGGGAGAAGAGAGAAAAGAGAGGGAAACTGAAATTTGAAATTGTATTGTATTGAATTCTGTTTTGCATATAATTGTTGTGTGTACACTTCTCTATTTATACACATTATACTATTCTAGAATATTCTTCTATACTCTAACAGTTTTGAGGGTCCATCGAGTGTGACAGAGTAATCCATATGGATCTAAGGGTTTCTTTTCCTGAACACAAAGTAATCCAATGTGGATGCATCTCATAATTTATCTTCTTGGGCCATCATTCATGGTAGGATGAAATTTAGATGAAATTCCATTTCATTTTCTCCATGACTGCAAAAATTTAGATGAAATTCATGCATATTATTCAAACAGAATCAATAAAATTAAGCAGTGTTGATACTTACATAGGTTAGAAGATCCTCTCCTTCGTCTCCTATGCCCCTGCCACCAATCATTCGACCACTAACAATTTCTAAAAATAAGATACATCTAATTTAACCGAGAAATGCCCACGGATAGCATATTCTGGAGCCATACACCTGCTGCATGGAATTATAATATTAGATTTATATTAGTTCAAACAATGGCTGCTGAAAATCTGCTGTGAATTATTTAACTTTGTCCTGTCAATTTATTATATTTTGAAAATTTGTGGCTGACTGGTAGTATATACTTACAAGGTCCCAACTACTCTACCTGTGCTATCTTGAGCTCGATCCATCGCGAAAATTCTTGCCATTCCAAAATCTGAGATTTTTGGATTCATGTTCTCATCTAGCAGAATGTTAGCAGCTTTGAGATCCTTTTATGGGCATATTAAATATATAATATGCATGGGAGGTGGACATCATTCTACTCTCATTAAATTAAAAACCATGCTAAATAAAAATCTCTTTTGTAGCTCTCAAGAAACTTATCAGAGATAGAGAAAAATCTTGGAATTAGGTGTGAAAATGCTTAGGATCCCGCTTGATTGATTCACGTGGAGGAGCCATGAACGCACCCTAACTTCCAAACAGCACAAATGGAGTAACTCCTTGCTTTGTGTACATAACGTATAGACTCGGTCATTAGGAACTCCTTGCTTTGTTTGAAGACTTGTTGACCTGAATTAATATTTACGTAGAAACACAGAATTGTCCTCGGAAAAATTGAAGCTACAAGATGACCCACAGAAAAGTTGAAAATTCTACATGGAAGTTATTGGAGTCCGGTCAATGGAGGAGTCTCCCTTACTGTTTTAGTCCAGTTTTGTACAAATAGTTTAGTTCAGTCCCTATATCTCAAAATTATTCACAATTGGATCCTCGGTTCTCTCTCTCTCTCACTGTCTCTCAATACATATTCTCGAAAGATGGTCCAAGTAAAATAGTGTGAAAATAGTCTTAACTGGAGAGAATTAAAAAAAAAAAAAAAGATCGACCAACCTTGGGTGGCTGTCAACATCTGGGTCTGAACAGAATTGAATAAATGGACCATTAAATCATATGATATAATTTGTAGTGATTGATCTTTTTAAATTCAAGTATATTAAATTTTCAAATGAACATACATCTATCTTTTATACATATATAAAATTTATAATATCATTTTAAGATACGGATTGACCCTCGTAATGCAAAAGTAGAACAACTACTTTTAGATACAGAAAAAATATATATTTGTTTTTTTTTGAAAAAATTCTATATATTTTTAAATAAAAATTAATTTAAAACAATCGCTATAAACATGTAGCATCTCTTCTTTCTTTTTTTTGTTAAGAAAATTTAGTTAGTTATAAACAAACTCCAATTAATCATAATAAATATATTTTTTAAAACTGCAAATATTACCTGTAAATTAGGTTCTACATATATATATATATATATATAAATCTGAAGATTAATTTTATTAATATATTACTTTTAGGGTTAAACGATTAAGTTTACTCAATCATACTAATATGATACATTAAATAAAGCAATTTATTAAACAGTTATCAAAAGAGCAGAATACACAGGTGGGCTTTTCCACCCTAACATTGAGTGCATTGGGAGTTCGAGATGTTAGGAAATGGATATAGGTAATATGGAAATGGGACAAAAAAGAAAAGCAGTTTTGATGCTGCCATTGCCATTGCAGAACCTCGCTTTCTCTCTGTGATTTTTATTGAGTGACAGTAGGGTTCCTTTAAGTTTCATGCATGGCACAAGTAGTTAATTCTACTCGGATCATCCCTTCTAATTCTATATACAAATTGTGAGCCTGGTATAGAGTCGCAGTCTATCGGATTCCGAATCAGCCTGCCGTGCGGGTCTTAACTTCATAACTATCCAACGAATTGGGTGGGAAATGATAACGTACGATCACCGCGTGAAATTTCCAGTCGGTCTATTTTCTGACTGCTAAATTTCTATGGAAAAAAATGTACGCAGAGAAACTTCTATGGAAAAAATGGATCGGTCCCCCATTTTCTCAGAAAAATCTGGAATTTTCAAGCATTATACAAAGACTCGTGCAAGACGTGTCCGCATTGCCTATCACAAAAACTTTTTTCAGTCATTTGGAATGACTTTAAATATGTGCTTTGTTTGACAAAAACTGAAAGCAATTAGAATACATATAATAATTATTTTTTTTGCATGATTTAATAAACGAATAAAAGACATTTTTTTTTATTAAAATCATTTATTTTATTAATAAGCCTTTTTTTGTTTTGCATGCAGAACAGTGGGATGGGGGAGTGAATTAATTCACTCCCCTGTCACAAAGACAAAGGTCATGATGAACAATGGTTTTTGAAGTGTGATGAACGGCGTACCTGTTAATACCGTAGGGTAGAGGAGGCCGATATGGTTGTTATTGTGGTGGTGGCGTTGAAAATAGCGGCCTGTTGTGGCCGGTAGGATCGACAGAAGAGACTGCTGTTACTGGCGGGCTGTTGCTATGGCATCGCCGGAGACCCGCTGGAGGTCACGGTGAGGTTGCCTAGGCTGAGGTGAAGCTGCAAGTGATGAGGGGGTGGTGTTTGGTGGTCGCTGGGAGCTAACTAGAGGAGCAAGACAGCTGCCAACCGACTGGTTTTTAGAGTGAGAGAGAGAGGGCTATCAAACCAAGAGGAAGAGAGAGAGAGCTAGTGCCGAGGAAGAAGACGAAGGGTTGGTCTGTGTTATGTTTCGTCTGTGTCAAAGTCGGTGTCCCTCTTCTCTGTGTAATTTTCTTCTTTTTCTCCTGTCCTCCTCTGTTCTTTTTTTTTCTCTGCCTCTGTTCCTCCCCTGTTCTTTTCTCTCCTCCTCCCCCCTGTTCGCGCATGCATGTATGGTATTTATAGGTAGGAGGCAACACTTCGGCTGCCCATTGCGTGCAGCGATGGGTTGCCTCTTCACCTGAACATGTAGTGGCATGCCTGCACTGTTCAGGTGGCTGAACAGTGTAGTCACGTCTGTGATGATTTTGGGGGAGGGTGAAAATACAATTTGGTCCCTCAATTTTTAATTGGTTCAATCGCACCCCCAATTAGTTTTAAACTTTTAGTTTTGTGCAATTGTATCCCCTTCAAAATTTCAACAGCAACCTTAGATTTGCACGCCTTTTTTATTTTGGTCCTTCGTTTCTGATTCGTGTGATTTAATCCCTAAGTTGACCATTAAAATTCAATTGTCTTCAATTTGACCCCTGACTTCGCAAAATTGGATTGGAAAAATTCAATTCGATCTCCGAAAATTTCAATCTTCTCATTTGAACCCGAATTAAGCTCAAGAACTTTATTTTTCATCGATTAAGCCCTAAATTAATTTGATGTAACCAATTTAAAATATAATTAAGTCCTTACACTTAATTAAATCCTTCAATTGGACCTTAAATTAATTCTCAATCATAATTACACTTTAAATTAGTTGATGATTAAATCAAATCAACCCATAAAAAAAAAAATTATGTCGTTCGACTTAATTTTTAGACAGATTTATTCAATGATAAATTATTTTTTCCTTAAATCTGTTTTTTCCTCTATGTTTTGGGACAAAAGAGATACAATCTGACTCTCCAAAATAACCAAAATTTCCACAATGATTTTTCTACCAACACCGACCTTTTTTATTTTATTTTTGTTATTTTTGGGTAGATTTTGGGGAGTAACCTAGAAATTAGGTTATGACAGTTGCCCCCTATCATGTTTACACGATTAAGGTTAGTCAATCATACTAATATGATACATTAGATAAAGCAATTTATTAAACAGTTATCAAAAGAACAGAATGCACAGGTGGGCTTTTCCACCCTAACATGACATGGCCATAAGAATAAAACATGAGCCTTGTTAATATAAAGTCAAGTGTACCGTAAGTATATACAAGTGGGACTCTTGTACCAATAATTAGAAGCTTTCAGCTTGGCTTTTTACCCTATCGTCCTGTGCATTGGGAGTTCGAGATGTTAGGAAATGGATATAGGTAATATGGAAATGGGACAAAAAAGAAAAGCAGTTTTGATGCTGCCATTGCCATTGCAGAACCTCGTTTTCTCTCTGTGATTTTTATTGAGTGACAGTAGGGTTCCTTCAAGTTTCATGCATGGCACAAGTAGTTAATTCTACTCGGATCATCCCTTCTAATACTAAATACAAATTGTGAAACCTGGTGTAGAGTCGGAGTCGATCGGATTCCGAATCAGCCTGCCGTGCGGTTCTTAATTTCATAAATATCCAACGTATTGGGTGGGAAATGATAACGTACGATCACCGCGTGAAATTTTCAGTCTGTCTATTTTCTGACTGCTGAATTTCTATGGAAAAAATGAACGCATTGCAGAGAAACTTCTATGGAAAAAATGGATTGGTCCCACCTTTTCTCAGAAAAATCTGGAATTTTCAAACATTATACAAAGACTCGTGCACGACATTGCCTATCACGAAGACTTTTTTCAGTCATTTGGAATGACTTTAAATATGTGCTTTGTTTGACAGAAACTGAAAGCAATTAGAATACATATAAAAGTTTTTTGTATGATTTAATAAACCAATAAATGATTTTTTAATTAAAATCATTTATCTTATTTTTATTTTGGGATATTTTTGTTTTGGGATATTTATTTTAAAAAACCAAAACTTGTCAGATTTATAAAAGTAAATTTTAATACAAAAAAATATTTCAATAATATTGCCGCATAAATTTATTAAATAATAGCTAGAGTCCAGTTTATATTTGTTTATAAAGGTAAAGACTCGGTCATAAGGAACTCCTTGCTTTGTTTGAAGACTTGTTGACATGAAGTAACATTCACGTAGAAACACATAATTGCCCTCGGAAAAATTGAAGCAACAAGATGACCCACAGAAGAGTTGAAAATTCAACATGGAAGGTAATGGAGTCCGGTCAATGGAGGAGTCTCCCCTGCTGTTTTAGTCCAGTTTTGTACATATAGTTTAGTTCAGTCCCTATATCTCAAAATTATTCACAATTTTACCATCTATTTTTCCATTAGCAACTCCTTCGGTATCTTAATTGTCAATGGAACGGTCTCTCACATATTCCGTTGGCGTTGCTAAAACTTTCTTTAACTTTTCAAAGAAATTTGTTAGAACATTGCTGACAGAATGGCCAACAAAATTATTTATGGAGGGATTGTCGGGTTTTATTTTTTTATTTTATGTGTTAATTAGAATCGTGAAAATGAAGAGTAAGGCTATTGATTGTAGTAATTGCAGTGGATATTCCAAATAAATAACGAAGAGGAAGTGATTTAAATAATATTTTTACATTCTTTATTTTCCGCATAACAGAGGCATCCTTGTTAATTATTTTCTTAACTGTAAGAAAATTATTGAATTCTCTGCCAATATTACCTTACACCATCCTGACCCGGTCTAAGAACACCATGTCGGAAAAGAACAATTGATACTTCTCTCTCACAACTTCTTGACTCTTACACCGTAGAAATATCGTATTGCAGAAAAATTCAACAAGGAGAAAAGTCACCAACATGCTGCTATACGTATTTAGTCAGACTTTTGAAACTCTTTAACACCGGCAGCTGTCAAAGGTAGCTGCATCAACTTCTTACATTATTACTTGACAACCGGTGATGTCTAGTTTCTGACATACTTGGCCGGATCTAAGAAAAACAAATACTCAAAAAACCTTGTCTTTACTTGATCAAATCCATTCCATAAACATATCCTCGCCTCACCATTTTCTCTCATGTTAATCCTGAAGAAAACTATGTTTCTTCTACTGAATCCCACATCCTTTCTTTCAATTCTGATCACAATTATTACCCTTATTAGCTCCACTGTTAGCCAACCAACTTACAATTACCACATCTGTTCAGATCCTCAAAATAGCACAGAAAATTCAAATTACGCTTCAAACCTTAGCGCCCTCTTGAGTTCTTTATCCTCCAAGGCCTCCCTGAACAGCTTCTATGAAGACAGTTCTAATGGTATTTACAGTCTATACCTTTGCAGGGGTGATGTTTCAAACAATACCTGTCAAACCTGCATTAACAATGCTACTCTAGAAATCCAACGGCACTGTGCTTCTAATGGAACTGCAATCATTTGGTACGATGAGTGCATGCTTCGTTACTCGATTAAAAACTTTCTTGGAGTTTATGAGACTTCTCCAGAATTGTTGATGTGGAATATCCACAATACTACATCACCGGACGAACTGAATTTCGATGCGCTCGCATTGATATACACGAAGATAGGATATATTCCATATACAGACATGATGTTTGGGACTAACCAATCAGCAAGTCATGATGGGTCTCTTACATACGCTTTGGCACAGTGTAGTAGAGATATAAATATCAGTAATTGTAGTTCTTGTTTGAAATACTTAAGCGAGGCTGTGACACAGTGTTGCCAAGCTAAGATAGGTTGGCGTATTTTGGCCCCAAGTTGTAGTTTAAGGTATGAGCAAAAGCAATTCTATCAGCTGCCATCAACACCGGTACCGGTTCCCTCTGCCCCAGGCCCAGAGCCAGTTCCTGGTGAGTCAAATACGAAAACTTGGTTGTTAAGAATCAGAGCGCTGGTCCATTCACATGTCGTGAAAATTTGGAAGTTTTTTCTTTCTCGTTTGAACGGTGTTACCCTTATCCTGGTTTAAATAGAATTAGGTGAATAGGTATTTTAGGCTTTTCTTCTTTCTATTAGTAGTTTCAATTTTGGCAGGCTAACTTTTGACACAAGCATCACCGAGGAGTAACTAATCCACTGGATTATTACGTGCAATGAAATGGATAGATCTCTTAAAGAAGGAAGGCTAAATTCTTGCTGAATGTTTGAATAAATCTAATGATGCTAGGCTATGATAATTTACAGATTAAGAGCTGCGTGCTTTCTTGTCCGGTGTCTACCGCAGTTATATTCAGTGATGGCGCTATTACATTTTGATGGAATTCTAAAAAACATTCATGTATACTCACTCCTCTTTACAATCATTGCATAATTCTTCCTCTGAAAAATACAGCTGTGATAGCTGGATATTTCTCCTAATAGGGTCTGTTGCAATTTCCCCATGTTCTTACTACTGATAATGGCTGCAATTCTGACACTAAAATTATGTTATGATCTGTGGTGTTGATTTAAATAGATATATCTCAGGTCTGGATCTTTGAAGACAGACATGTTTCCCCAGGAAATCGGGTAGATATATCTAGCTGCTGCGGCAGAGCATAGGCATCACTTTTACTTTATCAGGAAATCGGATAGGCTATTGACTAGCTGTTTCTATTTCATTTGATAGGAATACCTTCCTTTTTCGTTTATTGGTTATTAATGATAATATCATGCAGTTTCAGGAGGAAATGGAGGGAACAATACAGCTAAGATTGTGATTGCTACTGTTGTATCATCATTAGCTGTAGCTGTTGCTCTCTTGCTGTTGTGGTATTTTTCATGCTGGAAAGGGCCAAGAAGAACAGGTAGGTAAACAATATATGAGTTACTAATTAAACTTTTAATTTAATCTTTGGTGTGAAATTGTCATTAAACGTTATGTGTGTAACTAATTAAGATTTTAATATAATCTTTGGCGTGAAATTTATATGTTATTCAAGAGGAAAGAAGCGAAGAAATTTTATTACGAGAAAATTCAAATCACAGCTATCTGAATGAAGGATGGCCTGTATCCGGTCATGACAATGGTGAAAAAATGCATTACTTCAGTTTGAAATCCATAAGGTTAGCTACAAACAATTTCTCTGATGCAAATAAGCTTGGAGAAGGAGGTTTTGGCCCAGTTTACAAGGTTCAGATCCCAAAATTTTTCTCTTGTAATCTGCTAGGACTCAATATTAAATGTTCGTAATATTTGAACTTCAAAACTTAAGGGCACTCTACCTGAAGGAGAAGAAATAGCCGTCAAAAGGCTTTCCATGACATCAAAACAAGGTCTTGAAGAATTCAGAAATGAAGTGATGGTCATCGCTAAACTTCAGCACAAAAATCTTGTAAGGCTGTTGGGATACTGCTTGGAGGGAGATGAAAAGCTTCTTGTCTATGAGTACCTGGCGAACACTAGCCTTGACGCCATCCTGTTTGGTTCGTTTTCTATCCCTCTCATGGTTTTCCCATTTTTTTCTAAATTTATGCATCCACTTCCGACTGATTGGAGTTTCCCTGCCATTTCCGTTGTGAATACAGATCCGAAGAAAAGTACGGAACTCGACTGGCCAAAGCGTGCAAATATCATATCAGGAACAGCAAGAGGCCTTCAATATCTACATGAAGACTCTAGACTCAAAATCATACACCGTGATATGAAAGCAAGCAATGTCTTGTTGGATGACCAGATGAACCCAAAGATATCAGACTTCGGCACTGCAAGAATTTTCGGAGGGGATCAACTCGAGGCCAACACCAACAAAGTTGTTGGCACATTGTAAGTTAATTCCTATGAATAATACGAGTATGAGAATCTTCAGGTAAACTTTACTTTCCTCAACTCAATTTGATGCAGTGATTATTTTTCTTGAGCAGTGGATACATGGCACCAGAATATGCACTGGAGGGAATAATTTCGACAAAGTCGGATGTTTACAGCTTCGGAATACTGCTGTTAGAAATCATTACCGGTAAAAAGAACAGAGGTTTCTACAGCCAAGATGAAGCCCAAAGCCTCCTCTTACATGTAAAGACTCTCTTCTTACTGAACCTTTTATCAATTCAACATTAACATGTATAAAATCTCTCGGATCCACAAATTTTATGTACCATTAACAGGCCTGGCAGCTGTGGAATGAAGGCAGGGGACAGGAGTTGATAGACAGAAATATAGTCGACTCTTGTCCAATTAGCGAGGCCTTGAGATGGATCCATATTGCATTACTTTGTATTCAAGATGATCCTGCACGAAGGCCAACCTGTTAGAATTCAAATGTGAGATTAGCTTTGATAAGAAGATTACGAATTAGCTGTAGGATTTCTCATGTATTAGCTGTAGTGTTTGAGTTTAGCTAGAACTATTATTCATAACAGATTTTGAATTTCAAAATCTGTTTTTATCCAAATCTCTTAGGATGTTAAGAGATTTATGTTTTTCAATTCATGCATTGTAAGCCTATATATAGGCATTTCGAATTCAATAAAAATAAGGTGAATTGTTTCAAGTTTCAGTTTTTCTGAGTATTCTTCAGAATTCTGCCAAAGTTATGCCTTGTTCTTCAATTTTGTCAATTGCCAGATTTTGATCTAAACAGTACTTGTTTAGAACACTTACTGTTTAGATCAAAGAATTCCAACAAGTGGTATCAGAGCACATCTTCTTGCGGGATCTGTGGGGTTTTTTTTGAGAGACAAACATAGAGAGTTAGAGTTTAATTGAGTGTAAACACAAGTGAGCTTTTTACTTTCAAAAATCATGTCAACCTCCAACAATAATGCTGCTGCAATTCCAGTTTTTTCTGGAGAAAATTATCACATCTGGGCTGTCAAGATGAAGTTTTTTCTGCGATCCCAAGGGTTATGGAACATTGTGGTGACGGATGCTGATCCAATTCCATTAAATGGGAATCCAACAATGGCGCAGATAAGGGCTCATGAAGAAGAAAAATTGAAGAAAGACAAGGCAATTACATGTCTGCATTCTGGAATTGCAGACCACATTTTCACCAAAATTATGAACCTGGAAGCACCAAAACAGATTTGGGACAAGCTCCAGGTCGAATTTGAAGGCAGCAGCAGAGACAAAACTGTAAAGTTGCTAGCATTCAAGAGAGAGTTCGAATTGATGAAGATGAAAGACCATGAATCTGTCAAAGTGTATTCTGGCAGATTGATGAATGTAGTAAACCAAATGAGACTCCTTGGGGAGACATTTGAAGATCATAAGATTGTAGAAAAGCTTATGATGTCCGTCCCTGAAAAATTCGAAGCAAAAATCTCAGCAATAGAAGAGTCTTGCGATTTGCAAAACCTTCCCATTGCTGAGTTAATAAGCAAACTGCACATCCAGGAGCAAAGAGTGCAGATGAGGGATGATGAAGTTATGGAAAATGCATTTCAAGCAAACTGGAAAGGAAGAAAGACTGGAAATTTCCAGAAGAAAGATTTCAACAATGGTAAGAAATTTTTCTCGGAAAATAAGTCTATTGTACCTGCAAACAGTCAAATGTTTCCACCATGTTCTTATTGCAAAAGAACAAATCATGGTGAGAGCGAGTGCTGGTTTAAAGAAAGGACTCTTAGTCATTGTGATTATTGCAAGAAGTTTGGCCACAATGAGAAATTTTGCAGGCTGAAGAAGAACAAATCGCAGCTACAACAACAAGCCAACTTTTCTGAAGAAGGTAAGGAACATGAGGAAGCTGAGGAGCATTTGTTTATGGCCTTGCAGACCAGCAACAACTCCCAAAAGAATTCATGGCTGATTGACAGTGGCTGCACCAGCCACATGACAAAGTACTTGTCAATTTTCTCTTCAATTGATCATACAATTAGGCCAAAAATCAAGTTGGGAAATGGAGACATTGTGCAAGCAAAGGGAAGAGGTGCTGTCAAAGTCAGCACAACCAAAGGTACTAAAGTTATCAAAGATGTTTTGTACATTCCAGAATTGAATCAAAATTTATTGAGTGTTGCACAAATGCTTAGGAATGGATATGAGGTAGCCTTTAAGGAAAATTTGTGCTTTATTACTGACGCAAATGATTCAGCAATAGCAAAAATTAAGATGGAAGGTAACAGTTTTTATTTGAATATGGATGTTGTGAAAGGGCATGACTTAAGTGCAAAATCTGATGAGAGTGTGTTATGGAAAAAAAGAGATGGTCCTGCTAACCTTAATACATTAAAGGTTATGCATAATGGTGGTATGATTAATGATGGTGATCAGTTGTGCAAAAGGCTGCAAATATGTGACAAAGATGGGAAAATCAGAGATGGTGATATGTTAAGCATGGAATCCAACAATGTTCATGAACAAATTTCGGCTGAATCCACAACACATGAAGGCTTGAAAGATGATTTTACTGAACATGGAGCAAATACTAGTGCTGTGATGGTGAGGGCTGCTGAGGAACAATCAAAATGTTTTGAAATTATGAACCTTGAAAAAGCTGAGGATGCTGCCGAAACTGTCAAGACTTTTAATGTCAAAGAAATTGATGGTGAGGAATGTTATGTTAGAGAATGGTACATGAAGACAGGAGGAGCAACATTTGAAGGAAATCCTGATGGTGATTTAGGCCAAAACAGGGCTGATAAAAGTCTAGTTCATCATGACTTGAAGACCAAGGTAATTCCAGTAGCAAGTCTGGAATTTCTGAAAATGAAGTTGGGATTGCCCAAAGCAAATCTCAAGGAGGAGTGTTAGAATTCAAATGTGAGATTAGCTTTGATAAGAAGATTACGAATTAGCTGTAGGATTTCTCATGTATTAGCTGTAGTGTTTGAGTTTAGCTAGAACTATTATTCATAACAGATTTTGAATTTCAAAATCTGTTTTTATCCAAATCTCTTAGGATGTTAAGAGATTTATGTTTTTCAATTCATGCATTGTAAGCCTATATATAGGCATTTCGAATTCAATAAAAATAAGGTGAATTGTTTCAAGTTTCAGTTTTTCTGAGTATTCTTCAGAATTCTGCCAAAGTTATGCCTTGTTCTTCAATTTTGTCAATTCCCAGATTTTGATCTAAACAGTAGATGTTTAGAACACTTACTGTTTAGATCATAGAATTCCAACACAACCATGTCATTAGTTGTTCTCATGCTTGGAAGCGATGCTGTAAACCTTCCCCAACCATCAGCTGGTCCAAACTCCCTGGTTAAATTTACTTCTATCCTGTCTCACCAGTCTTCAGCAACTGTGTCAGGATCAAGTTTTCTTGCATCTGATCAATCTACAACTAGTGTTTCTTTGTAGTTAAGAAATATATCACATGGTTTCCGAGCTTGAACCAAAATAATTAGAGGTATTTATAATCTAAATTTCCGCTGATATGTGTATTTAGCATTCGATTATAATATTTATATTACATGGTTTCTTCGTAGCCAAGTGTGGTTTGTTTCTGTAAACACAAATATATGCATCCACTTCTACGTCCCAGGGCTTGTTTGGGACAGTTGTTGTTGTAGTTTTTCAAAGTGTTTTTCGTGCCAAAATATATCAAAATGATGTTTTTTTATTTTTAAAAAATCACTTTTGACATCAGCACATCAAAATAATTTAAAAACACAAAAATATATTCATTTAAAATGAAAAAAAAATTAAATTTTTTGGAAACGCAGTTTCAAAAACTGTCCCAAACAGCTTATACTCTGATAGAAACTATGGTGCGTGCATGATTGTAGCAGGTTTCTCTATAAGCTCTCGTGACGTTGCAAATCTTTTCATTTCATCACATTCTCTTATTAATATATGTTTGATCAGGTTCTCAATCTATAAGAACTTCAAATCACAATGTTTATTTTTTCATATATTTCTCATTCCTACTCTGTTTTTGTCATCAACATGCATGCAAGGGACGATTAATGACATTAACTTCTCATAGGAAAATAAATCCGCCGGCGACCTCATTTTTTATTTGATTATGACGAGAGTGACGTATCATTGCATAATTTAAATTGACAATGATAAGAACCATCCCAAGCAACCACCTCCCTTGAACTGGTCTTTTATCAAAATCCGCAAAGCTGGATGGATTGTGTGCTTCAGTTTCAGTAGCCAAATTAAAGTCATATTTGGCAGCAAATAAAGAAATGCCAGTCAGTTTCTTTGATCAAATCAATGTCAAAAAGCTGAACTTGCAATAAATGGATGTAGATTGAAGCAGACCTTGCAACAAATAATTTGATTGATGGTTTTGTTTTAACTATTTTGTTTATAATCATTTGTGCTATAATTCAACGAATATAATTTTACTATTTGCTAATGAAAGAATTCATGAAACAAATAAAACATACACAACAATCAATCAGTCTGTTACATGGAGCACGTGACTTATTTTAACAGAATTTTTTCTATTTCAATTTTACAATCTACCGATTAAATAATTATCAAAACAGTTTTAATAGTAACAACATTCAATAATTTTTAAGCGAGAAAAAAAACTTGTTTCTAACAGATTCCATCTATTACAATTTTACTAATGAAATATTAAAATAATCAATTATAATACATATAAAATCAATCAATTTTTTATATAGATAAAAAAACCCCGGCGCATCGCGCGGGCATATCGCTTGTTGGTTTTCTATAATATATCTCCATTCAAAGGCAATTCCTTTCTGTAAAAATAGCTGATATAATTATCCAAGGATGAAGATGGATCGAGTCAACCAATTAACGGTATAGATTAGGTGAAGAATTATAATATGTAACTCGGACCGTAATTATTTAATTATAAATAAATGATGAAAAGGAAAATACATGAACGTTATTGAAAAGAAAAATTATTTTTATTTTTGTTTTTGACTTTTAATTATTTTTTTTATGTTTTGATATATTAATATCAAAAAATTATTTTTAAATATTTTTAAATAAAAAATACTTTAAAAATCAAAAAATTATTTTAAAATAAAAAATACTTTAAAAATCAACATCAACCAAGTTAATCTAATGAAATAATCTTATCATGGGCATATTAAATATATAAAATATGCATGGGAGGTGGACATTATTCTCGTCTCATTAAACCATGCTAAATAAAAATCTCTTTTGTAGACTCTCAAGAAACTTATCAGAGATGGAGAAAAACCTAGGAATTTGGTGTGGAAATGCTTAGGATCCCGCTTGCTTGATTCACGTGGAGGAGCCATGAACTCACCCTAATTTTCCAAACAGCACTAATCGGAAAAATTGAAGCAACAAGATGACCCACAGAAGAGTTGAAAATTCAACATGCTTTTCTTATAATAAATTTGAGATAATAGAGATTTTACTCGCTTATTTATACCTCTAGATTTTTTTTTAATAAAATTGTACATTTCCTATATTGTCAATTCTTAATTAGAAATATAAAAAATGAAAGGATTTACTTCTATAATCTTCGAAAGATTATACGACATATTTTTTTGGATTATTAAATGTACTTATCCATATGGCTTCTATGGAGTAATGGCCAATCAAACACTTGAAAGATTCAGGCCAAGAAGGTCACATAATGTTTTTTAAAAAATAGCATTATATAATTACTCTGATATGTTGAGTTAGTTTATTAAATTAGATTAAATTATAAGGTATAGTAAGTGCTGAAGTGACATAACTTTTATTGTTCTGACCATTTTTCATTGGGTTGCAAGAATGCTTCTTTATTATTTAGATCACGAAGGATATTTCCTCTCCAAACATACTATATAATATCAACCACACCATATAAAATTTGGGATTTCTAGTGATCAAATTAAAGTTAAGAAAATGTTGAGATGGGATCTAGAAATAGAGAATGGGTAAGCCACAGTGTGATCTCAATGGCCCATTAGGCTGTTAAAAGTGCTGACCCAGAACTACCATCATGGCCCATAACACTACCAAATGCTTGTCGGTGGCATTTTCTCCTTTCCTATTGCCATCCCTTCTGTACCCAGGATTTCTTTAATCCCAATTATTTTATTTTAAATTTCGTGGAGGTACCATTAAAGAACCAGAGAACTCTCCAAAAAAAATGGATATAAGTGTAAGAAAAAAATGAACATATTTAGTTATTTTTAAATGCTTACACTTATCTTGAGAATATCAGCGATTGAAGAATAAGATTAATAAAAAAAAAAAACAAGTGTTCCCACACAGATAATTGTTAAAAACAATGTTTACACTTATCGATGGTGTGTTTTTTTGTCCTTCGTTTTGCTTGAAAGGGTAGATCTAGGTGAAGTTCAATTTGATTTTTGGGTAATTCAAAGCCATAAATGAATTTATTTATGTCTCTAAAGTTTTCCATGTGTTTTTTAATCAAAATAGTTCAAAACAAAATTTATGGTCCAAAATAAATCTCTCCCCTTGGATTTTTATTTTGGGTTGTAGATGACACGTGGATATTTAAAAAAAAACAATTAGAAAACAATGTGTCATTTTCCCAATTTAATTCAAAAAAATAAAACGCCCAAAACATGGGACTAAGATAGCTAACCCATTCATTTGGGCTCTTAAAAGGCCAAGGCCCGTATGTTTTTTACTTATTTTTTTAACTTTATCATCTATATTTCAATGTTTGTTTTTTTATCATTTGGGCTTTTACAAGGCCGAGGCCGACAGGGGCATGCTTACAACCACTTGGAGAAGACAACACGTCTCGCACACTTGCATGCGTCTCGCAAAATTGTTTATAGTGCTTAATTAATGACATTGTTTTGCTATTCAAGCATCAAATTTTTGAATTTCTAACACATCATCGCTAGTGTCTAGTGTCGTACATCCTGTAGTTCCAATGAAGTTCAACAATAAAATCTCGATCTTTCTCCATTGATATTTTAATTGTTTATTTGAAAGTATGGTTTAAATTATTTTTAAAAGTATTTTCATTCAAAAATATATTAAAATAATATTTTAAAAAAATATTTTTGATATTAATACATGAAAATAATTTAAAAACCTCAAATAAAAAATTTAAAATATAAAATGAAAACAATTTAAAAAAAAATTGAAATAGGAAAGTCTTCAAACCAAACAATAAGATAGCAAGGGAGACGCCCAACAACAACAAAAAAACCCAGCTGTATGTAACTGAGTCTTTGCTGAATTTTAAATTTGACCACAAGTCAATTCGACACCAATAAGAAAGTCAGAGAGAGTAATTGCGTAGCTGGAATAGCGATGGTCTTATATTTGAAATAAAAGAAAATGAATAAATAATAAAGGGACGAAGAAAATTAACATGGTTTGCCAATAGGGCTTCTTTATAGATACTAAAAACATCCTAAAAACAAAACATTAACTACTTGCATTTTGTGATGATTTCGATGAAAATGGTAGCAAATGATGCTGGGAAATCAAATTTGCCACCATCTAACTAGCAACAAACTGTTAGATCTTGCATTTCATAGCATATAAATATTCAAGTCGAATTATCAAGAACACATAAACGATAAAGCGGAAGCGTACCTGAATCCATATCCGGAAGTCGCTATCTAGAATCGTATGGATGGCTTTCCAGATTAACATGTTCACCTTAGAAAGCCCTTTGATTCTCTCTACCTTAACCTTATTTTTCTCTCTGATAATGGGATGTCAGTATGAGAATGTAGCACGTGTAATCTGGGGACCATGACCATATATATAGGCAACCAAGTGCTTTTTGGTATTCATGCCTTTTGGCATTCCCACCCTTTGGTATTCCTATTTTAGCCCATTACTAAAATAGGAATAACCCTTTAATCTCAACACATTAAAAGTCCACACCCTATTAGATACATCAAAATCCAATTGCCTAAAATTACTTAGCAGATCATTTTAATTAGGCTTTACTTTATTTGACAGTCCACAAACACATAATTATTCTCATATAAGCCCAACGTTGGATTAATGATCCAACAATCTCTCACTTGGGCTATATCTATAACCTTATAATTATGTTTTGCAAAATAACCAAAATGAGCTCAATCTTTGTTGTCATTAACAAATGTATCTATAACCAATCTGGTCCAATAATCATACCAGCATAGGATCTAAGCGGTCTTCGTTACAATTATCGTAACTCGACCTATCAAAGGTCATGTATGCCAATACAACTAAATGACATGGATCATGATATGGATGTGTAGCATGGAAATTTCATGCAATATGATCTTAACATGCCTATTTCCAACCGGTCCACCCTTAAACCTTAGTGAGATCAAATCTTACTAAAATCAGAGTGTAAATTAAACCAAAAACTTTTTTTTTGCAGAAAATAACCTCATAAATATCCATAAACTGAAATTTGTCTATATTATAAAAGCATCTAAAATTACAAACTCACTTTAAAACTGAATACTATCAATTGCCAAAACACCCATACGAGCAGTATGCTCATGAAACATTTTGGGTGGTAATCCCTTAGTAAGCGGATCCGCAACCATGGAGTTTGTACCGATATGCTCTATAGACAACTGTCCACTCTGAACTCTTTCTTTAACAACTAGGAACTTGATGTCTATGTGTTTCGACTTCGACGAGCTCCTATTGTTATTGGAATATAAAACTGCCGACTTATTGTCACAAAATAATTTTAGTGGTCTTTTAATATCATCATCCACTATGCACAGCCCCGTGACAAAATTCCACAGCCATACTCCATGATTGGATGCCTCATAACATGCTATGAACTCAACTGCCATCGTGGAAGAGGCTATAAGTGACTGTTTAGCACTATTCCAGGAGACAGCACCTCCAACTAGCATGTAAATATAGCCTGATGTAGATTTCATACTATCTTGGCATCCGGCAAAATCGGAGTCACTATACCCAATGATCTCTAGATTAGTCAAACTCCGATATGTGAGCATGTAGTCTTTTGTTCTCTGTAAGTACCGTAAGACCCGTTTAGCTGCTTTCCAATGGTCTATTCCTGGATTGCTTAAATATCTGCCCAGTATTCTAGTAATGTACGCAATATCCGGACGTGTACAAACTTGAGCATACATTAGACTCCCTACTACTGAAGCATAAGGAATCTTCTGTATTTCTCTTTTCTCAAAATCATTCTTAGGGCACTGATTGAGACTAAATTTTCTCTCCCTTAGCCACAGGGGTATCTCCTGGTCTACAGTCTTGCATGCCATATCTCTTAAGAACCTTTTCGATATAGCTCTTTTGTGATAATCCAAGAATACCTCGAGAGCGATCTCGATGTATCTAAATACCTAATACAAAAGAGGCTTCACCAATCTTTCATCTCAAAATTCTTAGCTAGAAATTTCTTGGTTTCGTGCAATAAGCCTATATCGCTGCTGGCAAGCAAGATGCCATCGACATACACAACCAAGAAAATATATTTCCTCCCACAGAACTTATGGTATATACAATCATCGACCAAATTCATCTCAAAACCAAACAAGATGATCACTTGATGAAACTTGAAATATCATTGTCGAGATGCTTGTTTGAGTCCATAGATGGATTTCTTAAGTTTGCAAATCATATTCTTTGGGTCTCCAGAGACAAAGTTTTTTGGTTGCAAAATATAGATCGTTTCATCAATGTTACCATTGAGAAACGCTGTCTTTACATTCATCTGATGTAACTCAAGATTGAAATGTGCCACCAATGCCATTATAATTCTAAAAGAGTCTTTCGAAGATACTGGAGAGAAAGTCTCTTTATAATCAATACCTTTTTTCTGTGTAATACCCTTTGCAACAAGACATGCCTTGTACTTCTCCACATCACCTTTCGAATCCCTTTTGGTCTTAAATATCCATTTGCAACCAATGAGTTTCACACCTTCAGGTAATGGGACAAGATCCCACACATTGTTGTCTTTCATTGACTTAATCTCCTCATTCATAGCATAAATCCACTTTTGAGGGTTAGAACTTTAAATGACTTGATGGAAGTTGATAGGATCATCTTCCATCACTCCAATATCAATCTCATGTTCTTGGAGAAATACAATGTAATCATCTGATATTGCACTTCTTTTCTCTCTGGTGGATTTTCTTAATGGCATAGATTCTTGAGGTGCTCGAGGTTGTTCTTCTGGAACAATTTCTTGAATAGGAGGTGCTTCGACATTGTCTTGATTCGTTGTCTCCAACATGGTCAAAATTAGAATCTTGACCAATGCTAATGACACATTTGGGAATATCAATATATTCCTCTTCAAAGATAAAGTCTTTATCTTTATCACCTCCCGTAAACTTGACATCCTCAAAGAATCTGGCATTTCCCGTCTCAAAAATCGACTTTGTTGTGGGATCATAAAATTTGTACCCCCTGGATCTTTTCGAGTATCCTATAAAATAGCAACTTACCGTCCTAGAGTCTAGTTTCTTTTCATTAGGCCTATAAGGTTTTGCCTCAGCTGGACATCCCCAAACATGCAAGTGTTTTAGACTAGGTTTCTTACCTGTCCAAAGTTCATTAGGGGTTTTGGTAGTGGTTTCAGTGGGTACTCGATTAAGGATATATGTTGCAGTCTTAAGTGCTTCTCCCAAGAGTGATTCTGGTAAGGTAGAATGGCTAATCATACTCCTTACCATGTCCTTAAGCGTTCTGTTTCGTCTTTCAGCAACACCATTTATATTGGGCGAACCCGGCATAGTGTACTGTGGGACGATACCGCATTCATCTAGGAATTTAGCAAATGGTCCTGGACGTTGTTCTCCTGCACAGTCATATCTACCATAATATTCACCACCACGGTTAGATCTGACGCTTTTAATCTTTTTACTGAGTTGATTTTCAACTTCAGCTTTATAACTTTTGAACACATCCAGTGACTGTGATTTTTCACTTATGAGATATACATAGCCATATCTGAAAAATCATCTATGAACGTTATGAAATATTGTTGACCATTCCAAACGACTGTAGGACATGGCCCACAAATATCAGTATGTACGAGTTCTAAGATGTCCATAGTCTTGTTGGCTACAAATCTCCTTGTATTGGTTTGTTTACCCTTAATACAATTAACACAAATGTCAAAATTTGTAAAATCTAAGGGATCGAGAATTTCATCTGACACAAGTCTCTCTATTCTTTTTTTAGAGATATGACCTAATCGTTTGTGCCATAATATACCTGAATTCTCGATAGCTAATTTTTTCTTGGTACCTCGTATACTTAATTGCAGGGATTCATTAAATGAAGCAATTGTATCAACCAAATAAAGATTATCATAATAAGATAAAGAACCGGAACCAGATAATTTGGAATCATAAAACAAACTAAATTTTCCATTTCCGAATGAACAAGAATAACAAGATTTGTCCAAAGCAGAAATAGAAATCAAATTCCGTCTAAAATACGATACAATAAAAGTTTCGTTAAGATCCAAATAAAGTCTGGTCTTTAACAATAATCTAAATTTGCCAATTGCCTCAACTTCAACCGTCTTATCATCGCCTATATAGATGTATCTTTCAACATCATTTGGCTTTCGGCAACTCAGGCAACCCTGCATAGACACACTGATGTGAGTTGTGGCACCAGAATCTAACCACCAAGTGTGTCTAGGTACCGAAGTTAAATTAACTTTAGAACAAACCAAAGCAAGAAGCATACCTTTCTTACCACGCCAAGCGTGATAGTTGGTGCATTGCTTCTTTTTATGCCCTTCAGCACCACATAAGAAACAACTAGTACCAATGGAATCATGTGATTTCGTTAATTGTTTTTTTTGAGGTATTGTACCTGCAGCTTCCTTAGTGTTCTTTCTTTTTCTTCCCTTGTCTTTAAAGGTAGCGGCTAAGTGAGCACTCTCTGTCCTATCTTGCTTAAGCCTTTCCTCTTCCTAAACACAGTGTGAGATGAGCTCATTCAGAGACCATGTCTCTTTCTGACAATTGTAGCTCACCTTAAACTGGTTAAACTGTGTAGGAAAGGATATTAAAACCAGATGCACTAGCAAGTCCTCAAAGAGTTCAAGCTGAAATGCTTTGAGCTTGGAAGCAAGATGAGACATCTCCAAAATGTACTCCCGTACATTGCTTTTGCCTTTATACTTCATTGAAATGAGACTTGTCAAGAGCGTACCGATTTCAGCCTTTTCATTCTCAACAAATCTCTTTTCAGTATTGGCAAGGAATTCCTTAGTTGTAGTGATTTGATCAGACATTGTGCCCCTGAATACTTCTGGAATGGCTATCTTCATGATCATCATACACATGCGATTTGATTTTTCCCACCTTTCTATATCCCTCTTTTCATTAAAGGTACTCTCATCCATAAGTGGTGGGGAAGAATCAGTCCTTAACGTAAGGTCAAGATCCATAACTCCAAGAACAATTAAAAGATTCTCTTTTCAAGATTTGAAGTTAGAGCCATTAAGCATAGAAATTGAGTTGATACTGGCAGTTATATTAGCAGGATTAATTGCTGAAAAGAGAACAACAACAATTGAAACATGCTTATGTACAAGACTTATCTTAAGAGCAAAAAATAATTCAAATAAAGGTAAATCCCATCTTAAGATATCGGGCACTCCATTAACAATTTATCTTTGGATAAAAAATTAATTTGTAAGTGATATCTTAACGTAGTAATCAAACATTCATAATAAAAATATGTCAAAAAATATATCGGCCTTTGGGTCGATTAATTAGTCACATGTAAAATCAAATAATCATCACATGTTAATTACTACATGTGCACATGCATTTACTTTAAATATTGACCTTCCTTTGGGCCGATCAATAAGAACATAAATCGCATACACATAACCCTTTATATTTCAAAATGAAATTAATCTCCACAAAAGAGGTCATTTTGATGACATATTGTTTTAATTAATTCATTGCAAAATATATATCATTACACTAATATTTGAAAAATAAATTTGCAACGAAAAGCGGACCGGGTCGTCCCGGCTAGTTTTTTTTACAAAGTCAACGGTTGACTTTGACCTTGCGGTTGGACCGGGTCGGGCTAACTCGGATCCTAAACCAGCCTGCTGAATCCATTTTTATGGGCTATTTTTTATGGGCCAAAGCCCATAATACAAGATAATTTATGTGGGCCTAAAGCCCACCACTACTGTTTATTTGCTATGGGCCGAAACCCACCACCCATAAAAATTACAGCCCATGAAAAGGCTGAAAGTCACTTGCAGCTGTTAATTATATTAATTAACTGGCAGCCCAGTTAATTATTGTCTTGAACCAGCGCTGGCAATGGCCAGCGCTGGTCATGTTCTTTCACTGGCAGCCCTTAGGCTGCCGGTTATTTCCTTAAACTGGGCTGCCAGTTAAATGCCTTCACCAGCGCTGGCCTTGCCAGCTCTGGTTATTTAATTAACACTGGCAGCCTACGGGCCGCCAGTTCAATTCCCTCACCAGCGCTGGCCGGTAAGCCAGCGCTGGTTGTGATTATATATTAGATTACACTGGCAGCCCGTAGGCTGCCAGTTAATCTTTTCTTTGCACTGGCAGCCTACGGGCTGCCAGTTAATTACTTTTACCAGCGCTGGCAATCCAGCGCTAGTTATGTTAAGATATAATCAAAACATAAAAAAACATAAAAATTACTGTATCTTTTCTTAATAATTCAACATTCTGATATCACTTGTTAGATCTTGCATTTCATAGCATATAAATATTCATGTCGAATTATCAAGAACACATAAACAATAAAACGGAAGCGTACCTGAATCCATATTCGGAAGTCGCTATCTAGAGTCGTACGGATGGTCTTCCAGATTAATACGTTCACCTTAGAGAGCCCTTTGATTCTCTGTACCTTAACCTTATTTTTTTTTTCTGATAATGGGATGTCAGTATGAGAATTTAGCACGTGTAATCAGGGGACCATGACAATATATATAGGCAATCAAGTGCCTTTTAGTATTCATGCCTTTTGGCATTCCCACCGTTTGGTAGTCATGTCTTTTGGCATTCCCACCATTTGGTATTCCTATTTTAGCCCATCACTAAAATAAGAATAACCCTTTAATTTCAACACATTAAAAGTTCACACCCTATTAGATACATCAAAATCCAATTGCCTAAAATTACTTAGCAGATCATTTTAATTAGGCTTTACTTTATTTGACAGTTCACAAACACATAATTATTCTCATATAAGCCCAACGTTGGATTAATGATCCATCACATTTCTTTAATAAATAAAAAGAAGAAATCAAGAGATTAAACAATCAACAAATTATTTGAATTATCTAACCAAAGAAGATGATCGAGTATTTTGTATAATTTATTTTATTTTATTTCCTTATAAGTCTTGTTGTATGGCAATATAAATCTACATAAGAACTACAAAAAATGAATAAATTTTACCAAATTGAGTTTTAGAAAAACTCAAAAATAAACGCTTTTCAATAATCAACATTTCAGTCGAAGACCTAGTCATCAAGAACAACATATTCGAATTTCATTTTGACCGAGTCTCCAATATTGATCAAGGTAAGAACACTACTAGACAAATCAAAATTAGCGATATAATTTGTTTTCTTAAAAAAAATAGTGATAGTGAACAAATTAGTGATGGAGTTTCTATGGAAAATATTTTCATCATTAATTTCATCCATCAATGTTTTTTTAATTATATTATTAAATTAACCGAGTTTATTGTATATAGTCAAGACTGTCAAGTTAATGACTTGGTCTTAGATATTTCTTGCTTCCTTAAAACCATTAGCATCATCTAAATATCATTTTATTACATTTTTTTTTTTAATCCAGCTCACAATATATAGCGGATCACCTATCTAGTTCAATGTATGACATTCAGCAAATATTGATAACAAAAATCTAAAAAGTAGCTGGTGCATTTGTTTTCCATGTCAAATTTAAAACAAGAAACGAACAATGATTATTAGGCAATTAGCAATGTAACGAAGGACCTAATTGAACTTATAAACCTTAATTTTTAATTAACCAAAATATTCAAGGATGAAATTGAAAAAACAATTAATTACAAAAAAAAATCAAAAAAATCTAACTCATTTGGGTTAATCTGAAAATCTCATGAGTTAGACCATGAGACAGATAATTTCATAGAAAGTAAATTGAAAAAAAAACTATATAACTTAATCCTCAATAAATTCAATATTAAAAGATAAATTAAAAAAAAAATATCAATTCCAATAAACAGATATTTTGAGAGGAGGAATCATGATTTACCTCCTTAATTAATCCTTGTTAATTATTTTTTTTAATTGTAAGTTTTTTTTTTATTGAATTCTCTGCCTGCATTAGCTAACACCATCCTGACCCGGTCTAAAAACACCATGTCGGAAAAGTAAAATTGATACCTTCCCGGGTTATTCTCTGACAACTTCTTGACTTTTACATCGTTGCAATATCATATTGCAGAAAATTTCAACATGATGCTATACATATCTAGTTAGAATTTGTTAGAGAATAATATAGATTATTTTCTGGGACCTCACCTATAAGCTTAAACTTTTAAATGAGATGGTTTCTTAATATGGTATTAGAACCTTATTAACCCAGTGGTCACGAGTTCGAATCTCACCACCTCCATTCTATTTGATAAAAATCAAGCACAAGATAGAGTGGGTCTTTGTACAAGTTTCAAGTCTAAAAGACTTTCACTTGAGGGAAGGTGTTAGAGAATAATATAGATCATTTTCTGGGATCTCACCTACAGGCTTAAGCTTTTAGATAAGATGGTTCCTTAACATAATTTTGAAACTCTTTAAGACCGGCAGCTGTCAAAGGTAGCAGCATCAACTTCTCACATTATTACTTGACAACCGGTGATGTCTAGTTTCTGACCTCCTTGGCCGGATCTAAAAAAAAACTCAAAAAAGCCTTGTCTGTACTTGATCAAATCCATTCCATAACCATATCCTCGCCTCACCATTTTCTCTCATGTTAATCCTGAAGAAAATTATGTCTCTTCCACTCAATCCCACATCCTTTCTTTCACTTCTGATCACAATTATTACCCTTATTAGCTCCACTGTTAGTCAACCAACTTACAATTACCACTTCTGTTCAGATCCTCAAAATAGCACAGAAAATACAAATTACGATTCAAACCTTAGCGCCCTCTTGAGTTCTTTATCCTCCAAGGCCTCCCTGAACAGCTTCTATGAAGACAGTTCTAATGGTATTTACAGTCTATACCTTTGCAGAGGTGATGTTTCAAACAATACCTGTCAAACCTGCATTAACAATGCTACTCTAGAAATCCAACGGCACTGTGCTTCTAATGGAACTGCAATCATTTGGTACGATGAGTGCATGCTACGTTACTCGATTAAAAACTTTCTTGGAGTTTGTCAGACTTCTCCAGAATTGTTGATGTGGAATACCATGAATACTACATCACCGGATGAACTGAATTTCGATGCGCTCGCATTGATATACACGATGATAGGAGATATTCCATATACAGACATGAAGTTTGGGACTAAGCAATCAGCAAGTCATGATGGGTCTCCTAGATACGCTTTGGTACAGTGTAGTAGAGATATAAATAGCAGTAATTGTAGTTCTTGTTTGAAAAACATAAGCGAAGCTGCTAACCAATGTTGCCAAAGTAAGAGAGGTTGGCGTATTTTGGCCCCAAGTTGTAGTTTAAGGTATGAGGAAAAGCAATTCTATCAGCTGCCATCAACACCGGTACCGGTTCCCTCTCCCCGAGGCCCAGAGCCAGTTCCTGGTGAGTCAATCACGAAAACTTGGTTGTTAAGAAATCAGAGCGCTGATCCATTCACATGTTGTGAAAATTTGGAAGTTTTTTCTTTCTCGTTTGAACTGTGTTACCCTTATCCTGGTTTAATAGAATTAGGTGAATAGGTAATTTAGGCCTTTTCTTCTTTCTATTAGTAGTTTCAATTTTCGCAGGATAACTATTGACACAAGCATCACCAAGGAGTAACTAATCCACTGGATTATTACGTGCAATGAAATGGATAGATCTTTTAAAGAAGGAAGACTAAATTCTTGCTGAATGGTTTGAAAAAACCTAATGATGCTAGGCTATGATAATTTACAGTTTAAGAGTTGCGTGCTTTCTTGCCCGGTGTCTACCGCAGTTATATTCAGTGATGGCGCTATTACTTTTTGATGGAATTCTAAAAAAATTCATGTATACTCACTGCTCTTTACAATCATTGCATAATTCTTCCTCTGAAAAATACAGCTGTGATAGCTGAAAAATACAATCATTGCAATTTCCCCATGTTCTTACTACTGATAATGGCTGCAATTCTGACACAAAAATTATGTTATGATCTGTGGTGTTGATTTAAATAGATATATCTCAGTCTAGATCTTTGAAGACAGACATATTGCCCCAGGAAATCGGGTAGATATATCTAGCCGCTGCGGCAGAGCATAGACATCACTTTTACTTTATCAGGAACTCGGATAGGCTATTGACTAGCTGTTTCTATTTCCTTTGATAGGAATACCTTCCTTTGTCTTTTATTAGTTATTAATGATACTATCATGCAGTTTCAGGAGGAAATGCAAGGAACAATAGAAGTAAGATTGCGATTACTTTAGCTGTATCATTTTTAGCTGCAGCAGTTGCTCGCTTGCTGTTCTGGTGCTGGAAAGAGCCAAGAAGAACAGGTAGATAAACAATATATGGGTTACTAATTAAACTTTCAATTTAATCTTTGGTGTGAAATTGTCATTAAACGTTATATGTGTAAGTAATTAAGATTTTAATATAATCTTTGGCGTGAAATTGATATGTTATTCAAGAGGAGGAAAGAAGCGAAGAAATTCTATTACGAGAAAATTCAAATCACAGCTATCTGAATGAAAGATGGCCTGTATCCGGTCATGACAATAGTGAAAAAATTCATCACTTCAGTTTGAAAACCATAATGTTAGCTACAAACAATTTCTCTGATGCAAATAAGCTTGGAGAAGGAGGTTTTGGCCCAGTTTACAAGGTTCAGATCCCAAAATTTTTCTCTTGTAATCTGCTAGTCTCAATATTAAATGTTCCTAATATTTGAACTTCAAAACGTAGGGCACTCTACCTGAAGGAGAAGAAATAGCCGTCAAAAGGCTTTCCATGACATCAAAACAAGGTCTTGAAGAATTCAGAAATGAAGTGATGGTCATCGCTAAACTTCAGCACAAAAATCTTGTAAGGCTGTTGGGATACTGCTTGGAGGGAGATGAAAAGCTTCTTGTCTACGAGTACCTGGCGAACACTAGCCTTGACGCCATCCTGTTTGGTTCGTTTTCTATCCCTCTCATCGTTTTCCCATTTTTTTCTAAATGTATGCATCCACTTCTACGACCGAATGGAGTTTCCCTGTCATTTCCATTGTGAATACAGATCCACAGAAAAGTACGGAACTCGACTGGCCAAAGCGTGCAAATATCATATCAGGAACAGCAAGAGGCCTTCAATATCTACATGAAGACTCTAGACTCAAAATCATACACCGTGATATGAAAGCAAGCAATGTCTTGTTGGATGACCAGATGAACCCAAAGATATCGGACTTTGGCACTGCAAAAATTTTCGGAGGGGATCAACTTGAGGCCAACACTAACAACGTTGTTGGCACATTGTAAGTCCATTTCCTTCATATTAATTCCTATGAATAATACGAGTGTGAGAATCATCAGGTAACCTTTACTGTCCTCCACTCAATTTGATGGAGTAATGTTAAATTATGGCCGTTAATTTCCCGATTTGGACATTATATAAAGTAGGATAAAGTAAGTTTGTATTTAGCTATTTTAGTCTGGTAACTTTTCTATAAATTAGATCCCAAATGTAGAAGAGAAACATCTTGAAATATACAGAAGTATTCGTTTTTCGAACTCTAACAAGTAATTATTTTTCTTGAGCAGTGGATACATGGCACCAGAATATGCACAGGAGGGAATAATTTCAACAAAGTCGGATGTTTACAGCTTCGGAATCCTGTTGTTAGAAATCATTACCGGTAAAAAGAGCAGAGGTTTCTACAGCCAAGATCAAGCCCAAAGCCTCCTCTTTCATGTAAAGACTCTCTTCTTACTGAACCTTTTATCAATTCAACATTAACATGTATAAAATCTCTCGGATCCAGAAATTTTATGTACCCTTAACAGGCCTGGCAGCTGTGGAATGAAGGCAGGGGAAAGGAGTTGATAGACAGAAATATAGTCGACTCTTGTCCAATTGGTGAGGCCTTGAGATGGATCCATATTGCATTACTCTGTGTTCAAGATGATCCTGCACGAAGGCCAACCATGTCATTAGTTGTTCTCATGCTTGGAAGCGATGCTGTAAACCTTCCCCAACCATCAGCAGGTCCAAACTCCCTGGTTAAATTTACTTCTATCCTGTCTCAGCAGTCTTCAGCATCTGTGTCAGGATCAAGTTTTCTTGCATCTGATAAATCTACAACTAGTGTTTCTTTGTAGTTAAGAAATATATTACATGGTTTCTTCATAACCAAGAGTGGTTTGTTTCTGTAAACACTAATACTCTGATAGAAACTATGGTGCGTTCATGATTGTAGCAGGTTTCTCTATAAGCTTTCGTGATGTTGCAAATCTTTTCATTTCATCACATTCTCTTATTCATATATGTTTGATCAGGTTCTCAATCTATCAGAACTTCAAATCACAATTTTTATTTCTTCATATATTTCTCATTCCTACTCTATTTTTGTCATCAACATGCATGCAAGTGACGATTAATGACATTAACGTTTTATAGGAAAATTAATCCGCCGGCGACCTCCTTTTTTATTTAATTCTTACGAGAGTGTCGTTATCAGTATATAATTTAAACTGAACGATAAGAACTGTCCCAAGCAACCACCTCCCTTGAACTGGTCTTTTATCAAAATCCGCAAAGCTGGATTCATGTGCTTCAGCTTCAGTAGCCGGGGCGATGCTAGACCCAGGTAGGTTACATACACCAAATTAAAGGTCATATTTGGCACCAAATAAAGAAATGCCAGTCAGTTTCTTTGATCAAGTCAATTTCAAAAGGCTGAACTTGCAATAAATGGATGTAGATTGAAGCAGACCTTGCAAGTGACAATATTTCTGCATCAGAAAACTGGATGACCATTTGAGACATCAACAGCAGCTGGGTCTCCCCCACCATCACTCCTCTGAAATGCGCATACGAAAATCGATCATGGCTAAAAATTGGGCTTCACTGTCTTCATGTATATTTACAGATTATTGTTAGATTTTAATGAGATTAGCTTTGAAGATAAGAAGATAAGAAGATTTAGTTGTAGTCTTTTAATTTAGTTGAAATTACTATTCATAATAGGTTTTATCAACAAACCTATTATTTATCCAATAACCTCTCCTAGTCTATTGAGAGTTCTAGTTTATTTCAATTTCTAGTTTTTGTAAGCCTATAAATAAGCAAGTTTCAATTGAATAAATTGAATGAATGAATGTGATTCATTCCAATATTTATGATTTTATGGAATGAATGAATGTGATTCATTCCAATATTTATGATTTTTGGGCTCTTCAGGATTTCTTGTCTTTCCATA
Organism: Salix arbutifolia; assembly: GCA_025169955.1. Classification (NCBI taxonomy): domain Eukaryota; kingdom Viridiplantae; phylum Streptophyta; class Magnoliopsida; order Malpighiales; family Salicaceae; genus Salix; species Salix arbutifolia. The sequence continues at coordinate 2,179,699 of CM045912.1, forward strand.
TTTTTAATCTCAACAGTAATTGTTCTAAACAGTTACTGTACAGATTCAAGATTTCCAATAATTGGTATCAAAGCAGTTTTCTTACGGGCCTGTGGGATTTTGTTGAGTGATAAACACAAGAGAGTTTGAGAGCTAAACACAGAGTGATTGATTGCAAACAAAAGAGGTTTATTTTTATCAAAATATGTCTACCTCAAGCAACATTGCTGTTGTCATTCCAATATTTACTGGAGAACACTATCACATATGGGTTGTAAAGATGAGATTCTATCTAAGATCTCAAGTGTTGTGGAATATGGTCACAACCGATGTTGATCCATCACCATTGTCAGTCAATCCAACAGTTGCTCAAATAAGAGCACATGAAGAAGAAAAACTGAAGAAGGACAAAGTTATCACTTGCCTCCATTCAGCAATTACAGATCATATTTTCACAAAGATTATGGATCTAGAGACACCAAAGCTTGTATGGGATAAGCTTCAAGGTGAATTTGAGGGACGCAATAGAGTCAAAACAGTTCGAATCCTTGCATTGAAAATGGAGTTCGAATTGATGAAGATGAAAGATGTTGAATCTATCAAGGATTATTCTGGCAGATTAATGGATGTTATGAATCGAATGAGGCTGCTTGGAAAGGTGATTGAAGATCAAAAGGTGGTAGAGAAAATGATGGTTTCTTTGCCACAGAAATTTAAAGCTCAAACTCATATTTGTACTGTTAACCGTGTGAAATGGTACACGAAGATAGGAGGAGCAAAATTTGAAGTTTATGCTGATTTTAATTTGGGACAAAACAGAGTTGATAAAAATCCAGTTCAGCATGATGTGATGACCAAGGCACTTCCTCTAGCAAGATTGGAGTTCCTAAAGATGAAGTTGGGGATGTCCAAAGCAAATCTCAAGGAGGAGTGTTAGATTTTAATGAGATTAGCTTTGAAGATAAGAAGATAAGAAGATTTAGTTGTAGTCTTTTAATTTAGTTGAAATTACTATTCATAATAGGTTTCATCAACAAACCTATTATTTATCCAATAACCTCTCCTAGTCTATTGAGAGTTCTAGTTTATTTCAATTTCTAGTTTTTGTAAGCCTATAAATAGGCAAGTTTCAATTGAATAAATTGAATGAATGAATGTGATTCATTCCAATATTTATGATTTTCGGGTTCTTCAGGATTTCTTGTTTTTCATATTTTTAATCTCAACAGTAGTTGTTCTAAACAGTTACTGTACAGATTCAAGATTTCCAACAATTATGAGTGATAAAGTGAAAGTGCACACTGCAATGAAGTTAGGTCTGTTAGAATTAATGAGTTTTGATTGAAGATAAGAAGATTAGACAGAATATTTTAAATTTCGAAATTTACTGTTATGATCATAATAGGTTTTTCAAAATCTCTTCTCCAAAAATCTCTCAAGTTGTTGAGAGTCCTGTTTTATTTCAACTTCATGTTTCTTTATAATCCTTACATAAGGAATTTTCTGATTCAATAAAGTTTCCATGTGATTTTCCCTAGAATTGTTTTTTCTTGTTCTTCAGAAGTCACTGTTCAAATTCAACAGTAACTGTTTAAAACAGTTACTGTTTAGATAAGTGCAAACCAAACAAGGTCACCATATCCATCAAGGGAGCAGAATTATGATTGCAGGCTTGTGCTATATCTGGCCTGTCATAAAAATGGTTTACTAAAACTAGTGACCTTGATGTCGTGTTCAGGGCAGGTGATTCTGCACGGTTTGGACATGAACCAGAAATCATTCCACCATCTCCATATGTAGTTTCCCTCATCCATAAACGTTAATTTGCTCTCTGTAGCCATTGAGTTATTCTAGATTCAGGATAATAATAGGACTCACATTGGTTTTCTACAATATATCTCCATTCAAAGGCAATTCCTTTCTGTAAAACTAGCTAATTTAATTATCCAGGGATGAAGATGGATCGATTCAATGAATAAACGGTATAGATTAGGTGGGGAATTATAATATGAAACTCGGACCTAATTATTTAATTATAGATAAATGATGGAAAGGAAAATGAGTTTTTGAAAAAACTTGAAAAATTTTTATTTGGTACTCTAGAAATCCAACGGCAATGTGCTTCTAATGGAACTGCAATCATTTGGTACGATGAGTGCATGCTACGTTACTCGATTAAAAACTTTCTTGGAGTTTATGAGACTTCTCCAGAATTGTTGATATGGAATACCCAGAATACTACATCACCGGACGAACTGAATTTCGATGCGCTCGCATTGATATACACGATGATAGGATATATTCCATATACAGACATGATGTTTGGGACTAACCAATCAGCAAGTCATGATGGGTCTCTTACATACGCTTTGGTACAGTGTAGTATAGATATAAATATCAGTAATTGTAGTTCTTGTTTGAAATACTTAAGCGAGGCTGTGACACAGTGTTGCCAAGCTAAGATAGGTTGGCGTATTTTGGCCCCAAGTTGTAGTTTAAGGTATGAGCAAAAGCAATTCTATCAGCTGCCATCAACACCGGTACCGGTTCCCTCTGCCCCAGGCCCAGAGCCAGTTCCTGGTGAGTCAAATACGAAAACTTGGTTGTTAAGAATCAGAGCGCTGGTCCATTCACATGTCGTGAAAATTTGGAAGTTTGTTTTTCTCGTTTGAACTGTGTTACCCTTATCCTGGTTTAAATAGAATTAGGTGAATAGGTATTTTAGGCTTTTCTTCTTTCTATTAGTAGTTTCAATTTTGGCAGGCTTTTAAAGAAGGAAGACCAAATTCTTGCTGAATGGTTTGAATAAATCTAATGATGCTAGGCTATGATAATTTACAGTTTAAGTGCTGCGTACTTTCTTGTCCGGTGTCTAGCGCAGTTATATTCAGTGTATTAAATGTAACACCAGCAACCACAGAGATCAACTGCAACGGTCAGAAATGAAGAAGACTGCAACGGTCAGAAATGAAGAAGATCAGGATATGGTTGACATTCCAGAAATAGAACCATAAAGAGTAAATCAAGAAGTTCTGCTGTATCGATGCAAGATTGGAAGCTAATCAAATCTGCTACTGGAAAATAACAATGTAACGGTAACAAAAAGATACTAAGATAGAAACTACAATCGTGGCAAATATATTGCCTTGTCTGTCACCTCCCCTGTTTTTCAGAATACTTTCTATATTGTAAAAAGTCTATATATACTTGTAATTGTAACTCTCTTCTCACGTTGAAAATAATAAAGAACAGAGAAGCTTTCTCACATTCTCCAGTTATTCTTTTTTCTTTTACAGTGATGGCGCTATTACTTTTTGATGGAATTCTAAAAAAAATTCATGTATACACACTGCTCTTTACAATCATTGCATAATTCATCCTCTGAAAAATACAGCTGTGATAGCTGGATATTTCTCTTAATAGGGTATGTTGCAATTTGCCCATGTTCTTACTACTGATAATGGCTGCAATTCTGACACCAAAATTATGTTATGATCTGTGGTGTTGATTTAAATAGATATATCTCAGGTCTGGATCTTTGAAGACAGACATATTGCCCCAGGAAATCGGGTAGTATATCTAGCTGCTGCGGCAGAGCATAGAAATCACTTTTACTTTATGAGGAACTCGGATAGGCTATTGACTAGCTGTTTCTATTTCATTTGATATGAAAACCTTCGTTTTTCGTTTATTAGTTATTAATGATAATATCATGCAATTTCAGGAGGAAATGGAGGGAACAATACAGCTAAGATTGTGATTGCTACGGTTGTATCGTCATTAGCTGTAGCTGTTGCTCTCTTGCTGTTCTGGTGCTGGAAAGGGCCAAGAAGAACAGGTAGATAAACTAATTAAACTTTCAATTTAATCTTTGGTGTGAAATTGTCATTAAATTAATGTATGAAATTGTCATTAAACGTTATATGTGTATGTAATTAAGATTTTAATATAATCTTTGGCGTGAAATTGATATGTTATTCAAGAGGAGGAAAGAAGCGAAGAAATTCTATTACGAGAAAATTCAAATCACAGCTATCTGAATGAAAGATGGCCTGTATCCGGTCATGACAATAGTGAAAAAATTCATCACTTCAGTTTGAAAACCATAATGTTAGCTACAAACAATTTCTCTGATGCAAATAAGCTTGGAGAAGGAGGTTTTGGCCCAGTTTACAAGGTTCAGATCCAAAAATTTTCTCTTGTAATCTGCTAGTCTCAATATTAAATGTTCCTAATATTTGAACTTCAAAACGTAGGGCACTCTACCTGAAGGAGAAGAAATAGCCGTCAAAAGGCTTTCCATGACATCAAAACAAGGTCTTGAAGAATTCAGAAATGAAGTGATGGTCATCGCTAAACTTCAGCACAAAAATCTTGTAAGGCTGTTGGGATTGTTGGAAAATTGAAAAAAAAACTCTGAATCCAATTTTCCAATAATTGGTATCAAAGCTTTTTTTCAATTTTCCAACAATTGGTATCAGAGCTATTAGAAGTTTTGAAGGGATTGTGTGAAACACGAGACTTTAAAAGTGAGGTTTGAAGGAAAATCAAAGCTACGGGCTTTGAAGATTTTTGTGAGGTATATCAGAGTTGATTTGATCTTAGAAGGGATTGAGTGAAAAACAAGAGTTCTTATTTTTCTACAAAATCTTGAAGTAGAAGGATTAGTTGCTCTTCTCAAATTTTTTAAAACAATTGCACAAAGGCTTCACAGCAGCAATTGTTAAACTTCTTTTTCAACAAATCACGGTTGAATTTTTCAGAATGGATTTTGCATTTTTTTCACCAAAAACACCAGTGTTTACTGGTCAGAATTTTGGAATTTGGGCAGTGAAGATGGAGGCATATTTGAAGACTTTCTATTTATGGGAGATAGTGGAGAGTGACAATCAACTCCCATAGAGAGACGAATTTAGAGAGCTAAAAGAGAAGATAGATATGTGCAGCCTTGGAACCAAGGAGGAGTGTTGAAGAATTTGGTTCCAATTCTATTCAACAGGGATACTGCTTGGACGGAGATGAAAAGCTTCTTGTCTATGAGTACCTGGCGAACACTAGCCTTGACTCCATCCTGTTTGGTTCGTTTTCTATCCCTCTCATCGTTTTCCCATTTTTTTCTATATTTATGCATCCACTTCTACGACCGAATGGAGTTTCCCTGTCATTTCCATTGTGAATACAGATCCACAGAAAAGTACGGAACTCGACTGGGCAAAGCGTGCAAATATTATATCAGGAACAGCAAGAGGCCATCAATATCTACATGAAGACTCTAGACTCAAAATCATACACCGTGATATGAAAGCAAGCAATGTCTTGTTGGATGTGTTGAGATATAGTTACAATTCAGTTAGTTGATTGTATTTTCTGTTTGATTAGCTGTAATTAGTTAGTTAGCATCTCAGAATTGTTGAGGTACTAAACTGACTTTGTATAAAAGGGTGAAGGATGCAAATTGATCAGGTGCGGATTCAATTGAATAAATCAGAACTTCAAGGATTTATCATTTGGTATCAGAGCCGGTATAAATAGAAGAGAGAGAAAGTAGCTTCCGCGAGAAGCTTCGGATAAAATCAAAGAGAAAGGCAGAGAGAGAAACCTGCTTCGTCTTTGATTTTTTCGTCACTGAGAGGTGAGATCGTGTGTAGAATCAGTGATTCTAAACAACAAAGAAGAAGAAGTGGTTCTTGATTCTTGATTATAGAAGAAAAATCAAGAATAATGATCCAGAAAATCCTTGAGTGAAGAAGAAATTTCACAGCCACCGACGACCACCGTAGAGCGTGGATCGTAAGGAAGAGAGTGAGAGAAACACGAGAGAAAGTGAGCTAAACACAGGGAGGGAGTGAGACACAGAGATTGAGAGAAATACGTGAGGATTAGAGACTGTGAAGAGTGGTGAAAATCGAAAAAAAAACTGAGAAAATGCTCAACAATACAGAAAAGTTCGTGCAAGCTGGCATTCCTCGATTCGATGGTTACTACGACCATTGGTCGATGATGATGGAGAATTTTCTGAGGAGCAAGGAGCTGTGGACACTGGTGGAAGACGGTGTTCCAACAGTAGCTCGAGGAACTGTGTTGAGTGAGGCACAGCGAAAGCTCGCAGAAGAGACAAAGATCAAAGACATGAAGATAAAGAATTGCTTATTTCAAGCAATTGACCGAGAGATAATGGAGACTATTCTCGACAAAACCACTTCGAAGGCAATTTGGGAGTCCATGAGGCAGAAGTACCAGGGGTCAACCAAAGTGCGTAGGGCTCAGCTACAAGCCTTAAGGAGAGAATTCGAACTGCTGAGCATGAAGGAAGGAGAAAAGGTAGATAAATACATTTCTCGTACCTTAGCAGTAGTGAATAAAATGCACAGTAATGGAGAGAAAATGGAACAAAGTGTGATAGTTAGTAAAATTTTGAGAACCTTAACCTCAAAATTCAACTATATTGTATGTTCTGTGGAAGAGTCCAATGATTTGGATACACTGACTATTGATGAGTTACACGGGAGTCTCTTAGTGCATGAACAGAGGATGTGTGAATATAGAGAAGAAGACCAGGCTCTTAAGGTTGTTTATGATGATAGAACAACTAGAGGCAGGGGCAGAGGGGGTTACTACTCTGGCAGAGGAGGTAGTTACTCTGGCAGAGGAGGTGGATTTAACTCTCCTAGGGGAACCCGAGGTAGGGGAAGAGGCAGGGGTAGATTCCAGTTCAACAAGGAACTCACGGAATGCTACAAATGCCATAAGCTGGGACATTTCCAGTTTGAATGTCCTGAGTGGGAAAGAGGAGCACATTATGCCGAATTGGATGAAGAAGAAGAGATGCTCCTGATGACACATGTGGAGCTGAATCATGCAAGCCGAGAAGAGGTATGGTTCTTAGACTCAGGCTGTAGTAACCATATGACTGGCAATAAACTGTGGTTCATAGACTTTGATGATGATTTTAGGCAATCTGTGAAATTAGGAAATAATTCCAGAATGGGGGTTATGGGAAAGGGGAGTATTAGGATGGTAGTGGAAGGGGTAACACAAATTATTACCCATGTTTACTATATTCCCGAATTGAGAAATAACTTGCTGAGTATTGGGCAATTACAAGAGAAGGGGTTAACAATACTTATCAAAAATAATATGTGCAAGTTGTTTCACATGTCTAGAGGATTGATTATGAAGAGTGAGATGTCTATGAATAGAATGTTTGTTGTATTAGCCTCTATGGTAGTTAGTGAATCTGCTGTAACACCTAGAGAGCATGCTTGTATGAAAATAGTTGCTAAGGATGAGGCAATGTTATGGCATAGTAGATATGGCCATTTGAATTACAAAGATTTGAGAACCTTGTACTATAAGAAAATGGTGAGGGGGCTGCCACTTATAACAGCCCCAAATAAAATTTGTGAGGGGTGTTTGGTGGGGAAACAACATAGGGATCCATTCCCAAAACAAAGTCAGTGGAGAGCCTCTAAGAGGCTGCAGTTAATTCATGCTGACATATGTGGGCCAATAACCCCAGTATCCCTCAGCAATAGGAGATATCTGATCACCTTTATAGATGACTATTCAAGGAAAATATGGGTGCAATTTATTGCTGAAAAATCTGAGGCCTTAGTAACTTTTAAGAAGTTTAAGGTTCTGACTGAGAAAGAAGTGGGGGAGAATATTTGTTGTTTGAGGACAGATAGAGGGGGTGAGTTTAATTCTGAAGAATTTAATGATTTTTGTGAGCTAAATGGAATTAGGAGACAGCTCACGGCTGCCTATACACCTCAGCAAAATGGGGTTGCCGAGAGGAAAAATAGGTCTATAATGAATATGGCTAGGAGTATACTAGCTGAAAGAGGGGTGCCGAGAGAGTTGTGGCCTGAGGCAGTGAACTGGACAGTATATCTGTTAAATAGAAGTCCAACCATAGCTTTAAAGGATAAAACTCCTGAAGAAGCATGGAAAAATGAAACCCCTTCAGTAGAACATCTCAGAATCTTTGGTTGCATAGGGTATGTGCATAATGTGGATCAGAAAAGGAAGAAGTTAGATGACAAAAGTATTAAGTGTGTGCATTTGGGAATGAGCAAGGAAACCAAAGCTTACAGAATGTATAATCCATTAACTAAGAGGATTATTGTAAGTAGAGATGTAGTGTTTGATGAACAGGAGAGCTGGAAATGGGGAAATTGCTTGGGAGCTGAACCAGCAGATAACATACTGAAATGGGGTGATGAACAAGTGGAAACTGAACTCAGCAGAGGGGCTGATGAAGTGGCAGCAGAGGCTGATGGCAGAACAGATGGGGCTGGTGACAGCCATGAAACCGAGGCTGGTGACAGCCTGGAAAATGATGAAATAAGTCCACCTGTCACAGCAGATCCACCAGAACAAGTTGAAGAGATTAATGAAGAGATGTATGGCAGCAGTGTTGACAGAACTCAGGGAAGAGTGAGCAGAGCACCTGGTTGGATGAGGGACCATGTTTCTGGAGAGGGATTATCTGACAGTGAGGAGGATCAGAATCTAGTGATGTACACAGAAACTGGGGACCCAAAAACATATGAAGAAGCAGCTGGAAGCCCTATATGGAAGAAAGCTATGGTTGAGGAGATACAGGCAATCGAGAAGAACAAAACATGGTTTTTGTCAGAATTGCCAAGCGGAACTAAGGCTATAGGAGTGAAGTGGATATATAAAACCAAGCTGAATGAAAGAGGTGAAGTGGATAAACACAAGGCCAGATTGGTTGTGTTAGGGTATGCCCAAAAGTATGGCATCGACTACACGGAAGTGTTCGCTCCAGTTGCTAGATGGGACACAATCAGGTTGATCATGGCTTTGGCAGCTCACCAAAATTGGGACATTTACCAATTGGATGTAAAAAGTGCTTTCTTGCACGGTGAGTTGAAGGAGAATGTTTATATTGAACAACCAAAGGGATTTGTGAAGAAAGGGGAAGAAGGAAAGGTTCTCAAACTCAAGAAAGCGCTGTATGGTTTGAAGCAGGCGCCAAGGGCTTGGTATAGCCGAATAGAAGCTTATTTCATTGAGTGTGGATTTGAGAAGTGTCCTAGTGAACATACATTGTTCACTAAGACTGAAGGAGGAAAAGCTTTGATTGTCAGCATATACGTGGATGATCTGATATTCACGGGGAATGATGAGAAGTTGATTAAAGAATTCAAAGTGTCAATGAAAAATGAATTTGACATGACAGATTTGGGGAAGATGAAGTTCTTCCTGGGAGTGGAAGTAGTCCAGAATAGCAAAGGGATTTACATGAGTCAAAGGAAGTATGCACTTGAAATACTTCAGAGGTTTGGTATGGAACACAGCAATCCAACCAAATCTCCTATAGTACCTGGGTGTAAGCTGACTAAAGATGAGGGAGGAGCTAAGGTTGACCCGACCAAGTACAAGCAGATGATTGGGTGTTTAATGTACTTGACAGTGTCCAGACCTGATCTTATGTATGTGATGGGTCTGGTAAGCAGATATATGGAGAAGCCCACTGAGCTACACATGATGGCGGTGAAAAGAGTTTTGAGATACTTGAGAGGCACTACTGAGCTGGGCATTTGTTACCAGAAGAAAGGAAGGTCGGATGGTTTAATTGCCTATTCTGACAGTGACTATGCAGGTGACCTGGATGACAGACGTAGCACATCAGGATATGTCTTCATGATGAGCTCTGGAGCAGTTGCATGGAGCTCAAAGAAGCAAGCTATAGTCACTCTTTCAACTACAGAAGCGGAGTTTATTTCAGCAGCAGCTTGTGCATGCCAAGCTATATGGATGCAAAGGGTTCTCAAACAGCTGAGGTGGAATCAAGAAAGTTGTGTGATATATTGTGACAATTCCTCTACTATAAAATTGTCGAAGAATCCGGTGATGCACGGGAGAAGCAAGCACATAGCAGTCAGATACCATTTCCTTCGTGACTTATCAAAGGATGGAGATATAGAATTGAAGTATTGTAGCTCGCAGGAACAAGTGGCAGACATCATGACCAAACCGTTGAAACTAGATACTTTTGTGAACCTAAGGAATCAATTGGGAGTTTGTGACATACCTAAAAATTAAACTGGTTCAGTTTAAGGGAGGGTATGTTGAGATATAGTTACAATTCAGTTAGTTGATTGTATTTTCTGTTTGATTAGCTGTAATTAGTTAGTTAGCATCTCAGAATTGTTGAGGTACTAAACTGACTTTGTATAAAAGGGTGAAGGATGCAAATTGATCAGGTGCGGATTCAATTGAATAAATCAGAACTTCAAGGATTTATCAGGATGACCAGAAGAACCCAAAGATATCAGACTTCGGCACTGCAAGAATTTTCGGAGGGGATCAACTCGAGGTCAACACTAACAAAGTTGTTGGCACATTGTAAGTTAATTCCTATGAATAATATGTTGGAAAATTGTAAAAGCTCTGATACCAATTGTTGGAAATCTTGAATCTGTACAGTAACTGTTTAGAACAATTACTGTTGACATTAAAAATATGGAAAAACAAGAAATCCTAAAGAACCCGAAAATCATAAATATTGGAATGAATCACATTCATTCATTCCAGAAAATCATAAATATTGGAATGAATCACATTCATTCATTCAATTTATTCAATTGAAACTTTTGCCTATTTATAGGCTTACAAAAACTAGAAATTGAAATAAACTAGAACTCTCAATAGACTAGGAGAGGTTATTGGATAAGGATAAGATTTATGATAAATCCTATTAGAAATAGTAATCAAAACTAATTAAAACTCTATAGTTAAAAAGAGAGCTAATCTCTTTAGAATCCTACAGCTAAAACAAAGCTAATCTCATTAGAATTCTAACATAATACGAGGTAATCTTTACTTTCCTCAACTCAATTTGATGCAGCAATTATTTTTCTCGAGCAGTGGATACATGGCACCGGAATATGCACTGGAGGGAATAATTTCAACAAAGTCGGATGTTTACAGCTTCAGAATCCTGTTGTTAGAAATTATTACCGGTAAAAAGAGCAGAGGTTTCTACAGCCAAGATCAAGCCCAAAGCCTCCTCTTACATGTAAAGACTCTCAACATTAACTTGTATAAAATCTCTCGGATCCAGAAATTTTATGTACCCTTAACAGGCCTGGCAGCTGTGGAATGAAGGCAGAAATATAGTTGACTCTTGTCCAATTAGGGAGGCCTTGAGATGGATCCATATTGCATTACTCTGTGTTCAAGATGATCCTGCACGAAGGCCAACCATGTCATTAGTTGTTCTCATGCTTGGAAGTAATGCTGTAAACCTTCCCCAACCATCAGCAGGTCCAAACTTCCTGGTTAAATTTACTTCAATCCTGTCTCACCAGTCTTCAGCAACTGTGTCAGGATCAAGTTTTCTTGCATCTCATCAATCTACAACCAGTGTTTCTTTGTAGTTAAGAAATATATTACATGGTTTCCGAGCTTGAACTAAAATGGTTGGAGATATTTATAATTTAAGTTTCCGCTGCTAGGTGTATTTAGCATTCGATTATATAAAGTAAATAACATATATTACATGGTTTCTTCGTAGCCAAGTGTGGTTTGTTTCTGTAAACACTAATACTCTGATAGAAACTATGGTGCGTTCATGATTGTAGCAGGTTTCTCTATAAGCTTTCGTGATGTTGCAAATCTTTTCATTTCATCACATTTTCTTATTCATATATGTTTGATCATGTTCTCAATCTATCAGAACTTCAAATCACAATGTTTATTTCTTCATATATTTCTCATTCCTACTCTATTTTTGTCATCAACATGCATGCAAGCAACAATTAATGACATTAACTTTATATAGGAAAATTAATCCGCCGTCGACCTCCTTTTTTTATTTAATTCTTACGAAAGTGTCGTATCAGTATATAATTTAAATTGACAATGATAAGAACTAAGCCAAGCAACCACCTTCCTTGAACTGGTCTTTTATCAAAATTCACAAAGCTGGATTCATGTGCTTCAGTTTCAGTAGCCGGGGCGATGCTAGGCCCAGGTAGGTTACAAACACCAAATTATGTTGAAACTGGAAATGTGATTATAGGTCTGCAAGCTGACAGGGAGAGAAGAAGTTAAAGAATTGAAGATTATATGTTCTAAGCATTGTTGTTTTGATTGATATTATATTGTATTCAGGATGATTAAATCTTATAGTCAATAAGTCAACAAGTTAGTTAGTTTCAATTTTAAGTCAAATTAGTGGATAAGCTGGAAATTGTAACCGAATTCAATTTTAATCTTTGTAATGTTTCTTGTTACCTATAAATAAAAAATGGGATGGCAGTAACCATACGAAAAATTCTGCTCATGTTCACGTTCTTTTCAATACAAAATACAGAGTTTTTTTGTGTTCTTCATTTTCTGGAAATTTGCTATCTGCAGATTTGAATCGCTACAGTAGCGGTTCTCAGGTTTTTTGTTCTTGTTTTCAGTACTGATTTGAACAGTACTTGTTTTTCATGAAATTTACCAATTTCAACATGGTATCAAAGTAGAATTAAATCTTTGAAAGGGAATTTTAGAGAAACACGAGTGAATCAAAAAAGTGAGAATTTTTCAAAGTTATTTGGCCTTGAAGGGGAAGGGTATAAGAATTCGAAAATCCCAGAAATTCAATCAAGAAATTAATCTTGATTCGTTCTTTAAGTGATCAACAATTGACAGAAATTATCAATTGTTATCCTTGTTCTCTGTTATGTGAGTCTTGATAAAGAAAAAGACTGCAAAGGAAAAATCAAAGTGTCAGAAATGGATTCATCATCATTTTTGTCAAAATCTCCAATTTTCACAGGATCAAACTATGGTGTTGGGGCTGTGAAAATTGCAACCTATCTCAGAGCATTTGATTTGTGGGAGATTGTGGAAAATAACAAACTGCCCAATCCCTTGACTGCTAATCCAACAATTGCACAGATTAAGTTTTTTAATGAAGAAAAGGCAAAGGGATACAAGGCACTTACATGCATTCATAATGCAGTAAGTGAGGAAATTTTCACAAGAATTATGGCTTGTGGAACTGCAAAGGAAGCATGGGATAAATTGAAAGCTGAATTTCAAGGTGATGAAAAATCAAAGAGAATGCAGATTCTGAACTTAAAGAGACAATTCGAAGGGTTGAAGATGAAAGACTCAGATACAATCAAGGAATTCTCTTCAAATGTATCCAAGATAGTGAATCAAATGACATTACTAGGAGAAGATGTTCAAGAATCAAGGGTAGTTGAGAAGGTCCTTGTCAGCTTACCTGAAAAATTCGAGAACAAGATATGTTCTTTAGAAGATTCAAAAGACTTCACTGAATTGAGTCTCCAAGAGTTGATTAATGCTTTGCAAGCTGTGGAACAGAGGTAGGCATTTAGGCAAGAAAATTCAAATGAAGAAGCCTTTGTTGCAGGGTTTAAAGGAAGATCAAAGTTCCAAAACAATTCCCAGGTGTTCTTCAAAAACCCAGAAGCAAGAACAAATACTGGAAAAAATTGGCAGAACAAAAATTGGCAGAATAATCAGAACTATGCCAACAATTTCAGTTCAAAAAGAAAGGAAGAGAGAGAGCAATTTTCCACCTGCAAGTACTGTCAAAAATCAAATCATCTTGAGTCATGGTGTTGGCTCAAGAATGCTCAATGTCGAAAATGCAAGCAATTTGGACATATTCAGAAATTTTGCAAGAACAACACAGCACCTGGAAAGCAAGCACATGTTGCAGAGGTCTTAGAGCCTAAAGATGAACAATTATTCACAGCCATGATAGATCACAGCTGCAACAAAACAGAGGTTAGTAATGAAAATTGGCTTGTTGATAGTGGGTGTACTAATCATATGTCTGCAGAAATTAGCATTTTTGAAAACCTTGATTTAAATTACAAATCTAAAGTAAAGGTAGCTAATGGACAGTATGTGGGTGTGGAAGGCAGAGGGGAAGTTGAAATTGAAACTTTGGCTGGTACAGGAAATTTTGAAAATGTGTTGTATGTACCAGAAATTGATCAAAACCTTGTTAGTGTTGGTCAATTACTTGAAGATGGCTACTCATTGTTCTTTATAAATGGCATTTGCACAATTAAAGATGATCAAGGTATCCCTTTATTCACTGCTAAGATGATAAATAGGTGCTTTAGTATTGAAAAACAAGTTTCACACATAAGTATGAGCATCAATGCTAGTGAAAATTCAGTGCTATGGCATAAAAGATTGGGGCATTTTAATTATGCAACTTTGAAGAAAATGGCAGACTTGCATGTGGTAGAAGGATTACCTGAAATTCATGAACAAAAGGATGTTTGTGAAGCATGCCAATTGGGAAAGCAAGCAAGGATTATGTTCCATAAAAGTGCACTTAGAACCACTACTAAGTTGTAACTTGTGCACACAGATGTGTGTGGTCCAATGCACAATGAATCATTGAATGGTGCAAGGTATTTTTTATTGTTTATAGATGACTTTAGCAGGTTTTGTTGGGTTTACTTTCTCAAGACCAAGGGAGAAGTATTTAATGTATTCCTAAGATTCAAGGCTGCAGTTGAGAAGGAATCAAGCTGCACCTTGAAAGCTGTAAGATCAGATAATGGGGGGGAATTTACCTCTCATAAATTTGAAGAATACTTGACCAAAGAAGGTATAAAGCACCAATTGACAGTCTCTTACACTCCACAACAGAATGGTGTGAGTGAGAGAAGGAATCGAACCTTAATGGAGATGGCAAGATGCCTTCTCTATGAGAAGAAATTACCATTAAAATTCTGGGCAGAGGCTGTGAGCACAGCCTCTTACCTTGTGAATAGAATGATTTCGAGATCATTAGGAGATATAACTCCTTTTGAAATGTGCTATGGCTACAAACCAAACTTAGATCATTTAAGAGTCTTTGGTAGTCCATGTTATGTATTGCAGCCTGAAATTAAGAGAAGAAAACTGGATCAAAAGGCTGAGGTGGGAATCTTGATAAGTTACAGTTCAAGATCAAATGGCTACAAAGTGTTTGATTTAAAAACAAACCAAGCAGTAATTGGAAGGAATGTAAAGGTGACTGAGAGTCAAATATGGAATTGGGAAACTGAAATAGCTGAAGAAACAAGGAATGACTTTCTAGCCGAAATTGAAGAACCAACAGAAATTGATGAAGTGGACTTACCTGTGAGGGGAACTAGGCTGCTAAGTGACATCTATAACAAATGTAACTTGGCTGAAATTGAACCAGCTGATGTTGAAGAAGCTATGAACTCTCAAATATGGGTGGCAGCAATGAAGGAGGAGCTAATGATGATTGAGAAAAATGATACTTGGCAGCTGGTTGACAGACCAAAGCATAGAAAGGTCATTGGGGTTAAATGGATTTTTAAAACTAAACTAAATGCTGATGGTAGTATCAACAAAAACAAGGCAAGACTTGTGGTTAAAGGTTACTCACAAGAACAAGGTATTGATTACCATGATACCTTTGACCCTGTTTCAAGAATGGACACAATAAAGCTGCTGCTAATATTGGCTGCACAAAGAGGTTGGCTGGTTTGGCAAATGGATGTCAAATCTGTATTTTTGAATGGGACACTAAGTGAAGAAATATATATAGAACAACCTGAGCGATTTGAAAAAGAATCTAACTTGAACAAGGTGTATTTGCTAAAAAAGGCTTTTTATGGATTAAAACAAGCCCCTAGAGCTTGGTATCTGATTAGATGAATATTTGATGAGTTTGGGATTTGAAAAAAGTTTGAATGAAGCCACTCTATATGTGAAAAAAGTTGATGATCACATTTTGATAATATCAGTTTATGTGGATGATTTGTTGATTACGGGAGATAAGGAGCAACTTGTGGATGAATTTAAGATGAACATGAAGAACAAGTTTGAGATGAATGAACTTGGATTATTATCATACTTTCTTGGAATGGAAATATCACAATCAAAGGAAGGGTGTTTTGTATGCCAAAAACAATTCACAACAAAAATGCTGAACAAGTTTGCAATGGAAAATTGCAAACCTGTTAGCACACCTATG
This sequence comes from Salix arbutifolia, assembly GCA_025169955.1. NCBI lineage: Eukaryota > Viridiplantae > Streptophyta > Magnoliopsida > Malpighiales > Salicaceae > Salix > Salix arbutifolia. The sequence goes on from CM045912.1 coordinate 2,195,687, forward strand.
GTGCTAGGAAGGAAGCTAACAAAAACAGATGGTGCTCCCTATGCAGATGGAAGAATTTACAGAAGTTTGATTGGAAGTTTATTATATTTATCTTCCACTCGACCTGACATTGTGTTTACTGTCAATTATCTCTCAAGATTCATGCAAAATCCCAGTCAAATACACTACATTGCAGCTAAAAGAGTGCTGAGATACTTAAGAGGGACACTGGATTTTGGCATGTGTTTTAGCAGAGTAAACACTGTCAAGCTAAAAGGATTTTGTGACAGTGACTGGGCAGGGAGTGATGAAGAAATGATGAGCACTTCGGGGTATTGTTTTTCAATGGGAGAATGCATTTTTTGTTGGAATTCTAAGAAGCAATCAGTAGTAGCACACTCTACTGCTGAAGCTGAATACATCTCTGCATTTGTGGCTGCAAATCACTTGGTATGGCTGAGAAAAATTCTAAAGGACTTGAACTTTGATCAATTGGAACCTACTGAGTTATTCTGTGATAATATGTCTGCAATTGCCATTTCCAAAAAACTTTGTTTTTCATGATAGAACAAAACACATGAAAATCAAGTTTCATGCAATTTGGCAATTTCAGCAAGAAGGTGAATTGGAAATGAAGTATTGTAGTTCTAAAGAACAACTAGCTGATTTATTTACAAAATCTCTAGCAAAGGAAAGGTTTGAAGAATTGAGAAAAATGGTGGGGATGCACAGCCCAGGAATCAAGGAGGAGTGTTGAAACTGGAAATGTGATTCTAGGTCTGCAAGCTGACAGGGAGAGAAGAAGCTGAAGAATTGAAGATTATATGTTCTAAGCATTGTTGTTTTGATTGATTTTATATTGTATTCAGGATGATTAAATCCTATAGTCAATAAGTCAACAAGTTAGTTAGTTTCAGTTTTAAGTCAAATTAGTGGATAAGCTGGAAATTGTAACCGAATTCAATTTTAATCTTTGTAATGTTTCTTGTTACCTATAAATAAAGATAATCGGATGGAAGTAACCATACGAAAAATTCTGCCCATGTTCATGTTCTTTTCAATACAAAATACAGAGTTTTTTTGTGTTCTTCAATTTCTGGAAATTTGCTATCTGCAGATTTGAATCGCTGCAGTAGCGGTTCTCAGGTTTTTTGTTCTTGTTTTTAGTACTAATTTGAACAGTACTTGTTTTTCACGAAATTTACAAATTTCAACAAATTAAAGGTCATATTTGGCAGCAAATAAAGAAATGCCAGCAGTTTCTTTGATCAAATCAATGTCAAAAAGCTGAAGTTGCAATAAATGGATGTAGATTGAAGCAGACCTTGTAAGTGACAATATTTCTGCATCAACAAACTAGATGACCATTCGAGACATCTACAGCAGCTGGGTCTCCCCCACCATCACTCCTCTGAAATGCGCATACGAAAATCGATCATGGCTAAAAATTGGGCTTCGCTGTCTTCATGTATATTTACAGATTATGAGTGATAAAGTCAAAGTGCACACTGCAATGAAGTTAGGTCACTATGACCATGAAGGGAGTAGAATTATGATTGCAGGCTTGTGCTAATCTGGCCTATTATGAAAATGATTTACTAAAACTAGTGACCTTGATGTCGTGTTCAGGGCAGGTCTCCAAGTGGTGTGGTGTGGTTGTAAAGGGATTAAGATCTGCAAAACAGGTCTTGAGTTCGAGTCAGGACGTGCATTTCTTGTAAGAGCCTGGAACAACCGGAATTTTACTCACTCACCTGAACCCACAAAGTGTGTTTTCCGGGAGTTAGGATTTCCTCAAATCCAAAAAAAAAAAGTGTTCAGGGCAGGTGATTTTGCACGGCTAGCAATCATTCCACCATCTCCATCTGTAGTTTCCCTCATCCATAAACGTTAATTGTTCTTTGTAGCCATTGAGTTATTCTAGATTCAAGATAATAATTGGACTCACATTGGTTTTCTACAATAAATCTCCATTTAAAGGCAATAATTATGAATTTTATCAATGAATATCGCTCTGTTATGAATTTTGATATTATTTTTTCAATAATTGTGCTCTAAATATATTTGATGGGGTCGACAGCCGCGTAGATGTTGCGCAAAGATGTCAACGCTGATTTCCATTGAAGTTATAGTCTCGTAAAATAATTGTTGAAAACATTATAGGGTAACCGATTGTGGACCACACCAGCTATTACCTGTTCTTAAGGGAAAGTAGATCCATATTCTCTTGAATGAAAGTTCATCTTCACTTCCTCGATTTGTAAAATGGGAACAATAACTTCGGTTTCTCTTCTTCTTCATATTCTTATAGTAAGCATTAGCCTTAACAGTGCCGAGAAATGTTATGACACCGGAAACTTCCGCGCCAACAGTACCTACGCCAACAACCGAGACCTCCTCCTCTCTTCTCTGGCTTCCAATGTAACAGCAAATGGTGGTTTCTACAATACCACAACAGGCCAATACAATGACACAGTTTATGCACTTGTGCTTTGTATATCGGACCCCACGGCAGAAGATTGTGCCAGTTGTGTAAATTCTGCAATTCAAGATCTCATAGTAGCATGTCCTAGCCAAAAAGAAGCTATTTCATGGGGAGGGGATCCTGTTCCATGCATTGTACGCTACGCAAATCGACCTATTCTTGGGACCATGGAGCTCTCTCCCACTGAGTCCGGGTATAATATAGGTTATCTCAAGTCAAATTTGACAGATTTTGATCATATCTGGACAAGTTTGATGACTGAAACAGTCGCCAGGGCTTCCATGAACTCTTCCAGGCTTAAGATGGCTGCTGGAGTAGCAAAGTTAACATCTTCTGAAAAAATATATGTACTAATGCAATGTACTCCAGATATCTCTCAGAGTGATTGCAGTTATTGCCTACAAAATACAGTGACTGAGTTTAGAAGATGTTGCTTCGGGAGCCAAGGAGGTTATGTCCAGAAACCGAACTGTTTTCTTCGCTGGGATTTGTATCCCTTCTACCAAGTATTTTCTGAATTTCCAGGTCCACCTCCTGATTTTATTACCAGTTCTCCTTCACCAACAAATACCACATCCACAATCAACGAAGGTACAGTACAGCTTTATTAATTCTTTTTCCATGCTAAAACTGCATAATTCATTGAGTATTTATGTAAGGTGTTGTTGTCCTCGGCAGGTAAGGGGAATAAGTCTCCTCGAAATTTAGTGGCTAGCATTGTCCCTCCAATAATCTTCTTCGCAGTTGTTGTTCTCGCTTGCACCTTTTTTTACTTCAGGAAGCCAAAGCAAGATGTTGTACGTAAGTGACTATCCTATCTTGATTAGCAGGATCATGTGATTGATCTCTATACTTCGAAACCTTTCAAATCATTGTTGAATCTTATGAGATGATGATATTGAAAAGAAATTAGTTTGCAACACTTGCATAAACATAATTTACTCCTCTCTTTTGTTAAGATCTCGAAGGAAAGAGTATAACAGAGTGCAAGCAATTCAGATTTTCGACAATCAGACATGCAACAAACAACTTCTCTGATGATAATAAGCTTGGACAAGGTGGATTTGGTGCTGTTTATAAGGTGGGGAATAATTACAAGAGGAAAGAATATCAATGCTTTGCCAAAAAATTAAATCCTTTAAGGATGATATTCATTGATTTGTGTTTAATTTTCTTCCTCCACACATATGCTTCAGGGTACGCTTCCAGATGGGCAAGCAATAGCTGTCAAGAGGTTATCAAGAAATTCAGGACAAGGAGAGGTTGAATTTAAGAATGAGGTCCTGCTACTTTCCAAGCTTCATCATAGAAATCTGGTTAGGCTGCTAGGTTTTTGCTTGGAAGGAATGGAAAGGCTTCTTATTTATGAGTTTCATCCCAATTCAAGTCTTTGTTGAATTTTATGGAATCAAGACTGCTGCAGATAGTGTGAAGGCCACGGCTGTGAAGATTGAAGATTGAAGATTATGTCTTTAATTTTTAGTATTAGATGAGTATTGAATTAGCTTAGCATTAGTTTGATTTTATCTTATCTTAAAATAAAGATCATGTTGATCAATTAGCTGATTAGGATTGAGTCAATTAGCTGATTAGGATTGAGTCCAATTTGAATTTTAGTTAATCATGTACAACAAGAAGTTGTATTCAACTAAACCTCTTGTAATTCTTTTTTTATATATAAATAAAGAAGAGGGATGGCAGTAACCTCACCTTTGATTCTGCCCCTTATTATCAGAATTTCTGTTTTTCTTGTTCTTCCCGTGTTCTTCATTTTCTGGCAATTCCAGATTTGAATCTGAACAGTGCATGTTCTTGAGCTTATGACAGTTGACTTTTGTTGACTTTTCTTGTTTTAATTCAACAATTGGTATCAGAGCAAATAGGATCTTAGGAGGGATTGTGTGAAACACGAGTGAAAGGAGAGATTTACAAAAAGGGGAAATCAAAGTCAGTTTTTTGTTGAGTTTTGTTTGAGAGGAGAAAAATGGATTCTGCTGCCAATTTTTCTGCAAAAGCTCCTTCATTTACAGGAGTGAATTATGGCACTTGGTCTGTGAGAATGGAGACCTACTTGAAGGCATTCGATCTGTGGGAGTTTGTTGAAAATAACAAACAGCCTACACCTCTCAATAATAATCCTATCGTAGCTCAAATGAAGTTCTTCAATGAAGAAAGAGCTAAAGGATTTAAAGCACTTACGTGCATACACAATGCAGTAAGTGATGAGATATTTTCCAGAATTATGGCATGCAAAACTGCCAAAGAAGCTTGGGACAAGCTTAAGGCTGAATTCCAAGGAGATGAGAGATCAAGAAAAATGCAAGTTATGAACTTGAGAAGGCAATTTGAAGGGCTGAAGATGAAAGAGTCTGATTCCATCATAGATATTTCTTCTCAAATCTCTAAACTTGTGAATCAAGTGAGATTATTGGGGGAAGATTTTCCTAATTCCAGAATTGTGGAGAAGGTGCTGGTAAGTCTACCCGAGAAGTTTGAACATAAAATATGTTCCTTGGAAGACTCTAAAGATTTTTCTGAAATGAGTTTCCAAGATCTTGTAAATGCTTTACAAGCAGTGGAACAAAGGCAATCTTATAGAAATGAGGGAACAAGTGAGAATGCACTTGTTGCTTACAAAGGAAAACAGCAATCTTACAATTTCTCAAGAACCAAGCAGATTGGAAGGAAAGAAAAAGGCAAAGAATGGAGATCAAATCATCAGAATTCAAGCAGTTGGCAACCCAACAACTTGACAGTGAAGGAGAGAAAGGAATTCCCTGCGTGCAAGTATTGCAAGAAGACAAACCATTCTGAAGATTGGTGTTGGTTCAAGAAGGTGCAATGTCGAAATTGCAATCAGTTTGGACACTACCAAAAGTATTGCAAAAACAGAAAAGAAGAGGTAAAACAGGCTCAAGAAGAAGGGAGCTTGACAGTAAAGGATGAGCATTTATTTGTAGCATCAATGCAAAAAATGCTCAGAAAATCAGAGGAGACAAATTCAGTTTGGCTGATTGACAGTGGGTGTTCTAACCACATGACAGCAGACATTAGCATCTTTAGTAGCTTGGATAAAAGCTATAAATCAAGGGTGAAGATAGGTAATGGAGAATTTGTAAAGGTTGAAGGAAAAGGAGCAATAGCAGTGGACACAAGGGAAGGTATGAAAACTTTAAATGATGTCTTATATGTGCCTCATATTAATCAGAATTTGGTGAGTGTGGGTCAATTAATGGAATCTGGTTATTCTTTATTTTTTGATAATGGAGTGTGTGTCATTAGAGACAAAAAGGGGGTACTTTTGTTGTGTGCAAAAATGACAAATAGATGCTTCAATGCTGATTTAAAAGAAATATGTTGGACTGCCAACATGTGCAAGAATGATGAATCAATTCTTTGGCACAAAAGGTTGGGACATTATAATTATGCTGCATTGAACAAAATGGTTGAGTTGCAGATGGCACGTGGACTACCTAACATACATGATCAAGGTATTTTTTATGAGGCTTGTCAATTAGGAAAGCAAACAAAAGTTGCTTTCACTAATTCTGATTCCAGAGCCAATGCTAAGTTGCAGCTCATACACACAGATGTGTGTGGGCCAATGCAATGTGAATCCTTGAATGGATCAAGATATTTTCTACTATTTGTGGATGATTACAGCAGGTATTGTTGGGTGTATTTTATGAAAAACAAATCTGATGTTTTCTCTAAGTTCCTAATATTCAAGGCAGAAGTAGAACTGGAAACTGGACATAAAGTGAAGGTGATAAGGTCTGATAATGGTGGAGAATTTACCTCTCAACAGCTGGAGAATTACTTGATGAAACAAGGGATTAAACACCAGCTGACAGTACCTTACACACCACAACAAAATGGGGTAAGTGAAAGAAAAAACAGAACTTTAATGGAAATGGCAAGGTGCTTGATGCATGAAAAGAAAATGCCCTTGAAGTTCTGGGCAGAGGCTGTAAATACAGCATCATACATTCAAAATCGTGTGACATCAAGAGTTTTGGATGATAAAACTCCCTATGAAATCTGGTATGATGTTAAACCCAATGTTGAGCATTTAAAAGTTTTTGGATGCATATGCTATGTGTTGATACATGATGTTAATAAAAAAAAACTAGACAAGAAGGCTGATGTAGGTGTGTTGATAGGCTATAGTTCAAAGTCTAAGGCTTATAGAATTTTTGATGTTATGGCTAACAAAGTTACAATTGCAAGAAATGTCAAGTTTGTAGAAGATGCTTCTTGGAATTGGGAGAATTTGGCAGTCAATTGGGCAGATCAAGTTCAGCATGATGAAATTGATTACTATGATGAACTTGAAAATGAAGAAAACATTGATGAGCAACCAGTTAGGGGGACAAGGACCTTAACTAATATTTACAGCAGATGCTCAATGGCTGAGGCAGAACCCGTGGAGATTGAAGAGGCATTGAAGTCACAAGTATAGGTGAAAGCAATGAAGGAGGAGCTTGACATGATCGAAAAAAACCAGACTTGGATACTTGTTGACAGGCCTGCAAACAAGAAGACAATTGGATTTAAATGGATATTCAAAACTAAGATGAATGTTGATGGGAGTATCAACAAATACAAGGCAAGATTGGTTGTAAAGGCTATGCTCAAGAGGCTGGGATTGATTACACAGACACCTTTGCTCCAGTTTCAAGGCATGATACAATGAAACTCTTGCTTGCACTTGCTGCACAAAATGGCTGGTATGTGTTCCAATTAGATGTGAAATCTGCTTTCTTGAATGGTGTGTTAGATGAAGAAATTTTTATTGAACAACCAGCAGGTTTTGATAATCAGAATCTAAACCAAGTGTACTTGTTAAAAAAGGCCCTTTATGGACTCAAACAAGCTCCTAGAGCTTGGTATAGTAGGCTTGATGAACACTTGCTGAGTTTGGGATTCAAGAGAAGCATTAATGAGGTAACATTATATGTGAAACATGTTGATGATCGTGTGCTAATAGTCTCTGTGTATGTAGATGATCTTCTAATTACTGGTGATAAAGGGCAGCTGATAGAAGAGTTCAAATCAAACATGAAGGATACATTTGAAATGAATGAGCTTGGGTTGATTTCTTATTTTCTAGGCATGGAAGTAATTCAGTCAAAGCAAGGAATTTTTCTATGTCAAAAGACCTTTGTTCAGAAGATACTAACCAACTTTGCAATGGAAAATTGCAAATCAGTTTCTACTCCTATGATATTAGGACTGAAACTGACCAAGAATGATGAAGCTGCCAAAACAGATGGGAAGACCTATAGAAGCTTGATTGGAAGCCTACTTTACTTAACCATTACACGACCTGACATCTTGTTTGCTGTCAATTATTTATCTAGGTTCATGCAGGAGCCAAGTCAAATACATTTCATGGCAGCCAAGAGAGTTTTAAGATACTTGCAGGGGACAAAAAATTTGGGCATGCATTTTGACAAAAACTGTCAAAACAGGCTTGTCGGGTTCACTGACAGTGATTGGGGGGGAAGTGATGAATGCATGATGAGCACTTCAGGTTATTGCTTTGCATTAGGATTAAATGTTTTTAGCTGGATTTCGAAGAACAATCAGTGGTGGCACATTCCACAGCAGAGGCAGAGTACATAGCAGCATATGTGGCAGCCAAGCAATTGGTATGGCTGAGAAAAATGTTAAAAGATCTTGATTGTGATCAATCAAACCCTACTGATTTGCTATGTGATAATATGTCAGCTATAGCAATTTCAAAGAATGCAGTGTTTCATGACAAAACAAAACACATGAAGATCAAATTTCATGCTCTAAGACAGTTTCAGCTGGAAGGTGAATTGGAGATGAAATATTGCAATACAAATGATCAATTAGTTGACTTGTTTACTAAACCATTAGCTAAAGAAAGATTCGAAGAGCTAAGGGGAAAGATTGGAATGTGCAGTCTTGAATCCAAGGAGGAGTATTGAATTTTATGGAATCAAGACTGCTGCAGATAGTGTGAAGGCCACGGCTGTGAAGATTGAAGATTGAAGATTATGTCTTTAATTTTTAGTATTATATGAGTATTGAATTAGCTTAGCATTAGTTTGATTTTATCTTATCTTAAAATAAAGATCATGTTGATCAATTAGCTGATTAGGATTGAGTCAATTAGCTGATTAGGATTGAGTCCAATTTGAATTTTAGTTAATCATGTACAACAAGAAGTTGTATTCAACTAAACCTCTTGTAATTCTTTTTTTTATATATAAATAAAGAAGAGGGATGGCAGTAACCTCACCTTTGATTCTGCCCCTTATTATCAGAATTTCTGTTTTTCTTGTTCTTCCCGTGTTCTTCATTTTCTGGCAATTCCAGATTTGAATCTGAACAGTGCATGTTCTTGAGCTTATGACTGTCGCGACGGTGATTTTTACGCGCTTCGCGCCCTGCCATCCCTCTCTGAAGAGACAACGGTGCGCGGTGAAATGGGGGATTTATTTTATAGCCGTAAAATTTACGACTATAATTATCAGGAGTCACCACCTAGTATTACGGTCACTAGGAACCTAGTGGTCTGCGAGAGTCTCGGGTAAGGGGACTTGTTGTGCAAGGGGAAGACGCATCACCCCCAGTGCACCCTACCTATGGCAAGCTGCATTGTTGTTTGATTGTTTTTTCCTAAGTTTATTTTTTACACTGCATTAAAAAAACATTTTTTTGTCTGCGGGTGTACTTTACGATGTAATTTTACACCATAGTCAAAAATCTTTTTTTTTATCTACGGATGTACTTTACAATGTAATTTTACACCATAGTTAAAATTATTTTAATCTACGGATGTATTATACAATGTAATTTTACACCGTAGTAAAATATTTTTTATTTGCGGGTGTATTTTAAAATGTAAATTTACACCAAAAAAACTAAAACCAAAAAGTTGTTAAATTATTTATGACATTTTGGCCGAATACCAATGGATAATCGCAAACCGGTTACAATATCTGAATTTTCATTTTAAAAATATGGAAAAATATGCAACATATTTTTTTACGAAAAATACAATGAGAAAAGCTTTGGAATTCGGCCGTATGCACAAAAACAAATACATTTTTTGTATTTTTGAATTTTTTTGTAATAATAACAGTAAAAATATATATATATATTGTCGCATCCTAAAAAAAAACGAGCGCGGCGTCGTGACGACTCTTCCCCGTGTGCGGGGATTTATCATGTGTCGGGGGGATTATCTCTATTTAAAAAAAGGGGAGTCGCCACCTAGTGTTATGGTTACTATGAAACCTAAAACTGGTCTTTCAGAGATTCTAGGGTAAGGGACTGGTTGCGTAAAGGGAAGGTTTTAGCACCCCTAGTACGCCCTACCTAAGGTAAGCTGCTTGACGTTTAGTTTGCTTATGATTTGCTATGGCTTTGAAAAAAAAACATATGAAAATTAAATGGCAAATGTGATATCATTCCCGCCGAATAGTTTGGATATCAACCCCTTTAGGATTTATTTATCCAAACACCGACAGTGAATAATAGCATATCATTCCCACCGAATATTTTGGATATTAACCTTTTTTTTTGGATTTATTTATCCAAATACCGACAGTGAATAATATCATATCATTCCCGCTGAATATTTTGGATATTAATCCCTTAGGATTTATTTACCCAAATACCAACAGTGAATAATAGCATATCATTCCCGCCGAATATTTTGGATATTAACCCCTTAGGATTTATTTATCCAAATACCGATGGTGAATAATAAATTCCCCCAAAAAATATTTTTATATTTTTTTGAATATTGGCCAATACCCTTTGGATTTTACAAACATGTTGTAAAATCTCAAAATGCAAGAAATGATTTTTTTCTTTGCGAAATCCATGCTAAAACTCATTTTCCTTCAAAACCCAAGATAATATATATTTTTTTTCAAAGAAGATAATTTTTAAAATATGCTAGTGTATTGGCTGTATGTAAGAAAACAACACATTTTTTCTTTAATAAAAATATTTTTTTGAAAAATTTATATTTTTATATTTTTATTTTTCAGTGGGCTGGCTGTCAACCACCCAAATTCGGGCTGGGCTGACAGCCCAGCCCACCTTGCCTCCAGGCTGGGCTGCTAGCCCAGATGGCTGGCAGCCCAGACGCAACTGGGCTGGGCTTCCAGCCCAGACGCTGGAAGCCCCTCAGGGCCAGGCCGGGCACAAGGCCCGGCCCGCCAAGCCCACGCGGAGAGCCCCCTCTGCATGCAAAATTTTGCAAATGCAGGGGTTATGAACAGTGATGCACCAATTTTCCAAGTGTAATGAAAAGCTTACCTGTTAACACCTTTGGGTAGAGGATTCCGAGGTGGTTCTTTTGGTCGTGGTGGCGTCGGATATGGTGGCCTGAGGTGGCCGGAAACTGCGTCGGAATGGAGACGGGTCTGCTTGCTGCGACGGGGCTGCTCTGTTTTCTTCAACCGGAGGAGGTGACTGGGCTGCTAGAATGACGACGGAGATTATGGTGATGATAAGGCAGCTCTTGGTGGCCAAAACTGGTGGTCGGAGTGGCTGAGCCGAGAGGGAGAGAGAGAGAGCGTTTCGGGTCTGTGTATTTTAGAGAGAGAGAAGAGAAAAAATGGAAAATGAAAGCAGAGAGGGAGAGTGAAGGAGAACAGAGGCAAAAAAATTCAAAATTTCACGTCAAATTTTCCTTGCCCTCTCTCCCCGTTTTTTTTCGTCCCTGTTCTTCACCGTGTGCTGCTACTTATAGCAGTGCAGACCAAAGCCGAGGAAGGTAATTAGAGGAAAATCTGGAAGAGATGATGATGGAGATATTCTGGTGGAAAATCACGATAGATTAGGAAGAAATTTGATAAAATTTCGAACTGCTTTGCTGTGATGGGGAAGAAAATCGAATTGAAATAGGAAAAAATATAAATGACTGTGATCTCGCGCCGGAAAATCAATGAAATTTCATGCCGGAATAGCATACCATTTAATGCAGATTTCAAAACAAATTTAGAAGGTAAAAATCTGATTTGGTCCTTTAACTTCTTTAATTGCACCCAATTGGATTTAAACTTTTTTTTGCAATTAAATCCCAACAAAATTCGATCTCAACCTTGGCTTTGCGCGACTTTCTAATCTGGCCCTTGGCTCCTGATTTTCGCGATTTAACCCTCAATCGGCCATTAAAACTCCAAATTGCTCGAATTCGCCCTTGAACCCAAAATCTGTTTTTTTTTTTTTTTTTTTTTTGAAACATAAAAAATAAAGAGTCAAAAATTTGGTAGCAACATATATATATATATATATATCTTTCAAAAATATTTAAAAATATTTTTTATTTTCTTATTTTCTTATTTTTTTATTTTTTTATGGGCTGGGCTGTCAGGCCAGTGGGCTGACAGCCCAGCTTGAGGGGACTGGGCTTGCAGCCCGGATGGGCTGGAAGCCCAGTTGATTTTCGGGTTGGGCTGTCAGTCCAGTGGGCTGACAGCCCGCCTTTTTTGGGCCGGGCTTCCAGTCCTCATGGACTGGAAGCCCCCGTTCCTTGAATTTGTGGGCCGGGCATGAGGCCCGGCCCGCTTGCTATGCCTCATCCCACGTGAACAGCGGACGCAAATTGCGTCCCGCTGTGCATGCAGAGCCGAGGGAAACGATGAATAGTAAAATTTCAAGTGTGGCGAAACGCGTACCTGTTAGTATCTTTGGGTAGAGGAGGTCGAGGTGATGATTCCTGTCATGGTGGCGTCGTCAACGGTGGCCTGTGGTGGCCGGAAAAGACGTCGGAAGATGCACGGTTTGGCTTGCTTTCATCGGGGCCGTCACCGTTTCTTCACCTGAGCAGTTGCTGAGATGCCTGGCGTCGAGGGGAAGATTTATGTGGTGATAGGGGTGAAGTTGGGTGGCCTGAGCTGGTGGCCGGAGTGTTGACCGAGAAGGAGAGAGAGACCAACGCCTCTGGTTTTAGAGAGAGAAGCCGAGACCGAGAGAGAGAGAAAGCTGCACCGAGATTTGTTTCCTCCCGTTTTTCTCCTCCACTGTCACCTTTTTTTTCCCCTCGTTTTTTTGTTTTTCCCCTGCCTCTAAACTCTGGTTTTCTCTTCCTCTCCTCCTTTTTTCTTTTTTTTGCTCGTCCCTGCCTCTGGTATTTATAGCAGCAGAAGCAGCCCCTTCGGCTACCCATGGCGTGTAGCCGAGAGGGCACCGCCTGTCTTGCCCAGTAACAGGGCTCTGCTCACGCGACGCAGGTGGCGTGCTCAGGTGGCGTGTCTGCACTGTTCAGGTGACTGAACAGTGCAGTCACGCGTAATGATTTGGGAGGAGATAAAAAATCAATTTGGTCCCTCAATTTTCAATTGATTCAATCGCACCCTCGATTGGTTTCAAACTTTTAATTTTGTGCGATTGTGTCCCCGTGAAAAATTCAATGTTAGCCTTAAATTTGCGCGCCTTTTTTATTTTGGTGTCTGACTTCCAATTTATGCTATTTGACCCTCAATTGACCATTAACCTCTCAATTGTTTCCAATTGGACCCCTGATTTTGCATAATTGGCTTGGAAAAATTCAATTTAGTCTCCAAAAATTCCCATCTTCTCAATTGAACCTGAATTAAGCTCCCTAACTTGATTTTTCACTGATTAAGCCCTTAATAAAATTAATTTGACCAACTTAAAGTATAATTAAGTCCTTGCACTTAATTAAATCCTTTAATTGGACCCTAAATTAATTCCCAAACATAATTATACTTTTAAATTGGCCGACGATTAAATCAAATTGGCCCATAAAAATATAATTATATCTCTCGACTTAATTTTTACACAGATTTATCCGATGATAAATTATTTTTGCCTTAAATCTGAATTTTCCTCTATTTTTGGGGACAAAAGAGATACAATTAGACTCTCGAGAACAACCCAAAATTTGCACATTGATTTTTTCTACCAACACCGACCCTTTTTATTTTATTTTGTTATTTTTTGGTATATTTTGGGGAGTCGCCCAAAAATTGGGTGATGACAGTTGCCCCCCTCTTGACAATGCTTACGACTAAAATCTTGTAAAAGACTTGAATAGTAAGCGTTGTAAAGAAAAAGAAAAGTGGATTTATCAGACCAAGAAATGGTTGATCCATCCAGAAATGAGAATGAGGACTACAAAGCGCACTCAGAAAGGAATGATAAGATAGGGCTAGAAAGCGCACTACCTAAGAATTGGGGCCTAAGGAGGACACTCAAAAAGGATGGAAGATGGTGATGTTTGTGAATGACACAGGAAAATGGTCTCATTGTTATGGGTGACCTACCCGGGTGAGATTGGTAAAGATAATAAAAACAAAGAGATGGTCTTGTTGTGGTGGGCGACCTGCCCAGATGGAAGCAAAAAGTGGTGATGAAGATTTATAGGGCTAGAAAGCTCGCTATCTAGGATCTATGGTCGAGAGTTGAAAAACTCACTCAAACAAGGGGAATAAGGATGGAAAATGCAATATTCTAATTGATGGTCGAGGGTTGGAAACGCACTCAAAGAGGAGGGAGCATAGGGCTGGAAGGCGCACTATCTTAATTGGTGGTTTGAAAACACACACGAGAAGGAAGAAAAATAGGGTTGAAAAACGCTCTATTTTAGCTTATGGTTAAGGGTTGGAAAACGCACTTAAACAAGGAGGATAGGGATGGAAAACGCACTATCTTAATCGGTGGTTTGAAAACGCACAGGAGAAGGAAGAAAAATAGGGTTGGAAAACACGCTATTTTAGCTTATGGTTAAGGGTTGGAAAACGCACTTAAACAAGGAGGATAGGGATGGAAAACGCACTATCTTAATTGGTGGTTTGAGGGTTGGAAAACTCACTCAAATGACAGGAAAGGAATGGCTAAGAAGCGCACGATCCTAATTGATAGTTGAGGGTTGGAAAACGCACTCAAATGAGGAAAGAGATAGGATTGAAAAACACACTCTATCTGTCCTGATGAAAGGCCCACAAGAGCTCTTAGGGAAGTGAAAGTGGTGAGGGCTCGAAGGAGCACACAAAAAATGATGAGTAAAGGCTTGTAAATTACAATTCCTCAAAATCATTTCTTGGATTCCTAGGGAGATGCAATGCATGATGGTACCCAGAATTAAGAAACAAATAAAGTTGAAAAGCATGCTCAAGGAAATGAAAGAGGTGAGAGCTTGAAAGCGTGCACACAAAATGAATGAAGGTTCGTAAATTATGATCCCTCCAAAATATTTTTTAGATTTTCAATGGGGATGCAATGCATGATGATGCATGTATACTTACCTGAGAAATATAGGTCCCCCTTTCTTCTTCCTGGCCTTCTCTTTTCAGGGTTTGGATCTCTGGCTTTGATGGTTTCTCGCTTCTGCTTACTCGAGCCGCAACTTAAGATTTTGGCCACTAGAGATGATAGATTTTCCATATCAACATGCCCCCTTGAGTTTGATCCAGATTTTTGAAAAGGAATTACGAAGCCAACTTCAATTGCATTTTAGATTGCCCTTAGCTTGGTCATGTCCCACAAGTGTTTTAGGCTCTTAGTGTTTGCAGGAAAGGGATGGCTATTGGCAAAAAATATTTTCACGTAAAACTTTTGGAATTTCAAAGTCATTCCAAGCACAAAAACCATTTTGATGTTTGTTTAACAAACTTGTTCTCGAAAGAATTCAAGTGATCTCATTGTCAGGTTTTATGTTAACTTTGACAAGAATGTGAAATGATATTTGCAAGTCTCGTATGTCAGGAAGGCTTCGATCAGGTCATGTGAAGCATTTGTAAGGATTGTTTCAAATGGAAAAGCATTGCTTATCGATCCAGATAACTTGTATTTGATCATAAAGGGCTTTATTAGGCTTGTAACATAGGCTTAGGTTACTGGCTACGAAAAAAAGATATTTGTAGGCTCAAAAAGTGTTTAAGGGTTTTTTAGACTAAGGATCACTTAGTGCTTACTCTTAGAACTCTATTTAGCCCTTATGATTGATTTTCATAGTGACCTAGCATGCCCCCAGTGTTTGTTTGGGCTTTCATCTTGACATGCCCCCAGTATTTGCTTGGGCTTTCTATCATGTTTTTTTAACAGTGCCCTCATGTTGGCTTGACATGCCCCCCAAGTATTTGTTTGGGCTTTTTCATAGGTTTTTGGCACTAACATCATGTTGACTTGATATGTCCCCCAAAATATTTTGTTTGGGCTTTTATCGCGACATGCCCCCAGCTTTGTTCGGGCGTCACTTGTCATTAAGGACTGTTTTGTAGATTTTTTTTTTTGGCACTTGCCCCCCTAGTGTAGGGTGTGATCCTTGTCAGGGTTAATTATCAAGAAAATAAAATTATTAGGCTCAAATAGGGACTGCAAAGGATATTTGAGACTTTGTGAAGGCATATCAAAGATGGCCTTTCCTTATTTCAAAAAAACATGCAATCTGAATCAATAAGCTTTGCTTTTCCATGCGAAACAAGTTTTTGATTATTTGTTTGGCTAAGAGGTTAGCTTTATTATGTGGATTTTGGTGGTATGAGATAACCTTTCAAATTAAATCCTTTAAATTCCCAGAACACATTTGTTAAATAAACATCAAATTGACATTCATTTTCGTACTAGACTTTGATTTGCCAAAAATCTTTATGAAATCATGGGATCATGCAAGGATAGAAAAGAGGATACACCAAGAATTCATAGCCAAATTTCAATTCCATTATGTTGTGAGTAATACATTAGGCATAATATTTCTTCACAATATCAGAGTTTACAGGCCTAGGCAGATCTTCCCCATCCATGCTAGTTAGGATTAGGGCTCCTCCCAAAAAAGCTTTCTTCACCACATATGGTCCCTCATAGTTAGGCGCCCATTTACTCTGGTCTTCTCCTAATGATATCTTCTTTAGTACCAGATCTCCTTCTTTAAACACTCTTGGTCGGACCTTTTTGTTATAAGCTTTTGCTATCCCGCCCTGATATAATTGGTGATGGCAAATACCTGCTAGTCTCCTTTCATCGACTAAGTTTAATTGCTCAAATCTCAACTCTGCCCATTCTGATTCTTCTAACTCTGCATCTTTTAAGACCCTTAGTGATGGAATCTCCACTTCTAAAGGCGTGACTGCTTCCATTCCATATACTAAAGCATATGGGGTCGCCCCTGTGGAAGTTCTGACAGTAGTGCGATATGCGTGCAAAGCATATGGGAGCATTTCGTGCCAATCTCTGTAAGTGACAACCATCTTCTGGATGATTTTCTTAAGGTTCTTATTAGCTGCTTCAACAGCCCCATTCATCTTTGGTCTATAAGGAGAAGAGTTGAGGTGCTTAATCTTCCATTTAGCGCAAAGTTCGACAATCAATTTTCCATTGAAATTCTGAGCATTATCAGTTACCAACCTTGCAAGTAGACCATAGCGATAGATCAAGTCTTTTTCGATGAACTTTTTGACAACCTTTTGCGTCACATGGGCATATGAATTAGCTTCCACCCATTTAGTAAAGTAATCAATTGCCACCAGAATGAATCTGTGTCCATTACTTGCCTTCGGGTTAATTGGCCCTATGACGTCTAATCCCCACATGTCAAATGGCCACGGTGAGGTCATGTTGAATAAAGGTTTTGGAGGTGCATTTATCTTATCACCATAAACTTGGCATTTATGACATTTCCTAACATATGCCACGCAATCCCTTTCCATTGTCAACCAAAAATATCCAGACCTTTGCATTTGCCTTGCCATTGTATGACCATTGGCATGGGTGGCACATATTCCTTCATGAACTTCTTCCAAAGCCTGCCCAATTTCTTTCTCATCCAGACATCTGAGTAAGGTGCCGTCAAATGACCTTCTGTATAGGATTTCACCATCTAAATAGAAGTTTGTGGCCATCCTTCTTAAGGTCTCTTTATCTGCTTTAGAAGCTTCAAGGGGGTATTCTTGCTGTTGGATGAATTTCTTGATATCATTATACCATGGCTTTCCATCTGGTGACTCTTCGAGCGTGTAACAATGAGCTTGACGACTTCGAACCTTAATGTCGACTGGGTGGATCCTTTCTTTAGCAACAATTTGTACCATTGAAGCCAAAGTTGCCAAAGCATCGGTGAACTGATTTTTGTCTCTACTCATATGAGTGAATTTTATCTCCTCAAATTCACTTGCTAACTTTACAAGGTAGTTCTGGTAAAGTTTCAACTTTTCATCTTTGGTTTGCCATTCTCCTTTCACTTGGCAAATGATCAACATGGAATCCCCAAAAACTTCAAGCTTCTTAACTTTAAGTTCTAAAGCAGCCTCCAAGCCAAAGATGCAAGCTTCATATTCAGCCGTGTTATTGGTGCACTCGAATTGTAACCTTGTTGAAAAAGGATATTGTTTCCCATCTGGGAAATTATGACTGCTCCAACCCCATTTCCTGATATGTTTACTGCTCCATCGAAATAAAGTGTCCACCATTCACTTGCCTCGGTATCATCCCTGACTACCAAGATGTCTTCATCAGGAAGATCAAAATCTAAAGGCTCATAATCTTCCACGGCATGGTCTGCAAGATGGTCAGCAATTACACTGCCTTTTACTGCTTTCCTTGTCATAAAAACGATGTCGTACTCTGCTAACAACACTTGCCACCTCGCTATCCTACTTGATAGATATGGCTTCTCACAGATGTATTTAAGCGGATCCAGCTTAGAAATTAGCCATGTTGTGTAGTACAACATATACTGTCTGAGTCTTTTCGCACTCCATACCAAGGCACAACATAAGTTCTCAATCATGGTGTATCTGGACTCGCAATCGTTGAATTTTTTACTCAAGTAGTATATGGCTTGCTCCTTTCTTCCAGATTCATCATGTTGTCCCAGCACACAGCCCATGGCCGTTTCTGTGACCGTTAAGTACAAAATCAATGGCTTCCCTGGTACTGGGGGTACTAGCAACGGAGGGTTTTGTAAATACCTCTTTATCTTATTGAAGGCTTCTTGGCAATCATCATCCCATACTCCAGGATTTTTCTTCCTAAGTAAGCGAAAAATCGATCCACATGTCACTGTTAGCTGGGATATGAAGCGAGCTATGTAATTCAAGCGTCCGAGAAAACTCCTTACTTCCTTCTCAGTCTTAGGTGCTGGCATTTCTTGTATGGCTTTGGCTTTGTCTGGATCAATTTCTATTCCTCGGTTGCTTATAATAAAGCCTAGTAATTTTCCTGTTTTTACTCCAAAGGAGTATTTGGCCGGGTTCAATTTTAACTGGTACTTCCGCAATCTTTCGAATAGTTTCCTCAATATCTGCACATGGTCTTCTTCAATTTTGGATTTAGCCAGTATATCATCCACATAGACCTCAACTTCCCGATGCATCATGTCATGGAATAAAGCGACCATCGCTCGCTGATACGTTGCCCCGGCATTCTTCAAACCGAATGGCATTACCTTATAACAGAAAGTCCCCCAAGGTGTGATAAAAGTGGTTTTCTCTTTGTCCTCTTCTGCCATTCTAATTTGGTTGTAACCGGAAAAACCATCCATAAATGAATATGTGGCATTTTTAGCAGCGTTATCCACCAAAATGTCTATGTGAGGCAATGGAAAATCATCTTTCGGGCTTGCTTTGTTCAAATCTCTATAGTCTACGCACACTCGGATCTTTCCGTCCTTTTTTGGGACTATAACCGTATTGGCTACCCACTGAGGATAGTGAACGACATCTAGAAATCCTGCATCCCATTGTTTTTGTATCTCTGCTTTCACCTTCAAGAGCATATCTGGCCGCATTCTCCTGGTTTTTTGCTTGACTGGTATACTTCCTTCTATTAAAGGGATTTTGTGTACCACTATATCAGTATCTAAACCCGGCATTTCTGCATAAGTCCAAGCAAAAACATCTGTATATTCATGCAAAAGAGAGACCAATTCTTCTTTTTCCTCAACTGTTATGAGGGTACCGATTTTTAACTCCTTTTTCTCCTGTTGGGTTCCTACATTAACAGTCTCAAGCTCTTCGCTAACAGGCTTCCAAGTTCTTTCGAAATTTTCCATCAACCTAGCAAATTCTTTTATATCCGCTTCCGCCCACTCCTCATCATCCAGTGTAGTGACATTATTGAAATTTGGCCAATTATTCTTAGTGTAATAATTTTGTGAATGGTTGGAAATTTCAGAACTCCTGAAAGTGTAATGTGTATTTGTGTAAGAGCGACCATTTGCAAATGATATGTCATAAAAATGCATGATCTCATTAAAAGAAAAGGTGCTCATTTAACAAGGCAAAATATCGCAGCATCGTGAGCTAGATTACTGCTATGATCAAAATAAAACACATGTTCATGGCCAAACAAAAACAATTACTTTTTGAACACAATATGAACAGGCTCCATCTTCCAGTTCTGGAACACTTCTCCTTCAGCTAATTTCCGCACGAAGGTCTTTGCAGAGGGGGCATCAATGTTGTGGATGGAGAGCTGCGGGAAATCTGTTTCTTCCTCCTGGTATTCGAGAGTGCTGACATGAAGATCTCTCATTCCTGCTCTGATTATCCCTGTTGAGCTGCAGAAGGATTCTTGAAGTGGCGGGATGACAAGTTCTTCATCTTTTGATTCTCTTCCTTCGATCTTCGCCAACCTGGCCTCTCTTCTAATTTGCGCAACCCGCTTGAAATCCTCTTTCTTCGGCTTATATCCGAGCCCGAACCTTTGATCAGCACATTTCAATTTTATTATGTTGACTTGCTCCGGCATTCCACTAACAGGATCGAACTAAAAAGGGATCTTGTTTCGCAAGAAACATTTGGCAGCCATCCTTGCGGCTTCTGGAATTCTCGGCTTTTTCAATGGGGCACCTTCAAGGACCCACTCTGCATTTACTACTTCAAATGCATGGATGTTCCCGTCTTCACAAGCAACTGTTTCTATAAACGGTACAACCACATTTTTAACCATTGACATGGTTTCTTCAGCTTTCACCGTGACCAACATCCCGTTTGCAATATACTTTAAACAGTGGTGTAATGAAGAAGGTACTGCTCCTGCCGCATGAATCCATGGCCTACCCAGCAATATGCTATAAGATGGACGGATATCCATCACTTGCAGCGTTACCAAAAACATTTGTGGTCCTATACACAGCTCCACCTCAATAGTCCCCACTATCTGCCTTGGCGACCCATCATACGCTCTTGCCATCATGGTGCTTGGCTTCATATGTGACTCATCAATAGGCATTTCTCTCAGCATATGCCTCGGCAACACATTAAGAGCAGAGCCATTATCGATTAACACTTTTCCAATCAAAACATCCTTGCATTGTATTGTGATGTATAATGGCTTATTATGTCCTGTGCCGTCAGGACCCATTTCATCATCAGAAAAGTACACATAATTTGAAGCCTGTATTCTCCCTACTAAATGCTCCATGGCATCTGGGTTGATGTCTTGGGGTACATAGGCCTCATTCAACACTTTTTGCAAAGTCTTACGATGAGATTCAGAACTCAAAATCAAGGAAAGCAATGATATTCTAGCAGGGGCTCTCTTAAGTTGCTCCACAATGCTATACTCGCTATGCTTCATCAACTTTAAGAATTCATTGGTTTCCTCTTCTGTCACAGGTTTGTTTGTCTCTTCGGACACATCGACCACTCCTTTCCCTTTAATCCTCTTTAACTCTTCTGGGGTAAAACATCTACCACTTCGAGTCAATCCTCCAACTTCTGGTAGAAGGACAAGTGGTTGTCTTATAGTTTGAGATGAGTGCCCATAGTTGTAAGGCATGGCATTATAGTCTCTTTTAGGGGGGATGGAGGGCTTGGTCAAAACTAGTCTGGGTGCCCCTCCTGGAGTGAACTGAACCCTACATAAACCCTTGTCTGACATCTCTGTTACAGCCACTTTATCCTCTGTCATTGTCTCTAGCCGAAGCAAACCTCTGTTTATCATTTGCACCACATTTTTATAGAAGCCTGGACATTGACTAATAAGGTGACCCTCCCGGTCACGATGCTGACAACATATTATGCCATCATACTTTGCTTTTGTCAACATCTGATAAACTTCTTCCATTGGCACCTTTAAACTCTTTGGATGCTCAAATTCCAACATATTCACTGATCCGCTGCCTAAAGCATGACCAGGTAATGGATTGGTGCTTACATTTGGGGGCTCTTCAAACGTTACCCATCCAGTTTTTAACAATTGCAGGAGCTTCCTTTTGAATGCAGTGCACGTGTGGATGCCATGTCCTGTTATTCCTGCGTGGTATTCACAGGTGAGATCTGGTCTATACCAACTAGGGTAAGGTGGTTGCAGGGGTATCAGAGGTACAGGGGCTACTAGCCCAATGCTTAACAACTTTTGATATATTTCATCCAAAGGTAAAGGTGGTGGTGGTAATTGTTCTTGAATTCTTGGGCGATTAGCTTTTGGAAAACCCTCAGTTTGGTTTTTTGATACGTTCTCGACTTGATTTCCAAGCCTTTTGGTAGGGTTTGGGGATTTGAAGTTGACGTTGGCGATTTGGGATGACAAATTGCTATATTGGGTATTCCTTCCTCTATAACCAGTCTCAATGTGATCTATCTCCCTCTTCTTTCCGACGAAACCTTTTTTCTCTACTGGTGCCGAGATCCTTCCATTCTTAATCCCTTGCTCTATCCGTTCTGCCACAGCTACGGCGTCTGTGAATTGCTGAGCTGAACTGCCCATCACATGCTCGTAAAAGGGCGCTTTTAGTGTGTTGGCAAATAGAGTAACCATCTCCCTATCCAAGAGAGGAGGGTGCACTTGGGCAGCTAAGTCTCTCCACCTTTGGGCATATTCTCTTACGCTTTCCTTTTCTGCCTTTTCCAAGCTTGATAGGCTGGTCCTGTCAGGGGCGATATCCATATTGTACTTGTACTGTTTAACAAAAAGCATCCACTAGGTCTTTCCAACTGCGAATTCTTGTGTTGTCGAGCCTCATATACCAACTTAACGTCGGCCCATTCAAGCTATCCTGGAAAAAATGCATTAGTAGCTTTTCATCATGCACTACTTCTGCCATTTTATTACAATATGACTTTAAATGGGTGACAGGGCATTGCGTCCCTGTATATTTGATGAAGTCCGGAACGCAGAATTTCTTTGGGACTACCACATTTGGAACTAAACACATCTCCACCGCTTTCACTGGATCGTATAAATCTACTCCTTCAATGGCTCTTATCCTGGCCTCTAACACTGCCATTTTGTCATGATCCGTATTATCAGATAATTGCGTCTTATGAGATTCGTTTGCAAATGCTTCAACCAGTGGTACCGGAACTGGTGCTGGGGCTGCTGATTGCACAACTGCAGGAGGTTGTGGGGGATCCTGAATTCTTTCTCTTGTCACCTCGTCAGGGTTGTTTGTCGTTTGCGCAGGCCTATTCGAAGGACCTTCTCCTGAAGCATTTCTTAATGCTTGCTCGAGTAGACCAGTAAGACGGGCTACGCTTTCTTTCAAGGCATTCAACTCTCCTTGAAAATGGGCATCTTGGTGTGCGCGCTCTTCATTCTCCATGCTTCTTTGTCGGAGCCGAGTATTGTAGATTCTGGAAGGCGAAGTTCTTCGGGGACCTATATTTTGACCTGTTGATGCTATGCATGTTATTTATGAAAAATGAATGTATGCATGGTGATTTGTTTTATTTTATTTTATTTTGAAAGACCAATCCATAACTTCCTTGCCGGGTAAGATGTGTAGTCTGATGCCTGAGAAAGGTTTTGTTCGAATTAATTGAGTCACACACATTTTGACAGAAACAAAAGGTGGATCTCGTCCACTTCATTCACTCATATTGAATCATACAAAAGCATTTATTCAAATGCTACCCCCTATTAGCTATGAGCCCAACAAAACTTGAAAGTTCATCCAGGTATACTTCAAACCTACGAGTACTTCCACCGATCCTGGTAGCCTTTACACGTAACTCATCAGCTTTTCTAGCTGCCATGTTGATTAGCTTATCTGTTTGCTCTATTTTATGCTGGAAAACCGTATTGCCTTGAAGTAATGCTTCATTGCTAGCGGTCAAGGAGTCATTATTTCTCTCTAGCATCAGAACCATCTTCTTGAGCTGTCGGGTGTGCTCTTTAGCCCTTCGTAGCTCTGTATCAAACCTTGTTGTTTCAGAGTTCAACTGGGTTTCAATTTCGGTGATGTGTTCTTGCCATTCATTGCGTTGCTCTTGTACCACTTTTAATTCTTCTCGAGTTTCTAATTCTGCTTGCAAGGTAGAAATACGGTCTCTTAAGCTATTGGCTAAGGTCAAATATCTCTTCATGTCAGACTCAGTTGCCCTTCTTGCTTCGAACTCATTTTCCGCCTAAGCCTTGTACTGGGCTTTCAACTCTTTTTCTTCTTCAATGATAAGGCCAGCCCCTCTTCCCTTTTCTTTCTCGGTTTCCCATTTCTCCTTATAATGATCTCTTTCTTTCATCATTGAGGCTAACAATTCTTTATCTGTATGTTCTTTTTCTTCAAATGTCTGTTTCAAAGTGACCAATTCTCTTTTCATCATTTCATATCTATTTATTTGGTCATCATGCCGAAAGCCTAACTCCTCTAGCTGATTTTTTTCTCGGATCAGTTGATTAATCTGCTCTTCTTTTCCTTGCAGTTGACGATCCAAAGAGAGCCTCATCTGTTCTTCTAATAGCCGTTCTTCGAGAAACTTCTGATTGCTTTTGCTATTACTAAGATCAATCCTTAGCCTATCCAAATCATCTCGTAATTCTCCTTCGTCAATCTTCCTTCTTTTAATTCCAGCGGGGATGGTTTCCTTTACTTGTACCAAGCCTTGCCTTGCAACATCCCGAGGCGTCTTATAACTCCTCCAAGCCAAGTAACTGGTGCTGACAGAAGTCTTCTGGGGGTGGGGATCTATGTTAACTGAAACGGGGTGTCCCCAGTCTTTTTTAATTATCTCAAGCTCAGCCATCGAGTTGACTTCTTTGAAGGAACCTGTATACTTAGCCAACCCTTTAGTTCTTGGCGTATATTGCATTTCTCCGAACTGCCTGGTTACTAGAGAGGGACAATAGCTAATATATCCGGTTAAGCCAATTAACGGGACCCATGCTTTATCACCGCAACTCATCAGGTAAGCTGACTTTCCTATCCAAGGGGCTTTCCATCTGAATTTACTTTCAGGAATCGCTTGGTATTTTTCCACCCAGACCCTCTCATCTAGGCCTTTCCATTCTTCGTTTAAAACCAAACTCAGAGGTCTCATATTGAACCACCAAAAATTATTAAAAACTTCTTTCGGGGTTTCTAGATGACTGACGATCCATATGAACAACAAAGGGATACAACACCGCATTGCTCCTTTACCATGTGACCTGCAGTGATTCAAAGACAGGAAAGTCTCGGCTAGTATAGCTGAAGCAGGGTTGTTTCTCTCTCGTTCATATTCAACAAAAGCACTGGCTGCCTCTATGCTAATTATCCCCACAGCTTCCGAAGGAAATAAAATCAAACCGAAAATAGCAAAGGCTATTAAACGGTGTCCTTCTTCCCGAAGTCTCCTTTTATCTTTATCGGCTTTCAACTTGTTCTCGATCGCTTTCCATTTGAAATCTCCAGAAGAAGTCATATACTGGCCCATTGGATCCAAATGTAGAAGCTTAATGACCTCTTGAACTGTATCCTCAATTTTCTGCCTGAAGTAAACTTTGTGAGGGTTATGAGGAAAACTCAAGATTTGAGCATATTCTTCTATGGTAGGAGTCATGTCAATGTTCCCAAAAGTGAAGCACCGGTAATTAGGATCCCAAAAGTGTGTAAGAGCTTTAATTGCTGATGTCTGGATCGGAATTTTCAAAAGATGAATAATTCTTCCATATCTTTCTTCAAACAATGCTTCATCTACATATCCCAGGAGGGGCAAAAGCCTCTTTATATTCTCTATAGAGCAATGAATCTTGGTCACAAGTGGCAACTCATTACTCCTTGGACAAACCCCCTCAGTTAATTGCATCATCTCAGATCTTTCCCCATATTCTGAAAAGGTCAAGGAAGCCATGGTCTTGGTTTGGTAATTTCTGTGGAAAAGTTAAAAATGACATGAATGATTAGAGTTCGTATCTAAGTTATCACATGAAGGGTAGGTTTTCTAACTGGTCTCAAAAGGTCTATGAACTGCCCAGTGACCACCTTACGTGAAGGTAGTATAGGGGTTTACAAGAAATGGTTAGGGCACAGTGTGACCGCCATTAACAAGTAAACACTCAGATCATAGTTGGATGTTTCACGAATCTGAACCCCGACCAAAAGTCATGGGGCAGACCGCTACTCCCCACCTAACTTAAAATTGGGTTTACTGAAAAAAAATTAAGATGCATGATGAAATTAATTCAAACCATATGTTATGCATGAATTGAAAGTAAAATGCATGCTAAAGCAGTAAAAATGCATGAAAAAAAAGACTAAAGAATAAACAATCAAACAACAAAGCTCAGTCCAGCGAAATCCCCAGCAGAGTCGCCATCTGTTGCGACGGCGATTTTTACGCGCTTCGCGCCCTTCCATCCCTCTCTGGAGAGACAACGGTGCGCGGTGAAATGGGGGATTTATTTTATAGCCGTAAAATTTACGACTATAATTATCAGGAGTCGCCACCTAGTATTACGGTCACTAGGAACCTAGTGGTCTGCGAGAGTCTCGGATAAGGGGACTTGTTGTGCAAGGGGAAGACGCATCACCCCCAGTGCACCCTACCTATGGCAAGCTGCATTGTTGTTTGATTGTTTTTTTCCTAAGTTTATTTTTTACACTGCATTAAAAAAACTTTTTTTTTTCTGCGGGTGTACTTTACGATGTAATTTTACACCACAGTCAAAAATCTTTTTTTTTATCTACGGATGTACTTTACAATGTAATTTTACACCGTAGTTAAAATTATTTTAATCTACGGATGTATTATACAATGTAATTTTACACCGTAGTAAAATATTTTTTATTTGCGGGTGTATTTTACAATGTAAATTTACACCAAAAAAACTAAAACCGAAAAGTTGTTAAATTATTTATGACATTTCGGCCGAATTCCAAAGCTTTTCTCATTGTATTTTTTGTAAAAAAATATGTTGCATATTTTTCCATATTTTTAAAATGAAAATTCGGATATTGTAACCGGTTTGCGATTATCCATTGGTATTCGGCCAAAATGTCATAAATAATTTAACAACTTTTCGGTTTTAGTTTTTTTGGTGTAAATTTACATTGTAAAATACACCCGCAAATAAAAAATATTTTACTACGGTGTAAAATTACATTGTATAATACATCCGTAGATTAAAATAATTTTAACTACGGTGTAAAATTACATCCATAGATAAAAAAAGATTTTTGACTGTGGTGTAAAATTACATCGTAAAGTACACCCGCAGACAAAAAAATGTTTTTTTAATGCAGTGTAAAAAATAAACTTAGGAAAAAAACAATCAAACAACAATGCAGCTTGCCATAGGTAGGGTGCACTGGGGGTGATGCGTCTTCCCCTTGCACAACAAGTCCCCTTACCCGAGACTCTCGCAGACCACTAGGTTCCTAGTGACCGTAATACTAGGTGGCGACTCCTGATAATTATAGTCGTAAATTTTATGGCTATAAAATAAATCCCTCATTTCACCGCGCACCGTTGTCTCTCCAGAGAGGGATGGCAGGGCGCGAAGCGCGTAAAAATCGCCGTCGCGACAATGACAGTTGACTTTTGTTGACTTTTCTTGTTTTAATTCAACAGTCTTGACCATTTTATTTTTGGTAATCTTGAAATCTAAAATATCAGTTCATGTTTGTTTTTTCCTGCTAGTAATGATTGCAATACTAGTCTGATAGACTACACTGCTTTGCCAACAATTCTTCTACAATATTTGGCTCAAACCTCTGCGATTTTCTGTACTTGTAGATCCAAACAGGCGTTCGTTGATAAATTGGGACAGGCGCTACAACATCATATTCGGCATAGCTCGAGGAATCCAATACCTTCATCAAGATTCTCAGCTTCGGATTATTCATCGCGACCTCAAGGCTAGCAACATTCTGTTAGATGAAAAAATGACTGCTAAAATTTCAGATTTTGGATTGGCGAAGTTGATTGAAATGGATCAAACGCGAGATGCCACAAGTAGGATTGTGGGGACCTTGTAAGCTTACTATAAATCCATCTGAAGCTTATTGGTATAATTCTTCATTATAGTGACAAAAAAAAACAACTTACGATAACATTTGAGCTGAATTTGTCCATTTACCACTATGTTCAGAGGCTACATGGCTCCGGAGTATGCACTGCGTGGACATTTCTCGGTCCAGTCCGATGTTTTTAGCTTCGGTGTATTAGTTTTGGAGATCATCACTGGTCGAAAAAACAGTTTATCAAATGAAGGAGAGGTTGAGGAGTACCTTCTAACGAGTGTAAGTGAAATACTTAACGCTGTGCTTGTTTTTTTCCTTCTATATTAGGCTAGAAAGTGGCATCACACTACTAAAAAAAGGGGGTGTTTGCAACGGATTTTTGCAACGGTAAAAATCCGTTGCAAACTTTGCAACGGAATTTTGTTTAGCAACGGATTTTTCGTTGCTAAACAAATTCTGGAAATAAAAAAAAACATGGGTTGCAACGGATTTGCCGTTGCAAATTTAATTTGCAACGGAAATTCCGTTGCAATTTAAAATCATTTGCAACGGATTATCCGTTGCAAAAGAAAATTACTTTGCAACGGATTTTCCGTTGCAATCTACATTTGCAACGGAAATTCCGTTGCAATTTAAAATCATTTGCAACGGATTATCCGTTGCAAAAGAAAATTACTTTGCAACGGATTTTCCGTTGCAATCTATATTTGCAACGGAAATTCCGTTGCAATTTAAAACCATTTGCAACGGATCATCCGTTGCAAAAGAAAATTACTTTGCAACGGATTTTCCGTTGCAATATACGTTTGCAACGGAAATTCCGTTGCAATTTAAAACCATTTACAACGGATCATCCGTTGCAAAAGAAAATTACTTTGCAACGGATTTTCCGTTGCAATATAATTTTGCAACGTAAATTCCGTTGCAATTTAAAACCATTTGCAACGGATTATCCGTTGCAAAAAAAAAATATTTTTCAAAATCCACTAATTTATCTTCCTCTCGTTCATCTGCGCGCCCTCATTTGTATCTTTTATTCTGAAAAATTAAAACAAACACCGCGCGCGCTCTCCTAAAAAATTAAATACAATCTGTCAACACTTCACACACTTTCCCCCACTCAATATCAATTAAATAAATAAAAGAACAAATCAAAGTAATTAACCTTCTAAATCTCTCCTCTTCATCTACTGGCCGCCGAATCCAACTTCCATCACGCCTCCTCTCCTCAGATCTCCTCACGCAACCGTTGATCTGCCCTTTCCTGAAGTTCACAGGTAAGTCTCAGTTCCGTTTACTGTTCTTGGGTGTCATGAAAACAATTACTGTGGGTTCTTTTGACCGGCGGCAATGTAAAAATGGCCAGAAAAATGGAAGTGTTTATTGATCACAGTGCCAAAGAAGGGCTGCTATTGTCGCTAGGGATTTTGTTAATGCTAGATTTGGTTTGTTACGGGGGGGAAAATTATTTGTTTTTTTATGAAAAATAAAGATTTGTTTTTTATTGCTCTTTGATTTTCTCTTTTTGGTGAAAAAATAGTTATTTTAGTGATCACTTTTGTTTTTTAGTTTGTTTGTGCAAATGAACGTGATCTTGTACCCATGGTTTTTTTTTAAAAATTTCTATGGAAATATCTACTTTGTGATATTGGTTTCAACAACGTAGAAAGTAGAAACTTTAATATGGGCCTTACTTGGATGTTTGGAAACGCGGTGTAGTTTTTGGATTGAGTTATGACAAAGCTATATGTTAAAACCGTTTTGCTTGGAGGTTTGCAAATGGAAGTTTTCATCGGCAACGAGATCAACTTTTAATTTAACTTCCTAGGGCGTTAAGAATATGGGTAAGCTTTAAACTGTTTTGGGTTTCTTTCCATTCAAAGAATATGGGGAAGAAAGGTAAGTTTTGTTTTTCATGTTTAAGTGTCGTGTTCAATAAAAAACTTACTTGAATGCAGCCACCAAGGTTTCTACTTGGTTTCTCATCTGTTGGGATATGAGTGGGTTTCTTCCCACCTGTGTTTTTTTTATGAATTACTTGGATTATGCAAAAGGTGGGATTTGGAATTGTTATTTTTTTCAGTTTATGCTTATGTTTGTACTATTTATTTTGCATTGTTGTTGGTGGTTGGTTTGGATTTTTTTAACAATTCCTCTGCGGGTGCAGGCTGCTGTGGTTGCAGAAAAGGCAGCTAAGAGCATCGCAGATTTGAATATTGCTGAGGATTCAGAATCTTCAAAAGGGGAGCCAGAGGTTTACGACGAGGTGTTACTGACTCTGCCTTCTCCCATGATTTTTGATTTATATACGAATTTTTTTGGTGCATGTTATTGTTCCCAAAGGAGGTGAAAATGAAGCTTCCAAGTTATCTAGTCCAGCTGAAGATTACAGTTAACATCTCTTGATGGTATGTGAAAAAGGTTGAGCGGAGGAATGCATGGCCGGAGATCTTGCCTGTGGCATGTATCATGGTGCCTGAATTTTGGAAGGTTTGATGAAGCCAGAAAACTAGCTGAAAAGGCTGTGTAGTGGAAAACTCTTCCATTTGCAAAATTTCCAGTGAATTTTTGAGAGGTGCTGACCCATTTCTTTTGTTCCTTCACATCTTTAATTACTATGTTTATGGACTTGAGAAGCTAATTGTGGAGTCAGCATTGATGGCTACCTGTTTTCTGCTTTTTTGAATAGCTTACAAAGGCATATTCAGTTTTTAGTAAGGGATTGGATTGTAGTTGTGTGCTTATTTACCTTGATTTTATTTGAATTTGGTGAAAGGTATTGAGAAGACAATAGATTTACTGTGTGGGTTCTCTATATATTTTCCTTTTCTCCGTGTGTTTTGAAATAATTCAACATTCATTGTCAAAATCCTGTTTTATGATTGCCTAGTAATGGCCATTTTAAACATGACTTCTTTTTTGTTTTTCAGGTTTGTAGTAACTGCCGTTTGAGGAGCTCATGTGAAAGTGGATATCTACTAACAAACAAAGAGGAAGAGGCACGGACTATTGATCTTATGCGAGTTCTTTTAGCTTATGGTTTTGATTCCATAAATGGATCAGTAGCCAATGCTTCAAAATATGTATTTTTTTATTCCATGTTGATTTACTTATACACGTAATTGTAACTGAATCTTTTTTTTATTATAAATTTTTATTTATGAAATTTTTATTTCAACTATATTTATTTAGTTCTCAAGATTAATAATATATCAATAATATTTATGAAAATATTTATTCAGAATTAATTAAAAAATATATAAATTCAAAATTGATTAAAAAAATTAATTGTTAATTTGCAACGGATTCGCCGTTGCAAAGTTGCAACGGAAATTCCGTTGCAAATTTGCAACGGATTATGCAACGGATTATCCGTTGCAAATTAATTTGCAACGAAATTTCCGTTGCAACAAAATTTGCATCCGCGGATTTACAACGGAACGCATCCGTTGCAAAGTCCGTTGCAAATAAATATTTGCAACGGACTCCTTTCTTGTTTGCAACGGACACGTCCGTTGCAAACGACCCTCATTTTTAGTAGTGTCAAACCAGGAGCTGAAGGTATTGCAAAATCTGATCCTGACTCTAACATGGAAATGTTTCAAAACTTTTGCAGGCCTGGGAAAGTTGGAATGATGGGACAACTTTAGATTTAATCGACCCTACTCTCTTAAGTGTAGATTCAACAGAGCTGCTCATCAGATGCTTTCATATTGGACTACTGTGTGTTCAAGAAAACATAGCGGACAGACCAACCATAGATTCAGTGGTTCTGATGCTCAGTACCAGCTCTGCCATTCTTTCAGTGCCATCAAGACCAGCATATTTTATGCACTCTGTCATGGGTCAAAAGTCAATGACATCAACATCGTACTCGGAAAAATGACAGATTTTAATCCAGGAATGGACGTTTCAGATTTAGTAAATGAGACATGAGGATTGTAGCTTTGAGACTTGTCTATCTGAACAATAAATAATTGATCGTTGGATTTGTGGCCCTCCAGGAGTGTTTTGCCTTGCCCTGTGCTATTATTTGTCCTTATGGGCTCGTAATCAACTGCTGTGATGCAAGTCATCTTCACTTCCTCATATTCAGTAATTTGTAATATGGTAACAATAATTTCGGTTTCTCTTCTTTTTCAATTTCTTATAGTAAGCATCGGCCGTTTAGTGACGAGAAAAGCTACGACACATTTGTTAAGTAATTATCTTATTCAAAAATTTAAGTAATTATTTTATTTAAAAATTTAAGTTGTTAGATGAAATCTTAAGATATAATTTATATTATTTTTTAATATACTCCCTGAAAGAAAAAAAATTTGGGCTAGAAACTTGCACACGGGTTCACACTACCTTTCATCAACTTCTTGGAGCCATCGGACTTGGGCGAAGCCCATGAATCAACCGTGGTGCACTTGCGGGAAACTCCTTGCCGAGAGCCTGTGACCCCCCGGGATTAGTCAGGGCCCAGCGGCTCTGGAACCCGGTGCTAATTCAAAAAAAAAAAAGTTCACACTACCTTGTATTTAATTTTTATCAAATAAAATAAGAATGATGAGATTTAAACTCATGGCTATTAGATTAACAAACTTCTAATACCATAATAAATAATTATCTCATGTAAAAATTCAATATATTATATAAATTTTAAAATATAATTTATATTATTTTTTAATAACAATAAACTTCCACAACCAAGATCTCCCTTGCACGGGACGAGTACCGACATTGTCTAATCCCAACAATAAGTTCAGACTTCTCAATTGAGCGAGCTGTCAAAAAAGCGGTCCTTTTGGGGGACAATGAAGCTATCTCCTACTGAGTAGAGATATTCAGTTACCTCACGACAAATTTGACTTTTTTTTTATAAAATGTGGGCAAGTGCGCATTGAGATTTCAGGGGGTGACTTGAAAACTTCTTATTTCCGTACATTAAAAAGGGATCTTGTGTGGCACCATCAGATTACAAGTTTGCTATTCAGCTGAGATCTTAACTTTGCTACACAAAATTCTATTCAAGATGCCATCTTAATAAAATTAGTGTACAAGAAAATTTAACGTGATAATAAAAAATTTGTGATCTATATAATAAATCTTGAGTTCGAATCAAAATATATATCTCTTATAAAAACCTTGAACAGTCAGAATTTTACTCACTTATTAAAACCCATAAAATACAATTTCTAAGGATGAAATTTCTGGTATCCAAAACAGATCTTAATAAAATTGTACATTTCCCATATTGTCAACTCTTAAATTAGCAATATAAAAAATGAAGGTTCTATAATCTTCTCCCATATTGTCAACTCTTAATTAGCAATATAAAAAATGAAGGGATTTACTTCTATAATCTTCGAAGATTATCCGAAAGATTTTTTTGGATTATTGAATTTACTTATCCACATGGCTTCTATTGACTAATGGCCAATCAAACACTTGAAAGATTCAGACCAAGAAGGTCACATAATGTTTTTTACAAAAATGCCATTATACAATTAATCTGCTAAGTTGAGTTAGTTTATTAAATTAGATTAAATTATAAGGTATAGTACATGCTGAGCTGACATAGTTTTTATTTTTCTGGCCATTTTTCAATGGGTTGCAAGAATGCTTCTTTATTATTTAGATCACGAAGGATATTTCCTCTCCAAACATACTATATAATATCAACCAGACCATATAAGATTTGGGATTTCTACAGATCTAGAAATAGAGAATGGCCCATTGAGCTGTTAAAAGTGCTGGCCCAGAACTACCATCATGGCCCATAACACTACTAAATGCTTGTCAGTGGCAATTTCTCATCTCCTATTGCCATCCCTTCTCTGAAAGAATAATATAGAAAAGGCTTGTCAAGTGTAAGTAGCCTGTGTATATCTTCATGTATATATAGACATGTTTACAATAATAACAAAAACATAGTTGTTACAGAGAAGAGAAGCTTGACAGCTTTCTTTGCTAAATTGAGTTGCTATACAAAGTAAATTGATCAATTCTTGGCAAACTAATCTTCTCCATTATCAGCTAATATCTCCCAAATCTTTGAGCTGATTTGGCAACAAATCCCTTGAATTAGCTCCAGGTTTTGTTACCTTTTCTGTGACATTAATATCAGCACTTGTTTCCTTTTCTGCTGCTGCCAAATCTTGATCTTGATTTGGCTTTGATTGTCTAACACCCCCCGCAAACTAATGGGGAGATCACGAACCATGAGTTTGTCTCTGAGGAACTGAAAACGGGAGGATGTTAGGCCCTTTGTAAAGATATCCGCAATTTGATGAAAGGTAGATATGTAGTGAAGTTGAACATCTTTATTCGTAATCTTCTCACGAATAAAATGGAAGTCAATTTCAATGTGCTTGGTGCGGGCATGGTAGACTGGATTGGCAGCAAGTGCAATTGCACTTTGATTATCACACCAAACTGTGGGAGGTGACAGAAGGGGTATACGAAGATCTTTCAGTAGCATTCGAATCCAATACAACTCAGCAACTACCATAGCCAAGGCACGATATTCTGCCTCTGTGCTGGACCGAGAAACCACCTGCTGCTTCTTTGCACACCATGAAACCAAGCATGGACCTAGAAAGACCCCATACTCTGTAGTAGACCTTCGATCAACAGGATCTCCTGCCCAGTCAGAATCGCAATAGGCATTAAGATTGAGAGATCCTTTGGTGAAGTATAACCCATGATCTACTGTACCTTTAAGGTACCGTAGAATTCGTTTTGCAGACTTCCAATGGGCAGCAGTTGGTGAGTGAAGGTGTTGACAAAGCTGATTTACAGAGTGGGTAATTTCTGGTCGGGTGAGAGTGCAATATTGAAGAGCCCCAACAATTTGTCTATATTCCGTAACATCTTGAATGGGTTCATCATTTTTTGCACCCATTTTTCTGCCAGAAATACACGGTGCAGAGTAAGGCTTGGCACCTATCATGCGTGCTCGATGAAGGACATCCAAGATATACTTACTCTGTCGAAGATGCAGCCCATGAGCATCACGAGAGGCTTCAATTCCCAGAAAATAGCCAAGAGAACCAAGGGCCTTTAAAGCAAATTCCTATTTGAGCTGGGCAGTAAGATGTGCAAGGAATTTTTGACACGACCCAGTTATGAGCAGATCATCTACATAGATGAGAACATAAACATGAATTGTACCATGATGATAAGTAAATAACGAAGTATCCACCGAGGAGCCCATAAAACCAAGATCAAGCAAAGCAGTAGAGAGTCGCAGAAACCAAGCTCGAGGTGCCTGTTTAAGGCCATAGAGAGCCTTTTTGAGACGACACACGTGCTTAGGATAAACTGGATCAATGAACCCACGGGGTTGCTCAATAATCATTTCTTCTTCAAGTGTTCCATGGAGAAAAGCATTGGATACATCAAACTGCATTACCTGCCAATTAAAGTAAACAGAAAGTGCTAGCACAACTCTTACTGTTGCTTGTTTAATCACAGGGCTGAAAGCTCGGCAAAGTCAATGCCACTCACTTGTTGACAGCCTAAAGCAACCAATCTTGCCTTGTAACGGTCCACACTTCCATCCGCTTTGTGTTTTATTTTATACACCCATTTAGTGCGAATCACATGGTGACTAGGCTGTCGTGCTACTAGTTCCCATGTGTTGTTGAGCATAAGTGCATTAAACTCCAGCTGCATGGCTTGCTGCCAATCCTGTGACAACATAGCTTGAGAGAAATTGGTTGGTTCTACACAATTAAGCATACCAGTAAATGCATGTAATGGGTGTTTGGAAGCATAAAAGAGTTGGAAATCAGGAAACTCTTTTGATTGAAGAGACCCAGTCCTTGATCGTGTCACCATATGATGTGTTGGGGGAGGTAACTCAGGAATCGTAGTGGAGATGGATGGGGATGGGTTAACTGGTTGATCCTGATTTAGCTGCAGTGGACTGGAAGAGGAAGCAAGAACTTCTGTGGAAATGGGTGAAGATGAAGTAATTGATGGAAGATGATGTGGCTGCTGTGGATTGGGAGTGGATTGAAGTGTCTGCGTGTGATTGGAGGGGATGATGGCTGACTGTGTGGAATTATCTCCTGTGGCAGTGAGAGCATTATCACACGGAAAAATGGAAGGAAAATCAAATGATATGCCTGTATTTGAAACACGCGTGGCAACAGGAGTTGTGGAGGTGGACCATTCCCTTGCGGGAAAATTCAATTCATCAAATGCAACATTACGCGAGATATAAATCCTTTTAGACACTGGATCTAGACATTTATATCCATGATGTTGGGATGAATATCCAAGAAAAATACATTGTGTGCTTCGAAAATCCAATTTATGTTTTGTATATGGTCTTAAAAGAGGATAGCAAGCACAACCAAAAGAGCGTAAAAAGGCATAATCTGGTTTTTGAGAAAATAATTTAAAGTACGGAGACTTGTAGTCTAAAGCCGAAGATGGAGTTCGATTGATAAGATAAATGGCAGTCATAAAGGCTTCAACCCAAAACTTGGTGGGAAGATGAGATTGAGCCAATAATGAGAGTCCAACTTCCATGATGTGCCTATGTTTTCTCTCAGCTAATCCATTTTGCTGAGAGGTATAGGGGCAAGAAAGACGTTGATGAATCCCATTTTTACTCAAAAAATTCTGAAATTGTTTAGAAAGATATTCTCCACCATTATCACATTGAAATTGTTTAATTTTTGTGGAGAAATGATTTTCGGCTAAAGATTTAAAATTTATAAAGCAAGAAAAAACATCAGATTTATTTCGAATAGGGTAAACCCATGTAAAACGGGAGAAGTCATCGATGAAGAGAACGTAGTATCTATGAACCTCATTTGAAACAACAGGTGAGACCCACACATCCGAGTGAACAAGACCTAAAGGTGAAAACACAACACGCGTGGAATCACCAAACGGTAGTTGTTTGGCTTTTCCCATTAAACAAAACTGACACACAGAATTTAAATTGTAAGAACCAGATACAGGTAAATCAAAAAACTTGATAATGTGATTTGTAATATGAGAGGAAGGGTGACCAAGTCTGGCATGCCAAATAGCTGGGGTCGTGCGAACTCCTATGAAAACCATTTTTTTATGAAAATTGTCGATAATTTTCCGATCAATTTGAATAGGGTACAGTCCACCTTCACTCTTGCCTGTCAGCAACGTGTGTCCCGAGAGGTTGTCCTTCACAAAAAATTGGATCCGGTG
Organism: Salix arbutifolia; assembly: GCA_025169955.1. Lineage (NCBI taxonomy): Eukaryota > Viridiplantae > Streptophyta > Magnoliopsida > Malpighiales > Salicaceae > Salix > Salix arbutifolia. The sequence goes on from CM045912.1 coordinate 2,232,460, forward strand.
AGTACAAAATAGCAGTTATTATCTATACAAAAACGATTAATAGATAACAAATTTGCTGCTGCTTTTGGGCAGTGAAGAACATGTTTTAATTTCAGCTTAGTGGAGTCAGATGTATGTAATGCAAGAGTACCGGTATGCTTAATTTGCAGACCATTACCATTACCCACAGCTACTTTGTCATCTCCTGCATATGGTTCAGCCAATTGAAGATTAGCAATGTCACCCGTGATATGTTGATTTGCACCACTGTCAGCATACCAAGTGTTATCTTCGTGAATGGAGTTTGATTGAGCAACCATGGCTGCCAGCTGTTGAGGTGGATGTCTCCCTTGATAGTTATAATCATATCTATGGAAGCAATCAAGTGCCATATGGTTCTTTTTGCCACAGATTTGGCAAACATAAGGATCAAAATTCGACTCATTTGCCCATGTAGGAATACGGCCAGCATGCTCACTGTTGGGATTGCCATTACTGCCATTTCGATTGACTGGATTATATCTCTGAGATGGTGGAGATTGCGAAAAACGCTGTTGCTGCAAATTGGCAGGTACATACTTGTTGTTAGAAGTAAATACATTTCCAATATTACTACCTGAATTGAGTTTCTGAGATGGAAGAACTGCAGCAGGTCGTTGTTGCTGCCAGTTTCTATTAGTTTTCTTCTGAATTCTTCCACCTCCTCCTCCCAGTTTATGAGCTATCATTGCAAAATTATTGTGCTCGGTTTGCATGCTTCTCTGTTGGCTTTCAAGCAGAGCTTCAAACGCAAACAATTCGGATTGGAAATCAAACAATGACAGTGATTTCTCTCGTTGAGCAAAATAACAATTTGACACAAAAGGATTATAGATTGTGTTGAGTCCTCCTAGGATGAGAGAAATAAGGTCTGCTTCATCCACAGGTTTCCCAACTGCTGCTAATTGATCAGCAAGTCCTTTTGCATGTTCAATAAAGTCTAAACAATTTAATCCTCCTTGTTGTAATCCCTACAGCTGCCGTTTCAGTTGATTGACGTTGGAGATGGAGGGAGAGGCAAAGCGTTGTGCTAGAGCAACCCACGCTTGCCTAGCAGTTTTCATACCATATATCATGGATAAAACTTTCTCAGATATAGTGGATTTCATCCAAATCAGTACAAACCGGTTTTTGCGATTCCACAAGGTGAAACCAGAATTGATTTCGCGAGTTCCACCTTCAGTGCCAGATGTGAATTCTTCTGGACACAATTCTGTGCCATCTACAAAGCACAGGAGATCATGAATGCTTAGAGCATCCTCAACCTGGGAAGACCAGTTCAAATAAGAAGAAGGTCCTTCAAGTCTCACAGACACAAACTGGAGCAGGTTGTTTGGGGGAACATAGGTAGCAGCGGAAGACATATTAGTTGGATCTAGCGTGAGCTTATGGGTGCTCTGATACCATGAAAGAATAATATAGAAAAGGCTTGTCAAGTGTAAGTAGCCTGTGTATATCTTCATGTATATATAGACATGTTTACAATAATAACAAAAACATAGTTGTTACAGAGAAGAGAAGCTTGACAGCTTTCTTTGCTAAATTGAGTTGCTATACAAAGTAAATTGATCAATTCTTGGCAAACTAATCTTCTCCATTATCATCTAATATCTCCCAAATCTTTGAGCTGATTTGGCAACAAATCCCTTGAATTAGCTCCAGGTTTTGTTACCTTTTCTGTGACATTAATATCAGCACTTGTTTCCTTTTCTGCTGCTGCCAAATCTTGATCTTGATTTGGCTTTGATTGTCTAACATTCTCTACCTCTGATTCCTTTAATCCCAATTATTTTTATTTTTATTTTTATTTCGTGGAGGTACCATTAAAGACTAGAGAGCTCTGAGAAAATAGATGTAAGTGTAAAAAAAATGAACTTATTTAGTCATTTTTATAAACACATGAAAACTAATTGTCAATTTCAAAATACATGCAAATCTTAAGTTTTGAAAATTCACTTCTAATCCAAAACATTATTTTTTGTTTTTTAAATCTCTCAACCTAAAATATGAGAGAGAATCACTAGATTTTAGGGGAAATGATTGATTGACACCGATTTTAACCACATCTTTGTGCTTCATTTTGCTTGAAAGGGGTAGATCTAGGTGAAGTTCGTTGACTTTTTCTTTTTTTTTTGAGTTTTGGTAATTCAAAATCATAAATGAATTTATTTATGTCTCTAGAGTTCTAGAGTTTTTCGTGTGTTTTTTAATCAAAATAGTTCAAAACAGATTTTATGGTCCATAAATCACCTCTCCCAATTTTTATCAACCGCTATGGTGCTTGGGTTATGGGTTATAGATGATGCGTCTATATTTAAATAAAAAGATTTGAGAAACAATGTATCATTTTCTCAATTAAATAAAAAAAAAAGCCCAAAACACAGGCCTAAGCTAGCTAACCCAACCCATGCACTTGGGTTTTTACAAGGCCGAAGCCCGTGTGTTTTTTCATTTGTTTTTTTTCATTTTATCATTCATGTTTCAATGTTTGCTATTTTATCAAGATTTTATAAATAATATTTTATCATTCATGTATCAAATTTTGAATTCATTATCAAGATTTTTGCTTCTAATAAAAAATACATTGGCAATATCTTGATAATATTTAAAAAAAAAACCTGATCAGGCTTGGAGCACAATGCATATTAATTTATCTAGTTACAACTAAAACTACACTAACAATTTGCTTTGGAACAACACACATTTTCTTTTTTTTCTACTTATTTTTAGACAATCAAAGAACATTATAGATGCAGGCCTATTTAAGAGTCCGGTAAATATTGTTTTTTATTTAAAAATATATTAAAATAAAAATTTTATTATTTTTTAAAAATTATTTTTAACATCATCCTAAAAACAAGTAAAAAATCAAGTAAAAAAAAATCAAAAACATTTCTCCATCGCACTCCCGAGCATGATCGTAATTGAGAGCAGAATCCACTTGCGTACCCACATTGCTGTGAGTCCCTGACGAAGATGAGCTGAGATTTTCTTTCATATTTTGATCGTTGCCAAGTAGTGACACATGATCATGCATTTCCTTTTCGTTTTTGGTACCACCAGAAGAATATTCGATCGAAGCACGCAAGCAGAGCATGATTGGGAAAAGCATTTGAGATCAAACCGCAGCGTCAAATATCGTTCGTTGAACAGCATCGTCAAACACCATCTTAGTTTTGCTAATGAATTGAATTTCTAGACAACAAAAAAATATTTTAGAATTGCCAAAGTAACAACTGGTTTTATGTTTAAATAGTTACAAAATTGAAACATTCAGTTTATAGCAAAACAGTTAACATACGGATGTACCTCTTTATAATCGAAGAAAAATAAATATAAATAATTAAAATATAGTAAAAGAGAAATCCATATCAGTTATCGCTAAAACAAATACATTTTTAAAAAACACTCTCCATCGCAAATGAATTCTTAATACAATAGCTTTATCAATCTTAATATAATTCATTATTGTGGCGTGGCGGTTTTGTATTATATGAATGTAATCCCATCCACTAGACCAAGATTTCAGGCTCTGAATCTATCAAGCCCTACACGCAAAAGGTTACAAAATCCATTATTGGTCACATCATTTGGTAATATTTTTATATGTGTTTTTTTTCATAAAATACAATAAAGTATAACCTTGCCAGCCTAGTAGGGCCAAGTTGCAAGGCAAGTGCCAGATAGAGGTTCACCACCCCCCTGCTCCACCTCACCCTTGTCGGGGTAAAATTCAAATTGATTACAAGGACATGTCGGACCAAATTAACATTCTTATCTATACATACAGAACTTATATTATTTAAGGAATATTAAAGCCATAGCCCTTAATAATGATAAGTTAAGAAGGCAAGGAGCTCTTCGCAATTGGCGTTCTCTTCGACACAACGCCAAGTTGTCTCTCTCTCTCAGCTGTTAAGAGAAAATAACATGTCAAGTTGGTTGCCAAATAAAAATCCAACAAGCCGAGAGTATTTTCAAGTTTCGCAACATAAAATGTTTTTCTTTTCTTTTCTTTTCTTTTGTCAATAATTTGTAATATATTAATTTGGATTTCATGCTAATTCAAATAAATCAATATTAATCCAAATATAATCCATGAGTTAACATTTTAATGTCTAAAAAGCAATCACAACTTAAAAAAATAAACTTGCAATTCAAAACCAATATTCTTATTTTTTTCAAAAATAAAAAGCATACATCACACAAAATTAATAATGTCTAAATAGTCCAAAACATATACAAAATAATAAGCATTTGCCCCTAAATCTCATAATTTGTCAAAAACAAATATGCCTTAAAGTTATATATTAAAATACGACTTCAGGTTAAAGCATTACTCAATATCATATATTTTATCCTATTAAAATAAGTAGTGTTTTTTTTCTAATTATAATCTAGAGAATTTCTCTTAATGTAATTTTTACCCTAGATAACAATATATACTTTAGTTCAAGTGGTAATTTAGGAAGTTATATAAAGTTCAAGGAAAAATAGTTGACTATGAACTAACCTATTTAGGTTATTTTCCTTCTCCAAAAAGGTTTTTGAGTCTTACCCATTTTGACCTTATTTTTATTCTTTTTTATATAAAATAAGGGATGGGCTTGTTAAACTATATTATTTTATTTCACCTTAATATTTTTCTTTATAAATTTACTTTACTTAAAAAAGGTTATCGATTGAGAGAGAATGTATTTCTATTTACAAGGCTAAGGCATTGCCTTTCTTATTAAAGTCTTTATAGCTCTAAAAGGTTTTCTACCTTTAACATCTTTATTAAATCTAAAACTTTAAGCCCTATTGTTTTTATTTTCTTCTTGAGAGATGGTGAAGAGATTAGTGAAACAATTTTTAATAAGTATGTTGATGTTAAATAAAGCAATGAATTTTTCATAGTGATTTTAAAACTTAATATAAAGCTAGGATTAATGAGATACTCTTTATATTTTAAACATCTTTTTAAGGGTTAATGAGATCATTAATAATTATTGAAAATTTAAATATATATTAATTAGTTCTCCAAGGATGTTTAACTATTATTAAAGTACCTCATATACTGAATTCTATAAAACACCAACCATCAAGTAATTGATATGAAATTATTAAAACCAACAATGAAATTATTAATATCAGTCGAAAGCTCATTTGAGAAATCCAAAGGATTCGATGGTGAACTATATTTATTATTATTATTACTTCAAAGAATTTGAATATGGAATCAATAATTAGAAAATTTTATTTTTAAATATATCAGATAAATATGAAGGTATATCTTTAAAATAAGTCAAAAATAAAATTTAGTTTTAATTTATATACAAATTAATTTGAGTACGTCCTTAATTATTAAAAAAAAACTTGTTGGCATCAAGAATATCATACGTCTCCATCAAAAACGAAAATCTTACTAAATTCTATTCAAGATATTTCAGAATAAGAAAATAATCATTTTAAAAAATTAAATACCTGTGATGGAGTTCGTCATTTGATTGATTCTAACTTTAGAATACGACACATGATCATGTATTTATTATTTGCTGCCTGCCTGCCTGCCTGCCTGCCATGACCATTAAGTTACTGCCAACAAGTGTCTACTTGCTTGTTGTTTATGATGACTTGTTCCTTTCTTTCTTCTCTAAATCCATGCAGACACAAGATCCTCCTTCTCTCTCTCTTATAAAAACACCTATACACCCCACTTCTGGCACACCGCACCAGCCCCGAGAATTTTTAGCAAATGAAGGCCACCACGATCCTGACATGGCTAGCTGTCTCCCTCGCCATTTTGATCGCTCTTAGCCCGTCCAGTGCAGAAGAAACACGACCCTTTTCAAATAATCTGAAAATAGATCTTGTTCTTGAAAGAATTGACAAGTGGAGTCATCATCAGATGCAGTCTCAAGAAACAGGATTGAAAATAGCACCCTCTATGGTGATTGCAGGAGTTTTATGTTTCATAGCTGCCTCTATCTCTAGTGCAGGTGGCATTGGTGGCGGGGGGCTGTATATTCCAATACTAACTATTGTGGCAAGTCTAGACCTGAAAACAGCCTCGAGTTTCACAGCTTTTATGGTCACAGGAGGGTCTGTTGCTAATGTCATGTGTAACATGTTTACAAGAAGTGCGAAGTTTGGTGGTCAGACCGTGGTAGACTATGATATTGCAATTCTGTCTGAACCGTTCATGTTGTTAGGAGTTAGTGTTGGGGTTATTTCTAATCTTGTTTTCCCAGAGTGGCTTGTCACAATTTTGTTCGCTGTTTTTCTTGCTTGTTCGACCTTCAAGACATGTCAGAATGGTATTTTTCATTGGAATTTGGAATCTGAAGAAGTGAATAGAAATGGATTTGGGAATTTGGAAAATGGGTTGGTTGAAAATGAGACTGGCGCAAAAGGAAGTGAAGAGGTGAGTTGTGTCAAAGAGCCTCTTCTGGGTGCAGAATTAACTAGTTCCGTATTGAGGTTTCCATGGATGAAGTTGGGGATGTTAGTCATCATCTGGTTCTCCTTCTCCATCATCTATCTTCTTCGAGGCAATCGGTATGGAGAGGTATGACTCATTTCTGTTTCTAATTATCCTCGTGATTTTCTGCTACTTTTCAAGATTTTACATAAGATTGGGACTTCCTTACAAGATTTTACATGCATAATATTGGTTATTGAAATTGTTCCAGTAGATCTGTGGTCCTTTTTCTGCAACTTTATTGATTCTCTCGGGATACAGACTTCAAATGGTTAAAAATAGTTTTTAATTTAAATCAAAAATTTGTTATAAAGTTTAGTCAAGGTTATAGTTTAATCAAAAGTTAGTATTTTAAAACTTATAGATTCTACTTATATTACATCTCTTTTCAATAAAAACTATTGAATTATAACTCGAAGTCGAAAATGACTTCTCATAAGCCATGCCCAGCAGACTCTTCATCAAGGACATATTCATGATGAAAAGCACCATTCTTCTAATTTTGTTCCTTGAGGAACTTTGGAAGAGTTATTTGTGGAAGTTCATGCTGAACTATGGATGAGTCCAGGCTATATCATGTTCCAGTTAGTTCTCTCCATTGGAATATAAGGAAATCCATGTTCAAAGTTACTTCATTTTGGACTTCAACAATGGTGGAATCTGGAACAGTAATCTGGAATATAAGGAAAACAAGTAATTCTGCGATGATGATATTAGTTTATCATTTATCTTTCACTTCTAGTGGATCATCAATGTATTTGATGCAATAGGTTTCTTCTGAACCTCGAAAACAGCAGGCTCACCTTGCAAGTCGCTAGCTAATGATTAGGCAGATTGAGAAACATTTCTTGAAAACAGCAGGCCATCTTGCAAGTCACTGACTAATGATTAGGCAGGTTAAGATATTTTTTTGAAAACAGCAGGCACAGCTTGCTAGTCACTAACTAATGATTAGGCGGGTCAAGAAAATTTTCTTGATTTGAATGAAGATAAAACAGTAGATTTTACCTTGTCAAATGCGATCAGTATCTTAAACTTTGGAGTATTGTTCGTATTTGACAATTTAGAGTACATGCAGGGTATTATACCAATGGAGTCCTGTGGATTTGTATACTGGGTTGTCTCCTCGCTTCAAATTCCTCTTGCAATAATCTTCACAGCATGGATACTGTACAGAAATGAGAGCTGCCACCATCAGACTATAAACCAGCAGGTGCTTAACATACACAGTAGAAATATTTAGCTACTTCCAGTCGATAGTTATAATGTCACTTCTGTTCTGAAAAGAATTAGAGAAAAATCATCTAAAAATCAGAGTTATCTGTGAAGGGCATGGAAGACCTGACAGGAGCTGGAACATCAAATAAGCTGTTCTTCCCAGTCATGGCATTATTAGCAGGGATGCTGGGAGGACTTTTTGGGATTGGAGGTGGAATGCTTATCAGCCCACTTCTGCTTCATGTTGGAATAGCACCTGAGGTAAATTACAACTCATCTTACGTTAAAAGCAGATTGATTCCAGCTACAACTGTTTCAAACCATCACTTTTTTGTGCAGATAACTGCAGCAACTTGCTCGTTCATGGTTTTTTTTTCATCTTCAATGTCGGCATTGCAGTATCTATTGTTGGGCATGGAACATGTTGAAGCTTCCATCATCCTTGCCGTCATTTGTTTTGTTGCGTCACTTCTTGGGTTGCTGGTGGTACAGAGGGCCATAGTAAAATATGGCAGGGCTTCCATGATTGTATTCTCAGTTAGTACAGTAATGGCTTTGAGTACTGTTCTGATGACCAGTTTTGGAGCTCTTAATGTTTGGAGGGATTATAATTCTGGGAGAAACATGGGGTTCAAGCTACCCTGTTGAAGAAAGTTTTGTTAGTAATTATAAAATAAACTAAAAGAGAAATAAACTAAAAGAGGTCGGTTAACTGTAAATTGTGAGACAAAATACTGTGGATTGTCATAGTGTGTTTTTGGGTGGATTGTCATAGTGTGTTTTTGGGTTGGTTCATTTTTCGGTTCGGTCGGTTCACCGGTGTAATAGTGTGTTTTTGGATCGGTTTGGTTTTCAGTTCGGTTTGATTCACCGATTTATTGATTTTTTTATACTTATTTGCACAATGAAATAATCATTCTATGATTTCTATCCATCGAAAAAGACAAAGAACCGTTGCTGCCGAGAGGGTTCCAAAAGAATTTCATATTTTTTTAAAATAGCTAAATACTAATTTACCCCCAAATAAGATAAAAAAAAATTCTGGCCTGAAGGGGAGCCACTGAAATTTCATATTTTTTAAAAATAACTAAATTTTAATCTGCCCCATATAAGACAAAATTGAAGATTTGGTTGTAGGGGTATTCCGGTAATTGACCATTTTTTATTATTACCCGTCAAACACTGTGCGCGTGTGGGCCACAAACAGCAAACAGTATTTAGCCTCATACCCGATTCGAGCGGCACGTGCGGTGTTGTTTGGTGGTGGAAAATGTCAATCTGGCATCTCACCCAATGAGCAAATTAAACAAAAATAATATGACATGATGATATTAAAAATAATTTAAAAAAAAACATTGTTTTAATATATTTTTAAACAAAAAATTTTAAAATTAATATCAATCATATTTTTAAACAATCCATTAAAAAACACTCCTTTTAATTAATATGCATGGGAGGTGGGCATCATTCTACTCTCATTAAAATAAAAACCATGCTAAATAAAAATCTCTTTTGTAGGCTCTCAAGAAACTTATCAGAGAGAAAAATCTAGGAATTAGGTGTGAAAAAGCTTAGATCCCGCTTGATTGATTCACGTGGAGAGCTATGAACGCACCTAATTTTTTTTTGGATTCCAGGAAATTACACTAGAGAAAAATATATTTAGATAAGTGAATAAAATTCTGATTATCTCAGTCTCTTATAAAAAATACACGTCTTGAGTTGAACTCAAGACTTGCTGTGTAGATCTCAAGTCATTTATCTTCACGCCACAATCCTGGACAGCGCACCGTAATTTCCAAACAGTTACAGGTATCAAGGCAGATCAAGCGGTCAAGACAGATAAAGCTCACAATATAGCAAATCAAGATATCAAGGCAGATCACACTCACGATGCAGCAGATCAAGAAGATTATGAAAGCAATACAAAGGCAAGATATCAGCCAAAGATCATGAAGACTATAAAGACAAATAAAGCTGTTGATCCCTTCAGTAAATGTTGATAAACTGGCAGCACAATCGTAGCATGAATATTGTGTATATCCTTCTATATTTAGAACACTTTCCTTAGAACAAAACATTGTAAACTCTGTATAAATTGAATCACTGATACAGAAATAAAGTGTGCAAAAATTATCACCATTGAATCATCTCTTACAATCTAGCTGTGAGTTTTTTTTATGGTATCAGAGCATCCCATCTCAAACGAGAACACGATCCCTATGGCCACCTCTCAAAATCCAAACAACCAGCCACAGTCACCCACTGAAACTCCACTGATTGCACTGAATATCTCAACCCAGATCAATGGCAAATTGACACCATCCACCTTCTCCCAATGGCGTGCCCAATTTGAAGCCCTCTTAATTGGGTACGACCTAATGGACTATGTCACTGGTCACTTTACCTGCCCAATCTCCGACGGCACTTCTCAGTCCGGCTTGACCCGAAACCACTGGATTAGGCAGGATAAGCTAATTCTCAGCGCTATCCTTGCCTCCACTGCTACCACAATCACACCTCTTATATCTGCATCAAAAACATCTCATGATGCCTGGAAGAAACTAAACACTATGTATGCTAGCAGATCAAGAATGAGAGCTATGCAACTCAAGGAAGACATTACCTTGATAAAGAAAGGGAATCGATCCATTTCGGAGTATCTCCATGCTGTCAAAATTCTGGCCGATGAGATAGCTCTAATCGACAACCCCATCTCCGACGATGACCTCACTCTCTACATTTTGAATGGGTTAGGGTCTGATTTCAGGGAAATCACTACACCCATACGTGCAAGGGAGACACCTTTAAACTTTGAAGAACTTCATGATCTTTTGATCGGTCATGATAGCTACCTTCGCCGATTGGAATCGGCTTCTCAGCAACTTCTGGCATCAGAGAACTACAGCAATCGCACAAATGCGTCTGGCTCCTTTTCACACAGGGCACATAACAAGCCCTCTGGCTTCTCACAAAGCCCAAGTTACACACGGGAGCCCTCTGGCTTTTCACGAAGCCCAAGTTACCAACGGGACACTCGCCCAGTCAACAGAAATATGGGCCGGCCCAGTAATCCCTAGAGAAGATATCAGCCCAGATGTCAGTTTTGTGATCAGTTTGGTCATACGGCAAAATTTTGCCCCCAATTAAAGACCACCACTGCAACTGCAAATTGCACCACGACCCCTCCTGTCTCCGAACCCAAATGGCTCATGGACTCGGCAGCTTCTCATAATATAACAGGAGATCTCAATAATCTCACTACTCACTCAGAGTATGATGGTACTGATGAAGTGGTGTTGGGTGACGGTTCAGGTTTGGTTGTTTCTCACATAGGATCCCTCACCCTAAAATCCAACAAAAAAAATTTTGTTTTAAAAAATACTCTTTGTGTTCCAAGCCTTTCTAAAAATCTTATATCCGTACATCATTTTACATCGCAAAATAATGTACTTGTTGAATTTCACCCCTCTTATTTTCTTGTGAAGGACAGGTTTTCAAGGGTAATCCTGGCAAGAGGCGCATGTGAAAATGGGGTTTACATCTTTCCGGACTCACTGGTGGCTCCTCCCTTTCCAATTGTTGCAAATGTGCTTGAAAGAATTTCTATTGATGGGTGGCATAAAAGACTGGGTCATCCGTCTCTCCGAACTATCCAAACCATTATTCATAAATTTTCATTGCCTGTTTCTCCAAATAAAAGTTCCTCCCTGTGTTCCTCATGCTCTATTAATAAAGCTCATAGACAGCCTTTTCGCTCTACTAGTCTTTCTAGCAATGCCCCTCTTGAACTCATATATACAGATGTGTGGGGTCCAGCTCACTATGTTGGACTAGATGGTTCTCGATATTATATAATCTTCATTGACCATTATACCAAGTACATGTGGTTTTACCCTTTGGAAACAAAATCTGGAGTAAAAATTATATTTCCCCAATTCAAGACCTTTGTTGAAAAACGTTTTCAAAGCACCATTAAAACCATATACTCAGACAACGGGGGGGGGGGATATATGAGTCTCAAAACTTTTTTCTCTCTCCATGGTATTAGCCATTTCACAACGGCCCCACACACACCACAACAGAATGGTGTCTCCGAGCGTCGACATAGACATCTTGTGGAAACAGGCCTCACCTTACTCCATGATGCAAACCTACCCCTCACATACTGGCCCTATGCCTTTAACACAGCCACTTACCTTATAAACCGCCAACCCACACCCTTACTAGACAATATATCCCCATTCCAAGCTCTTTTTGGTCAACCGCCAAATTATCTCAAATTGAGAAAATTCGGTTGTCTATGCTATCCTCTCACCAAACCATACACCAAGCATAAAATGGAGCCCAAATCCACACCATGTCTCTTTTTGGGCTACTCACTCACCCAAAATGCCTACAGATGTCTTGACCTTGAAGCCCAACGCACCTACCTATCCCGCCACGTCATCTTTGATGAAAACACATGTCCAAAGCCCATATCCCACTCTACCCATGTCCACGTCACAGCTGATCATAATCAACCTTCTCCCTCACACATCTCCTTGCCCGCTCCACCACCAAATCCAGTCAATGCTCATCCCAGTCCAGCACCGTCAACGGCGCCCTCACCACCAGTGTCTCCGGTTGATGTCGCTCCCATGGCCACTGTCTCTCCAGGTACTCCTCTACTCTCTTCTTCAATTGATTCTATGCCTCTACCTACCCCTGTTGATTCTCCTACAAACCCTAATTCCCCCAATTTATCCCCAATTCACCCATCCACCTCCACATCTCCCATACCATCAGCTCTCAACCTACCTGTCAATCCACCCATTCCTCGGACCCATCCCATGACTACCCGATCCCTAAACAACATTTTTAAACCCAAACAATTAAACACCACCACCAAACATCCCCTGGACGAACCTATAGAACCCACTTGTGTGAGACACGCCCTTTCTGAACCACATTGGCGTACTGCCATGTCCCAAGAATTGACTGCCCTTATGCGGCATGGGACTTGGGATTTAGTTCCTCCCCCCAAATCTTGCACTCCCGTAGGCTGTAAATGGGTTTTCCGTGTCAAACGCAACCCTGACGGTTCAATTGACCGATTCAAAGCCTGTCTGGTCGCAAAAGGGTTTCACCAGCGACCGGGAGTGGACTATACCGAGACCTTCAGTCCCGTGGTTAAGCCAGTCACTATTCGGACTGTTCTTTCCATTGCTGTGATGAATGGTTGGGGTTTACGTCAAATGGATATTAATAATGCTTTTTTGCATGGAAACCTTAGTGAAACAGTTTACATGATGCAACCCCCTGGCTTCAAAGATTTGACCTATCCTGACCATGTATGTCGCCTGCGAAAATCTATCTATGGTCTTAAACAGGCACCTAGAGCCTGGTATCTAGAATTGAAAACTGCTCTACTTCATTTTGGCTTCACAAACTCTCTGGCTGATTCATCACTGTTTATCTATAAACATAAGACTATTTTGTGCTATCTTTTAGTCTATGTTGATGATTTGGTCCTCACTAGAAATGATCCTCTCTTTGTGGAATATATTGTTGGGCAACTTGGCAGCAAATTTTCTCTTAAGGATATGGGTGCATTGCATTTTTTTCCTCGGGATGGAAGTTCTTCCCACTCCGAATGGTCTTTTTCTCTCCCAACATCAATATGTTAGGGACTTGTTGTCCAGCACTAATATGACAGGTGCCAAGGCTGTTTCTACGCCTCTCTCAACCAGCATCCCTCTCAAACTGAATGATGGCACCCTACCTTTTGATAGCACTGCCTATCGAAAGATTATCGGCAGCCTCCAGTATCTCTCACTCACTCGGCCGGACATATCCTTTGCTGTGAATAAGCTATCACAGTTCATGCATATGCCCACTCAGACTCACTGGACAGCAGCTAAGCGTCTCCTACGCTACCTGAAGGACACTATATTTTATGGTCTTCAACTTAATTCCAAAGCTCATCCTACACTAACCACTTTTTCAGATGCAGATTGGGCAGACAATCTAGATGACCGCACATCCACATCAGCTTTATCGGCTCAAATCCCATCTCTTGGAGTTCAAAAAAACAACGCGCCGTCGCACGCTCCTCCACTGAAGCTGAGTACAGAGCTCTCGTACTGCTGCCTCTGAAACAGTTTGGTTAACTTCTCTTCTGCAGGAGCTTCAATTTCCACTTAACTCTCCTCCGAGCCTACTTTGTGACAACCTTGGTGCCACACATTTGAGCTTCAATCCAGTCAACCACTCAAGGATGAAGCACATCCAAATTGATCTTCATTTTGTCCGGCATTTAGTCCAGAAAGGATCTGTCAAAGTTCATCACGTTCACACAAATGACCAGCTAGCTGATCTTCTAACGAAACCATTGTCAAAACAGCGAACGGACATTCTCAGACACAAAATTTCCCTTGCTAATAACAGCTCAATTTTGAGGGGGTGTATCAAGGCAGATCAAGCGGTCAAGACAGATCAAGCTCACAATACAGCAAATCAAGATATCAAGGCAGATCACACTCACGATGCAGCAGATCAAGAAGATTATGAAAGCAATACAAAGGCAAGATATCAGCCAAAGATCATGAAGACTATAAAGACAAATAAAGTCGTTGATCCCTTCAGTAAATGTTGATAAACTGGCAGCACAATCGTAGCATGAATATTGTGTATATCCTTCTATATTTAGAACACTTTCCTTAGAACAAAATATTGTAAACTCTGTATAAATTGAATCACTGATACAGAAATAAAGTGTGCAAAAATTATCACCATTGAATCATCTCTTACAATCTAGCTGTGAGTTTTCTTTAACAGGTGAAATGATGAATTTTGATGCTGCCATTTCCATTGCAATTTTTATAATCACGCTGCCATAATAACAACATGTTGTAGGATTCCTTTTAGTTTCATGCACGATGGTGCAAGTAGTGGGTGGGAAACGATTGCAATCTCCGAGTAAAATTTCTGTCGGTGCAATTCTTCTACGGAAATGATTACTAACTGCCTAAATTTCCCCACTGTTCGGAAGAATTCTAAAAAATTCTGTCGAGACTTGTTTGAAGACTTGTTGACCTGAATTAATATTCACGTAGAAACACAGAATTGCCCTCGTTGCCAGGTAGTGACACGTGATCATGCATTTCCTTTTTGTTTTTGGTACCACCAGAAGAATATTCGATCGAAGCAGGCAAGCAGAGCATGATTGGGAAAAGCATATGAGATGGGAATTTATGTTTTTGTCTAGATTCACACTTTCGATATTAAAAACATGCATGTCTGGTCCATTTCTACGGCTTTCTGACAATTTTTTCATTTAATGGTTCTAACCCCTTCATATTATTTTTATCTTGACCATACTTTAAAATCTAATTTTGACACATGATTTGATTCAACAATATGTTTAGATATTTTTTTAAAAAAAAATCCTATGCAGGAAATCCAAACCAGGAATCCAGCTGTTTGATGTCAGGGTCTATACAGCTCAAAATATATTTTTTTTTATTAATATTGATATCTGAATTAACTTGTTTATTTTTCGATTTAATCTCATGAATTTTAAAATTAAAAATTATTTAAATTTTTAATGATCATCATATTAATAGATAAAAAGTTTAAATCTAAAATGACAGGTCCCTTTTACTTTCTAAAATCTAAAGATAACTTAGGTCCCTTTGCTCTAAGTTATCTCTTTGTTTTAATTTGCAGTCTTATATATTGTCTTCATTTTTTTTTAATTCTTGTAAGTAATGAATAAGATGGAGACCAGCTTCACTATATATCATATCATATTCAGAAAGAATAATGAAATTGTACTTTAAAAAACTGAGAAGTGAATTAAAATGTGGATCTTGTATTAATCCACTGGTGGCAGCCCACTTGGGTTTTACAAATGATTGTAATTGCAATCTGTTCAAGCAAACTCAGCATATTTCTTGACTCCAAATTATATTTTCAGACAAAACTTGAGACATAATACCAGGTTAACATAAAAATATAACACGATTGAAGAACTTTCGGCAGTAGTTTGGCCTTATTAGAAGTGACATGTGGTACTCTTTATTATCATCGTGATCACTTTCATTGCATCAAATGATCATATTATATATTGGTGCAAGGTGTGGGAGATGACGAAGAGAGATTATAACCCAAATGTTTTATTTGTATAATAGTGGATTATATTAAAAACAATTGATAAGAAAACATTATCATAGGTATATTTTAAATGAGACAATCTGTGTATTAATAAATTATACTAATTTATTCTGAAATCTTATATAATAATTTCAGTTTTTAGATGAAAATATTATTTAATATGGTACCATAGCCTTGATGATCAAATAATTGCGATTTTGAATCTCGTCACTCTCATTTTCTCTTATAATTAAAATATAATCAACAATACAAGATAGGGTGAGTTTGTGCAAGTTTTTTTAAAAAAAAAACTTTAACTTGAGAGGATGTGTAAGAGAATAATATAAATCATATATTAGAGTCTTCGAGATGGTATCAAAGCCTTGATGATTAAATGTTCATGAGCTCGAATCTCACTAATCTTATTCTCTCTTCTAATCAAGGCCTAATTTTTAGCATAAGATAACGTGAATCTATGTAAATTTGAAACCTAAAAAATTTTAACTTAAAAAGATATGTTATAAGATAATAAGAATTATATTTTAGATTATTCACCTATAATCTTAAATTTTTAGGTAAGATGATTTATTTATAATGTGAAAATATAAGTATTTTTGTTTATTTATCTGAAAATATCAAACATGTATTATAATCCAAATTTGACATATCTTGTTTGTCAAGATGGAATGGAACGGACTTATTTCCTTTTGGTTTCGCTAGTGAATTGAATTTCTAGACAACAAAAAAATATTTTAGAGTTGCCAAAGTAACAACTGGTTTTATTACAAGATTTGAAACACATGGTTTGCAGCAAAACAGTTAACTATACGATAAATTGATTGGCATACATCCGGATGTACCTCTCTATAATCGAAGAAAAATAAATATAAATAATTAAAATATAGTAAAAGAGAAAGTCCATATCAGTTATCGCTGCGAGGTTAGACAATATTACGTCAAAAAAGAAATTCTTTATATAAAGAATTTTGCTTCCATGCATAAATAATTATAAAAACAAATACTAAGAAAATCAGTTTAATATTTTACTAAAACAGATTCACTTTTAAAAAACACTCTCCATCGCAGATGAATTCTTAATATAATTCATTATTGTGGCGTGGCGGTTTTGTATTATATGAATGTAATGCCATCCACTAGACCACTATTTCAGGTTCTGAATCTATCAAACCCTCCGCAAAAGGTTACAAAATCCATTATTTGTAACATCATTTGGTAATATATATATATATATATATATATATATATATCTATTAAAAAGATATGTAGTATAACCTTGCTAGCCTATTAGCGTCACGAAGCAAGGCAAGTGCCAGATAGCGGTTCAACCCCCCGCCCCTCCTCCAACTCGCCCTTGTCTGGATAGATATTCAATTTGATTATAAGGACATGTCGGACCAAATTAGCATCCTTATCTATACATATAAAACTTATATTATCTAAGGAATACTAAAGTCATACCCCTTAATAATAACCTAACCCCTGACGAAGGCAAGGAAGGAGCTCTTTGCAATTTGCATCCTCTTCAGCGTCTCTCTCTCTCTCTCTCTCTCAACTGTTAGGAGAGAAATGTCATGTCAGCAGCTGGGCGGCTGGTTGCCAAATAAATATCCATCAATCAAGAGTTTTTTCAAGTTTCGCAACATGATATGCTTTTCTTTTTGTCATTCATTTTGTAATATATTAATGTAGATTTGTGTATTTTCTTTGTAAAAAAATATGTTTGGTGGATTATTATAGATGTTCACTTCACCGTACACAACCCCCATTAGTTGTCATTCATGTTCTTGCTTTGTCTTCCTTTTTCTTTCTGTCCTTTCTTTCATGACTATGAAACTTCGTACAGGTTTCATGTTTTTTTATTATTGTTTTTATTATTATAAGTTGATGTTTACTCAGCTTGCATGTATTTCGAGTAATCTATCTTAATTAATCTCATGAATCTTGAAATTATTGATTATATAAATCTTCAGTAACCATAATATTAGTAATAACAAGACTCAAACGAGATCATGCAAAGACAAATCCCTAATTCTCAAACTTGTACTACTATATCATCTATATGATTAAATTTCATGTTATTTATTTCAAAATTATTGCATAAACTATGCACCCGGCAACTGGACTGAAAGCCTTTTCTAACCGGGGGACCCATGTGTCATGAGCATGTCTTTCATGCTAAGCTTTCATTTATGTGTCCATATACAAAAATAATTGAACTTTATGTTAGACGCGTCGTTTGATGTATATTTTTAGAAAAAAATAAATGTCATTAGTCTAATTTTGTACATATAATTTAGTTTGGTCCCTATATCTCAAAATTATTCACAATTTCACTATGTATTTTTCCATTAGCAACCATTAGTATCTTAATTGTCAGTGGAACGGTCTCTCACATATTCTATTGGAAATGCTAAAACTTTCTTTAACTTTTCAAAGAAATTTGTTAGAACATTGTTGAAACAATGGCCAACAAAATTACCTATGGAGGGATTGTCTGGTTTTATCTCTTTATTTTATATGTTAATTAGAAAGGCTATACTGTATTTATTTAAAACAAATATTATCTTATCAAGTTAAAGCTTGGTCATTCTAGAATCAAAATATATTTTTATTTACCTTTTCTTTTAATTTTAAAAATATATCTTATATATAAGTTCATAATCCTCGATATTAGGACAAACAAAATAGATTTTTGGTATCTTTTTTTTTGTTGGTCAAATTCTCATGGCTATATTAAATTAGTTATTAAACCCAAAAATGCATGTAAAAATAAAAGGATAAGTTTTTTTATTTTTTAATATGCTAAAATATGAAAATATAATTTATTTTAAGAGATTTTGTAATAAGAGAAGTAAAATAAAAATTATATTTTTGAAATAGAGATATTTGTTTGTTGTTGTTATGGAGGGAAAAAGATTCATTTAATACCAAAAAAAAATATCTCATGTGTTAATCACAATTCCAAATATAGAGTAAAACAATGTGAGGAACTCAAGATTAATTTGCAAAATGATCTTCCAAAAAAATTTAAATTTATTAAAATCAAGCTAAAGTCATGTTTGGAAATATGCAAATAAAATAGTTTTGTCAATGCTATTTTAACCACTATATCAATCCAAAATAAATTATCATTCATCAACTCAAAACTAAGCAACATAAAAAACCTACTTGAATCTTACTAATAACAAACTTCATTTGGATTTCATGTTAATTCAAATAAATCAATATTAACCCAAATATAATTCACGGGTTAACATTTTAATGTCCAAAAAGCAATCATAACTTAAAAAAATAAACTAACAATTCAAAACCAATAATGAAAATTATTTCAAAAAAAACAATACATCGAACAAAGTTAATAGTGTCTAATTAGTCCAAAACTTATACAAAATAATAAGCATTTACCCTAAATCTCATAATTTAACAAAAACCAATGTCACTTAAAGTTATAAACCATTAAGTAAAGGGGAATAGTAGTTTGACTTTGACTTTGACCGCTATCCGAAAAAGATACTCATTCAGGTTTATACAACTCAACCAAGCATGTTAAGATTTATTTTATTGTTGACACGTTAAAATACTAATGAAATATTTTATTTTATTTTATTTTTTCTCTTCGTTTGTAATTTTTATTATAAATTAGCAACGAAAATGCCGTCACTATTTCAATTAGAAATTATTGACTAACATTTTTCATTAATGATTATTTAATTTTCTAGTAGTGGTATGATTATGATAATGATAATGTCGAGCTCATTTTTTGAATATACAATCACCTCACGAAGATCACTTATAGCATGCAATTATCTCATAAAAAAATGATGACATGAATAAGCGTGATGGACTATAACTACTTTCAAGCATGATTATGTTAATTAATATTAATTAGTATTAAATTTGTTTAATAAAGTTATCACTAGCATTTTCTTTGAGAAGTGCATGTGGATATAGAAAAGGTGATTAGAATGCCACCTCTATACTTTTTGTCTAAATCCATGTAAGATTCCTCCCACATAGCATTATCAACCTTCGGGTCAATTCAAAGGACAGATTAATAGTACTTTTATAATAATTATTGAAAATTTAAATATATATTAATAAGTTTCTCTACCGATAGTTAACTATTATTAAAAGTAATTCGTATACTTTAAATTGATATGGTTTTCCAAGTCCTCCACTCTTTATAAAACTAACCATGAAATTATTAAATTCGGTCGAAAGCTCATTTGAGAAATCCAAAGGATTTGATGGTGAACTATATATATTTATAATTATTTTTACTTCAAAGAATCTGAATCTTGAATCAATAATTAGAAAATCTTATTTTTGAAATATATCAGATAAATATGAAGGGTATATTTAAAATAATTAAAAAAATATTTTAGTTTTAATTTATATAAAAATTAATTTGAATACACCCTTAATTATTAAAAAAAAGAGAAAAACTTGTTGACATCTAGAATATCATTCGTCTCCGTCAGAAACGAAAATCTTACTAAATTCTATTCAAGATATTTCTGAATATGAAAATAATCATTTTAAAAAATTATATCCCTGTGATGGAGTTTGTCATGGCAGGCAGGCAACTAACAATAAACACGTGATCATCTGTCTTCTTCTAAAGTTAGAATCAATCAAATGACATTAATACTGCCTAGTGGAAATAGATTTAGCTCGAGGTTTCTGCTTGCTTGTTGTTTATGATGACTTGTTTCTTTCTTTCTTCTCTAAATCCATGCAGACACAAGATCCTCCTTCTCTCTCTCTTATAAAAACACCTATACACCCCACTTCTGGCACTCCGCACCAGCCCCGAGAATTTTTAGCAAATGAAGGCCACCACGATCCTGACATGGCTAGCTGTGTCCCTCGCCATTTTGATCGCTCTTAGCCCGTCCAGTGCAGAAGAAACACGACCCTTTTCAAATAATCTGAAAATAGATCTTGTTCTTGAAAGAATTGACAAGTGGAGTCATCATCAGATGCAATCTCAAGAAACAGGATTGAAGATAGCACCCTCTATGGTGATTGCAGGAGTTTTATGTTTCATAGCTGCCTCCATCTCTAGTGCAGGTGGCATTGGTGGCGGGGGGCTGTATATTCCAATACTAACTATTGTGGCAAGTCTTGATCTGAAAACAGCCTCGAGTTTCACAGCTTTTATGGTCACAGGAGGGTCTGTTGCTAATGTCATGTGTAACATGTTTACAAGAAGTGCGAAGTTTGGTGGTCAGACCGTGGTAGACTATGATATTGCAATTCTGTCTGAACCGTTCATGTTGTTAGGAGTTAGTGTCGGGGTTATTTCTAATCTTGTTTTCCCAGAGTGGCTTGTCACAATTTTGTTCGCTGTTTTTCTTGCTTGTTCAACCTTCAAGACTTGTCAGAATGGTATTTTTCATTGGAATTTGGAATCTGAAGAAGTGAATAGAAATGGATTTGGGAATTTAGAAAATGGGTTGGTTGAAAATGAGGCTGGCGCAAAAGGAAGTGAAGAGGTGAGTTGTGTCAAAGAGCCTCTTCTGGGTGCAGAATTAACTAGTTCCGTATTGAGGTTTCCATGGATGAAGTTGGGGATGTTAGTCATCATCTGGTTCTCCTTCTCCATCATCTATCTTCTTCGAGGCAATCGGTATGGAGAGGTAAGACTCATTTCTGTTTCTATTTCTCCTTGTGATTTTCTGCTTCTTTTCAAGATTTTACATTCATAATATTGGTTATTGAAATTGTTCCAGTAGCTCTGCGGTCCTTTTTCTGCAACTTTATTGATTCTCTCTGGATACAGACTTCAAATGGTTAAAAATAGTTTTTAATTTAAATCAAAATTTTGTTATAAAGTTGAGTCAAGGTTATAGTTTAATCAAAAGTTAGTTTTTTTTTAACTTATAGATTCTACTTATATTACATCTCTTTTCAATAAAAACTATTGAATTATAACTCGAAGTCAAAAATAACTTCTCATAAGCCATGCCCAGCAGACTCTTCATCAAGGACATATTTAGTCTACAGATTATTCATCATGAAAAGCACCATTCTTCTAATTTTGTTCCTTGAGGAACTTTGGAAGAGGTATTTGTGGAAGTTCATGCTGAACTATGGATGAGTCCTGGCTAAATCATGTTCCAGTTAGTTCTCTCCGTTGGAATACAAGGAAATCCATGTTCAAAGTTACTTCATTTTGGACTTCAACAATGGTGGAATCTGGAACAGGATATGCATGCAGAAAACAAGCAATTCTGCGATGATGATATTAGGTAGCTAATGATTAGGCAGATTGAGAAACATTTCTTGAAAACAGCAGGCCATCTTGCAAGTCACTGACTAATGATTAGGCAGGTTAAGATATTTTTTTGAAAACAGCAGGCACAGCTTGCTAGTCGCTAACTAATGATTAGGCGGGTCAAGAAAATTTTCTTTATTTTATTTGAATGAAGATAAAACAGTAGATTTTACCTTGTCAAATGCGATCAGTATCTTAAACTTTACAAGCATTATTCCTTTGGATTATTGGTCGTATGTGACAATATAGAGTACATGCAGGGTATTATACCAATGGAGTCCTGTGGATTTGTATACTGGGTTGTCTCATCGCTTCAAATTCCTCTTGCAATAATCTTCACAACATGGATACTGTACAGAAAAGAGAGCTTCCACCATCAGACTATAAACCACCAGGTACTTAACATACACAGTAGAAATATTTGATGGTTTTAATGTCACTTCTGTTCTGAAAAGAATTTTGAAAAAATTGTTAAGTAACCATCTCACCTAAAAGCTTAAGCTAATAAGTGAGGCTCCAGAATATGATTTATATTATTCTCTAACGCACCCCCTCAAGTGAAAACCCTTTAGGCTTGAAACTTGGGCAGGCACACACTATCTTGTGCTTGATTTTTATCAAATAGAATGGGGGTGGTGAGATTCGAACTCGTGACCGCTGGGTCAATAAAGCTCTGATATCATATTAAAAAATCATCTCACCTAAAAGCTTAAGTTGATAGGTGAGGCCTTTCTATTATTCTCCAACAAAAATCATCTAAAAATCAGAGTTATCTGTGAAGGGCATGGAAGACCTGACAGGAGCTGGAACATCAAATAAGCTGTTCTTCCCAGTGATGGCATTATTAGCAGGGATGTTGGGAGGACTTTTTGGGATTGGAGGTGGAATGCTTATCAGCCCACTTCTGCTTCATGTTGGAATAGCACCTGAGGTAAATTACAACTCATCTTACGTTAAAAGCAGATTGGTTCCAGCTATAACTGTTTCAAACCATCACTTTTTTGTGCAGATAACTGCAGCAACTTGTTCGTTCATGGTTTTCTTTTCATCTTCAATGTCGGCATTACAGTATCTATTGTTGGGCATGGAACATGTCGAAGCTTCCATCATCCTTGCCGTCATTTGTTTTGTTGCGTCACTTCTTGGGTTGCTTGTGGTACAGAGGGCCATAGTAAAATATGGCAGGGCTTCCATGATTGTATTCTCAGTTAGTACAGTAATGGCTTTGAGTACTGTTCTGATGACCAGTTTTGGAGCTCTGAATGTTTGGAGGGATTATATTTCTGGGAGAAACATGGGGTTCAAACTACCCTGTTGAAGAAAGTTGTGCAAGTAATTAAAGAAACAGCTAAATCATGTTGAATAACTGTTCATCACACTCAATTTACTCTCAATCTATTGTAGATTGGAACAGTTTTTTCAATTGTTTGATAAGGGTTTTCAATTGTTTGACGCAGGGTTTTCATTGCAGTTAATGCAATATTTTATAATTGTTTCTCACAACTTCTTTCTTTTATTCATTGCAATTAATGCTCTCCATTAATGCGCAGTTAATGCTTTCTATTATTCATTTTTTTCTCGCAGCTCCATTAATGCACAGTCACTAATTAATGCTCAGTCGTGTTGTGTCATTTGTTGTGTCCGTGCATCACATGCAATTAGTAGCGTCAACCCAAATCGAGCCATGTTAATAAATCCCTGTAATATTGAAAGGAATCCTTTAAAAAACTACACGTAATGGACAAGATATTGAGCAGTCTTTTTTATTAGATCGACGGCGCACTGCCTTTTGGCAAGGGATTGATGTTTCAAGGCAGCTCTGGACAAGGAGGGAGGCTGCAGGGAACGTTGGTTCTGGTCCATCAATCTCTTCATTTCATTTAAATACGTAGTGCCCACCTTATTTATTTGTTTTCCCACCGATTTTTAGGTGTTTATTCTTTGTTTTGCTTGAGTGTAAGCTTTGAGGTTTGTTCTTCGGTGTTTTCTTTATTGCCTCTTCTTTTATTATATATAAATAGTGCGGAGAAATCCCCGTATATTTTATTATGGATTGCTAAAATGCTTTTCCTTATATTTTTTTCAAATCGAGATTTTTTTTTGGTTTTTTTATATACATTTTCAGACCAGCTTTGGACCCACTTTTTTTCTACATTTTTTTTCCTGTTTTTTTTCCATGTATATATTTTTTTTTATTTTTTTATAACCGATGTATTCAGGTCAATTTACACGCACTACTACTATTCAGGTGAAGTTCATTGACTTTTGTTTCTTTTATTGAGTTTAGTAATTCATAATCATAAATGAATTTATTTATGTCTCTAAAGTTTTTCGTGTACTTTTTAATCAAAATAGTGAATTTTTATCAACCGCTATAGTGCTTGGGTTATGGGTTATAGATGACGCGTCTACATTTATAAAAAAAAAAAAAAAAAAGAGAAACAATGTATCATTTTCTCAATTAAATAAAAAAAAAAGCCCAAAACACAAGCCTAAGCTAGCTAACCCATGCACTTGGGTTTTTAAAAGGCCAAAGCCTGTTTGTTTTTTTATTTGTTTGTTTTCATTATATCATTCATATTTCAATGTTTGCTATTTTATCATTTTTAGAGGGGGTTTTTTTATATTATTTCATCCTTTATAATTTTGTTGATTTTGAATAGTTTTTCATTATTTATTTTGATTTACTTTTTAATGGATTATTGTTGTCTTGAATGAACATTCTAGCATTTAGTTTGTGCTTAATTTACAATATTTATTTTTATTGTTGTAGAGGTAAATAAAAAAAATATATTCGAAATAAAAGATTATTAAAACCCATGGGTTGCATGATTCAAACCACTGGTTCAGTAAATTAACTCAGGTTCACTCGGATTTGCTTTTATCTTTTTTTTAAATGAATATTTTATTTTCAATATTATCCCTTAAGATTGGATTGAAAAGAATATTAAGTTTTGTAAAAAAACAATTATAGTGTTATCATGGTTTCATGATTTGTGTTGCAAGTTTGGCAAGTTGATCCAAGACAATCTAATATATTGATGTCTTAATGTTTTTTAAGGAAAAAAAATTATTGTCCAATATGTACAAAATTTCGAATTCATTATTAAGATTCCTGTTTATAATAAAAAAAACAAATTAGCAATATCTTAATAATATTTTTTTTTTTAAAATGATCCACTACACCAACAATTTACTATGGAACAACACACATTTACCTTTTTTTTCTACTTATTTTTGGACATACAAAGAACAATATAGATGCAGGCCTATTTAGAAATGAAGTAGAGATTGTTTTTCAAAGTATTTTTTATTTAAAAATATATTAAGATAATATATTTAACATCAAAACAATCTAAAAATTAAGTAAAAAATAAATAAATAATATTTTTTTTTTCAAAAACTTACCTCCCAACATCGCTGTGAGTCCCAGAAGAAGATGAGCTGAGACTGGCTTCCATATTTTGTTGTTGCAAGGTAGTGACACATGATCATTCATTTCCTTTTCGTTTTTGGTACCACCAGAAGAAGATTCGATCGAAGCACGCACGCCGAGCATGATTGGGAAAAGCATATGAGATGGGACTTTATATTTTTGTCTAGATTCACACTTTCGATTAAAAACATGCATCTCTAGTCCATTTCTACGGCTGTCTGACATTTTTTTCATTTAATGGTTTTAAACCCTTCATATTAATTTGATCTTGACCATACTTTAAAATCTAATTTTGACATATAATTTGATTCAAGAATATGTTTAGATATTTAAAAAAATCCTATGCAGGAAAGCCAAACCAGGAATCCAGCTGTTTGATGTCAGGTCTAGATAGCCCAAAATATATTTTTTTTATTAATATAGGTATCCGAGTTAGCTTGCGTGTACTTTGATTTAGTTTCATGAATCCTGAAATTAATGATTATATAAGCATCTAATAGTCATCATATTAACCACCACCAGACTCAACTTAAAACCATTGGATTGCAAATCTCTGAGTTTCAAACTTGTATCACTAGACCACCTACTAGATTATTATTTTTCTAATCGAGTCTAGGTCACTTTTCTGTTGAAAATTACCATTTGTATCTCTCATGACACACTCATGTTCTTGTTTATTCAAACTCATGATCATGGGATCAATTGTCTAATTATCTCTTTGATGGAAGGAAAAAAATGGTTAATAAATTAATGGGAGGGATCTCTGATTTACCTATAAATAATAGTTTATGTACTCCATCTACGGCTACTGATAGGTATAAATCAGAAGGTTTCTCTCATAAAAAAATTCTATTATTTTGAAGTTGTATCGCTGCTTTTGCATCAGGAAAAATTGTGTTGTTGTTGCTGCATTGGGAATTCATTTTATACTTAAGCAAAAATAGTTGAACGTATTTATAATCTAAATTTTTACTGCTATATGAATTTAGCATTCAATTATATAAAATATGAATAACATTTTCTACTCCACTTTTATAGAGAAATCCGAAAAAGAAATAGAGCATGCTCGAAGTTATCTCTTTCTTTTAATCTGCAGTCTTAAGATTCTTGTAGTTCATATTGTCTTCATTCTTTTTTATTCTTGTAAGAAATGAATAAGATGGAGACCAGCTCCACTATATATTATATCATATCATATTCAGAAAAAGAATAATGAAATTGTACTTTAAAAAACTTAGAATTAAATTAAAATGTGGATCTTGTACATTAAATTAATCCACTCATGGCTGCCCACTTGGGTTTTACAAATGATTGTAATTACAATCTGTTCAAGCAAACTCAGCATATTTCTTGACTCCAAATTATATTTTCAGACAAAAATTGAGACATAATAGCAGCCTAACATAAAAATATAACACGATCGAAGAACTTCCGGCAGTAGTTTGGCCCTATTAGAAGTGACATGTAGTACTCTTTACTATCATCGTGATCACTTTCATTGCATCAAATGATCATATTATATATTGGTGCAAGGTGTCGGAGATGACGAAGAGAGATTATAACCCAAATGTTTTATTTTTATAATAGTGGATTATATTAGAAACAATTGATAAGAAAACATTATCATAGGTTATTTTAAATAAGACAATCTGTGTATTAATAAATTATATTAATTTATTCTGAAATCTTATATAATAATTTGAGTTTTTAGATGAAATGATTATTTAATATGATATCATAGCCTTGATGTCAAATAACTGTGAGTTTGAATCTCATCACTCTTATTTTCTCTTATAATTAAAATATAATTAACAATACAAGATATGGTGAGTTTGTGCCAGTTTTAAAATAAAATAAAAAAACTTTAACTTGAAAGGATGTGTAAGAAAATAATATAAATCATATATATTAAAGACTTGATGATTAAACGTTCATGAGCTCGAATCTCACCAATCTTATTCTCTCTTCTAATCAAGGCCTAATTTATACCACAAAATAGCGTGAATCTGTATAAATTTCAAACCTAAGAACTTTAATTTAAAAGGATATGTTATAAGATAATAAGAAT
The DNA here is from genome assembly GCA_025169955.1 of Salix arbutifolia. Classification (NCBI taxonomy): domain Eukaryota; kingdom Viridiplantae; phylum Streptophyta; class Magnoliopsida; order Malpighiales; family Salicaceae; genus Salix; species Salix arbutifolia. Next base: position 2,260,100 of record CM045912.1, read on the forward strand.
TATATTTTAGATTACTCACCTATAATTTTAAATTTTTAGGTAAGATGATTTATTTATACTGTATAAATATATGTATTTTTATTTATTTATACTGTATCACCAAATTTGACATATCTTGTTTATCACGGGGAATGGAACGGACTTATTTCCTTTTGGTTTCGCTAGTGAATTGAATTTCTAGACAACAAAACAATATTTTAGAGTTGCCAAAGTAACAACTTGTTTTATGTTTAAATAGTTACAAGATTTGAAACACATAGTTTACTGCAAAACAGTTAACTATACGATAAATTGATTGTCATACATACGGATGTACCTCTTTATAATCGAAGAAAAATAAATATAAATAATTAAAATATAGTAAAATAGAAACTCCATGTATAAAGAATATTACGTCAAAAAAGAAATTCTTTATATAAAGAATTCTGCTTCCAAAATGCATAAATAATTATAAAAACAAATACTAAAAAAATCAATTTAAATACACTTTTAATTAAAAAAACACTCTGCATCGCAAATGAATTCTTAATACAATAGCTTTAATATAATTCATTATTTTGGCGTGGCGGTTTTGTATTATATAAATAGAATACCCTCCACTAGATCAAGATTTCAGGCTCTGAATCTATCAAGCCCTACACGCAAAAGGTTACAAAATCCATTATTGGTCACATCATTTGGTAATATTTTTATATATATATTCGTTAAAAATATATAGTATAACATTGCTAGCCTAGTAGCGTCACGTTGCAAGGCAAGTGCCAGATAGCGGTTCAACCCTTGTCTGGATAAAAATAAAATTAATTATAAGGATATGTCGGACCAAATTAACATACTTATCTATACATATAAAACTTATATTATTTAAGGAATATTAAAGTCATGCCCCTTAATAATAACCTAACTACTGACGAAGGCAAGGAGCTCTTTGCAATTTGCACTCTCTTCAACGTCAACTCTCTCTCTCTCTCTCTCTCTCTCTCTCTCTCTCTCTCTCTCTCTCTCTCTCTCTCGGTCATGTCACTGACAAATAAATATACAACACCTGGGCGGTTGGCTGACAAATAAATATACAACAAGCAGAGTATTTTTCAAGTTTCGCAACATGAAATGTTTTTCTTTTTGTCTTTAATTTTGTAATATATTAATGTGGATTTGTGTATTTTCTTTGTAAAAAAATAATACAAGGCTTATGACTATCTGCCAGTTATAAGTGCGGTAATCCGATTCAACCTGTGTTTCGAGCAAAAAATAGTTTTATGCCGTTTAGTAACGATAAAAAGCAAATTAAATTGCTATGAGTCCCACAACAAAAATTGATCGAAATTGCTTTTGCTGAGAAGCAAAAGATTCATGTTTTTCTTGCGTTTTAATTCACTACATGAAACCACTACAGTGACTGCTTCACCATCAAACATCCATGAAGAAAAAGACAGTCATGGATGGCACAACCATGAAGAAGAAGACAATGGCATAACCACCGACCAACAATCAACCTTGGTGACAACAGGATCACCAAAAGCTATCTCTCTCTCTCTCTCTCTCTCTCTCTTGGTTGCAACTTTTTCTCTCATCAATCAGCCATGGATGCAGCTCTTCTCCTTAGCAGTAACCAGTGAGCACCACCAATTGCTCCTTCAGCAACGTCAACCTCTTCTCTTCACCATCAGCACTTACATCGTCCAGTCTTCTCCCACAACGTCGGCAAGCAGTTGCACCAGCATCAGCAGCAACCTTTCAACGCTGCCTTCCGCCACCACAGTCCACCATTTACAACGTCACCACCACAGGAAGGACCACATCGGCCTCCTCTACCCATCAGTTGTTGAGCCTCTCGTCACCGTTGTTCGGACGCTCATGTTCACGTGAATTAATTCACATGAATAGTAGCGCTACATTGTTCATGTTTTAAGAAGACATGAACAGCGCAACACATCGTTTCACTCAACGGGTATATATATGGTGGACTTGGGCTCGGCCTTCTCTCGACCCAGCCCAAGTCCAGCAAAGTTGGGCCTTTTGGCCTAACCTGTCTGGGCTAACCCATTTAGTTGGGTCAGACTCAGTTCAATTTTGTTTTTTATTTAAAAAAAAATTGTGTAGATAAAGGCCCTGAATTTTCCAGCAGTCCGGACGTTGAATTCAGAATGACGCGGAACTCATCCAGCTAATGTGTTTCGGCGTGACCGTCAATAATCAACAGCTTTGGTACTGATGCATATCCTTTTTTGGCCGAATTCCTTCGTTTAGGTCCCAAAATCATCATTTTTGTCATTTTAGGAAAATTTTGTTTTAACTATAACTCTTGATTTCCAGGTATGAATCGACTTCCTTCAATTCTGGCCTACTTAAGATTTCTAATAGTTTTAATTTCCATAATTATTTGCATTTTGCTATTTTTGGTAATTTTTAATAATTATCCCGTTTCTTGTCCAACAAGGATTAGGGCTAGGGTTTTCGCTTTAAATATCATTGTAAACCTTTTGGACGAGTACTGAATTATTCAATAAAATTTCAAACTTTCTTGAGAGTTTCTCTTGTTTCTGGGAATCCCAGAATATTATACAAAATATTGATATTAATCGTATTCTTTTGTGTTTTCCGCTGCGTCACTAGATCAAATAGCAAGGGATCGCAGAGACATTCTCGTATTGATTTAGTTCGTAATGAAATTACAAGTGGTTTGATGAGAGAATAAAAATAAATATCTAATTTACTTGAATTATTAATTATATTTTATTGTTATGATTATTAATCTACAGTATTTAAAAACAATATATATATAAAAATAGTGTTTTTAGATTATTTTCATGAGATGATGTAAAAGGTGATTTTCAAAAAATAAAAAATATCATATTAATATATTTATGAACAAAAAACACACTCCAAAAGAACTTTAACCACACTCCAAAACATATATATTCACTTCACCGTACAAAACCCCCAGTAGTTGTCGTTCATGTTATTGGCTTGACTCTCTCTCTCTCTCTCGTTTTCTTTATGCCATTTCTTTCATGAAACTTCGTACAACTTTTTTTTTTTTCAATATTATTGCATAAATTATGCACCCAGTAACTGGACTAAAAACCTTTCTAACATGTGTCACGAGCATGTCTTTCATGTTAAGCTTTCATTTATGTGTCCATATACAAGGACAATAATTTTTGTTTGGGACGATGCAGATAAAATGCGAGGAACTCTAGATTAATTTGCAAAATGATCTTCCAAAATTAAACAGCATAAAAAACCTACATGAATCTTACTAATCACAAACTTCATATGGATTTCATGTTAGTTCAAATAAATCAATATTAACCCAAATATAATCAATGAGCTAACATTTTAATGTCCAAAAAGCAATCATAACTTAAAAAAATAAACTAATAGTTCAAAAATCAAATTATTTCAAAAAACAATACATCAAACAAAGTTAATAGTATCTAACTAGTCCAAAACTTATACAAAGTAATAAACATTTTCCCTAAATCTCATAATTTGACAAGAATTTGACCGCTATCCGAGAAAGGTACTCATTCATACTTATACAACTCAACCAAGCATGTTATGATTTATTTTATAGTGGATATGTTAAAATACCAATGAAATATTTTATTTTTCTATCCATCTATAATTTCCGTTATAAATTAGCAACGAAAATGTTTTATCACTATTTAAATTAGAAATTATTGACTAACATTTATCATCAAGGTTTTCATTAATGATTATTAATATTAGTAGCAATATGATTACAATAATGTCTAGCCCATTTTTTGAGTATACATTCACCTCATGCACATCACTTATAGCATGCAATTATCTCATAAAAAAAATGATTATACATGAATGAGCATGATAGACTATCACTATTGTCGCTATACATAAAATATTAATTAGCATTAATACAACTACTTTCAAGCATGATTAAGTTAATCCATAAATATTAATTTTTTTAATAAGGTTATCACTAACATTTTCTTTGAGAAGTGCATGTGGATATAGAAAAGATGATTAGAATGCCACCTCTATACTCTTTATCTAAATCCATGTAAGATTGCTCCACATAGCATGACCAAGTACCAACCCTCGGGTCAATTCAAAGGACAAATGAATATTATTTTTATAATAATTCTTGAAAATTTAAATATTTATTAATAAGTTTCTCCAATGATATTTAGCTATTATTAAAGTAACTCATATAAAACAAACCATGAAATTATTAATATATTTAAAATATATCAGATAAATATGAAGGTATATATTTAAAATAATTCAAAAATAATATTTTGCTTTAATTTATATAAAAATTAATTTGAATACATCCTGAATTATTAAAAAAAAACTTGTTGACATCTAGAATATCATACGTATCCGTCGAAAACGAAAATCTTACTAAAAATTCTATTCAAGATATTTCCGAATAAGAAAATAATCATTTTAAAAAATTATATCCCTGTGATGGAGTTTGTCATGGCAGGCAGGCAACTAATAATAAACACATGATCATCTGTCTTATTCTAAAGTTAAAATCAATCAAATGACATTATTACTGCCTAGTGGAAATAGATTGAGCTCAAGGTTTCTGCTTGCTAGCTGTTTATGATGACTTCTTTCTTTCTTTCTTCTCCAAATCCATGCAAACACAAGATCCTCCTTCTCTCTCTTATAAAAACAGCTATACACCCCACTTCTGGCACACCACAGCAGCACCGAGAATTTTTAGCAAATGAAGGCCACCACCATCCTGACATGGCTCGCTGTCTCCCTCGCCATTTTGATCGCTCTTAGCCCGTCCAGTGCAGAAGAAACACGACCCTTTTCAAATAATCTGAAAATAGATCTTGTTCTTGAAAGAATTGACAAGTGGAGTCATCATCAGATGCAATCTCAAGAAACAGGATTGAAGATAGCACCCTCTATGGTGATTGCAGGAGTTTTATGTTTCATAGCTGCCTCCATCTCTAGTGCAGGTGGCATTGGTGGCGGGGGGCTGTATATTCCAATACTAACTATTGTGGCAAGTCTAGACCTGAAAGCAGCCTCGAGTTTCACAGCTTTTATGGTCACAGGAGGGTCTGTTGCTAATGTCATGTGTAACATGTTTACAAGAAGTGCGAAGTTTGGTGGTCAGACAGTGGTAGACTATGATATTGCAATTCTGTCTGAACCGTTCATGTTGTTAGGAGTTAGTGTCGGGGTTATTTCTAATCTTGTTTTCCCAGAGTGGCTTGTCACAATTTTGTTCGCTGTTTTTCTTGCTTGTTCAACCTTCAAGACTTGTCAGAATGGTATTTTTCATTGGAATTTGGAATCTGAAGAAGTGAATAGAAATGGATTTGGGAATTTGGAAAATGGGTTGGTTGAAAATGAGACTGGCGCAAAAGGAAGTGAAGAGGTGAGTTGTGTCAAAGAGCCTCTTCTGGATGCAGAATTAACTAGTTCCGTATTGAGGTTTCCATGGATGAAGTTGGGGATCTTAGTCATCATCTGGTTCTCCTTCTCCATCATCTATCTTCTTCGAGGCAATCGGTATGGAGAGGTAAGACTCATTTCTGTTTCTATTTCTCCTTGTGATTTACTGCTTCTTTTCAAGATTTTACATGCATAATATTGGTTATTGAAATTGTTCCAGCAGATCTGTGGCCCTTTTTCTGCAACTTTATTGATTCTCTCTGGATACAGACTTCAAATGGTTAAAAATAGTTTTTAATTTAAATCAAAAATTTGTTATAAAGTTTAGTCAAGGTTATAGTTTAATCAAAAGTTAGTATTTTAAAATTTATAGATTCTACTTATATTACATCTCTTTTCAATAAAAACTATTGAATTATAACTCGAAGTCGAAAATGACTTCTCATAAGCCATGCCCAGCAGACTCTTCATCAAGGACATATTCATGATGAAAAGCACCATTCTTCTAATTTTGTTCCTTGAGGAACTTTGGAAGAGTTATTTGTGGAAGTTCATGCTGAACTATGGATGAGTCCAGGCTATATCATGTTCCAGTTAGTTCTCTCCATTGGAATACAAGGAAATCCAAATTCAAAGTTTCTTCTGAACCTCGAAAACAGCAGGCTCAGCTTGCAAGTCACTGACTAATGATTAGGCAGGTTAAGATATTTTTTTGAAAACAGCAGGCACAGCTTGCTAGTCACTAACTAATGATTAGGCGGGTCAAGATAATTTTCTTGATTTGAATGAAGATAAAACAGTAGATTTTACCTTGTCAAATGCGATCAGTATCTTAAACTTTACAGCATTATTCCTTTGGAGTATTGTTCGTATGTGACAATTTAGAGTACAAGCAGGGTATTGTACCAATGGAGTCCTGTGGAATTGTATACTGGGTTGTCTCGTCGCTTCAAATTCCTCTTGCAATAATCTTCACAGCATGGATACTGTACAGAAAAGAGAGCTGCCACCATCGGACTATAAACCAGCAGGTGCTTAACATACACAGTAGAAATATTTGATAGTTTTAATGTCACTTCTGTTCTGAAAAGAATTAAGGAAAAATCATCTAAAAATCAGAGTTATCTGTGAAGGGCATGGAAGACCTGACAGGAGCTGGAACATCAAATAAGCTGTTCTTCCCAGTGATGGCATTATTAGCAGGGATGTTGGGAGGACTTTTTGGGATTGGAGGTGGAATGCTTATCAGCCCACTTCTGCTTCATGTTGGAATAGCACCTGAGGTAAATTACAACTCATCTTACGTTAAATCAGTTACCTACAAAAAGCAGATTGATTCCAGCTACAACTGTTTCAAACCATCACTTTTTTGTGCAGATAACTGCAGCAACTTGCTCGTTCATGGTTTTTTTTTCATCTTCAATGTCGGCATTGCAGTATCTATTGTTGGGCATGGAACATGTCGAAGCTTCCATCATCCTCGCCGTCATTTGTTTTGTTGCGTCACTTCTTGGGTTGCTGGTGGTACAGAGGGCCATAGTAAAATATGGCAGGGCTTCCATGATTGTATTCTCAGTTAGTACAGTAATGGCTTTGAGTACTGTTCTAATGACCAGTTTTGGAGCTCTTAATGTTTGGAGGGATTATATTTCTGGGAGAAACATGGGGTTCAAACTACCCTGTTGAAGAAAGTTGTGTTAGTGTTAGGATCAGTTTTGAGTGCCAAGCTTGAAATTAATAAAAAATAGATATGGCAAAAGCACTTCTCTAAACTGAGTTTCCTTTTTTCTACGAAACAATATTCCAACCTGTAATGTGACACTCTTGTGAAAACGAAAAAAAAAAGTCCTCCACATGTTCAGATAAGTCGTCAACAGCAGCCAGGATAGATAAGATCCTTTGAAATAAAACTATGACTGATTTTTCAGCGGATATTTTCCCATTTTAACACATCAATCAGTGCACATAAACATATTTCTCAAACGAGAAATGAGCGACAGATTTGACAGATAAAAACTGGTAAGCAAAATTACCAAATTTGATTTAATAAAATTACAAGATATTCCAGCGAGATATTCCAGCGAGATATTCCAGCGATTGCTAGTAATTCCTAGTTTCCCATCTGTGATTGCTCTCATACATTCTTATACTAACCAATCTATGGGAACAATAGATGATTAAAAGAACAAAAACATTATATGTGATCATTAACAAGAATCACAGTCAGTAAAGACGACAAAAGCTTCCATGCTCTGAGAGAATGTAAACATAAATCCCAGCATGAATAACTTATGCAACTGGAGGGCGTAGAACATGATCCTGAGAGGTATCAACAACAGCAGGGGGCATGAACTGCCACATAGAAATTCCAGGATAACCAACAAAGGGCATCATCTTGCCGCCAACAACTTGGCCTGGGGCAGAAAATGGAGCTGGAATGGCAGAGGGATGAGGCAGGAAGGATGGTGGAGTACTCATGGCTTTCACTTGCCGCTCTAGGTTCTCCTTTTCTGTCTTTAGCCTCTGTTTCTCATCACGAAGCTCATTCTTCTCTTCCTGCATATACAAAGTTTAATGAACATAAATGACAACGGCACTTGCCTGATTCCTTTCCATACTATTAATAATAACAGGTTAATATAATTTATAAACATGTATATCGAGCCCTTTTTAGGAGTTATGTATCAAATATAATGCATAATTACTGAATACCAGATTCATGGCACACCTTTAATTCATCGATCTTCTCCTGTAGACTCACATTAGACTCTTTCAGCTTCTGAGATTCATCTCGTAACTGAGTTACCATTCGAGCAGCATCAACCAATATAGCAGATTTGTCCACTTTAGGAGGCCTTCCAGGATCTAGAAGAGCACCCAATTCCATGAACCTGCAATCCATGTCAAACTAAACATCAGAAAAACAGAGAGAGAGAGGGGGGGGGGGGGGGGGGGGGGGGGGATAAGCATCAGAAGAGCACTAAAGCATACCTGTCATTCAGCCTATCCCGCCTTATTTTCTCTCTACATGCTTTGGAGCCCGTTGCATTACTTGATCCAGGCCTCACTCTGTCATACAATTTGTGCAGGGAAAAAAAACACCAGATTAGTTCTAACAAAAGCAGATGTGGAGAAAAGTCCTGGAATAACTAAGTTATTACTGATCTGTGTACACCGTACCGTTTCCGAGACCTACTTTCCTTAGGACCATCAGAGTTCTCATATGAATTATTCAATTCCACACTGAAAGCAAATGGGATAGAGAGATGATGATAAGAATGCCTATCAATAAGCTGAAGTTTATTCATTTACATCAAAATCAGCATGCCAGAAATCAAAACTTTTTATAGATGTAGTAGTGTTGCTAAACATCCTGGAGCAGCATCGAAAAAGATATGCTAAAAAGCAAGTAATTGGCAATTGAATTCATATTGAAAACCTCAAATCACGCAATTATGAGTCCCAGTGAAAAAGTACATTGAATCATTCAACCACATTAGCTACACATTTCTGAAAAGAAGGGTAGTCCAAATCCCAGTAAAAAAGACCATTGCTAGCAATACCAATAGCCAGAATAAATATGTCAATGCATGAATAAGAAAAAATAGAAAAATAAGTCCTTTATCATATTTAAAAATAACAAATTAATGATATTACAACCATTTTAGAGAATTTGATGATGCTATCATTAAAACCTCACAAAGGAGGTAACCTGTAACAGCAGAACAGTCATATTGCTACAAAACTCAGAAATATATCAATAAATCCACTAAGTCCTATTCTCTATACAAACTCTAGATTAGTTGCTATTAAACAGAACCTGTAAAACCCATTTGGCTATTGACATCTCTAGTCGTCCTGTCCAATAAGCAAAACAATTTAGTGTTTCCAGACATCACAGGACACTAATTTCACAAATCAAACCCACATTTCTAAACAAAACAACAACAAAGCTGCAAGCTTGCTGTTACAAAGGAAAAAAGAATTGAACTTTACCAATAAAAAAGAGCTCAAGGAAACATAAAAAAGCACCTTAAGAAGGCAGAATCAGTGAAATTATGAGAGGACCAAAGAGACCCGTTCGGGGTTTCATCAAGAGATTCAAGACCAGGAAGGTCACCACCAGGGACTGAAATGTCTTCCATCAACCCACAATCAAAAACCCAGTTATCATTTTCACTAGGTGACACCATCTCCTCCGGAATTCAGGGTCCCTGGTGTGAGTTCCAGTGAGTCGCCGAGGTGGAAAGAAAAGAAAAGAAAAGAAAACGTTGAAAAGGACACGAGTGAATTTGGGCTGGTTTGTTGAGATATGAAAAGGAAAAGAAAGAAGGAAAAAGAATAAATTTGTTATTCTCAAGTGTCACGTTCTGTTAGATGCTCCACTAGCAGCACCACAAATCAAGAAAAAAGGTAGAGGAAAGAAAGCAACGTAAAATCATAGTTGTCAAACCACATTTGGTTGACCCGGTCACGGTCTAGATCACAAGTTGGATGATCGGCTCGAAATGATTCTTGAAAACAAGTTTTTTAAAATGATGAAAACAGTATTGTTTTGAAGATAAAAAAGTTGGGTTTTGATCATGTTAAAAAATCTACTCAAATTTTTTATGAGCTTAGTTGAGTTTTTTAATATTTTTTTAATCTAACTTGAATTATTCTAGATTTTGAGTTAATCTGATAGACCGGTCTAAATTTTACAGCTATGCATGAAACAAGCTTGCAACTTTTTGGGAGGGTGGGATACGACCAAAACTAAAAACTATCAAGGCAAATTACTATTATTACTATATATATAAACGGCGTGCCACATTTACTGTGGCTTTTTTTACTGTAACACCAGACTCATGTGCACTGTGGACTCGCAATTTGTCCCGGTACTTTGCGGGTGTATGTCCTCTTTTTTTTTGTCTTTTCTGCCTGTGAACAGTGGATTAACAGATTTGCCCCCCGAAAACGACAAAATAGTGCAAGGAGACAGGGGCTCTCTCGGTTTTTTCCAATTTTTTTGCACATTGCGCATACGGAAAACACCCCTGAAAAAGACAATTTTGTGCACAGTGAACGGGGGCAGGGGCGTATTTTCCCCGAAGGTTTTTTCGTTAATGTCAGTAGGTTCAGGGGTGTCTTAGTAATTAGCCTATATTTTATTATTTTTTTCGGACGGGCGGCTAGCGCGTTGTACGAACGCGGCAACGGCGTTCCACGCGAACGCGCCATTGAGGCGGCGCGTGCGGGTCCGTCCGGCGGTCAAAAATTCACTTCCGCCGTTTAGGGAGGTTCGCCGTCATGTACTATGTCTGTTGTCGCGACGCGTGCCGGTCATATATGTTCCGGTAAGTGGCGGCGGACGGTTTTTTGTCGGATGTCCGTTTTCTCTCTCTAGCCGAGGCAAAGTCAGCTCCGGTCCCTCATGTTTGTAGTAAGTTTCTTTTGGTCCCTAAGGTTTTGATTTCAGTTTTATTACTGATTTCTTTAATTGAAAGTTTGATTGTTTTCAATTGTGCCCTTCAATTAAAACTAATTATATAAACAAGGTTTTATTTCAGTCCTTATACTTTTGATTTTTGATTTATTTTTGGTTCTTTTAATTTTTCCGGTACGGATGTTTTGATTTCTTTAATTTGGTCCTCTAATTGAAATTGGTCATATATACAAAGTTTGATTTCAGTCCCTCTTCTTTGAATTTTTTGATGAAATGACAGCAATTAGCATTATTTATTTTTGGTCCTCCAATTCTTTTTTGTTTCAATTTTATCCTTCAATTGGAATTAATTTTATATGTGCTATTTTTCATTTCGGTCCTTATTCATTTAATTTTTTATTTTATATTAATTTATTTGTTTTTTTTATAATATTTATTTTTTATTGATATTTATGCATCTGTGCTTTTAGATTTTGTCTTTTTTTTGGGTTTTATTTTTAATCGGTTCAATCCTAAAATTTTAATTTGTTTTGATAATTATTTTAAAATTAATATTGCATATTTTTCTCCTTTATTCTTTTTTCCTATTATTTTTCTTTGTTCTTTGGATTAAATAATTTTTATGGTTTTGCTTTTTACGCAATGATAATGACAATTTTAGTGATTATTTTTTAATTGTTTTTTATACAGATCTTTTCTTTTTTTTAATGATTTTCATTGTTCTGACAATAATATTGATAATGATTTTACCTGTTATAGTAATCATTTTACTATTAATATTGCTCCCTTTTTTCCTTTGTTGATTTTTTTCCCCTGTTTTTTTCTTCTTCTTTGGATTAGATGATTTTTATGATTTTACTATTTATGCAATGACAATGATAATTTTAGTGGTTGGTTTTTTCTCTTAGAAAAATCTTTTGCTTTTTCTTAATGATTTCTCAGGGCAATTTATGTATTTAAATTGTTTTAACAGTAGTTTTGATCATAATTTTAACTGCTATAGTAATAATAATGACAATAACATAAGGATAGATTTTCAATTTATGTATGCATCTTTTTGTTATTTATTTTTGTTATTTGATTATTGGAGGTTTTTTTTTATTCTTAGACAATGTTTATTTTTTATTCGTATTTATACATCTATACTTTTAGTTTTTTTTAGAGTTTTTTTTTTAGGTTTTTTTTTAATCGGTTCAGTCCTGAAATTTGAATTTATATTGGTTGTCATTTTAAAATTAATATTGCTTCCTTTTTTTCTTTATTCATTTTTTTGTATTTTCTGTTATTTTTATTTGTTCTTTGGATTAAATGATTTTTATGCTTTTACTATTTACACAATAATAATGATAATTTTAGTAATTGGTTTTTTTTGTTTTTTTATAAATCTTTTGCCTTTTTTTAATTATTTTTCAAGGTAATTTAATTATTTTAATTATTTTGACAGTAATGTTGATAATAATTTTAACTGTTGTAGTAATGATAATGACAATAAAATAAGGATATATTTTCGATTTATGTTTTCGTCTTTTTGTGGATAGAAAATTAACTACTTATTTTATACTGGTTATTTCATTGAAACCTACTAAATAGATAAATTTATGTCCATTTAAAATTCATGTATTTTATAGAAAACTTTCACTTCACAAAAATTATATTCAGATTTATTATTTTGTCTAAATTTATGTTGTGATAAAAAAATCATACATAATAAATATTTTTTTACATTGAAAAAAATATGGTTCCGCCCGCGACGAGGCTCGGGTGCCATGGCCAATAATAGTGCCATATATATTTTATTTTTGTTTGATTTAAATTGAATTATAAAATAAACTAATCTTAATACAGTGAACTCAATAATTCAGATATCCGAGTTTTCTTCCTTTTTTAATTATGATGATAAATTTATGCTGGTTATTTCGTTGGGAACTACTAAACAGATAAATTTATATCGATTTAAAATTCATATATTTTATTGAAAACTTTCACTTGACAAGAATTCTGCACAGATTTATTATTTTGGCTAAATTCATATTATAATAAAAATAATACACATAATTAATATTTTTTACGTTAAAAAAATATTGTGTCGCCCGCTGCGAAGCGCGGGAGCATTGTCTAGTATAAACTAAGCATTGTAAATACATGAACAACAATTATCAAATCAAAATCATAGAATTAAATATAAATAAAAAAAATGTGGTATTTTTAGAATTGGAAAATCCAAAAAACAAATTGCAAATCTTTTTAGAATATTATTGGGCTACGAGGAATTCAAATTTTGTATGTGGTAGTTTTGAATTTTTTATTTGTTTGTTTTTTGGTTATGTAGTTTTGAGAATAATGGCTATGATAAACTATAATGTTTTATGGTACCTCTTTTTTTAAAAAAAATGTTTGGTGAAGTCTTAAAATTGTATGATTGTATAAATGATACATGATATTATTATAAAGAAAGAAATCATGTATGTAGTGGTAGATGACTCAAATTAGAAAATAATTGAGTTTCGCGGCTATATAAAAAATATAAATATAGTTGGTTAAATAAATAGATTTAGAAACAAATTTTAAATAAATTTCTATAATTTCAATACAGGAATACAAGAAGAAAATGAAAACATTTGTTTGTTTTGTTCCAAAATAATAATCCAACATTACCTTATTATGAATCCAAATAACACGTTTATAGAGGAAAAATATTATCCAAAATTTTATGACTAGGTGCCTGTTTAGGAGGGTGGTTACGTTTGTTTTTTAAAGTGCTTTTCGTTCAAAAATGTATTAAAATTATGTTTTTTTTATTTTTAAAAAATTATTTTTGACATCAGCACATCAAAATGATTTAAAAACATCAAAAAAAATTCATTTAAAATAAATAAAAAATCAAATTTTGAGCAAACAGCGGTACAACCGCAGAAACAATCAGACTTTAGATAGAACAAAAATATCCCAGCAATTCTATCATTCATTTATTAAAAGGTAGGTAGGTTGAAGGAATTGACTATATAGCTATTAATTGTGATTTCAAAAGAGATATATCCAAAAAGAATTATTATATGAATTACGTGTATCTGACCAATCATACTATATAAATCTTTGACAATAACCACTATCAATTAATTAGTAAATTTTGATGAATATTAATCTTCTCCGAATAATAATTTAGTTATTTCTAGTATATTTTTGTCACTGTATTTTAAAAATATTTTTTAAAAGATTTAAAAAAAATTATTATTTTTAAATTATTTTTTTGTGTGTTTTCAAATCATTTTGATATACTAATATCAAAATATTTAAGAAAAAAATATTTCAATATATTTCTGAACAAAAAATATTTTAAAAACAATTTTAATTACTTTTTCAAACATAAATTTAATCATATAGAAATTAACTTCACTGAATAAGGCATGGAGGTAGGAAGTTAACTTCAGTAAACTTTATCAAAAAAGGAAAATTGAGGAAAGATTGCAATCACTTTTACAAGCTATAATCACTAAAAAAACACTTTTTGTTTAGAAATATATTAAAATAATATTTTTTATTTTTGAAAAATTATTTTTGATATCATCATATAAAAATATTTTAAAAATATCATAAAAAAATAATTTAAAATAAAAAAATCTCATTTTTTTCTAAAACGTTTTTAAAACTTATTGTCAACAGGGCAAATATTTTACATATTCACAAGCATATGCATAAAGATCAGAGAGACTATGCAATAAAATTCAGGAATGGACTGAAAAAAACTATCAGTCCTTTTCCAATCTCTTCTGGATTTGCACCCACTCGCGATCTTGTCAACTTGAGCACCATCCTTCATCGGCAAAGGTGCCGGCATGGCCTTCCCCTCCATTTTCTTTACCTGCTACTTCCTAACCATACCACCATTCACAGATGTTTTGAAATCACATGATAATAATTCAGATCAAAAGAGGAAAATTTAACACCCCACGACAGAACCAGTAGCTTATTCCTCAGCCGAGAAATCATCACAGAGATGCCTTCAGTCTACCATCGAATTCTCAGCTAGAGGATTCATCGAATAAGTTTTGATTGGCGTTTATGGAAACTTGGAAAGGTTCGTCAGATAAGTCAACGAGCCCACTCATGGCTACATGGAATTTGTATTTTTGTATGATATTGGTGAGGTTCCACTGTGAAGACGCGCCCATCTTTACACCAGAGAAGCTAAAGGCTACATGTCAATCACTACAAGAGAATAAAGTTTCCACTAGAAACCACGTAGTGCTTATTCTCAGCCTCATCCCCATGGAATCAAATCAGCAAATATTTGAAGTCATATCTTTGTAAAGATATCACTAACAAATATCTGCAGAACACTCACACACATATACATGCATGCAAACATACATACATACATACATACATCTATGTATATATCAAGACTGTCAATTTCATTTCGGTTGGTATTTTGTTTTTTCAATGGAATGAAATGTTTCGGTTTCGGTGCGCCGTTTCGAGGTTATACTATTTGTGTGTATATATAATTAAATATATTAATTCAAAAAAACATTTAGCTCAAATCCAAAAATAAAAATATCTAGAATTGTGCAATTTAATCTAAAAAAACACAATAAAATGATTTTTCTGAACAAAATTATGAGCATGTATAATATTACGAGAATATTATCATCAATATCACAAGGTCATTACATTCTCTGATTGCTCTGAAATTTTAACATAATATATATAAATATATCAAGAGACTTCTAGTAAAATTTCATCTTAATCTAATAGTCGGATTAAGAGATATGATTGATATTGTAAAATTATTCATTATTTAAAAAAACACTATTTGGATGAAACGAAATGAAACCGGAATGTTTTGACCGATATTTAGCCGAAAAATTCAGAATAGATCGGAATTTAAACCGAGATAAAAACAGTATCGTTTTATCTCATTTTTTTAATTGGTATGAAACATTTCGGCTCAAACAAAATAAAATTGACAACCCTGTGTATATAAACACACATATGATACATGAAATCTGAGATGACTAGGTAACTTGACATTCAAGTGATGAGCATGCATGTTCAAGAACTAGTATCATATGCAGAAAAGGTAAGGATGGATGGTTAGATACGTGCAATTCTTGGGTCAAACAATGAATTGATTACCCTGTCATCATCCACGTCAACAGTGAGAAACGGGACATCTGGAGAAGCTGAGGCCAGATCTTCAAAAATTGGGTTCATGGCCACCGATGGCTTGCACCATGGAGCAGTAAAGTGAACAGCAACACCGGGCCCTAGCATATATCAGTAAGGAAAGTATTCCACGCCCAAGAGACCCTCTCAATTGACTTCTCACACTCGTCGCCAAATTCATGGAAACCTCCAATTGATTATCTATCAAAGTCCATTAAAGATATATGCTTTATTCCTCAAAACACAAAATCAACTAGCAAAATTAAAGAAAAACAATATTATTTCAACTGCAAACACTTTTATATACCCTTATAGAATCGCCGATCTAGTTTCAACTGCGCTTATAGAATCGCCGATCTAGTTTTAACTGCGGCTTCGAGTGGTGGCTTGGGTGATATGATTTACCGGGAAGGGAATATGATTAAAATTGTTTTTAAAATATATTTTTTTAGAAATATATTAAAATAATATTTTTATTTTAAAAAAATTATTTTTGATATGAGTACGTAACAATGATCTAAAAATATTAAAAAAATTTAATTTAAAATAAAAAAAAAATTCAATTTATTTTATTAACGTTTTTGAAACACAATGTCAAACATAGTGTTAGGGTATGTGGCTGGGTTTTTTTTAAATTATTTATTTAAAAATATATTAAAATAATATTTTTTTATTTTTAAAAATTATTTTTAACATAGTTTATAAAAAATCTAAAAATAAAAATGATTTAAAAAAATAAAAAAAATTAATCGCTTACAAGCAGTAACATAGAAGTCCCATGACTGCCCTGGCGGATCATTACAACTCTTGACAATGGTGGCTTGGGTTTCCATGTCACCTACTTTCCTTTTCTCCTTACTATTTCTCTTTTAACTTTTGGCTTATGCTATTCAATCATGTTTAAGAATCTAGAACCTCGTAGTTCTTGTTGCTTCCTTTTACAACATTAATGTCATTTTCTGTTTTTAAATTTAGATATCCTCCCTTCATCCTTCTAGCCTCTTTTTTCTTAAGGGCAAAATGCCAAGGTGAAGAAGGGTACTCACTTTCTTTGGGCGGGGTCGCGTCGGGGTCAAGGTGGTTTAGGAGTGAGGTTATCACCATCATTAAGTATATGCAAGGTTGTTAAAATTGTGTTTTGACTTGTAAAATTGTACTGTGTAAATCTGGTAAAATCAGGTAGAAAAATCAAACCACATTTAAATTAATCCAAACTTGAAAAAATCAGGTAGAATTGTAAAATTGGATCAGATCAGTCTGATTTTACAATTTTAATAAAATCTCGCATGAAGCAATATGAAACAAAAAAAATGCATTTTTTGTTTAGACTATCAAAAGATGGTGTGCCTAGACTGTTCATTTATATAAAAAGCTATGTTGTCAACTGATATGGGATTTCTCCAAGTGCTTACATGCTCATTAATATTTATTCTTGTGTGGTGTTATTGAATTTCTACTCCTTTGACATGCATTAATAATTATTTGAATCCTCATTAATATTTATTTTAAATTTATTAGTTTTTATCTAATAAAATTTTATGGACAAAATTATTTTGTATTGTATTTTTAAGTTATTTCAAATCATGTATGAATCTTAATTAATGAAGTCTTATGGCCATAATTGCGTTGTGTTATATTCAGAAATATTTTACTTATGATTATATGATTTTTTTTTACCAAAACAATTTTACTTGTGATTTTATAATTTTTATATGAAAATATTTACTTAGGATTTTATGATTTTACGATCCCAATTCAAATGACAATTTCGTGTTGTGTCAAAAAAACAAGTTTAACAACCTTGCTTATAAGTAAACAAAGTTAACTATCGTACCCAATGGTACAAGCTTGAAACGCGGGGTTTGTTTCTTCTATAGTCTTAGATTTAAGTCTTGTATTTGCTAATATAATAGTCATTAAAGACTTACATGATTATTAACTTTAAAACTCGTGAAATTAATCAAAGTATACACAAGCTAGCCCGAACACCTATGTTAATTAAAAAAAAAAAGAGTAAACAAAGTCTAATACACATACAACAAGCCTTTAACCAGAGATCCACACAATCCAACAGTTAATATTTGTTCTCATTATGAGCAGAAATCCTAGCATAAACTCTAGCAAAATAAAACAGAAAGCGCTTCTTGAGTCTCATCATCCATGCGAGCCGGTAGAAAACAAAGATTGATCAAAACACCTAGGAGGCTAGAGTTACCCTTTAAATTGTCAAGTATCCAGCCACCTTGTAGGAGGATTTCGACCAAGGAGAGAGTTTCCAATGTAAATAAAAAAAACGAGAAAAATCGAAGTGAATTAATAATCAAAACACTAATAGTACAATATCTTATAAAGATAGGCTATGAATGTGATATACATAACAATGTCAAAATGAAACTCATCTTTTAGCTTCAGACTAGTTAGATACTATATCACCCCATTCACCGATTGATGGATTTCTGACTTTCAAGGATCAAGGCCAGGAAGCCAACAAATTGATGACTGCAAGGAGCTAACACAAGATCCTAACCTCAACATGTAATTCTAATGATACAAATTATTAGCTCAGGAACATCTACAGACAAATAACCAAACTCATCGTCCCCCCCACCCCAAATGGCACAACAGTGATCCTCACAAGCAGAAGTTAGCAATCAAGGCGTGGTGATACACACAACAGAAGCAATTGAGAATTAGCCATAACTCATGCGCGAATCTGCAGGTCGAGCTGGAATTTGAGCTAGCATTTGACGTCGAGGAATACCAATTTCGCAAGCATTAACTCTTGCTGCAAACCGAAGAGAACACAGAGATTCGCCAGCTGAAGAAGGATCCGGAGAAATATTGACAAACATCAGGGTTTTCGAATCGCCTCCTAGACAAGGCTGCAATAAAATATAAAAATAAAATCTTACACTTTAGTCAATCATCCAGAAACAACTAGTAAAATATGAAAAAACAGTTTGTAGGGTCATGAAAGTCGTTACCTGCAGAAGATAGGTCAATTTTGAGTTCCTAAAAGGAACATGGTCCTCCTTCTTTGCCAAAGAAAATATCACATCACTCAAGCATGACAAGCTTCTGTTAATGGCCTGATCATGAAGAACAAGTTAGCGTAACGACATTGTGAAGAATCACAGAGAGTTTGCGATAATGAATTATCATGGAGCATAC
Source organism: Salix arbutifolia (assembly GCA_025169955.1). Taxonomy (NCBI): domain Eukaryota; kingdom Viridiplantae; phylum Streptophyta; class Magnoliopsida; order Malpighiales; family Salicaceae; genus Salix; species Salix arbutifolia. The sequence continues at coordinate 2,279,271 of CM045912.1, forward strand.
CTGAGTTTCCTTCAACCTGTCTCCAGTTGCCCCACTCCTCGAGAGTCGCTCGCTTCCAGCAAGATCAATGAGGTTTAGAACTCCTTGCACTTGTTGTTCAGTACCCTGGCAACAAAAGAAAGAAAGGTGGCAATCACATGAATCATTAAGATAAGAAAGTTTAAGATCCTCCATGAATGCAACATTAGACAAATAAGTACCTCATTTACTCCTGATATACGCAATGTGAATACAAAATGGCTTCTTGAAGACTGTTCATTCATCTGGGTCTTACCAACGGACCTAGAAAAACAAACAGGCAAACAAAACTTTTCATCTACGTATAATCTTTAATATGATGCTTTGAGCAGTAGCATTTCCTCACAGAATTTGTTTAGCCAAAAACGATGCGATAGATCATAACATTAATTCAACTCTACAAACTTGCATGACAAGGCAAAGCCATCAGGTATCAAAGCAATTACTCTATGTACCTGCTTTGTGCAGCTTGCCGAAGTAGAGAGGAAATCTCTTCTATTCTACAAACGTCCACAATTGTAAGATCAGTGACATGGGTGTTTCCATTTGCATCGTGTTTGATGGTATACTGCTTTCCAGGAGCTCCATTTTCTGTACTGCTCGATTTATTTGTTGACAACAAATCACGGATGGTTTCATTGTATATTTCCAGCATTGAAGCCTGCAAAAATTTAATAAAAAAAAAAAACAGTTAGATTAGGAAGTTCGTGTTAGACATTGTAAAATAGTTTTAGATGCATACCTGCATTTTGTACTTCCAACCCTGTGCCATAAGGGACTGGCTAGTTTGAAATATTTGTTCTAAAGAGCGCGGTATGAGCCCCTTCTGCTCTGGAGCTTCTGGCCTGCCCATCATAGTATAAGTTTTGCCCGAACCTGTTTGACCATAAGCAAAGATGCATACCTACCAAAAATAGTGTATTGGCATTGATTAGTGAATATCAGATGAACAAGATCATTTGTTATAAAATGGGAGACTAATTTCAACTTAAAAATTCACATTCAAACATGTCTAAACATTATAAGCCAAGAAATCATAGGGAGAGCCAGTCAAGATTAAACTTTAAAATAAATGTTTTGTAATCAACATAATAACCTAAAACATGTTTTACAAATACAATTGCATCTTTTAAGAATAATGGCCAGGAGACCGTTTCATTCTGGACTATTACAGCTGAATTATGTTCAACTTTTCAATCCAGCAAGGGATAGATTTTTAAATATCAATGTACAAGAGAAAGAGACAGCAGAATCACCTTGTAGCCATCAAGGGCACTCTGTACAAGCTGTGATATTTCAACAAAAACTTCTTGCTGAGAAGCATCATGATTGAACACCTTGTCAAATGTAAAAGGATATTTCTGTCCTGCTGAAAGAAAAAAAAAACAGAAATCTTTTAAAAATAAATCTCACAAAGAAAGCATGGATTTCACCGAATAAAAATATGTTAATGAAAATGTAAACTAACTATTATTAGGTGCAGTTCTGATGAGAAACATGTACATACTACATACCACTTTGTATTACATCGATGCCTCTGCCAAGAGCTTCTGTCGAGGTAGGATAGGAAATGACTGGTGGCTCAGACCCAGCACCATCATCTGGCAACACGGGACGCACTCTGCAAAATACTCGAATATTCCCCTTCAGCTCCTGCAACACAAGATTTGTTAATTGTTAGCACCATCATCCAGGGCTTCTTTTGATTGTATAAATGAGCTAGCACAAAAAAGCCTTACCAAAATGGTATTATGCAATTTTTTCCTCAATTTCTCTCCTTCAACTAGTTTATTTTCTGTCTCAGCTAAGCGCTCCTGTAATTCACGTACAGTTCTCTTTTGCTTTTCAAATTCTGTCCTTGTTTCTATAGAAGATAAATCAGTCATCTAAAACAAACAAAAAAAGATTTTGTTAGATTTCCTTAATTATACCCTTAATGTACAAGATTAATAACTTCCATTACCTTCAGCTTTTCGTTTGCAGCGGCGAGCTGATGCTCTAACAAGCAGATTTGTTCCCTCTGAGAAGAACATGTCTCCTGCAACAAAACCTTAATCTTAGAATACTTGCTAACCAACGAATAATAGGCAGAAAAGGAAATTAAGTATGAACAAACCTCCAAAGATTTTGTTTTTTCCATATGATATTCTAGTTTTGCACAGGATTCACCCGAACTTTCTTTATACTTCACCACATCAGAACTTAGAGACTGCACTTGAGCCACTTGGCGATCACGATCTTCTCTAACCTGCTGCAACTCTCCTCGGAGACATTTCACTTCATTTGCTAATGTGTCTTTCTGATTCAAAGCCTCATCTTGCGCAGTCTAGAAAATACAGCATGTAAGAGGGCAGTTAAGGAAATCAAGAATAGTTGCGAGCTGTTAAATTGATACCACTTGAAAGGAACATACCCTGGCTAAATTTAATTGATCCTGCAATGAAGTATAGCGACCCCTTAATGTACTGTGGTTCTCGACTATAGTAGACTTCTCCTTTTCGACACGTTTTAGAGACTCGCGAGCAACTTCAAGTTCAGCATGCAGCTTGCTATTGTACTGTTGTAAACTCAAGTTGTACTCTTGTAATCGCTTATACATGTCATCAACTGAGGCAGCCTGCAAATTTCAGCAAAGTTATCAATCATCCAGTGAAGCAACATTAAGATTTAAGAGACAAAGGGGAAAAAATATTGAATTAGCATTGAGAAATAAAGATGCAAGAGTTACTAAAGGGATTTACCCTTTGATTGGCAGCTAAAATATCTTGTTGTGCTTTCTCAAGATCTTTTGATAGAGAAGCCTGCAAAGCTTCTAATGCAATTCTTGCTTCATTTTCCTTTCTATGACAAGCGATTGCATCCTAGTTGCCAAACCACAAAATCAAAAAAATAAATAAGAGGACGAACAAACAGGAAGAAAAAAGTGGAAAATTGAAAATTTACCAGCTTTTCTGATTCTTCTTTTGCAAGTCTCTCTTGTAAACAAGTATTATCTTGCCTAAGCTCACTAATAGTTGCACTAAATGTCTCCTCCTTGTTTTTCATCTCCGCCTCTGAAGAACATAAATGAATCAACATTAAAAATTGTTGTCTTCTTGAGTTCCTACATCTTAACCGAACAACAACAACAACAAAACGCAACGGAAAGGAGACTTTTGTATGATGCTATGTGATCAAAATGGCATGCTAGATAAAATGCAATCTATTACAGATGAATTAGCTAAACTGAAACATAAGTTAGCAATCTGTGGAACCCATCTTATTTCACACAAGAACAAAAGATATATCAATTCCCAAGGGACATCATGTGCCCCGACTAGAGTTAAATCAATGGTTCACTAAATTACGTGTGGAATTCGTGGAAACACATGATGGATGTGCCGATGTGGGGAGCTACATTCAGGTTCTATTATCAATTTGTTGCCAAGAGTGGAATTGACCTATGAACGATACATCAACCCGGTCAATGTTTGTGGGTGTGTGCAAGAGATTAGATTCTCAATCACTTGTCGACAAACATAAGATCAAGCAGTACTGGAAAGAGACGTTAAAAGAACACAAAATACCAGTTTCGGTACACTTTTTCTCCGAAGCGTCTAATGCAATTTGAAGCTTTCCTTCCTCTTCGACATGGGATTCGTCTCTCTTCTGGAACCATTTGATACAAACCTTAAGCCTAGCATTAAGTTCACTCACTAATTCCAAATTCCCCTGCCAAAACAAAACAACAGTACCAAAATTTACAAAAACAAAACCAACCCAACAAACAGTGTCCTTAACTTAACCAAAATCACCAAACAAAACCTTGTGATCAAACTTTTTCATCTTCAATCTCTCATTGACCAACGCATCAACTTCTTCCTTGGTAAATTCAACATTGCCACAATCCGAACCCTCAGCACAGCTCCCCACATCACTAGTTGCAGTGACATCCAACTTCCTGTTAACAGTACCAAATGGCTTGCGCTCCACATTCGTAGCTCCTCCTGTTCTTCCCATCCCAATCCTCCTCCGCTTATCTAAAGGAATACCTTCTACCACTTCCTTTTTCTACAAAAACACAATAAAAAAAGCTCAATCAAACAGCGCCATAATTGTTCAATTAAAACAATAAATGTCTATCAAAACAGAAATATTAACATAGCACAACCCAAATTCGGGACCCAGAAGGACAAATTACAGACTAAACTAAACCAGCTAAAAACAGTTAGATTAACAAAAAATTAAGCATGAAGTTAATTATAAATAGACTAATTAGAACCGGAATTAAGGCAAAAGCGTAAGATTTGTTGCATACAATTAAACTAAAATAAAATAAAATAAAATTCGCTTCGTATAGTTACCAACAGTATAAAACACAAAACCCATCAATATTATTCTTCAAACATTTCTTATTTTCTCATCAACCAAACAGCCCCTTTACAAAAACAGCAAAAAAAAAAAAACAGAACTACTTACAGAAGAAGGACTACGAGGAGGCCGATTCTGGTTCCTAGAAGCCATCGGATTCTCAACCGCGTTGTACTGTAAGAAGCGAAGATTGGATTCGGACCGTTGGTTTTGTTTGGTTAACCAGAGAGAGAGAGTCGAGATCTGAGAGAGAGAAAGTTTTGGGCGGAGAGTGAAATTTGAAAGGAGTCGTTGATTTCAAAATTGGGAGAAGTGGCGCTTCCTATTCGTTTTTACTATTGTCCCCTTCATTCTTTGAAAAGTGGACCTTACTGGGCCCTCATTTGGTTCACATAATTCAAATTTTAAACTACTACTCAAGGCCCAGCTTAGGTAGATCACTAAACTCGTAAACCATAGCCCAACTTAAAGATGATAATTTTACCCAGTTCATCGAGTTTTTGATGTCATCGAGTTTTTGATAATAAAAGATTTGATTGTTGTGTTGGAAAAAAAATATTTATAAATAATTAATTCTATAAATTGTTGTTTTATTATAGTTATTGTATAGTAAACACATTTTATTTTAGAAAAAAACTTTGTCCGTAGAATTTTAACGGTAGAATTCAAAACCTGTTAGAATCCACTTGGCATTATTCTACTGGTCCAAAGTAGAGACCAAGCCATTATCATGTCAAAAAAAAAAAACCAACGTTACAAATGTACAACAATGATTGGTTAAAACCATATTAAGCTTATCCAAGTAGAAAAATGGGCAGATAAGGTATGGCAGCTCAAGAACTAATCTACATCACAAACACACAAAATTTGACAAGCAAAATCAGCCCTCAGAAAACATATCCAGTGAATCAAATTGAGAAGCACGGAGCTTGTAATTTGATACATGGCACACGCAATGGCTTCAATGGCTGGCCTACGTGGAACATCTCAGGCTGTTCTTGAAGGTAACCTCCAGCTAAGTGGATCAAACAGGTTGTTGAATGTGCCTAGCAACACCGCTCGAGTGGCTCTGGCACGCCCTGGTCTTACTGTTAAAGCCCAACAACAAGTTTCCGGTGAGCCTGAAACTAGCCGTAGGGGCATGCTGGGTCTTGTTGCTGCTGGTTTGGCTTCTGGTTCTTTTGTTCAAGCTGTTCTTGCTGCCTCTCTTCCGATCAAAATTGGCCCTCCTCCCGCCCCTTCTGGCGGACTGCGTAAGTACATGAACTAATAATCCTCCTTGGTTATTTTGCTATTTGTAAAATAATCCAACTATGTTGATCGACATTGGTGTGGTGGCAGCTGGGACGTTGAACTCCGATGAAGCAAGAGACTTGGTCCTGCCATTGAAAGAAAGGTTTTTCTTGCAACCACTCCCCCCAGCTGCGGCGGCGGCAAGGGCTAAGGAGTCCGCCAAGGACATTATCGGTGTGAAGGGTTTGATTGACAAGAAGGCTTGGCCATATGTCCAAAATGACCTTCGCCTCAAGGCTTCATATCTTCGTTATGATCTCAACACTGTTATATCTGCCAAGTCCAAGGATGAGAAGAAAGCCCTCAAGGAACTTACTGGAAAGCTCTTTGATACCATCAGCAATGTAAGAAGAGTCTATTAATTAGATTGGATTTTGTTAATTTGGATAACAATAACAGCACCGTCAATTTATTTTAATTTTGATCATCGAACACTTTCAGTTTATAATGAGTTGGCCTTTTTCTTTTTCAGCTGGACCATGCAGCAAAGATTAAGAGCAGCCCTGAAGCAGAGAAGTGCTATGCTCAGACTGTATCTGCTCTGAATGATGTTCTTGCTAAGCTTGGTTAAGGGAAATTCATGTATTTTGATCTAAACTTTTGTGAATTGTTTTGTGAGACACTTCTTTTGGATGTTCTTTGAAGGAAATCTAGTTGTGCAAAAGAACAAGCAGTGCCTTCATTTTCTGTTTATGGGGCAATCATGAACATGCTAAATAGTTCGAGGGTGTTTGGGAGAGCTGTTGCTGTAGTTTTTCAAAAAATGTTTCGTGCCGAAATACATCAAAATAACATTTTTTTATTTTTTAAAAATCATTTTTGACATCAGCACATCAAAATAATCTAAAAACACTAAACCGCCGGTCTTTAAAATGAAAAAAAAATTGCAACTTTTTTGAAAATCATGGTTGAAAAAGCTAAAACAAACACCCCTAGTTTGATTGAAATAAAAAAGGATTCACAAGAAGAAAGCTCGTACTAGCAGAAAACCTGTGGACAACAGATCACAGGAAAAAACTGCTAATGTCATGTCAGGCAATGATGTTTTCGGAGAATGAAAATCATGGGTCGTGAAAGCAAAATCATGAATATCACATCATAATAACTTCATCAAATGACAATGACATCTGGTTTCTTTACTAGAAGAGTGCTTCTCCAAGCTTTCTAAAACTCTCCATCATAAAATGGATTTTCCAGAAAAGGAAACAATCAGCTAGCACAGGTCAGCCACTCTGCTCGAGTTGCGCGTGTGGCTGACGACGACGGTGATTGAAACCAAACTTCTACCCTACCATTTGATGCGTCTCAACATTTTGTTTTTTTTCCGGTGATGTATGACTCTGTTTGAGATTGCTTTTGAAATTGCTTTTCATTCAGCAAGAAATTTGAAGAGCCATAATTATGATAGTGCTGTATCAGCAAGAAAGATAACCTGACGCAGAGTATAACGAAAAGAAAGAAATCAGGGTTTCACAAACGCTAAAATTACAGCTAAACTATATAGAGAAAATCGTGTTATTCTCAGACTTGAGTCTGTCCATCTGGTATATAAACGTTTCTGCTAGACGTTCCAGTCAAAAACTGAACCAAAAACTAAATAAAAAAGAAAGAATTGAACAGAATAGATCATGGCACCAACTGATGTTCTTCAGGCAGGCAGGAGAATCACGTCCTCAGCATGAAAATCAATGAATCGCATCTTTTGTTCGATTTCTGGGGAATGAGCTAGTGCTGGACCTACATGGAAAGAAAAATATTTTTAAGATCAAATCATCAAATTGCAACAGCATCTCTCTTCTACTAGTATTTATATATATTTAAAGACTAATAAAAGAAGATAAATCGCTGAAACTTATCGAAAATGTCGATACTTTATACACACATGAAACGTGATGGTTAATTCTTGTTTATATATGCATTTGTGTTTACGAGAAAGCCAAAACATTTTAAAAAGTGAGTTTCAAACCATGTTGCCAGTTTCAGCAATAGGCCTAAGCAAGTTCCATTTGCCCGTTGGTCATTGTTAAAGAACCATCTCATCTAAAAGTTTAAGCTGTTAGGTAGATTCCGGAATATGATTTATATTATTCTTTAACACACCATCTCAAGTGAAAGTTTTTTGAACTTAAAACTTGCATAAGTCCACACTACCTTTTACTTGATTTTTATCAAATAAAATATGGGAGGTGAGATTCAAACTCGTGATCATTGAGTTAATAAGGCTTTGATACCATGTTAAGAAACAAACTACACAAATCCTTATATGGCTTGAAACAAGCTTCACGACAATGGTTCCTTAAACTCTCCTCGGCACTCAAATCAGTTGGTTTCAAGCAATCATGGTCTGACTACTCCTTATTCGTCCGAAATCATCAAGGGATCTTCACAGCCTTGTTAATATATGTTGATGATGTTATTCTGGCAGGGAACAACTTAGACGACATCACCAAGACTAAAAGCTTTTTGTCCAGCCAGTTTAAGCTAAAAGATATGGGACAATTGAAATATTTTCTTGGGATAGAGGTAGCAAGATCCAAGCATGGGATTTCTTTGTGTCAAAGAAAATACGCATTGGAAATCTTGGAAGATACGGGTTTCCTTGGTGCTAAGCCTTCACGTTTTCCAGCTGAACAAAATGTGACGCTTACACAAGGAGATGGAGAATTATTAGAAGATCCCTCTCAATATCGAAGACTGGTTGGACGCTTTATATACCTAACCATCACACGGCCAGACCTTGCATACGCAGTCCATATACTTAGCCAATTCATGGATAAACCCAGGCAACCCCACTTAGAAGCAGCACACAAGGTATTGAGGTACATCAAGCACGCACCGGGTCAGGGGATCCTCTTACCATCCAAAGGGTCATTGGAATTAAAGGCATATTGTGATGCAGACTGGGCTCGCTGTAAGGACACTAGAAGATCCACAACTGGTTACTGCATTTTCCTTGGAAATGCGCCCATCTCATGGAAGACGAAAAAGCAGACCACCGTATCACGTTCAAGTGCTGAAGCTGAGTATCGCTCCATGGCCACTACGTGCTGTGAAATAACGTGGCTACAATACATCTTGAAAGATCTGAATGTTAGACATGAGCGACCTGTCAAATTGTTCTGCGACAACAAAGCCGCAATCCATATAGCTTCAAATCCTGTATTTCATGAAAGAACGAAGCATATAGAAATAGATTGTCACGTGGTGCGAGACAAAGTGCAAAGAGGATTAGTTCAGCCAGAACATATAGGGACCAAGGATCAACCAGCAGACATCTTCACAAAGCCACTGAGTTCAAACCAGTTTTCCATGTTGCTCGGCAAGTTAGGAGTGATCAACATACACTCCAACTTGAGGGGGAGTATTGAAGGAAAGAATCCCAGATAATTATGATTCCAGATATGCACGAGATATATTAGGAGATGAGGAGATATCCATGAGCTGTTGATTGAATATTTCTCTGCAATATTGTAGACGAGAATCTCTCCTGATATAGTGGATCATCTTGTATATAATCTGTGTAAACATTGTTCTTTTCAATTAATACAATACAAACAGAGAATCAATTACACTTTCATTCTCTTTAGCTTAGCAACCGGTGCAAAGGTTTCCCGATAATCAATCCCTTCAATCTGACTGAAGCCCTTGGCCACCAACCTGGCTTTGTAACGATCAATTGTGCCGTCGGGATGATACTTTATTTTATAAACCCATTTACAGCCAATGGGGCGTTTGTGAGCTGGAAGGGAGACCAAACTCCAAGTCTTATTGGCATGGAGAGCTTGGATTTCTTGCTGCATGGCTTCCCGCCATTGGGGATCCTGGACTGCCTGAGAAAATGAGAGAGGTTCTCGAGAAAGAGTCATATTGGCAGTAAATGTTCTGTAAGGAGAGGAAAGATTATCATAAGAGAGAACATTGGAAATACTGTGAGCCTGACCTGGAGAAATGACCACTTCCGAGGAATTAGATTGATCGGGGCGTGAGGGGAGGGCTGCATCAATGTGAAAGCCTTGCAATGCAGTATGCAGTCTCGTGGCGCGAGAAGATCTGCGGGGAGGGGGTGTAGGTGGTGGTAAGGCTGATGAAGGAGTAGGGGATGTTTCAAGTGTGGTATGGTCGGGAGGAGTTATGATAGGACAATTGTCTGTGGATGGAATGAGATTTGGAGGTGGGGATGGTGTAGGGAAATCTGGGGGTGAAGTGGTAGAAGGGACAACGGTATGTGTGGGGGGTGAAAGATAAGTGACTGGAATGGGAAGCAATGAAGAAGGCAAAGGAGTCTGACTTGTTTTGAACGGAAACACATGTTCAAAAAATGTTACATCTCTAGAGACAGTAGTGTGTTGGGTTGTTAGATTGTAAACCTTATAACCTTTTTGGCCATGAGGGTAGCCAATGAAAACACATTCATGAGCTCTAGGATCAAATTTGCTTGGACGAGTGGGGTGTGTGGACACAAAACATTGACATCCAAAAACTTTGAGATGAGAAAAGTTAGGCTTGACGTTGAATAGACATTCGAAAGGTGTTTTTCCCTTAAGTACTGGGGTTGGAGTTCTATTTATCAAGTAGGCTGCAGTGAGTATGGCGTCCCCCCAAAAATGTTTCGGAAGATTTGTTTGAAAAAGTAAGGCTCTAGCAACGTTTAACAAATGTCTATGTTTACGCTCAGCTACACCGTTTTGTTGAGGTGTATTGACGCAACTGGTTTGGTGAATAATGCCTTTAGATGAATAGAAATCTGAAATTTTGAATTCTAGGCCATTATCACTCCTGATGATTTTAACATTTTTGCTAAATTGATTTGCAACCAAGTGAATGAAATGGATAAGAAAAGTTCGTGCCTCAGATTTATGTTTCAACAAATATATCCATGTGCTTCGTGAATGGTCATGAACAAGAGTTAAAAAATATTTGGCTCCAGAGGAAGATGGGACATGATATCCACCCCAAATGTCAATGTGGATTAAGTCAAAACAAGCTGCACTACGTGTAGTGCTCAATGGAAAGGGTTGCCTAGTCAGTTTGGCTAAAGGGCAAATAGAGCAAGAACTGGGAATACATGATTTATTGAAGAAAAATGGAAATAATGAAGATGTTTTAGTTGAGGGATGACCAAGTCTTTGATGCCACAAATTGTCTGTGATGGTGGAAACTGCATTGCATGTTGCTTTCCGTGACAGGTTGAGGCAATAAAGGCCCTCCTTCTCAGTGCCCGTCCCAATCGTCTTCCCCGATCGTAGGTCCTGTATGAAGCAAATTTGTCTGAGAAAAATAGTGATATAGAATGAATCGTATGCCAGCTTGCTCACAGATATTAGGTTGAGGTAGAAAATTGGGACGCAAAGCACATTATGAAGTACAAAATGGGAAGAGAATACTACTGTGCCAATATGGGTGACTGGTGTGCAATTTCCATTGGGAAGTTTGACCCAACGATTTTTAACTGGTGTAAGTGAGGTAAGGAGAGTTGAACTACAAACAATGTGGTCACTTGCACCACTGTCCAGTATCCAACAGATTTCCATATTTCTTTGGGGAAATTGGAATGATTTACCTGAGAGTTCCTCATAGTTTGGGATGTTACCAACTAGGTTGGCTGATGCAGACTTTGTTAAGAGTTGGCTGAGAAGTTGTTGGCATTCTTCTCGTGAGAAAGGAAATTCTGGCAAAGCCCCCTTGTCATGACTTTGTGGAGCCACATGATTGACCTTCGATCTTCCTTGACTACCTTCAGCAGTGTTCCTTCTCCTTCGGCAATACTCATAAGTATGACCTTTTCCGTTGCAATAGGTGCATTTCAGGTGTGCTCTGCAATTTTTCGTATTGTGATTGTTCATGTTACATTTGTCACAATACTTACCCTCTCCATTCACTGGTGTAAAGTCACGAGTCACCTTCTTGATTGAGAAAGCAGATGCCTCTGCTGGTGTTGCCAATTTCCCAGTGAAAGTCTCTGCTTGCTTCTCATGGCGCAAAACCATGGCATAGGCTTTGTTCAGATTTGGAAGAGGATCCATATTTATGATGTTGCTTCTGGTTTGGGCATAGCTTTCATTGAGACCCATTAGGAATTTCATGGTCTTTTGTGTCTCCAGAAAAGTCTTCATTGTGGTGGCTGCTTCACAGGTGCAAAGCGGGAAGGAATTAAGTGCATCCTTCTCATCCCACAAACATTTGAGTTTTGTGAAAAACGTCGTGACTGAATTGGTGCCCTGTTCACAGTCATGAATGGCATTTTCTATATGAAATAGAGAGACTGTGTTAGTCTGGGAAAATCTCTCCTTCAATTCTAGCCATATACTTCTTGCGTCTTTGCAATGGATAACACTGCCTGAGATCTCTTTTGACATGGATCCAAGCAACCATGTTTCCACAAGGATATCACATCGGTCCCATTGTTCCTGCTCATGGGAGTCACTCGTTGGTCTCCTGAGAGTTCCATCTATGAAACCCTTTTTGTTTTTGATAGTGAGCGCCATGCTCATCGACTGCACCCATGTTGTGTAATTGTCTTCCATCAATATTTGTGAAACAAGGACAGCCCCTGGTTGATCTGCATGATGGAGGAAAAGCGGATGATTGGATTTCTCCCATGTTTCTGAGGTCTTGGAAGTTGTTGAGCCCCTGTTTTGTTCAAGGAGCCTTTGATCTTCGTCACCTGCCATGAGGAATTTCTGGGTTCTTAGAACCACTGCTCTGATACCATAAAGAGAATGAAAGTGTAATTGATTCTCTGTTTGTATTGTATTAATTGAAAAGAACAATGTTTACACAGATTATATACAAGATGATCCACTATATCAGGAGAGATTCTCGTCTACAATATTGCAGAGAAATATTCAATCAACAGCTCATGGATATCTCCTCATCTCCTAATATATCTCGTGCATATCTGGAATCATAATTATCTGGGATTCTTTCCTTCAATAACTATCTCACCTAAAAATTTTCAAAATATAATTTATATTATTCTCTAACAGTCATGAACTCTGTAACATTGCGTTCAATCTCAAAACAGTCGGGCAAATAAGAGTAAAAAACACCATTCAAAAGCAAAGCAGAAGTAATAAATCTGTGTAGATAGTAGATAAAAAAAGCTTCATGCTAAAGCTGGAAATCCATGAACCTGTGTTTGACATGGCAGTGGCGATCATCAGCGGTATGGTCGCATTCCTTTCAGAGTTACCAGGCCGGGAGGGCCACGGTAGAATCGTACTCTAGTATTGTCCCTCTCAGCATCAGCAGAAACAGTAGCAGTGATTTTCATAGTTTCAAGATCACAACCAATAATTTCATTGGTAATATAAAACCATTTCTGAAATCTCACCCACCAACTTAATTTTGCTAGTTGAGATGATTCCATGATTCTTTAATATGATATTTCAAGTCTAGTTAATCGAATGATCAGCAGTTCGAACACCCATATTTTTTCTTCTAATTAAAATATATTAGCACAAGTAAGTGTTCCGGGGCCAAAATTAACAACATTACAGAAACATTAAAAAAGAAACGAGATTCTGTGCAGGGATCATATATTTGAGCTTAATAAAAAGACAAGCAGCTCTAACTCGAGTTAAAACAACCTTTGTTTTGTCAAAATTTCCTCTTAAAGATTTCCTCAGGAACCAAACAGAGGAAGCAGAAAACATTACCTGGGTTAGGAATGGTGAAGACCCAAGACTGCTAAACAGGAGAGCTAATCAACCCCGCCATTATTGAGAGACCTAAGTAAATAAAAAGCAACCATAAACGTTAGAAATGGCTATTTGTGCTGTCTTTTCGACATTCCAATTAGGGAAGCACTACTCTAGTACAGTGTTTTTGTTGATTTTCTATGCAGAGTATTTGACAATGACTTGTTTTTCTGATGGATAAGATGACTGCATGGAAGCTCAACACCTATATATATATATATATATAGTTTTCTTTCCAAACTCGAACTCGAACTCGATATTGAAGCGGAATCTCTCAACTATCAGAATCGATATATCATGCATGAACTAAAGAAAATAAAACAGAAGAGCTTCCATGAAAAATCAGCTTCAACAAAATTATAAGTAAGCCTTCAAAACGAGAAGACAATATATACGTGATTAATTATTATATGCATAACGATCAATATGTTTGTAGACATGCATGTAGTTGCTCTACCATTATATTCTAAACTAGAATACATCGAAAATAGCAGTCCCTAACATGAAATTAAGAGAGATAATTTCAATTAATATATTTGCGCTCGTTCATATATAACAACATGAACAAAACTCATACAGAAACTTACTAGCACCTTTCACAAAAGATTAATGGAGAGAAATGTCCCTTTTAAGGAGGAGGAGAAGAAGTGTACAATATTAGGGTTTCTAAAACAGTTTTACTTAAATATAATCGAAGCTTAAGCGAGTTTTAGGGAAGTTGATCATATCATTTCCTTATCTAAACACATGAGTTATATTTTATCCTTATCAGAAAGAAAGATCTTCAGGAATGGTTTTACTTATTTAATTTTATTTAGTTTACATGATTAATTAATATTTGTTATCATCAATATTTTATATAGATTCGATACATATTGTCAATAATTCATCGATTGATGTTCTTGGAAAAGATAAAATTATAATTATGCTATTGTAGTGACAGTGATGTGTGTGTTTAGAAATATAATAAACTCGCTTTGTGTTTTTTCTTAATTTTAGCCTGTTATTTCTGTGTTTTTATCTTGTATTAAGACTAGTTTTTAGCGAAAATAGCTTAATTTGATGTTAATTAGAAGTAGTTTGTTGATTTCTAAACGAAATTTGGTATTTATTTTCTTATTAATGTCTTAAGAAGTTTCGTGATTGGATGGTTTAGTAGTTATAGAACTGACCATGTTCAAATAGTGTTGTAATTGAATTTATATTATTTATTTTTATTTTTCAAAAGGTTCCGAGTAATGTTGTTCAAAAAATTTATTAATCTTGATTTGATTTGCCCAAAAGCTAGGTCAAAAGTGGGGTGATACAACTTTGATTAATCAAAATGATATTTTTTTTTAAAACAAATAATTTTATTAAGAAATTATATATATGTATAATAAAATAAAATTTTAATGGATTCGTGGGATTGCATAAATTTTGTCTAATGGGGTCAACTTTTATTTGATTAAAAAAAAAACTTATTTAGACTAAGAGGTTGTTTGTCACTGCATTTCAAAAGCGGTATTGAAAAATTTTGAAAAAAAAATATTTTTATTTTTTACTTTCAATTAGTTTTTTGATGTTTTTATATTATTTTTATGCACTGATTGCAAAAATGATTTTTAAAAACTAAAAATATATTATTTTGATATATTACTAAATAAAAAGTACTTTCAAAAGCAAACATAACTTTAATCGGTTTAATAATAATAATAATAATAATAATTAAAATCATGAAACATTTCTAAATATTTTAATTAGAATGAAGAATGCAAGCCAACTGGGGAGGATCAGAAGAAGGATCTGATAAAATTAAAGAAAACTGGAAATAGGCTAAGCTTGAGTAGCGTTAGGGTCTTGATGCCGAGAAATTTCTCTGGTTGTAGCAGTGGCAGATACATAATAGGAAACTGTGAAGAGCCCATGAACAAAACACAGAATTCCTCCAATTGACAGAACACGATTATGTGAAATTCCACATGCTTTTCTTGATTTTGAGTTTGCCATTGTCCCTATGATCAGCAGTGAGAACCCAATTGCCAGAATAATCCTGATTTGCTCAAAACAGAAGTATGTGCATGTCAGAATCAAGTTTTTGTTTGCAGTGTTTATATATTATGACTATACAATGTTAAAGTATTCATTTTATCTAAACGTTTAAACTATTAAGTGGGGTCTCAGAATATGATTTATATTATTTTCTAACATACCTTTTCAAATGAAAATTCTTTGGGCTTGAAACTTGTATATATGTCCACAGTATCTTGTGTTTGATTTTTATCAAATAGAATGAGGATGGTGCGATTTTAACTCGTGACTACTGAGTCAATAAAACTCTGATATCATATTAAGAAATATAATTTATATTATTATGTAAGACATACCAAGAGAGGAAAAGGGAAGCGACAGCTAGTTGCTTGTTAGCAGATGCCTTCTTGAGTTCTTCCTTCGACCACATGCAGGTGCAGCCACCGAGCAAGGTGGCGATGATATGAGCAAGGGAAAGAAGAATCACTGCGGCCAGACCTAGCTTGAAAGCTTGAGAACTTGGGTCTCTACACTCAAAAACCCACATCTTTAAATGCTTCACCTGGTTTAAGATCACCCAAAATGAAGAAACGATCAGCAACCAAAAGCTGCAGAAGAAATACAAGGCTTGGATTAAAATCCAAACTGGTTTACCTTGTTTTGAGCCACCTCAGCTTCAATCCCAAGTATGCCAGCAGCAACATCCAATGCCATTATCAAGAGACAAACCAGAAAACCAATGTTTTTGGCCATTTTTCGTCTCAAAATTGACTAGAGGTAGCAGTTTTAAGAAGCTTGTGAACAAGGAGAAGACAGGCAGCGGGAATGTTTATAAGGAATTTGTCTGTGTTTTTACAAGCAAGCTTCATAAAATCTCACCTAAAATTTTAAGTTTACAAGTGAAATCAGAATATGATTTATACTATTCTTTAATATACACTCTCGAATAAAAGCTCTTTGGACCTTAAACTTGCACACAGGTCCACATTAATTTGTCTTCGATTTTTATCAAATAAAATGAACGTGGTGAGATTCAAATTTGTGATTCGTAACCGCTGGATCAAGAAAGTTCTAATATCATATTAAAAAATCATTTTATCTAAAATTTTAAATTTATAAGTGAGTTATCGCAATATAATTTATATTATTATCTAATAAAGTAATAAAATCATGTGCGTAAGAATAAAGTTGAGATTACCAATAGGATTAGCTGTGAGTTATGCGTGGAAAAGTTTCTTTTGTCGTGACATTTCTCTTTATTCTTTCGTTTGCTTTTTCTTTCCAAAATCTGATTCTTTTCATGGGAAGACAAGGAAAGTGGAGGCATCACCAGCAAGGAAAGTAGCATGCAGGACAACTAAGAAGAGATCCCAACTCATACAATACTAAAAATGATGTGAAGTTCAAGAATATTTTATTTATTGTCCATGACGATTCATGCAACAATGTTCCAATCTTTTCCCTTTGATTTAAAATATTTTCTACGTAAATCCCACAAAATTCAATTACTCTTATCATTAAGTGTGTGTTTGTAGATTCATGCATCAATGTTCCAACCTCTTCCCTGTGATTTTAATTTTTCAAAATATTTTCTATGTAAATCCCACAAAATTTAAGTATTATTATCAATTAAATGTGTATTTGATATTGTGATGTAAATTGTCTTTCAATTGAAAATATATTTTAGTGTATTTTTTTCAAGATTTTTTTATTTTTGACAATATAAAATTAAAACCATTGTAAAGTTAAAGGTAAGAAGAGGCGATGGGACAATAAATCACATTATGATGGATCAACTAATGATTTTTTTTAGGTGAAAACTATTTTGAAAAAATAAAGTAATTTAATATCAAATAGAAATTAAATAGATAGTGAAGTTTAAAAATGAACCTATTTTTTCGATATTTTTATTTTATTTTTATGTATTTTAAGTATTTTTATAAGGTATTATAGAACAAAATGGGAGACAAAATTATATAAAAAAAATTGTTTTAAATTTATTTTTTTAATAGTTTTAGATTATTTTGATGTATTGATGTAAAAAATATTTTAAAAATAAAAAAAATATTATATTAATATATTTTTTAATAAAAAAACACTTAAAAAAGCAATATCAACAATTATAAAATCTTTATTCTATAACTCATCGAATCATTAGATAAAAAAAGTTTAATAGCTTTAATATAATATTTCAGTAGCATCTTTTATTTTATTAGTTTAATCGGCAAAAAGTATTTAAAGTTTTGGCTTCTCCATGAATACAAAAAAAGTTTTTTTCTATGAAAGATCTCCGTACATCTATTTATTTATTAAAAGATAGTAAAATAGATGCATCAAGCATGCTATTTGGAATGCTTACTTATAGTTTTTTTTTTTTCTTTATTGTTATTGTGCTTTTAATGAATTGACCGACTCTCCATGAATGTAAACAATGTTTACATGCATGAATAGTAATTGGGCTGTACGCCTAGCCCAAGTGGCTTGGTTGGGGCCTAACCCACTTAAAAAGAATACTTGGGCTGCCAGCAGCCGAGACCCCAAACCTAACTTGGCTGAGCTGACTCAATTTAATGGGCCAGACCTAACACACTATAATATTATATTATATTATATTATATTATATTATATTATATTATATTATATTATAATAGAATAATATTAAAAAAAAATACAAAAACATATATTCAAATGAGTGTTTCAAAATATATTTTAATTTATCATCTTATTTTTATAATAATTTGTATAATATTGGATTATGAACTTAGATGGTAAGTTATGAACTTGATATTAAAAATACTCAATTTTCTCTGAAACTTTATAAAGGATCCAACAACCATTTTAGAAGGTTTATGACTTCATTGCATGTTTTTTCATCAATTTTGTTCAATATCGATCCGTAGACTTCACTGTCATATATGGACTCAGTATAGAATATACGATTTTCTTTGAAATTTCCAAAAATAAAACAAAAAAAAATCATCATTTCAAAAACATAAAAATCTTATTTTGGTACATACAACTAAATCCTAAAAAGTTTCTATATAGTGTAACAGCCCGGCCCAACTTGCCATATATTGTCCGCTTTGGGCCTTACCGCCCTCACGGTTTTGTTCCTGGTGACGCGAGCCCACTTCTGAGCCTGACGCCCCAAAACGCGTATGACAAGTTAGCAACCAGCACTCTTAATAAGGCCATCTACCACTCCCTCACCCGCCGATGTGGGATATTACAATCCACCCCCCTTAAGGAGCCCGACGACCTCGTCGGCACAACCGGACAGCCAGTGAGGTCGGCTCTGATATCAAATGTAACAGCCCGGCCCAACTTGCCATATATTATCCGCTTTGGGCCTTACCGCCCTCACGGTTTTGTTCCTGGTGACGCGAGCCCACTTCTGAGCATAACGCCCCAAAACGCGTATGACAAGTTAGCAACCAGCACTCTTAATAAGGTCATCTACCACTCCCTCACCCGCCGATGTGGGATATTACAAAATGTAACAGCCCGGCCCAACTTGCCATATATTGTCCGCTTTGGGCCTTACCGCCTCACGGTTTTGTTCCTGGTGACGCGAGCCCACTTCTGAGCCTGACGCCCCAAAACGCGTATGACAAGTTAGCAATCAGCACTCTTAATAAGGCCATCTACCACTCCCTCACCCGCCGATGTGGGATATTACACTGAAAATATTATCGCTACACTAATCATAAGTTGGAGATCTATACGGTATTTGGGAGTTTCGTAATAGTTACTTTACAAAGTATTTTTTACTCAAAATATATTAAAATAATATATGTTTTTTAAAAGTATTTTTAATATAGATATGAAAATAATTTAAAAAAATTAATTTTAAATATTTTTAAAAAAACATATTAAACCTCTTGCCTCCACACATCACTGATCAAGATTGAGATTATATATATATATGTTTAAAAGTGTTGTTGTGGTTGTTTTTTAAAGTATTTTTTATTTAAAAATATATTAAAATAACATTTATTTTATTTTATTTTTTAAAAATTAATTTTTAATATAGTATATGGAAATGATTTAAAAGCATCAAAATTTAATTTAAAATAAAATAATTTTTTTGTTTTTTAAACGTAATGATTAACCGAGAATATAGCGTGAAGACTTTTTCGAGGTATGTCCAGAGAGTAAAATCGATAAAAGACATGGAGTGGATTGCTATCACATCAGTTCTACACTTGTCAGTCTGTGGGGTTTTTGGGAACGGAGAAATGATCACAGATAAAAATTTCCACCTTTTCTCTCTAGAAGGAGCTGGACGCTTCTCCAATAGGGATCATCGTTTATCTAGAGAAAGCAAGGAAAAATCATAGTCCTGTGCTTCATAAAAGTAAGAAGAGAGGAGAGGAGAGGAGAGGAGAAGGGAACATGTCATCATCCTCAGTGTATTACCAATGGAAGAGCTTCGAGGAAGACGAAGATCGACCAGAGAAGCCTCGTGGATTTGGAGTTACAGAGATGAGAGGCCCCCAGTATACTATTTTAAGCCAGAACATGCTTCAAGTATGTTTACAGAATCTGCCTCTTAATTTGCAAAGATAGTTTCTTTCTTGATTTTGGTGGATGCCCATCTTGTCATTTGGTGGACTAATGTATTACTGACTGAATTTTGGGAAATGAAATGCTAGCTGTGTTTTTGCAAGGAATCACCATGTGTTTGATGTTGTTTAGCATAATGCTGTGTTTTTTTTCTGGTAAATTAATGCGTACATGATACTTTTTGTTCCGGGGGTGTTAATTTTAAGTTGATAGAGGATCATTTGAAGTGTTTCTTGATTGGCCCAAATAGAGTTAGATCAATAATAAGTTAAAAAGTGAGCATTTTTTACGATTTGTTCTAAAGGGTGTTTCTGCAATGCCATTTTCGTAGAATGTTCTGTGACAATTTTTTTATTGTATGATTTTGGGCAACATTGTGGAAACCGTGTAAAGTCATGGAATTTGAGTCTCTACTTTGCTTCTACTTATGCACACTAACATAAAGCTTGGCAGGATGTTTTTGAGACAGTGGGGCAGTTTGTTGATGGACTGAAATTCTCTGGAGGTTCTCATAGTTTGATGCCTAAGTCTTTTATTAAAGAAGTGATTGACATGGCGCACAGACATGATGTGTATGTTAGTACTGGCGATTGGTCTGAGCATTTGCTTCATAAAGGTCCAACAGCTTTCAAAGAGTACGTTGAGGTGAGGAGAAGAGAGATTGATTGTAACACACATGATCGTGCACACACGGTTATAATTGTTTTATTGACAGTAATTTGGTTTTGCTACTGGACGCTCTTCAGGAATGTAAAAGCATGGGGTTTGACACAATTGAGCTGAACGTGGGATCGCTTGGAGTTCCGGAAGAAACACTTTTGAGATATGTACGCTTGATTAAGAGTGGTGGTTTGAAAGCTAAGCCTCAATTTGCAGTCAAGTTTAACAAGTCAGACATCCCGATTGGCGGTCATAGAGCTTTTGGGGCTTATGTCCCCCCAGCACCTCGAAGCTTTGGTATGAAAACAGAATTATCTTGTTGTTTGTTTTCTTTGGCAGTACATTGCTTGAAAATGGAGGGATATGAGTCTAGCATAATGACTAATGAACTCAGGAATAAGGTGCATCCAAAACTCTTAACTCATATATTTCTCAAATGGATAATTGATCCATGGATATAAAAATATCCCTGAAGTGTTTTTTTTTCGAATTCTTTTCACTTGATTAATTAGAAATGTAATGCAGGATGCTTCTGATTGAAAATGGAAAGCATTTGATGTTGACTGACTGATTACTGTTGCTAATGATGAAATTAATTTTCTCAGTATCATGATATGTGTTAAACTGTTGACTCAAATCAGATCGTTGATTTTGATGAGATACTCCAATTAGTCAATGCTACAGTATGCTAATGCAAGTGATGGTGTGTTTCATGGTTACAAACTGTTTAAAGGCTTTGATTATCATTTTTTCTTTCTGAAACTGGCTTCATTCTGATTGAAATAAGCATTAAACATGGTGGAAAGAAGTTGTCCTGATTTGGGAGAAAATGGAAGAGAATATTTAGTTAATTGTTGCTCATTAAAACTCCGTTTTTCAAACAATTATGGAAAAAGAGTAGTGTATGCCCTGGTAAATTTGTGCTCAACAAGATGTTGAAGCACCAGAACTCAGAGAAGCATGCAGTCTTTTTAAGGATGCTTGAGCTAGAGATTAATCAATTTGTGTATAACAGAAATGTAAATTATGTTGTACAATTGAATCCAAACTTATTAGGATCTTTATCTCTTTTTTTCACAGAAATGGTTGAAGATATCAATCTCCTGATTAACATGGCTGAGAGATGCTTAGAGGCTGGGGCAGACATGATAATGATTGATGCAGATGACATCTGCAAGGATGCTGATTCTCTCAGAGCAGATATAATTGCAAAAGTAATTGGACGACTAGGTCTTGAGAAGACCATGTTTGAAGCATCAAATACTAAAACTGCAGACTGGTTTATCAAACATTATGGCCCAAAGGTAATATTCCTCTGTCTCTCCTTAATCATATGATGAAATCAAGCATAAAACTTTGATTTAACTGTTGCTAATGGCATGTTTTCTTTCTCAGGTGAACCTCTTTGTGGATCATTCTCAAGTAACTAGTCTAGAATGCCTCCGAGGCCGCCGCAGCAACATGGGTAGCAGTTCTTCCCTTGGCTCCTCATACTTTCTCTTCTGAACTGTTTGCTTTTCCTTGTAAGCTGGAGCTTGATATGTTCAAGTCTTCCAAGTTAATGATACCTATGTCAGTAATACTAAATGTGTTAGACTAATCGTATGTTGCATGCATGCCTCAATCTTGCATGTTCTGCTGTAAGATGTTCACTTGGTTTTGAGCTCATCAAAATATCAAATTCCTCTTCTGGTGATTTCCCATGTATCAGATTCTTTCCTCTTGTGGTGCTCATAAATATAGTAAGATATATCGATTATAGAAATAAATCATATATTATCTATATGTAGAAATTATAGCAGCAATATTATAAGAGGTAAATGATAGGCAGAATAGCGTGATTATAGATATTTACATGTAATCTTCATTCGGCCGGAAAAGAAATAAGAAACTCTTCTTGATATTTGAATTAAACCTCTCAAAAAATTATCTTATTTAAAAACTTAAATTATTAGATAAGATTTTAAAATATAATTTATATTAGATAAGAGTTTAGGTGGGAGGATGACGAAGAGGGTAAAAAAAATAAAAAAATTACTTTATATTATTATAGTTATAAAATCTAGATTGAACCAAAAAATGAACCTAATATTCAGTCAATTAAAATTTTAATTTGGATTTTTTATTTTAAATTATTATTTTTATTTACTACAATGACTTTATTTTTGAAAAGAAACTTGAAATGACATCATTTTAAAGGTGTTTTTGTTAAATTTAAGAGTAATAGCTAGAGGTTGACCTAATAATTTATAAATTACTCAGTTCAACCCGAACTCAAACCTTGAGTCGGGTTGATCCATATATTGGGTGTTATAGTTATGTAATTTGGTGGCCTACCTGATATACATATTTTATATAATCAAATGCTAAATTTATATAGCAGCAAAAATTTAGATTATAAATATCTCCAACTATTTTTCTCTAGCACAAAATGAATTCCCAAATATAGCAATAACAACACAGTTTTTCCCAATGCAGCAACACAACTTCAAAATAATAGAAATTTTTTACGAGAGTAACCTTCTGATCTATGTCTATCTATAGTCATAAATGGAGTACACAGGCTATTATTTATAGGGATCCCTTCTCATTAATTTATTAACTAATTTTCTCTTCTCATCAAGGATAAAATTAGGCAATTGATCCCCATGACCAATCCCTATAATCTATCTTCATAATCATGGGTTTGCATAAACAAAAACATGAATGTGTCATGAGAGGCGTAAATAATAATTTCCAACACTGCCTATATAACCGAACCTAGCCATGCATCCATTGGATAAGAAAAAAATCTTATTGGTTTCAATTTTTTTTGAAGACAAACTTAAAAGGAGAAATTGTTTGGCAGTAGTGTATCAATTCATGCATAAATTAAGTTAATAAAATGACAATATTACCCTAATTCATGGATGAGTTGTTAGAAACTATCTACCTATCAATTTTTCATCCATATGTTTGATGAAAGGATTGAACACAAAATATATTTTTTTTTGGTGGCTTAATGATTTTTGAAGTGTTTTTTATTTAAAAATATATTTAAATTATTTATTTTTTATAAATTATCTTTAACATCAACTCATCAAAATAATATGATAAATAAGAAAATGTTTGATTTAGAGTGTTTTATTTGATTTAAGACAAGACTCGATTGTAATGTTGCCCCCCACTTATCTCTTCAATTTGCCTAGGTCTTGAATGATAAGGTAGACAATTCGAGGCCTATGTAGTGGTTATAAATTAAAACTGGTTCAGTTTGATTTACATTTATTAAAATTGAGTAAGTCTGGTTCCATGTAATTAAACTTAGTTTAGCTATTTTTGACAAGTTTTAATAAACCAGCGGGTTTTATTTTGTTCGGTTTAGTTTTTAAAATCTATAACCGAATAAAAACAAATTAGTTCTTAAAAAATAAATTAAACATAGTTATTTTCACAAACTTAGAAAAATTTTCTTTTTTGTTCATTTTGGGTTGATTTCAGAATAATCTAAGCTAATTTGCTCGCCGTATATCAATAAGTATTCTCCTCATCTGAAGATTAGGAACTATTTATTTTCGCATTAATTTCTTTGTTTTAAATTATTTTTTATATGTTTCTAGATTATTTTGATGTGTCAATATCAAAAATTATTATTTTTATATATTTTTAAATAAAATACATTTTGAAAAACAATTGTTAATCACACTTCAAAACTCCATGAATATACGAGAGCATAATTTTTCATGTATCATCAAGCTATAACTTGGAAACTGTATATGGATACTTTGCATTTGATTAAACTGAAAGAGTGGAATTAATTAGGGTATGCGATAAGGACTCTCACATGCCTAAATCTCAGTCTCGCTAAATTCTTTCCACATTCAAAGAAGCTTTAACCGGAGATCTCTAAATAAATCTTCAAGAAGCGATGATGCTCACAATTATATGTTTCAGGAATACGGCAGATGAGCTCTTGGTTTGAGCTGTAGGTGGAGGTCGCGAGCTTACCTTCTACCTCGTACCTCCCATGTTAAATCATTTCCATGTGGTCGTTTTGACATCCTCTGCTGCAGCTGTATCAATCAATAAGCTTAATGGCACAGGTTTGGTCGTGGATGAGAAGCTTGTTTTGATCAAATACGTAGAATAACTCTTGAACTTAGAATCAGGTCCCGACCATGTAGGCTACTAGCTTTAGGGTTTTAGACTCTCAAAATTTTCAATTTTATAAAAAACTGAACTGCCTCTGAATCTCTTAATTTCTTTTTGTTAAAAAAATACAGTTTTGGGGATTTCCCTTCCACGGCCAAGTTGATCATCGCTTCAGAGAAGCTTCTTCTAGGGAGGGGTTCAGCTTCAAGTATGGAATTGAAGAGGTCTATGGTTTCTAGTTAAGGGCTGTTTGGGACAGTTGTTGTTGTAGCTTTTCAAAGTGTTTTTCATGCTGAAATATATCAAAATGATGTTTTTTTAAAAAAAAAAAATCATTTTTGACATCAGCACATCAAAATGATTTAAAAATATCAAAACATGTTCATTTAAAATGAAAAAAAAATTGAATTTTTTAAAAACACAGTTTCAAAAGCTATCACAAACAGTTTCTAAATATCTAGGAATGACATTTGACCGTCAATCTAGCCTCTACCCTATCTGTCTTTTGTCCTCTCTCCCAATCTTTAGGCTTGGCTAGAGTGAATTAATTCACGCTGCCCTTTTATTCTCGAGATTGCTGACCGAACTGGTTTTTAGAATTAGAGCACAAAAAATAACAAGTGACGGGTAATCAATATATCATGATAAACCGGGAAAAGCTATTCAGATAAATCAAATTAATAATTTGGTTTCTTTAATAGTATAAATATAGTATTTTTTAAAATTTGTATTTCAATAAAAAAAAAACTATTTAGAGAAGTCAATTCTATTTTAATATATATAATATTGATATACTATTTATTAATAATAATTAATTAATATAAGTACAGTCAAAACCACTTTTTCATATAAAAATATATTAAATAATTTTTGACTCTTTTGATCAAACATATAGGAATAACTCTTCAACTTAAAAATAATATTTTAGCTCTTCAATATAGCTATTCTCTCGAAGCTATGAAAATAAAAAATAAAAGCTAAAACAATTTATCTTTTCTCTTTAGATTTTTTTTTAGTTCTTGGAGTTGTTTTAAGAGTTGTTAATATTAATTTTATTACAATAAAGTCTTAATAATAGATATTATAGGATTAAGAATATTATAATTATAATTCGATAAAACTACATCAAGTCAGTCATTTGTAGTTTTGTCGTTTTTTGTTATTTTAAAAATTATATTTTATATCATAAAATTCATATATTCACAACACTTAATATTCTCTTGTGACGCGCCAAGTAAAAATCAAATTAATTGATGTCTAACCCTGCATGTATTTGTTTTTTGTTAATCTCTATGTTTATGGTGGATGGCTCAATTCCCCGTAAAAGATGCCTTAGGTCTATTGTTGTTAAAATTACGATTTTGACATGACACGGAAGTTTCTTTTGAACTCGGATCGTAAAATTGTAAAATTGTACCTGATATTTTACTGTATAAAAATCATAAAATCGTGTAAGTAGAAAAATCATAAAATCGTAAATAAAATATTTCTGAATATAATACATTATAATTATGGTCATAAAATTTCATTAGTTAAGGTTCATACATGATTTAAAATAACTTAAAAATAGATTACAAAACAATTATGTTCATAGAATTTCATTAGATAAAAAATAACAAATTTAAAATAAATATTTTGCTGGTGTTCTATATAAACTAAAGTCAACCCCATTACTGTCATCTTCCTCGTTATTTTTAATATATTCATCAAAAGTATTACTATTGAAAATATTATTAGTACTACTACTGTTACCAATACCAATATTAATAGTATTAACTTCAACTTCAACAAATTATTTTGACATTAACTCATAAAAATGATATAAAAATATTAAAAAAATGTAATTTAAAGTAAAAAATAAAAAAAAATTAATTATAAATTTTAACGTTAATATTTAAATAAACACATGAGAATTAAAAAAAAATATAATGTGGGCATGGCTGCATGCATTTAACAAACCATGAGAGAGAGAGGAGAGAAAGAGAGAGAGAGACTGTGGGGGTTAGGCCCTGTAAAAATGTAGAAATTAGAAAATTTAGAATAGCCTGGGGGGTCGGCCTATGTTTAGGTGGCAGGAGAGAGGCCTGAGTCAGATTAATTAATGAAAGTAGAAATTAGAAAATTTAGAATAGCCTAGGGGGTCGGCCTATGCTTAGGTGGCAAGAGAGAGGCCTGAGTCAGATTAATTAATGAAAGTAGAAATTAGAAAATTTAGAATAGCCTAGGGGGTCGGCCTATGCTTAGGTGGCAAGAGAGAGGCCTGAGTCAGATTAATTAATGAAAGTAGAAATTAGAATAGCCGATATCCTAAAATCTGACAGATCTAATTTTATAATTCCATATAATTTTAGTGGTTTTGATCCGATTTTAACGAGATTTGATTTTTTAATCCAATTTATTATTTTGACTCGTAAAATTATAATTCGTGATTTTGATAACAATGCCTAGGTCACGTCCTTACTCAATATTGAAGGGCAAAAAATACAAATTGAGAGATGGGAATTCTAAAATGATTTGTGGTCTATATACTTCGAAAAAGCTAACTTCTATCATTATTTGTGAGGAGTTGATATTGTGTTTTAAGAGTATTTTTTTAAAAAAATATTTTTATTTTTTATTTTAAATTAATTTTTTTTAATGTTTTCAGATAATTTTCATATGATGATATTAAAAATAATTTTTTTAAAAATAAAAAAATATCATTTTAATATATTTTTTAACGAAAAATATTTTCAAAAATAACCGTAATCATATTTCCGAACATGCACGAATCATCGAATATTTAAAGATTGATGTTATTTTTTTAAAAAATTATATTAAAATAATATTATTATTTATTTTTTTAAAATTATTTTTAACATTATCATATTAAATATTAAAATACAGAAAAATATTTTTTAACACGGCGGGAAACAGATAATAAACCTTTGATAACGAGCGTTGCAGAAAGATCAATCCTACATTAATTTGATGTGATCGATGTACACATTAATTTCACTTTCTCCATGGTTTTCATGGCACTAATGAGGGTCATATGTTTGAAAAGTCAAATGGGTTATTGGAGGGTCTACATACACGTGCTCGGCAAAAATGACCCTCCAAACAATCAAACCATCTTTATCATCACAAAACAGCTTGTGCTTAGTATCGTGATGATTTTTTTTGGAAGTATTTTATTATTTTAAAATATATTTAAATAATGTTTTAGATTATTTTTATTTTTTAATATTAATAGGTTATATTATAGAAATTATTAAAAAAAGTACTAAGTTGATATCTTTTAAATAAATATATTTTTAAAACACATTCAAACATAATTGGAATCACAATATCGAATAAACACTTGGTAACTATTTAGAAACATATTAATAATCCATTTTTCTATAAAATTGACATTAGAAAAAGAGAAATATATCTAACAAATTTTGAAAAAATAATTTCGAGACTAATTTATTTCTGAACTCGGAGTAATATTAATTTATGTGCACAAGTGAAACTTGCATCCATATCTAATATTCATAGGATTTGTAGAATACCTTATCGAGATGACATGAGTTTGACTAGCTTTTAATTCTTTTGGGAGGGGTTACAAATCAAGCTCAATTAGATATAAGTCTTGCGAGCTACCAAATTCAATGTTTTTGGATTCATCTATGTATAGAGCTCAAGAAAATAAGGGTTTGAGGAGCTACCAAAACAAACATTAATGAGTTTAGCTACGTGTTAAGTTCAATAAGATATTGCTTTATAATTTGTCATTCAGATAGTTGTTGAACCCAAATAAATATAGGCACGAGGTGAAATCAAATCTAATATCTTAGGTCACGTCCTTGCTCAATATTGCAAGGCCAGAAATACAAATTGAGAGATGGGAATTGTAAAATGATTTGTGGTCTATATATTTCTAAAAAATGTAACTTCAATCATTATTTGTGAGTATTTGGCATTATTTTTTGAGTATTTGGCACTGTGTTTCAAAAGTATTTTTTTAAAAAAATAAAAAAATATTTTTTACTTTTTTATTTTAAATTAATTTGTTTTTGATGTTTTTAGATTATTTTCATATACTGATGTCAAAAATAATTTTTTTTTAAATAAAAACATCATTTTGATACATTTCTAAATGAAAAGCATTTTCAAAAGCAATCGCAATCACATTCCCAAACTGTCATGAATCATGGAATATTTAAAGGTTGATGTTTTTTTTTAAATTTTTTTTAAAAAATCATATCAAAATCATATTATTTTTAATTTTTTAATATTATCAATATATAAAAAAATAATTTTAAAAAAATATATTTTGACATGACGTGAAACAGATAATAAACCTCTGATAACGAGCGTATGCAGAAAGATCAATCCTACATTAATTTGATGTGATCGATGTACACATGAATCTCACTTTCTCCATGGTATTCATTGCACCAATCAGGGTCGTATGTTTGAAGAGTCAAATGGGTCATTGGAGGGTCTACATACACGTGTTTCGCAAAAATGACCCTCCAAACAATCAAACCATCTTTATCATCACAAAACAGCTTGTACTTAGTATCGTAATGAATTTTTTTTGGAAGTATTATATTAAATATATTTAAATAATGTTTTTGAAATGTTAAACTCTTCATCTTTTGATATAAGCAGTATGCTAACAACAAAACGTTAAAGTTCTAGAGAATATTAAATTCTATTAATATTTTTTAGGAAATTATATTAGAAAAATAAAATAGAAACTTAACTGAATAAATTTCTAAAATATTCTTGAAATATCATATTACCGATGAATGAATATTTTTTAATGTCTTTACAAAATTAATGTATCATAAGTAAATGATTTAGTACATTATGATAAATAAAAGAACAAAATAATTGAAGAAAAAATAGATAAAGTATTTCAATTAACATAAAAGTCTTCTTATCATAAAAATAATTAACTTAATAGTATTTTTAGCATTTTTTATTTTAGTAATCATTTTTTATTTTAGTAATCAGTTTTATTTTTTCTCTTAGAATTGTTATGACGTCAATCTCGTGTTGCACGTGAATATGGATGTCCCTTTGTCGAAGGAGCTTGCGTCTTGGAATTCCCTTACGAGGAGGGAGTATGTTGTCTTTTTAAACCCCAGTAAAAGATAAACAATAAAATAAGTGAAGAATGATATAAAATAAGAATAAATAGATTCTTATTCAAACAAAATTAAATGCAGCCTCGATTAATGGTTAAATTTTAGAGTGATTTTTTTATTTAAAAATATATCAGAATATATATTTTTATTTTTAAAAATTATTTTTTATACCAGTAAATTAAAATAATTTTCAATATTAAAATTAATTTTAAAATAATTTTTTTTTTCAAAAACACTCTTAAAATACCATGTCAAACATTAGGAATTTATTGCAGTTCAGACAAAAATTCTTTTTTAAAAAAAATATATTAGTTTAATATATTTAAAATAAAAACTATTTTAAAAACAATAATTATAATATTTTGAAACAAGATAGAAAACCATAATACTCCTGTGGTTGAGTTTTCCCATATGGTTATCAAGAAGTCAATGTTGCTTGAAACATAAAAAATAGTATGGTTTTTGCCATCACATTTTAAATAAATATATGGATATATAAAAAATTTAGATATTTATATTATATGCATTAAGTTTCAAGTCTTTATATGAATATTTATTATCCTGCTATTAATTATTATTCATCAAGAAATAAAACATATATAGGTGGTGACTTTTAGTCTTCTTTATAGAAAAACAAATTAAAAAGATATATTGAAATCCAATTGTTCATAAACTAAATATTAAAAAATAAAATTAATAAAAATTAATAAAAATATAAAAAAAAATAGTTAGCTCGATTTAACTTTTCAAATCTACATAACAAAACTAGGATAACATAAAAATAATAAATATTTAAAAATAAATTAATCAAATATTGAAGGATAATATTTTTTAAAATAAAATTGAGTTAACCAATCAAATTCTTGACTCAACGAAATAAAATTAAGATAATCTTCTAAAAAGAAAATCAAAATAATTACGAAACTTAATTTTACAATAAAAAACCAAAAAAAAGGAGTAGACTGGACTAACCCATAAAATTCACTACCTGGATTGAAATAATCTTAAAATAAATAAATTATTATGTTTAAATCTTAACAAATTAAAAATTAGAAATAAAAACTAATGTTTATAAAATATCAAAATATTTCAAGAACAACGCATGTGCCATGTGGTAATGTCATTCTCGGGGGGGCGGGGAGGCAGGAAGACAAGAGCCGAAGACTCTCTCCCTGCCAATCAGAAGAATGGTCCTACGTTGGAAGGGACAAGTCATGTGCAACACGAGATTGACGTTTCCATTGACGTCATCACAAAAAGGCCATTTATTTCCATATATAAAATAATAGCCCCCCGGATACCTTCGAATATTCTATAATTAATTTTTTAATATCATTTTATCACTCGAATGGGTATTATTCTTTATTTTCTGATAATTTTATCGCATAATATTATTTTTATTGTAACATTTGAATCCAAACATTATTCCAAACGTAATGTTTGTGATATTTAAAGTTCTTAGGTTCACACAACGCAACTCTAGAAATTTATTTTTAAGGTGAAAAAAGTTACAACAACACCATTTCATGTGTAGAGATTTGGGCGTTGGAGTGTATTATTAATTAATTCACTGTAATAGACTAATATGCCCTCCCTGAACAAGGGCCAAACTCTCACACTTGAATTGTAATATGATGATGTGCGAGGGGTATCCCCATGAAAGAAGGGGGAAATTAATAATATATATCACGGTGGATTTGGAGAAACCGATTCTATAGTTCAAGGTTACAAATTTGAAGCAAAAACTAATTAATTAGCAAATGCACTAAAACCTAAGTTCTCAAACCTAATTGTCTCACAAAAAAATTAATTATGTCGGAGAAATTCAAAGAATTTACTATTTATTAAAAAACATGACAATAGCCAAATATTATTTACAATAAATATAATATATATATTTTTGAAAACAAGCCTTCAACCTCTCCATTGGTAGTTGTATTTAGACCCTGCTTGATATTGTATTTTACAAATGTTTTTTTAAAAAATTGAAATTTATTTTTTATTTTTTATTTTAAATTAAAATTTTTGGGTGTTTTTGGTTTATGTTCATGTGTTGATGTCAACAATAATTTTTAAAAAATAAAAAAAATATCATTTTGATGTATTTCTAAACGAAAAGTATTTTAAAAAACAACTGCAACTACACTCTCAAATACACACTTAATGTATGAATGCGAAAGAATTTATTATCAGAGAAAAATAAATTAAAAAACTGATTTAAAATTTCTTCTTACAGTGTGAAAACCAAACCCTGCCAAATAATTATTGAAAAACAAAAAATACGATGTATTTTTTTGTTATTGTAAACATGGAAAATGTAAAGTAAGTTACTTATCAATAGCCTGATTTATTTATTTATATTCTGTCTAGTTTTTTATTCATTCATTATATAATTGTCGTATAATATTAATATTAATTTTATTACAATAAAGTCTTAATAATAAATATTATAGGATTAAGAATATTATAATTATAATAAGATAAAGCTACATCAAGTCAGTCATTTGTAGTTTTATCTTTTTTTTTATTTAAAAAATTATATTTTATATCATACAATTCATATATTCATAACACTTAGAGCCTGTTTGGATGGCGTTTCAAATGCCGGTTTGCAGTTTTTTTTTCCATTTTAAATGAATATAGTTTGGTGTTTTTAGATCATTTTGATGTGCTGATGTCAAAAATGATTTTTTTTTAAAAATTATTTTAATATATTTCGACACGAAAAAAACTTTGAAAAACTACAATAACAGCTCTTCCAAAACCCTCTTAATATTCTCTAGAGACGCGCCAAGAAAAAATGAAAATGAAAATCAAATTAATTGATGTCTAACCCTGAATATATTTGTTTTTTTTGTTAATCTCTACGTTCATGGGAGATGGCTTAATTCCCAAGAAAAGATGCCTTAGGTCACGTCCTTCCTCAATGCTAGTCACTGCAGGGCCAGAAATACAAATTGAGAGATGGGAATTCGAAAATGATTTGTGGTTTATATATTTTGAAAAGGCTAACTTCTATCGTTATTAATCGAATATTTAAAGGTTGATGTTTTTTTTTAAATATATTAAAATAATATTGTCTTTTATTTTTAAAAAATTATTTCTAATATTATTGTATCAAAATGATACGAAAATACAAAAAATAATTTCAAGATAAAAAAATTAAAATTTTAGACGTGGTTCGAAACAAATAATAAATCTCTGATAGCGAGCATACGCCGAATTATCGACCCATCAATTTGATGCGGTGGGTGGATACATTAATTTCACTTTCTCTATGTTTTTCATGGCCCTAATAAGGGCCATATGTTTAAAAAGACAAATGGATCATTGGAGGGCCCATGTACACGTGTTTGGCAAACATGATCCTCCAAGGAATCAAACCATCGTTATCATCACAAAATGCTTGATTTGTGTGTAGTATCGTAATGAAAATTTGTTTATGGAAGTATTTTATTATTTAAATAATTTTTAGAATATTTTTAATTTTTAATATTACTATGTTAAATTATACAATTTATTCAAAAAATATTAATTTGATATGTTTTAAATAAATATATTTTTAAAACACATTCAAACATAAATATATTATCATAAATACAAAATATTAAGATAATTATTATAAATTATAATTTTGCTTTTGTAATTAAAAATAGCTGTGATTTTGATGTATTTCTTTTTTAAAAAAATATTTAGTTTTTTCCCAATAAATGAATACATTTTTTTTTCTTTGAAAAAGAAAAACAAAAAAGGGAATTTTTTTTTGGATAAAGGGATACTCATGGAAAATGTAAAGATCGATGATACATGTTAATGTAGTCGGTTAACCATTTTGAGAATCTGTTTTAAAAATATTTTTAAAAATATTAAAATATAAATTTTTATTTTATTTTAATATATTTTTAAATAAAACACAGACACATAAAATTTATATTTTATTTTAATATATTTTAAAATAAAACACAGACACATAAAATCTCTACAAGCCAAAAATATCTATAAATGGTGACGTGACGCAAAATTAAGTTTCGTCACCCTGGGTCCTTTCCTGCCTATAAATTTACGCGTCTGAAGATTGAAGTATCTCAACCCAACCCACAGTTAGTTAATTCAGCCATTGTTTATATAAACTTCTTCTCGTTACCTTTGATTCCTTCACACTCTCTCCAGCAATCATGGAATCCAAGCAACAAGTTCAAGTTGAGGAAAATGTTTTGCATTGCCAGAACTATTCTCAAGACTTGGACATGATACAAGAAAGGCGGTCTGCCAATTACAAACCAAATATTTGGAAATATGAATTCCTACAATCTCTTTCTAGCAAATATGATGTGAGATTTAAATCCCTTTTCTCCTATCAAAGATTTGAAAAGAGTCTTAATTGATTAAAGAATATGATTGTAATTAAATCAAATAATAGCTAAGACCAAGCTCCAAAATGTGTTCTTTTTTGCAGGAAGAGCAATACCGAGGAGTGACTCCGAAGCTGAGGGAGGAAGTTCAGAAAATTTTCGGTGAAGCATTGGACTTATTGGCCACGCTGAAGCTTGTTGATAGCATCGTAAAGCTAGGCCTGGAGAGTTACTTTGAGGAAGAGATCAAACAATCTCTAGACATCATAGCAGCTTCGATCAAGAATAGAAATCTCGAAGTAGACGAGAATCTCTATGCCACTGCATTAAGGTTCAAGCTGCTCAGGCTGCACGGATATGAAGTTTCACCAGGTGAAATTCTGGAAAAGGTTTCTTTTAATTTGCTCTGACCACAGATATTGTTAGTTAGAGAATAATATAATACGTGACTTCATCTAAAAGTTTAAACTTTTAGGTGAGATGATTTCTTAATATGATATCAGAGATTTGTTAACCTAGCGGTTATGAGTTCGAATATCACCCTTCTCTTTTTATTTAATAAAAAATCAAGCACAAGTTAGTGTGAACTTCTACAAGTTTCAAGTCGAAAAGACTTTCACTTGAAAGAATGTATTATAGAATAATTTAAATTATATTTTGAGATCTTTCCTAAAAACTTAAGTTTTAGATGAGATGTTTTCTTCAAATATATCTTTTTCTTTACGTATTCACAAGACTAGCAGGGTACGTTTATTTATGGAATTTCATAATCTGGAATTCAGGTGTCTTCAATGGCTTTTTTGACGGGACTTTCGACAGAAGCAAATGCACAGATGTTAGGGGCGTGATCGAGCTTTTCGAGGCCTCACATTTAGCCTACGAAGGTGAAGCTACGCTGGATGACGCTAAAGCTTTTTCAACTAGAATTCTAACCAGTATAGATTCCAGGACCATTGAGACAGACCTCGCAAAACATGTGGTGCATGTTTTAGAGATTCCTTCTCACTGGAGGGTGCTATGGTTTGATGTCAAATGGAATATCAACGCGTACGCGAATGACAAGCAAACAAATAAGCATTTACTTGCCTTGGCTAAAGTCAACTTCAACATGGTCCAAGCCACACTCCAAAAAGATTTGAGAGATTCTTCGAGGTAGACTACAACAAAAAAAAACCTTGCCTTTTCACGTCAAAGACTAAAATTATTTTGACCATGCATGAATTGGACCCCCCAATATTTAGAAATTCTGTCCCAGGTGTTTAAAATTTGAAAGGACATATAAAGGTATTGTAGCAAGCTAAAAGTTAGAGGTTAACCGGTTAGATGAGTATTCTTTCCAGAAAAAGGTAGATTTGAAATCTGATATCATATCCGAGAAAACTTTCTACTCAAATATTAAAGCTTAAATTGCAGGATGAGCTCCATCAACCCAATAAAATTATGGTTTTTGTTGCATTTCTAGGTGGTGGAGGAATTTAGGGCTGATAGAGAATCTGAGCTTCACAAGGGATCGACTGGTCGAGAGCTTCTTATGCGCTGTGGGACTTGTATTTGAGCCGAAGTACAGCAGCTTTAGGAAGTTGCTCACTAAAGTCATAATCATGATATTAATTATAGATGATGTATATGATGTTTATGGCTCTCTGAATGAGCTTCAGCAATTCACCGAAGCTGTTGACAGGTTAGTATAATTAAAACTTTTAAATGATATTTATATTTGAGAATTATCTGCTAAATCTAATTAGTCGTTAATCATAAAATGTTTAGGTGGGATACGGGAGGAGTTCAAGAACTGCCAGAATGTATGAAGATTTGTTTCCAAGCCCTCTTCGATATAACAAATGAAATGGCTCTTGAAATGCAAAGGGGGAAAGATGGGAATCAAGTTCTACCTCACCTAAAGAAAGTGGTAATTATCTACACTAACATAATGTCTTTCAAGAAAATCGTTATGTACATATGGAAAACTTCTTACACAGATTCATTAACATGGCCGTCGCCATCATTCGATTACCTTTGGTATTTCAGTGGGGAGATTTTTGCAAAGCAATGTTCAAGGAGGCAGAATGGTTCGATAAAGGATACACACCTTCCTTGCAAGAGTATTTGAGCAATGCATGGGTTTCATCATCAGGCACTGTGCTTTCAGCTCATTCATTTTTCTCTGTAATCACTGAGCTCGAGACCGAGGAGACGTCAAATTTTCCCGAGAAAAATCAAGATTTGGTGCACAGCATTTCTCTCATAATCCGGCTGTGCAATGATCTTGGGACTTATGTGGTAATCAACCCTATACATCCCTTGATTTAATACAACAATTCAATTATTCCCAGCTTGGGAAATTTCGAAATACTAATCTTTAAATACACAATGTCTTGCTGCAGGCAGAGCAGGAGAGGGGAGATGCTGCTTCGTCAGTAATGTGTTATATGCGAGAAGTGAATGTTTCGGAGCAGGTTTCGAGGAATCATATAAATAACATAATACAAAAAACATGGAAGAAAATAAATGGACAGTGCTTCACAAACTCCCCTACACTACGATTGTTTGTTAATATCAGCACCAATATGGCTCGAGTGGTGCACTACCTCTACCAACATGGAGATGGGTTTGGTGTTCAGGATCGCCATGAGAATAAAAAGCAGATCCTCGCCCTTCTTGTCGAGCCTTTTAAGCTCGATTTACCAGAAATTTCCTACTAAATAACTTTGCATCAAGATAGTTTATATAAGTGCCTAGAAGTAGACTCAGCAATATCATTATTGATGAGCCGTTGTATCCTTTGTGATGGTAATTTCCTTTTCTTTTTTAGAGAGATTAATTATTAGGTATTAGGTGCTCAACCCAAGCTAGGCGTTGCTATCTAATGTTTTACTCTATTTTTAAGTATTTTTTAAAAATAGTAAAAAACAACTTATTGTTAGTTTTAAATTTAATTTAGGGGTAATAAGAACCAAGTCATAAGTGAGGTTGATATCATTGACAAGTGTTGATGTATGAAAAAAATATTATTATTTTATATATAATTTTAAAACTCAATTCAAAAATCAACCCCGGGTAAGGCCCAAGTCACATTTGAGGAGGGTTAACTCGAGGCAAGGTTTGAGCCACAAATTAAGAGCTTCAACTCCACGTAAGGTTAGGCCACGGACCAGGACGGTCAACCCGAGTTGACTTCGATCAATTTAAGGATAAAAAATATTATTACCATAGTTTTAAAACTCAACTTAGAGGTTGATGGAGGCAAGGCCTAGGTCATGGGTTATGAGGGTCAATACGGGTTGATCGAAGTCCATGTATGAATAAAAAATATTAATATCAGTTTTATTATGTTTCCCAAATTTATATTATAATAAAAAATCTTATATAATTAATATTTTTTGTGTTGAATAAAATATGATTCTGGTAGTGACAAGGCGCAATTAAATGGATAGTATATTAACTATAAAATAAAACCCGTGCCACTTTTACTGTAGGCTTCTTTACTGTTCACATAGACTCAAATTACTATTCATCGCGACAGTAAAATTACTATTTTGCCCCATGGTTGAAATTTTTTAACCCCGAACTCGGGGGTATTTTTGATTTTTCCAAGGGACATAGATGATATTTCCAGATTTGTTACACAGTGAAATGACGAAACTAGCCCCTCTAAACGACAAAATAAGGCAACTAGAACCGAGGGTAGTTTAACAATTTTCAAGGGACATGGAAAGTATTTCTGAATTTATTGCACAATATAACTACGAAATTAGCTCTCGAAAACGAAAAACGTGGATGCTGCACTCACAGTTGACTTTGTGGATCCCTGGTCAGCTTCTTCTTCCATTGTTTCCGGTGGATCCAATATCCTTTTAGAAATGGAGTTCTTGGAGTGAAGCCACTACAAAGAACAGACGGGATGAGTGACGGGAAACAAAATGAAGATAACATCATGAACGTTGAGAAGAGCCGATAAAGAATTGTTTAATATTGCGGTTTAACCATGCTTTAAAATAAATTAGATTTAAATTAAATTTTTATATATTGATATCAAACATATATTTTAAAAAATAAAATAGAAATACCATTTTAATATTTTTTAAATAAAAAAACTTTAATTTTTTTTAATGCAATCAACAACAAGCAATTAATACTGTGGAGTTTCATTCACGGGTCCTGTATATTGATGTTTCATGCATTGCATGTAGGGTTACTATTACTATTATTATTATTATGAATTTAATGTGAAAGTACATGTAGCTCTAGTCCAATTAAATTCATATGAAATATATTATTTGTACAGTACTTCATGAGCCTAATGGGTTGTTTGGGTTGCCGTTTCAACCAACCCACATTTCATGATTTTTTAAAATATTATTTTTTATTTAAATTATTTTTTTTATGTTAAGGTTATTTAGATGTATTGATATCTAGAATGATTTTAAAAAATAAAAAATAATTATAATATATTTTCAAGTAAAATAATACTTTAAAAAACAATTATTACCACAAACATCTAATACCCTCTAAATCATAACTCATTATTGTGTATACCCCATTTCAATTAATTCCTCAAAATTGATGGACACAGAAAATATATAAACATTTTTAGTTTTTTGAAAGTTATGTAATGAATTTCCATATTCTTAAAATAGAAAATACATAGAGAATACTCTATTTGTCCCTATTATTTCTGTTTTTTTCTCTCGAGATAGTAACTAATTACTATTTAAATGGTATTTTTTAATTTGAAATTATACATACATACATACACACACACAGACAGACATACATACATACATACATACATACACGTATAATAAGTTTTTTCTTACCACCTATCCTGGTTATTTATAGCAAATGTCTTAAATGAAGTTGACACAAGTCACATAAAAAGAGCATGAGAATAGTCACTACAGCATTGAATGCCTGTTGCTGTGGCGTATGCAAAGTTGTGAGAGCTTTTATAGCAAACTAGACGATTCCCGTTTTCTTGAAATTGTCTGCCGTCACCTCTAATTCTTACCTGATTTTCTTCTTTTCTAAAGTTCCTCGTTGATTCTTATTCCTCTAATTACTTTATAAAAACATTGTCTGTATGCTCATTGACCAAGCAACAGCAGATTTCAAAGCATCACTTTTCACTTTTTCCGCAGTCCCTTCTCAGAGAAAGAACTCTTCATAATCATATCTCAGCTATCCCTTTTGAGCAATGCAGAAAGGTTATTTTCTGGCAAAAGCCCTTTTCATGTCAGTCTGACTGGAGGAGGTTCTTTTTTATTGTTTTTTTAGCCAACAATGGAGGTTGGCAGCAGTCTTGAAGTGAATGTCAATGGAGAAGAAATTTTCATGGTGGACAAGGTAAGAACACTCTAATTTCCTTCGCCTGCGTTTCATGTTTATAAGGGTCTCTCTCTCTCTCTCTCTCCATGGTAGTGGTGGTTTCTGCAATGGATTGTGGAAATATTCAATGCTTGGTCCTGTGCACTGAGTTACTATCAGTTCTTGGGGTAATTTTATTGAAAAAATAAATGAGGTCACTTGCAGCTACTCCTGTACTTATTCTCAATAAATATTTCTGCTTCCTGCCATCTACTTTGAAACAATTGCACAACGGTGTGGGGGCTTTTCATGATATTTCAGGTCCCCATTAATGATTGTTTTCACCGTGCTTTCGTTTCCTTCCACAAATTGTAATACGGCCTTCATCATTAATTGTTGACAGCAACTTCTTACCATAATTTCCGATAAATACAGGAATTCACAGTGTCCTCGTCTAGGATTTCATAGCTCTGTTTGATGCATTTAATGCTTTTTATCTTGGTGGTAGCTACATGGGATTAGAAGGATCCAATGAACGAAGTTTTTTGCTGTCAAATGCTCTCTATGAAGTTTGTTGTTGAGTTTGGTAAATATTATGTTTTTAACCATGTGATTAACACTGTGTGTAATATTTTGCAGAAAATTCTTTCATCTTTCTCAGCTAGACTCGGCAAATTATTTGGTAACTTGGCTAGTAGTTCAAGAAAACTAAAAGTAATATTTGACAACTTTCCAGGAGGCTCACATGTTTTTGAGCTCATGGCAAGGTTTTGTTACAGCAACGGCATCATTGAGATTACTCCTTCTAACGTTGTCCTGCTAAACTGTGCTGCTCATTACTTGGAGATTGGCAGTAATGGCTCAGAAAAGCCTAGCTTAGTGGATCAGACCGAGAAGTTTCTTGAAGGGATCAATTACTGGACCTGGTCTGAGCTCCTACGAGCTCTGAAACAGTGCCAAAACTTACTTCCTGCAACGATTTCTTCATTTCTTCTTGAGAAAGTTTTGGATTGCCTTGTAGGAAGGCTTACTTTGCCTACTCTGGCAAGCCCATTTACATGCTCGTCAAACAATTCACAGTTCTCCTGTGATACAAGCAGCACGTGTAGTACGAGGAACAACTGGTCTCAAACAACTTGGTGGTTTGAAGATCTTTTGGTTTTGAATGCCAATTCATTTGACAAGGCGATCAGGATGATGATTTCCCAGAAACTAGACCATGCTACCATTTTTAGGTTCATCGTT
The DNA here is from genome assembly GCA_025169955.1 of Salix arbutifolia. Taxonomy (NCBI): domain Eukaryota; kingdom Viridiplantae; phylum Streptophyta; class Magnoliopsida; order Malpighiales; family Salicaceae; genus Salix; species Salix arbutifolia. Next base: position 2,320,023 of record CM045912.1, read on the forward strand.
TTCCGCCTAAGATCGATATATCTCAGCGTCAGGCTAGCTGAGGAGTGCAAAATCACAGAGGTTTCAATCAATCTGCTGTCGTTGCTTGATAGGAGTTCTCTTTCTTGCAAAGGCTTGTTTGATATTTTACTGGCAGCTAGGTTGAAAGCTTTAAACAAGTTTTATAAACTCAAGTTAGAGCATCTGATAGGATCAATGCTGGATCAATCAACTTTGGATCATCTACTTGTTCCATCTCCACATAGGAACCGTCACGTATATGATGTGAATTTAGTTTTGAGGCTTGCAAAAGCCTTTCTCCTTGAAGGTTCAAAGATTTCTCGAAATCAATTGAGTAAGGTTGCTAGCTTGATGGACTCATACCTTATAGAAGTGGCTCCAGATTTCCTTCTGAAACCTGCCAAATTCGCAGCATTAGTAATGGTTCTGCCAGATTCTGCTAGAGAATCCAGCGACAGACTCTATCAAGCCATTGACATATATCTCCAGGTATGCTAGTTAGATTATTGCTTTTTTGTCCGAGCTAATCTATGTGTTTTTTTCAATTCTCGAATGCTTGAGTTGACCTTGGCTTAACACAGGTCCATGTTCAATTATCTGAAGAGGAAAAGGTCAGACTGTGCTCCGTAGTCAACCGCGACAAGCTCTCGGCCGAAGCTTTGGAACACCTTGCTCGACACTCAAACTTTCCATCAAGAAAAACACTCCAAAGTCTCATTACTCAACAATCCAAGATCCATATCTCGATCCATAATCACTTCTCTTATCTCAAAGACTCAAGTCAATCTACGTTTCATATGGATTCGAAGGAAGAGCAAGAGGACGTTGAACAAATCCTTATTTATGCAAGAAGGCGTAGACATTCAAAGAAGATTGACAATCTTGAAACAGAATCGCAAGGAATGCAGAAAAGGGTGGCCGAATGGGAAAAAGTTTGTGCAATGGTGCGTTCAGAGACGAGAATTGTGACGAAACCAAGTTTGCACGGCCCTGGAAAGGCTAGATCATTGCCAAAACTCTGCTCATGATAGGAATTAGGCCTCAAAATTCTCATGATCAACTCTCATTTCCTTGACCGAATATGCGTATATTTTGAAACTAGGGTTGATGTAAATATGACTTTTCTTTCTTTCGTCCTCTATTGCCAACAGAATGGGAAATTATCGCTTTTAACATTAAGAAAATCAATGGATGTTTCTAAAGAATATTGAGAGTAGACTGAATCAGCGACCTCTGCGGCTCCCAGCATGCGAGTTGAGGGGCTCACTGCACTTAACAATAATTTGAGAGCCCCGAAGAACCATAAAGACGTTAATGGAGTTCCCAAAAACCGAAGCATGTTTTACCATACATTTTTGTTCTTGGACGAGACAAATATATATATAAATAAATGTCCCATGCTTTTATTTTATACATTTCTCCATTAGAATTGCCCTAGCCTTCTTTCCTTCTTTTTTTTGTTCTTTCGGGTTCAAGAAATGTTTTTTATGGAACAACTTGAACATGGATAACTAATATAAGAGTTGATCAACGGTAAGAGACTGTGTGGTAATAATGTACTTGTAAGAAAAACGATAATCTTAATGCATTAATTGAAATTAGGAAAAAAAACATGTTTCTCTTGATGATCATCTTTTTAAATGATTTTATTAGATGATATGCTTTTTGTAAAAGTAATCTAATTGTTTACCAATTAATTGAATTAAAATACGCTCAAGTTGCAAGAACAACAATTAAATATATCATAAATACCAACTTAATGTTCATATTTTGACCTAATAATATTATAATCATAATGACATGATGATGATTAATGTGCTTGATATTATAGTGTATGATATTTTTTAAAAGCATATATTTTTTAAATAATACAATAAAATGATTATTTTTTTATATTTTAACATCAAAATATTAAAACAATAAAAAAAATCGCTAAAAAGACAAGTGTTTTGTAACAGAAGTCAATTTTGGAAAAACTATGAGGAAATCAAGAAAGTTATGTCGTTTTGTTTTTGGAAAATGTGAGAACTAGTTGCTCATTAAATGCTAAGCATAGTTTTTTCTTCTTCCTCTTCTGCCATTAAAGCTACTTGGACCAACATTCTTGATATCACCATTGCTTCTATGCTGCATAAAACATGGGTTTATCTAAAAAAATAATCTATGAAGATGGCATTTTTTCACTTTCCATATTTCCAATTTGTTGGAACCCGGGACATTTATGGAAGGAGAAGCTTTTATTTTTTATTTTTTATGAAGGTATATTGTGATGGGACTCTGTGCTTAATGTTTGAGGCAAGGTTGTCAATGCTATTTGAATGGGTGTGGTACGTCTAAAATGATTTATACCACTTAAATATATTCGAATTTAACTACTCAGTTTAATTTAAAATCTAATTTTATACCGTTTGAAATGAGCTGAAACGAATTGAGATGCCCAGGGTGTTTTATCGATCTTTCCGTTCCACTTAATAGTTGTTTGACATTGTGTTTCAAAAATATTTAAAAAAAAATTGAAACATTTTAATTTTTTTTACTGAAAATTATTTTTTTAATGTTTTTAGATCATTTTTATGTGTAGATGTCAAAAATAATATTTAAAAAATAAAAAATATATATCATTTTGATGTATTTATAAACAAAAAACACAAATAGCCACTTAAAAAATGAATTTTTTTTATTGAAATTCACTCATTAAATCACTAGTATTTATCCAACCAGTATGATTTTTATTACTTGATATTTTTAAAAACTAATATATCCATTGAATAATAACAGAATTTCCCCATCTTTCAGTTTTGTTGAATACCTTTTTGAAAAGTATATATAAATTTCAAAAACATTAATGCAACGAGTATGGGAGGTGGTGATGGGGTGATGAAAAAATGATGGTGTAATAATAATAATATATTTTAAAAAAATTGATATTATTACTTTTAATGATGGCAGCATAGTGATTAGTGTGATGAAGATGATAAAAGTAGTTAATATATAATAATAAAAATAATATATCATTTTAAAAAATCAACTTGTTTTTATTGTCATTGTTTTTATAGGAATTTTTTTTCTCATTCTTATTCTTCGTTCCTTTCCATTCAAAACGAGAATAAAAATTCCCTTCACATTGAGTTATAAAAACATTTTAAATTGAAAAATTTAATGTTTTTAAATTATTTTGACGTGCTAATATCAAAAATAATTTTAAAAATAAAAAAATATTATTCTAATACATTTCCAAATGAAAATCATTTTTAAAATAATCTCAACCACATCCCAACAAGCAATCATAAATATTAGCATAATCTTTGTATATAAAAATTGGCCTAAGAGGAATATCACATTACGGGTAAAAAAAAAGAAAACAAAATTAGAGAAGAGATGGAAATAACCCTAGATTAGCATTGATTACCATGTTCAAGATTTAGAAAAGCGTTACACATTGCAAAATTCAATGTTCATATATCATCATGGTTATGTCAAGTGCATTACTATTTTGAATTTATTTAACAAACCAAGATCAATGTAGGCATCTCTCCCTTTTGCCTAAACCAAGAACCATAAATGAGCATTAAGAAAATCAATGGATGTTTCTAAAGAATATTCACAATGGACTTCATCGGCGACCTATCCGGCTTATAGAACCCTAATTGTGTTTCTCATTTCACTTACCCCGAAGCTGTAAGATACAGCAATGGAGCTCCTAACCCGAAGCATGTTTTTCCTGTAAAAGACAAATGTAAAATTGTTTTTTTATTAAACCCATACTTAGATAATATTATATTCGATGAAGGTTGACTCATTCGATTCAACGGGTTAAAATGTAATTTAATTAAAAAATACCATTTTAATTTTAAAAAAACTAAATATATTATTTTGAATTAACTTAAATTAACCTGCATGCATTTCTCTAGGGTTTGAAAAATGATGATTAACAAAGTGGCAAGTACAAAGATTAGTGGCCAAGGTTAGAAAATATCAAAATACAATTAGCATTTATTGTGGCCATTAATTGCCACGGGGGTTCGCAAAAAACACTACTAGATGTTTTGCGATGAGCTCCTGAGGCCAACATTCTTGAAACCATCATCACTGTATCTTTGTAACACAAAAACATCGTAAATTTTCACGTTTTAGGTTTCCAATTTGTTGGAGGCAGGGATCATTTATGAGGGGAGAAGAAGCTTTTCCTCGGGGTGCTGTGCTCTTGAGACTTTTGTAATTGATTTTAGCTATCATTTTCTTTCTTGCCTACTCGAACCATTTTAGAGCTAGACATCTAACGTTGTTGGGTTGGACCGTGATTTGTAGATAAATTGTTAGGTTTCTTTAATTCACTAATCAATTTGAACAATTAATGTGCCTGGTAAATTTGAATTCAGGGCATTGCCTTGTTTTAGCACGTGGGTCACACTTGCTAACCTCTGTTTTTTTTTCTTTAATTATATTTATATGTATTAAAATCTTAGATTCTCCATCAATCAACTTGATTATAACTAAAAAAATCAAATGAAAATACAGAAATAATTAATCCAATAGACACCATTTTCTTAAAAAATGCTTTTAAGGATAATTTCATTATTTCATCATGATTTTAAAATAATAAAAGACCGATTTATCTTCAATCAATCTAATAATAACCATGAACCTTGTGAGAAGACTTTAGAGCCTCTAATAGGCAATTCAATGATTTGTTTTTTTAAAAAAGTACAAAAATATCATTGTAACAATTCAAGTGTTCTGAATCAATATGAACAGTGAAATGCTAAGGTTTCTTAGTTATTTTATAATATTTATGTAAAGGGCAAAAGATTCATTACCCTATAGCAATTCACAATATTTTGATTTTATATATATAGCAAAACATTGAAGCTTTTTAGTGTTTTTTTTTTGGTTAAGAACTATGTATTCCTCCAATCATAAACTAATGTATAGTTATCATAATGGATTTTGGTTTCATATTAGTGGAAAAATAATATTCCAAACTATTAAAGTACTTAATACCATTTTCTTATCAATAATACTTGTTTAAAATTTTTCCATTGAAAAAAAAATGACAAAAGATTTAGTCTGATGACATTGCATAAACAAACAATTTCAATTTACTTATGTGACAAATTCTTAATTCAAATTGTTAAATTAAATGATGTATTTGGATTTCCAACTTCATAAAAATTAATTATAAAATTCAAATCCAAAACTTTAAATGTTTAACGCTTTTGTTTTTTTTTAACTCAAATTGATGGTGTTTTAAAAAACTCAAGTAACTTAAAGGCAAGACTTATGTGTTGAATGTTTGGTAAATTTCTTAGTTTTAAAAACCCTGTTCATTCTCCCTTTAAGATGGATGGAGGATAATATATAATACCTACAAAAAGATCTTCTTTGGCGAATTTGACAACTCTATGATGATTTAGTTAATGACTTCTTATGAGAAGATATAATAATATTATAGAGAAGTACTCTGAAAATAAATATGCAATAGAAAATAGGATTTTTGAAGCCTTTCTTTAAAATATTCATGGTCTATTTATAGCTTATAAGTCTTTTAATAAAGATTAGAGGCTAAAATATAATATTTTTCCTGATAATATTAATAAGAAAAAAAAATCCTGACATATATATAAATATCAATCAAAATATAATGAGTCTTTCCCTTAACTTAACCCAAGAAAGGGTGGATCCTTCCTTGGCTAAGCTTAAGGGAGGTTTTTTAGGCCCTCAAATCTAGGTTCATCACACATCAAATATAGATGACAATTTCAAATTGCTTGAACATCAACTAAACATGATGAGTTTAAATACATGATCTATTAATATATATACTAATGAGGAGCATAATCTCTTAGTTCTTTGATTTTGTAAGGAAAAATGGGGTCATATACTATGGTTAAGTTTCCTTGAAAACCCATGATCATTAAGGCAAACTATTAAAAAAACCTAATTATTCTAAGGAAGTTGCTTTTCATAAAGACTCAAAATACTAATCATTATAATAATGTAATGATGAAATTTTACTCTTAGTAAAAAACCTTTTTCTTACATGGTAGAATTATTAATTAAATCTTAGAATAAAGAATATAATGCTTATCATTAAGGTGTTTTGATTTTTTTCGTTGGAAAATAGTGGAATTCTTTTGATGCCTTCAAAGGTAAAATTAATATAACTCTCTCGTAAAGACTTTTGTGTTATATTACATTGGTTTAATAGTAAGTTTAAAGGTTAATTAGTAGCATCGTTATAATTGATATCTATTAAATATTATTAAAATAAATTGTTGGGGTGTGCATATCATGCACCAATATATGAAAAACCTCCGTGTCATTCAAGTAATGCATATGAGACTTTTGTGTCATTTATATATATTCCTTCTTAAATTATTTGTTTTATATTTTTTTCCTTTAATATTGAGTTATTTGATGAGGTCTAGTTCTTTTTATTTTTTTCATTGTCATTTTTACACTTTATTTATTTTTATTGTATTTTTTATAACTATATAAATTATCAATTGAATAAAGTTTTTTACCTAACGGTTTTTTATGTATAAAAAAGCTTTTTCACAGTACCTCGGCGAAGCGCTGCAACAAATTAATTAAGCTCCGAGGCTAACTCTAAGGAGCCCGGTTTGGAAATTCAAACCCATTTGGACTTAAAATTATTAGGGTCTAATGGGCTTTAGGTTTGGAATATACTACTGATCCAATGTCAGCAGCCCTTGGCTGATGGACACCTTCAAATCCAATTAATATTAATGCATGATATTTTAATATTAATATATGATATTGTGATGTATGATATTTTTTAAAATATTTATAATTAAAAATATATCAAAATAATATTATATTTTTTAAATCACCATATTAAAATTATAAAGCAATAGAAAAAATTCAATTAAATAAAAAATAATTTAAAAACAAAAATCACTAAAAAATTAAACATGCACAAATCATCAATATATTTGGAAATAAAACATTTTAATGTTCCGAAAACTTTCATTACTATACTCATAATTTTCACAAAAAAGATATTTTTCTATGTAAATAATTAACGAGCTTCAACGATGATCCATTTTTAGATAGATTATTAGTATTTGTTTTTTAATATTAAATATACAAAAACCATAAATTCAAATACGACATTATCATAGCAAAACATGTAAAAATTAATATATTAATATAGGTAGATTAGCAAATCATTTTTTACGCTAATATATGTCATAATATGTTAATTAATGTAAATTGTTGACTATGGCACCATATATTTTTTAATATAAAGTTTTTTTTTTTATTCTTCTAAAGTAAAGGATATCGAGAATCCTTCAAACATTTCTACAACAATAGAAAACCTACTTCATAGATTAAACACCCCAAATATTTAGAAATTGGATGGAAAAAGAGGGGGATGAACAAGTCAGAGAAGAAAGGAAATGCAATAAAACTATCCCATTAACTACGTTGACCATTGAATTATCAAGGATGATACTGAAGTATTCTTTTTTTTTAAAAAAATAAAATAAAATAAAATATACCAAATATTTTAAAAGTAAATACCGCTTCACGCGAGCTCATTATATTAATCTAATAACTTTTAAAAAATATTTAAAATCTTTTAAGAATAAAATATATTTTTTTCTTACCTATTTATCAAAACATTTTAAGAAGTTTACTCAATGATTAATCACCAATAAAATAAATGAGAAACCTACATGGTGTCATTAATCTGTATGCACGACAAGTCGTTCATATTGGCAGTTGCTTTTTTTTTAACAGAACAGAGTCTTTTTCTCGTCATCCTCCTCATTTCATCAATGTCTGAAACGTAGAAAAGTCACACGCACACGTAAAATCTCCATTTTCTCCTTTGCTTCTCCATTTCAACCACAGATAAACAAGCCCAGATAGCCCTTTTGGTCTCCTTGTTCTTTGATGTTTTCTTAACCATTTACGAGAACAGAGAAAGAGAGAGGGAGAGATTGATCTGTATTTTGTATTTGTACTTGTAGAGAGAGATGTTGGAGAAAATCGGACTACCAGCAAAGCCATCAACGAGAGGGAACACTTGGGTTGCTGATGCTTCACACTGTCAAGGATGTTCTTTTCAGTTCACCTTCATTAATCGCAAGGTGGGTTTTTTTTTTTAACCTGTTTCGTGTTTTATCTTCTTCAATACCCATGTCTCAAAAGCCTTTATTTTTCTTCAATATTTTTATATACACTCGATGATGATCGTTTAGTTCTTTATTTCCTAAGTATTGATTATCACTTATGGTCAGTTAGTAATAATTCGGATCAAAATTCGAGTTTATTCAGTAGTTATTGGACTTGTTCTAGTCGTAGATTGTCAACTGTAATCAGTTTCAGCACTTGATTTAATTGTATGTTAAAGATTTATTTTAAGTTTATTATTGGTTCTTATGGCGTATGTAAGTTTGTTTGGAGGATTTTGTAATGGGATGCTTTTTGATTTTAATATGGGATTATCTTGCTTATACTGTACAAGTTATTGATGTGGAATTGGATTTTCAGCATCATTGCCGAAGATGTGGGGGTTTGTTTTGCGGAAATTGCACTCAGCAAAGAATGGTTTTGCGTGGTCAAGGTGATTCACCTGTGCGTATTTGTGATCCATGTAAGAAGTTAGAAGAAGCCGCTCGATTTGAGATGCGGTATGGACACAGGAATAGAGCTGCAAAAGGTATTTTGTTCGTTTTTTATTTTGATTATTAATGTTTTTTTACATCATATGGGGTGATCATTTACTGTTTCACTCGTTGCCTCACAGCAAAACTCTCATTGTTGTTCTCGTTCATTCATTCAATATATCCAAAGATTGTTGGTAGGCTACTCAAGTTTGTAGAAATGTTAATTGTCTTCCCCTCGTTCCTCGAATCTCTTTGGAAAATCTGTCATGTTATTTTGAACTCCCCCCCCTGTTCCTTCTTATCCTTGTCTTTATAATCTCTGTGGAAAATCTGCTATTTTGTTTTGAAGTTCTTTTCTCTAGCTCATGAAATTGTTGGATCTCGGAGCAATGAGTAGTTTGTTGGAATGCTTAAGAATATTGTTGTTGCATGGACTTTTGTAGTTTCAATGCCTGTCCATTCTGTGCTTGCAATGGTGTTTAGACATGTAGACACTTGCATTTACACATTATCTGATGCTCATGAATATGAATGCACACAGTAAGATATAAGGTATCTTCATGTGAAATGATACTCTTTCTAAACCTAGAAATATTTTTGTGTAGGGAGTTCAAGAATGACTTCAAAGAACGAGGATGAGATTTTAAACAAGATTCTAGACAATGATGGAGAGGAATCTTCTTCATCGGGACAACAGTTCAACGCTGACCTGGTTTCTAGCATTCAAAGGGCAAGTAGCAGTGCTTCATACTCAAAGACTCAACAAGTTACTGCTCTGGATGGTGGAGGAGATTTAAGTAGAAGTCATTCTGTTGATGAGCACAATCATGTAAATAGTGAGGTGGGATCAACCACTCCTGAGGAAATACGTCAACAAGCTTTGGATGAAAAGAAGAGGTATAAAATTTTGAAAGGAGAGGGGAAGTCCGAGGAGGCTCTGAAAGCCTTTAAGAGAGGAAAGGAACTTGAGAGGCAGGCTGATGCCTTGGAATTGGCCATTAGAAAAAATCGTAGGAAGGTTTTATCTTCTGCCAGCACAGTTGAGATTCAGAATGAAGATGGCATCAAAGAATCTGTCAGAAAAAGTAAACGCCTTGCTCAAGTCAATGAAAAGGATGACCTTACTGCTGAACTCAGAGGACTGGGGTGGTCTGACATGGATCTCCATGAGAAAGAAAAAAAATCAGTGAAAATGAGTTTAGAGGGTGAACTATCTTCTCTTCTTGGAGAAATCTCAGGTAAAACTAATAAGGACATGGGAAACAGCGGCATTGACAAAACCCAGGTTGCTGAACATAAAAGAAAGGCGCTAGCTTTGAAACGTGAAGGAAAGCTTGGTGAAGCCAAGGAAGAATTGAAGAAAGCGAAAGTGTTAGAAAAGAAGCTTGAAGAACAGGAGCTGTTGGGTGTGGATGAAGAATCTGATGATGAGATATCTGCTTTAATCCGTAGCATGGACAATGATCCAGAAGACAACCTATTAGCTGGGGGTGTGCCAGATTATGGTTTTAATATTGATCACCTTGTGGGCACATCTGATGATCTTGGTGTTGATAGTAACTTTGAAGTGACTGATGAGGATCTGGTGGATCCAGAATTAGCTGCCACACTTAAATCGTTAGGCTGGGCTGATGATTCTGGTAGTTCAGAAACCACTGCTACCCAGTCTGTCCCTATTGACAGGGAAACACTACAAAGTGAAATTCTTTCGCTCAAAAGAGAAGCACTTAATCACAAACGAGCAGGTAATGTCACAGAGGCTATGGCACATCTAAAGAAGGCAAAGTTACTTGAGAGAGATCTGGAAAGCTTGGGGGGTGACGCAAGCAGCTTAATTGCACATGATCCCACAATAATGAAGAAAGGTTCACCTTCTGAAAATACCAAGGAAAAGAACAATGTGAGTTCTAAACCTGCACCAAAGAGTAGATTAACGATTCAGAAAGAGCTCCTGGCTTTGAAAAAGAAGGCTCTTGCTTTAAGAAGGGCAGGTAGATTGGATGAGGCAGAGGAAGAGTTGAAGAAAGGCAAGGTTCTTGAACAGCAACTTGAAGAAATGGACAATGTTTCAATTGTCAAAGAGAAACAGGTCCTTGGTGGGATTAAGAACCCAGGTTTGGAATATGAACATCCTGCTATTTCTGGAGGTCCACCGATTAGAGAGGAGGAGGAGGATGTGACAGATCAAGATATGCATGACCCAGCATACCTTTCCCTTCTAAGTAACTTAGGTTGGAAAGATGATGATGATGAGCATCCAAACTCTTCATTTAACCCTCCCAAGGAAAATGATAACACCAATCTCTTGTTCACTCATTCTACATCCAATATCTCGATGAAGATACCAAGAAGAAGTAAAGCTGAAATACAGAGGGAACTCATAGGCCTGAAAAGAAAGGCTCTTACTTTAAGACGTGAAGGAAAGACTAATGAGGCAGAGGAAGTGCTTACAGCAGCAAAATCATTAGAAGCTGAGATGGAAGAGATGGAAACACCGAAAAAAGAAATTCAGACCAAGTCTAGCAGACCCAAAGACAAAATTATCAGACCTGTTAGTAGTGCAGCGGAGGAAGGAGATATGGATGATATTACAGAAAAAGATATGCAAGACCCATCATTTATCTCTATGTTAACGAGTTTAGGGTGGAAGGATGATGAAGATGAAGCTGTAACTGCACAAGCTAAGGCATCTAAACAAGCTTCAGATAGTTCTGTGAATTCTACTAACCCATCCACAATTCCATTCTCGTCCAGCATTTCAGCTGCCAGACAACGAAGCAAAGGTGAAATCCAGAGAGAGCTCTTGGGTTTGAAAAGAAAGGCCCTTGCACTTAGGCGTAAAGGAGAAACTGAAGAAGCTGAGGAATTGTTGAAGATGGCCAAAGTACTGGAGTCCCAAATGGAAGAAGTGGAAGGTCCGAAGGAGCTTCTCATTAATAATTCTGAAGACAAAAAATCTCAGAGTTCTGGATCATTAACTAACCATGAAAAGCAGAATAATGTGAAAATTGCGTTGGGAACTAGTGAAAAGTTTATATCAGCAGCAGTGGATCCTGATGAAAAAGTTTTGGAGTCATTCGTTCATTCAGGAAGTAAGGAAAGTGATACAATTGCTCCTCTTTTAAGGAGTCCTGATATTGTCAATTCAGTGTCATTCGAGCTCAACAAGGGCAAGCATCCATCTGTAGGAGAATTGGATCTCATGGGTGAAATCAGATCCGTAAGGAACTCGGGAGTAAATCATGGAAATTATTTCATTCCTCCTCCTCATCAGTCTGTGAATGTAATGGATTTGCTGACAGGAGATGATTGGTGCAGTCCTCAAATACCAGCTGGAAAACTAGAAGATAAAGTCAATTTTGGTTCCGATACATCCTCTCTGCCTGAGCGTCATGTTCATGTTGGCTCCTTCAGAAGTCACCCAGTCAGAAGCAAGAATGAAGAAATCAGTTCTGTTTCAGATGTTTCCCTTTCTTCTGATCCCCATGGTCATGTGCATGCACCCAAAAATCTTGGAAGCAAAGAAACTGCTAGAACTAAACTGAGTGAAGAAACAGTTAATGCGGACAAGAAACCACATGTAGATGAAACAGATTCTGTTCAAGGACTGGTTTCTCCGAACAACAAAAGCTCCCTTCAACAAGAAGTTTTGGCTCATAAGAGGAAGGCACTTGCTTTAAAGAGAGAAGGAAAACTCGCAGAAGCTCGAGATGAACTTCGGCAGGCGAAGCTGTTGGAGAAGAGTCTTGAGGTAGAGACACCTGAACCTGCGGGAGGTACCCATGATGGGTCAACATCTGCCTCAAATGCTTCATCTGCTCAACAGAAGGATCATAGTGCCCCAAATTTGGCTCCAAAACCTTTGTCTGGGCGTGATCGATTTAAATTGCAACAGGAGTCACTGGGTCACAAACGTCAGGCCCTAAAGATGCGAAGAGAAGGCCGGGTGGAAGAAGCAGAAGCTGAGTTTGAATTGGCCAAGGCTCTCGAAGCACGGTTGGATGAGATGTCTTCTGCCAACGTAGCAGAACCAGTAGATGATGTAGTTGTTGAAGATCTTCTCGATCCTCAACTTCTATCTGCCTTGAAAGCAATCGGAATTGAAGATACCAGTATTATACCACAAGGTTCAGAGAGACCAGGGCCTGTGAAAGTCAGTCCTACCCAGAATGAAAGCAATAGCCAGGAAAGAATTCAGCTGGAAGAACGGATCAAGGCAGAGAAGGTGAAGGCAGTAAATTTGAAACGTGCAGGGAAGCAAGCTGAAGCTTTGGATGCTCTCCGACGATCAAAATTGTTTGAAAAGAAACTAAATTCCTTGGCATGAACTTACCCTACTATATTTCAAGTAATTTTTGCTTGTGTGAGTTCAATGGAACACATTTTGATTAGAGATAAATAAATTTCCTTTCCTCCATTACATCCATACTATGCTGTATTATAAAAACTACAGTGACATTGTACCTCGTGAATTTGCATACTTTAGGTATGAGACTGAGTGAAAGAGAGTTCTCAAATGGTTCGAAGGCAGGTTCTCCTCTATTTACTGTAAAGTCTGCGATTCATTTATTTTCAAAGGAAAACCAAGTTTGAGCTTCATCGATCTCTAGCTGTTTGCATGATGGCTATTTGCTCAAAATCTCACAATATTGCAGGCTTGATCATTCTATCACCAGCGACCAATGATTTTCATGTAGACATACTGTTGGCAGACAATGAATTGTGTTGAAAATGAGAGACTTTTTTATGCTGGTTGCTTTTCTGCGTTTTCCAGTGGTTCAATCTTTTCCAGTATTTGTTCCCAGGCTTGATATTTTTCTATCTCCATATACAGTATTCATCCTCGCCTCTTTCTACAGAAGAATTCAAGGTTCATGCAGAAGAACTAGAGTTCTAGTTCACGAAAATTGATAACGTCCTCAAGAGACGTGACGTGATGGTAAAGGATTTGAGATTTGCATAGCAGGTCTCGAGTTCGAGTTAGGACGTGTATCTCTTGTAAGAGCCCGAGATACTTAAGGTTTTACTTGTTTACCTGGACCCATAAAATGTGTTTTTTTTTTTTTTTTGGGGGGGGGTTAGATTTCTTTGAATCCAAAAAAAATAAAATAAATTGATAACATCTTTGAACTTATGATCCCCCATAAACTGCAGTTGTAATCTCTCTTTTCTGTATGCACCATGTCAGACTATGCTTTTTTGGAGTAGTATTTTCCATCCCATTTTTTCGATTCAAGATAAATTATCATAAATATGATCTTCAGGAATCATCAATAATGCTAGATATGGCAAAGAAGAAATCAAGTGCCTCTAGTTATCAAGCAATTGTCCCCATGGATGATAATGACAGTAAGCGATTTATGTCATCTTCTTTGTCAAAATTTCTCTCCCTTGTGCTGGCAAGTTTGTCTTCTCACACGAGATAAAACCAATCTAACCCTTATTTCCAAATTACTCAACTATTTTCTTAAATTGAAAAAAAAAAAAAACTCTCCGCTCGATTGGACTTTGAGATTTATTATATAATTCATTTATTAAAAAAATTAAGTAAAAACGAAGAAGTAATTAAGATAATAATTTATTGATGAAAGCATAATTAAGATAATAATAGTTTATTATTTATTGTAGATAATAGGTTATTTGAAATTAATTATCCAATTAATAAAATCATAAATATTTTTTATATATATGGTATTATATCCAAATTTGTTTTGGTTTCATACGTTTCAATATATAGAATCATTTATTTTTACAAGTAGCTAATAAATTAATTATTTTTAGAATTATAAAGTGTTGTCCCATGAATACTAGATGATTACACAAGTGAGCATATTTAATTTATTTATAATCATGAAATATAGCAAAAATATTGTAAACTTGCCATCATAACAAAGGTTAGCATGCTATTACCTGTTTGAAAGTGTAGTTGAGGTTGTTTTTAAAAGTATTTTTTTATTCAGAAATATATCAAAATTATATTTTTTTTAAAATTATTTTTGATATCATCACATTAAAATGATATAAAAATACCAAAAAAATAATTAAAATAAAAAATTTTCAACATAAGGAATTTGATATTTGTGTAGAGAATAATATAAATTATATCTTGAACTTCAGATTTTAGATGAAATTATTCCTAGACATGATATGAGAGCCTTATTGACCCAACGATCACGAGTGTGAATTTTACCATTCTTATTTTATTTGATAAAAATCAAGCACAGGATAGTGTAAACCTGTATGCAAGTTTCAAGCCCAAATGATTTTCACATGAGAGGGGTGTTAAAGAATAATAGAAACTATATTTTGAGTCTTATCTAACAGCTTAAATTTTTAAATAAGATGGTTTATTGAAATTTTACTACAACGTTTACAATGTTTATAAATGTGATTTCCCATACTTATCACATCAAAATAATTGTCTAAGCAGTTTGAAAAAGCACGTCCTAACAGAGGTTTTTGATGGCCGGTGCTCACAAGCAATGTTGAATTTTGTGACATCGAAAGCAATATTTACTATTTTTGTTGACTCTATTTTGAAATACTTTAGCGAAGTATGAACAGCTTGATGACAGAACATATGCCATTGTTGGCACTACACCTGGAAGATAATTATTGACATCGATCGCTGCTGTTAGAAATCTCATGATTGATGAACGAATCACGTTGATCAGCTGTTACATATGTTTCTTTGATGAACTTTAACCCTAGAAATAACCTAGCTCGAATCTCTCCATATTTGGATGTATTCAATGGCATTTTCCGGGTGATAATGGAATCCTTTCTTCACATTTTGCATACTAGGGTTCATTTGTTTCGCATATAATATTATTTTATTAATGTTTGGATGATTCCTGTGATGTATAGTCATGATCACAGCCCCAGTTTTCCAAGTCTCAAGGATCTGTTCATTTAGAGTCGCTCAGCCAGCCCATTATAGGGCGAAAACACAAAATATTCTGCTACTTCATATGACCATTGGATTTAGTAATCAATAATTCTTAAATTATTGGGACTTATCTTCTTCTAGTAGGGTAGCCAAATAGTACTGCGGCGCGTGATGTGGTTTCAGCATCGAACCCTATCAATGGTGTCGTGGTCATGTTTCACGTTTGCTACAAACAAATTCAGCTTTCACACCAAGCATATCTGTCTCCCTTCTATTATTGCTGGCTACGTCTTGGTATAAGGATCTAATCAAAGTAACTATAATGCTTGAGATAGCTGTATCGAAAATATTGATGCTACGAATTTAAGTCTCAAATTTCAATAAGTTTTCTTTTTCTTTTTCTTATATATATATATATATATATATTATGAAGTGATTACAGATTTTATTGATGATTTAAAACTCAATGAAAATGTTTAACATGAGATATTGTAATCTTCTTTTGATTACATAAAAAACAAAGAATTTGAGACTTAAATTCCTATTCATTGGATTTGATTACCTACAACGCAGATCTCAATTTTTTTGTTACCAAGTCACATCCCTGAAGGGAAGTTCAATAATATTGGTGTAACCATCTCATAAAAAAATTAATAGACATTGGATTTAATTTTTTTAGAGTAGTATAAGATTATAAATGAGATTATTAAGGTATTTTAAAACTAAATTTTTAGAGTAAAAGAATCTCATACGTCAGTTTTATGATCATCCAAGATAAACGGAAAATTGTATAACAAATAACCAGTATATGATAATTATAATAATAATAAAAAGAAATGGAGTGGATAATGAATTGTTCACTCTTTAATTAGAAAAGAACAAATCTTGTTTTTAAAATTTAACACAAATTAATTTATAAAAACAAAGATTTTATTTCTATAATATTATAATTATCAATAATATATAAAATACAACACGCTTTTATTTTCTTTCTAGCCATATAGTTGTCAAATAAAGGCGCATATATAAAATTTCTTATATAGAGAGAGATAGACTATAATAAAGGAAATATTTTTCCTTACCAAAATAAAGAAAATTAATTGATATTATTGTATCAAGATTTGAATTTGAAAGGTGGTAAGTTAAGGAAATATATTTAAAATTTCATCGAATAACTTAACCTTCTTATGTAGAAAAAACAAGTTTAAAAATTTAAACATAGAGATTAACTTAATTTGAGTTTTTTTTCAAAAAAAAAAATAGTTTATTATATATATATATATATATTTTAAAGTGTTAATATTAAACAAATATCAAAATATATAAATAGCCTCATCTATTTTTAAGGAAAAATACATTTAAAATAATCATTATCATTATTTTAAACACCTTGTCCATAATAAAATGAATATATAAAAAATTAAATAATTGAAAGTTTTGTAGGTTGATTATTTCGTTCAGATATATAGCATCATAAAAAAATCTACGACCATTAAGAAAAATTTACATGTTAAAAAAATTGATTCTGACTATGATGAAGCGCAGGGCAAATGACTCGTATATTTTTTCATTGTAGATAATTTGGTCCAATTTTTTCACCCATTTATCTAGTTGTGGCTTCATATATTTTCTGTTTATGTAATATTAGATTTGAAATATAATACATAAAAAAGCTGTAAAAGTCATTTTTTCACAAAAACAAATTTAACTAATGAATTATTTTGATTATTATTCTCATTGTTATTATTATGATTTTTAAATTATCATAATTACTATAGCTATTATTATAACCATTATTATCTATAATTAATATTCTAATTATTATTTCTAATACTATTGTTGTCACCATCATTATCATTATAAAAAGTTATTTGTTTTTTATTTTTTAAGATTTATTCTTGATATTATTATATTAAAAGTATTTTTGAACACTGAGATTAAATTAATTTAAGATTTAAAAAAAACTTAGTTCATTTTTTTATATATATTCTAAGGCATTCATATTAAACAAATATCATAATATATAATTAGCCTCATTTATTTTTAAGAAAAATTATCTTTAAAATAATCGTTGTCATTATTTTAAATGTCTTATCCATAATAAAATGAATTTATAAAAAAATTAAATAATGAAAAGGTTTGTAGGTTTATTATTTCTCTTACATGTATAGCATCATAAAAAAAATCTAGTACCATCAACATTTTTTTTATTTGTTAAACAATTTGGTTCTGGTTGCGGCGAAGCGCGAAGCAAGGTGCTCATATATTTTTTCTATGTAGATAATTTAACCTAATTTTTCTACTTGTTATGTCTACGTGTGTTTTTATATATTTTTTGTTTACATGATATTAGATATAAAATATCATACATAAAAAAAGCTGTAAAAGTCAATTTTTAGCAAAAACAACCTCAAAAACAACAAAAAATAAAATAAATGATAAAATAAAAATAAATATTATTAGCTTAAAAATATTATTTGACTTCAAGAATAAATAAAAAAAACAAAGGGAAAAAATAAGAAATATCAATTTTCAAATGATCACCAACCAAATTAAAATTTAAGGACTAAATTAAAAAAAAACATACAGCCTCAACAAAATAGAAAATGATAAAAATAAAAAATAAAAACTAAGAGCATATACATATAAACACGAACAAAAAGGGATTATTTCAGATATATATATAAGAAAATAAAGGAATTAAAATAAAATTAAAAATTCAAAGTATAAAGACTAAAATGAAAACAAAATATATGATCACTTTCAATCGAAGGATAAAATTAAAAATAATCCAAACTTCTGCACCAAAAATATTAAAGGATTTCAAATCAATCCCAAAATTAAAAGAATAAGGATCGAAAAAAACCTAAATATATAATCAATTTCAATTGAAGGATAAAATTGAAACAAATCAAAACTTGTATCATAAAAATAAAGACCATACCAAATAATCAAAAGATCACTGACTGAAATGAAAACACTATAAATAAAGAGGACTTCCGTGTAATTTAGCCTAGGGGTGAACATTTTTTGTTCGGTTTTTATCAAAAAAAAGTTACCAGACCGATTTTTTTTTTAAAATAACCGAACCGAACGTAGTATAAACCGACCATTTTCAGTTCAGCTCGGTTTATGATTAAAAAATTGATAAAACCAAATTTATTTTTGGGCTTTCTAATGGGCCATGTGATGGGCTTACAATTAATATAGAAAAGTCTGGTTTTCTTATAAGATCCCAAAATATTTTTAATTTGTTTTACCACTAATACAAATATTAATGTATTAAATTGTTAATGTTAATATAGTGTTTATTAAGTTTTTTTTTTTTTACATTTCTAATACTTTTGTTTTGTTTAATTTAGCATGAAGCAAAATAAATAAAGTTACACAAGTGAACAAGTTAAAATTTAAATTATAGAATATTGTCTTCAAAGGGCTTCACAATAAACAACAAGTAATATTAACATAAAAAACTTTAAGAAATACACCCGGTTTTGAATTTTGAACTAATTATCATCCTTTACTAGATTTAACTTTCCATCAAATTCTACAAAAAAAATAATAATAATAGAAATGTTAGATTGAAAATAAGTTGATTAATAAATCATAAAATAAAAATACAAGTGTACAAGAAAAATAACTTGATTCAAGATTTTCATATTTTTCATAATTATTCATCAAGGTTGTAATATCGATTGGGATTGATCCATGATGCAACCAATTTTGACAACAAATAAGTGCTTGAACAGTTGCTGGAGATAAAGAACTTCGGAATTGGTCGAGTATATGACCGACGTGATTGGTTTGGTTCGGTTTGGGTTAATTGGTTTTTGCCTTAGAAAACCGATACTGAACCAAACCAAATATTTTTTTGAATTTTTTAATTGGTTTAATCGGGTTTTTTTCCAGTTATTTTTATTTCGATTTAATCAGTTGGTTGATATTTTTGTTCACCTCAAATTTAGCCTCTAAGAGAGAGAAAAGAAAAATCAACTGACCACTATCACGTCTTCGGCCACCATAGGATACCATGCGCACCACAATGAGAAAAAGGACATGGTGGTGCATCTCCTGAGACGCCAAATGGATATTTATCATCACCGCACGATGTCACACGCGCCACCAAAGGGAGCATGAGGCCGAAAATTATTGATGCGCCAGTCTGACACACCAACAGTGTTCGTAGATTTTTTTTTAAAAAAAAGAATTACTTAAACACTCCTACAACCAACTCTTGAATTTTATCTTTTATGAGGGCATATCTATATTTATATATTTTAAAAAAATATGAAATTTCAATAATACCCCCTGACAAATCTTGTTTTTTTGTCTTATTTAAAGGTATCATGGTTATTTTACTATACACAAAAATATAAAAAATTAAAAATACTTCTGAATCCAAGGCTAAAATTGAGATATATTGAGAAGTAAAATAATAATTATACTATTATAATCTACACTAATCTATATCTATGGCTATTGTATTTTTGCTACAGTATTTTAACGATTTGATTATGTTATTTCATAATTATTCAATGAGAGAATTTAACATCGTTTTTTAAAAGAAGTTGGTAAGGGAAAAACAAAAGAAAAAAGATAACGTGTCTTCCTTTAGTGGAATCCAAAAAGATATTTTTGAAATAATTTAATTTTTTATTTTAAATAAAAATTTTAAATGTTTTTTAATGTATTAATATTAAAAATAATTTAAAAAAATAAAAATATATTAATTTAATAAAAAACATTTTACAAATCAAATGTCAAATAGGCCCTTATATATATATATAAAGAAATTGTAATATATTATGGTCTATTTCAGGATTATTTTTGTGGCCTACCACGATATGAATCACTTCACGTTTCATGTTAAAATGAAAAGGACAGACAAAGACTGTTTATTTCAGGATTTTTTCACGTTACGTGATTCTCATGTAAGATTCGAGGTCCTGTTTACTGTGGGTTGGTGATAACATTGTCAATTTTATTTTGATTGGTGTTTTATTTTTATAATTAAAATAAAATATTTTAATTTTAAATTGTTTTGATGCAATGTTTGATGGTTATATTGTTATATATATATATATATATATATATATATATCATTAAATATATTAATTTTGAACAAAATTATAAACATTATAATATTATAAAAATATCATCATCAATCTCGCAAAGTCATTACATTCTCTAATTACTTTGGAAATTTTAATATAATATATATAAATATATCAAGAAACTCCTTATAAAATTTTATTTCAATCTAACGGTTAGATTAATAAATATAATTGATATTTTAAAATTATTCATTATTTAAAAACATACTATGTGGTCGAAATGAAATGGGCGAAATGGAACCGGGATGTTACAGCTTAAATTTGGGCAAAATTTCTAGAACAAACCGAAATTTTAAACGAGGTAAAAATTACGATGTTTTATCTCATTTTTAAATTGATTAAAACTACACGTTCTTGTATTTTCTGTTAAGAAACCATCTCACCTAAAAGCTCAAGCTTATAGGTGAGGTCCCAGAATATGATTTATATTATTCTCTAACACACCCCTTCAAGTGAAAGTCCTTTGGGCTTGAAACTTGCACACAGGCCCATACTACCTTGTGTTTGATTTTTATCAAATAGAATGAGGATGGTAAGATTCGAACTCATGACCGCTGGGTCAATAAGGCTCTGATACCATGTTAAGGAACCATCTTACCTAAAAGCTCAAGCTTATAGGTGAGATCCCAGAATATGATTTATATTATTCTCTAACTTTTTCTTCATCAAGCAAGTCTTTCATTTTTCTTTTCTTTTCTTGCAATGTATATTTTGATTGACTAGAATACTTATTTATAATAAAATAAAATCCATTTCAATTCAATCCCTTTTCTTCTTCTAAAAACACTCGACAAAATTAAATAAAAGGAAAAAAAACGGATGGATGGGTTGAAGGCAGAGGTAAAGATGGGGAATAAATTTAGATATTACCAAATTAAAAACTCTAATGCTTGCCATGGCAGTGGTTATGTTCTTTATTAGATTTTATTTTCATTTTTGTTGGTTTCTTTTTACTTTGTTTAGCATAGTTTTTTAATATTTTAAATTTTAGAGTATTTAAAAATATAGTAATAGTTGTTTTTTAAAATACTTTTTAATCAGAAATATATTAAAATAATTTTAAAAAACATTATTTTCTTCCATCAAAACAATATAAAAACATATAAAAATAAGTTTAGGAATATATTTGTTTGAAAACGAAGAGTTACATGGAAAACTCATCTAATTTTATAACCTTAAAAGTTAAAAAGGAAAAAAAAAACCCTTAAAAAGAATTAATCAATGAATATCTTTAACGTGCAAAACGTGAGTTTACTATGCTAGCCCATTTGAGCATATGGTCTAGACATTTCAGCACATTTTATTTTTATTTTTATTTTTATTTTTTTTTATGATTTTGTTTTCTTTTGACATGTCAATTTTAAAAAAGTATTTAAATGAATAAATAAATATTTTAATATATTTATAAATAAAAATATTTTAAAAAATAACAGTTATCAAACTCTAATTAACAGATCAAATCTTATAAATTGTGGCAGCTTGAAATTTCTTATAGTGTACGTGCTAAAACACAATCTCTCTCTCTCTCGCTCTCAATGGCAATGATTTGTAGTGTTTCCTTGACAGCTGCTTCTGGCAGAAGGTTTCCTCGAAACCGAAATTCAGAAAGAGTGAAGCCCATCCTCAAAGAATTTAAGCCTACTCCTGCGAGCATTCAAAATTGGAGCATTTCACAAAAACAGACATTGGTTTCTGGTCCCTTAAAACACCGCAGAACTATTAATACTGTAAGTATGTATATATATATGGATTATGATCTTGCAACTGTGTTTATCAAGGAATCTTCAACGAAATGTTTGTCGTTTTTTTTTCTTAAAAAAAACCTGGCTCTAATGTAATTGAAACTGCTTTTTTACTCTTGCAGGATGATTCTGACTTTGAGTTTGCTGAAAAGCTGAAGACAATCAAGCATTTTTTGAGGAAAGGAGCGGATCCAATTCAAGGTTTGGCCATGATTGATGCTATCCAACGCCTTAGCATTGACTATCATTTCCAAGAGGAGATCGATTCAATTCTAGCAAGGCAATATATGTTATCAAGCACCTTTCTCAGCGATAACAATCTCTATGAGAATGCACTTCGCTTTCGATTGTTGAGACAACAAGGTTACCATGTATCCGCAGGTTGTTAATTTTTATCCCATCTTCTTTTCATGCTATCTGTGTGAGTTTATGTTCCTTGCGATAGCTTGTTTATCTCGCAATTTACATGTGGCAGGAGTGTTTGAAAACTTGAAGGACAACGAGGGAAGATTCAAGCACGAATTGAGTGGTGACATTAGGGGGCTAGTGAGTTTATATGAAGCTTCACAGCTAAGTATAAGAGGTGAGGATTTGCTGGATGAAGCTGGAGATTATAGTTATCAGCTTCTACGTTCAAGTGTGACACATCTAGACTATAAACAAGCTAGATGGGTTAGGAATTCTTTGGACCATCCACATCACAAAAGCTTGGCGAGTTTCATGGGAAAAAACTTTTTTAATGACGAGCCAAATGGATGGATTAGTGAGCTACAAGAACTTGCAAAGACAGAGTTTAAGATGGTCAAATCCCGACATCAACTCGAAGTTGTTGAGCTTTCGAAGTGAGTTTGACTGTGAATAACTGATTTTATATCCATGCTCTCATTCACAAAAAAGTTCTTACTTCAATGCTCTCATTCACAAAAAAATTCTCACGTATTTTCTTACTTCAATGCTCTCATTTAGATGGTGGAAAGACCTCGGATTGTCTAAGGAAATGAAATTTGCAAGAGATCAACCGCTTAAATGGTATATATGGTCAATGTCGGGTCTCGCTGACCCATGTCTTTCAAAGCAAAGAATTGAGCTCACTAAACCCATCTCTATGATATACATAATAGACGATATTTTCGATGTTTATGGCACTCTCGATGAGCTCGTTTGCTTCACAGAAGTTATCAACAGGTCGAACAAAAATATTCATCAGTTGTTAGATTTATTCACATGCATGCTTCGAGTTTGAACGTGCGTAATTGATTTCTTAATTCTTACTCTTTCCCATCATCGTTTTAGATGGGACATCGCTGCCGCTGAACAGTTACCGGACTGCATGAAGATATGTTTCAAGGCTCTGAACAACATTACCAACGAAATAAGCTACAAGATCTACAAGAAACATGGGTGGAACCCAGTTGACTCTCTCCGAAAAACGGTACGATATTGGCCCCACAATAGTTTTCCTACAAAAATCAAAACTTAAGCTATGATAATGATTGGCCGGTTGGCTTTTCTGCAGTGGACTGGTTTGTGCAATGCGTTTCTTGTTGAAGCAAAATGGTTTGCTTCTGGGAAGTTGCCGAGTTCGGAAGAGTACCTGAAGAATGGGATAGTGAGTTCTGGAGTAAATGTGGTTCTGGTTCACATCTTCTTTCTATTGGGTCAAGGTATAAGCAAGGAAAATGTAGAACTTATGAACAATTTCCCAGCCATCGTATCATCCACAGCCACAATTCTTCGTCTGTGGGATGACTTGGGAAGTGCCAAGGTAACATCCCAGTATTCCTCACTTGATGATTATCTCGAGATAATCTCAAGTCCATCAGCTTTCTTAGTATTTAATGTCTCGCTTTTTCGGACCAATGATTTTGGGAATCGAAAGTCTCTCTGAATTAACGCACGCATGTAAACTAAATTGCAGGACGAGAATCAAGATGGACATGATGGGTCATATGTGGAATGCTACAGGAAAGAAAACGAAGGATCATCGTACGAAGACGCTCGGAATCAGGTTCACCACATGATTTCTGATGCGTGGAAACAACTGAACCTGGAATGCCTCTCTCCAAATACATTCTCAGCAACTTTCTCAAAGGCTTCTCTAAATATTGCAAGAATGGTCCCTCTGATGTACAATTATGATGACAACCATCGCCTTCCAAATCTTGAGGAGCATATGAAATCACTCCTCTACGAGAATGTTTCACTGTAAGAAAATAAAAATAAAAAGGCCTACGAGTCCATATTATAATTTCATAGAGACCATGGACACGGTTAGGCAACCTAGGAGCTAGCTGCTTTCATAAATATATAATATTATATATAGTACAAAAAATATAAATAAAATATAACTTTCTTTCGCTGCCCTTTCCATATTTTATTTATGAGAGTATTAAAAATGAAATTAAGGCCCGTTTGTTTGCTGGAAAATGGTTTTTTTTTGGAAAGTGAATTCTGAGGAAAGTGAATTCTTGAAAAGTGAATTCCGATATTTGACAGTATTATGGAAAATGAACTGGAAAACACTTTCCAATGTGTGTTTGTGTTATGGAAAATGAACTTGAAAATAATTTATTAATAAATTAATTTTTTTTTCAAGTTTATTAAAATAATGAGGAACAAATCTTACAAATTAAAAACTTGAATGAGAATGAAATTGAAAAAAAATATAATTTCATAAATTATCTCAAATAAAATAAATAATAATCAAAATAATAGAGATCGAATTTAAAAATTTAAAAAAAATGAAAGGTGAATAAATTAAAATAATAATAATTAACATTTCATAAATTATTTCAAATAAAATAAGTAACAAAAAAAAATGAGGACCAAATTTGATAGATAAAAAATTTCAATAAAAAAATGATAAGAAAAAAGCAAATAACAATTATAAAAATAAGGACCAAAATTAATATAAAAATTAAATTTTAAGAGATGGAATTGAAAAATAAATATTCAAAAACAAATTATATATAGCAATCAAAAGTTTGAGGATCAAATTTGATATAATCAGCAAATAATGACATTTCTAAATTTTTCACAACTTCCGGAAAATGTTTTCCGCCCAAATTTTCCGGAAAACACTTTCCTGAAAACCAAGTCAAATTTTTCTTTGACCGGAAAGTGTTTTCCGTTGACCGGAAAGTGTTTTCCATTGACCAACTTTCCGGAAGGCAAACAAACACAGAAAAGTTTGGAAAGTAATTTCCCGGAAAGTGAATTCCAGGAAACAAACACAGCCTAAATACCACTTCTTTTGTGGAAATTATTAGAGTCCAAGGTTTCTTTATAATTTCTTCGACTTCTCTATATATTATTGCAGCAGTGAGAGATATAAATGTTCAACGAGGAGAGGAGCTGGAAAGCTGGCTCTCAGCAGTCTTGGCTTAAAAAAAATTAAAATAATTGTTTAAAAATTATATCTTTAAAAAAACATCAGCTCAGATTAAAATAATTGTGGTCCTCCTTTATCACCTCATCTTTCTTCTCCACCATTATTATTATTATTATTATTATTATTATTATTATTATCTATATGTTTGACACTGATTGCAAAAATGATTTAAAAAATAAAAATAAAAATAACAGAGTTGGGTTGGCTTGAGAGTTGAGATACTTCAATCTTCGGACGTGTAAATTTATAGACAGAAAAGGACCCACAGTGACGATCTAAATTTTGTGTCCCGTAACCCATTTATAGATGTTTTTCTCTTTTAGAGATTGTGTGTTTTTTTATTTAAATATATATTAAAATAAGATATAATTTTATTTACTAAAAATTATTTTTGATGTTAACATATTAAAATGATCTAAAAATACTTAAACAACTCATTTAAAATAAAAAAATAAAAATATGTATTTTAATATTTTCAAAAATATTTTTAAAACATATTCTCAAATTGTTGACTAACTACATTAGCTAATTAGCAGAAAACATCAATCTTTACATTTCCATGAATATCCCCTTATCCAATTTTTTGTTTTTACCTTTTTTAGTTTTTCTTTTTCAATGAAAAAATAAAAAAATGTATTCATTTACTGGAAACAAAGATAAAATATTTTTTTAAAAAAGAAATACATCAAAATCACAGCTATTTTTCATTAAAAAAACAAAATCATGATTTATAATAATTATCAGAACATTTTGTATTTATGATAATCTAATTTTAAAGTATTAGTTTTATATCATTTAAATTTAAAACTATCATAATATAATATATTAACTAAAAAAAACTTTATATTAGATTTGTAATAAAAATGAGCTTTATGACTTATGAGACTGTCTAAATATGAAAATATATAAATTTAATTATTTATATTGTTAAAAAATGCTGGTATATAAAAGAAAAAAATGCATTGTTCATGCGTTTTATTCATCTAAAATATAGTGAAAAAGATTGAGTTCAAGGAAAGTTCTGTTTCTCTTTTTCTAAAGTCAATTTTCTAGAAAAATGGATTATTAATCTGTTTCTAAATAGTTCCTAGGTGTTTATATGACATTGTGATTCCAATTCGTTTGAATGTGTTTTAAAAATATATTTATTTAATTTTT
This sequence comes from Salix arbutifolia, assembly GCA_025169955.1. Lineage (NCBI taxonomy): Eukaryota > Viridiplantae > Streptophyta > Magnoliopsida > Malpighiales > Salicaceae > Salix > Salix arbutifolia. Next base: position 2,346,956 of record CM045912.1, read on the forward strand.
TTTAATAATTTCTATCATTTCACATATTGATATTAAAAATAAATTTAATTATTTTATTAGTTTTTAAAATTTATTTTTCATATTATTATATTAAAGGTATTTCAGAATACTGAGATTAAATTAATTTGAGATTTTAAATAACAAAACTTAGTTCATATATATATATATATGAGAAAACACCTTTAAAATAATTGTTATCATTATTTTAAAATTCTTATAAATAAAAAAATGAATATATAAAAATATTAAATAATTGAAAGGTTTATAGGCTGATTATTTCACTCAAATGTATAGCATCATAAAAAAACTCTAGGACAATTAATATTTTTTTTACATGTTAAATTTTTTGATTATGATCGTGGTGAAGCACATAGCAAGTGACTCTTATATTTTTAATTGTAAATATTTTGATATAGTTTTTCTACATGTTTTGTCTACGTGTGACATCATATATCTTTTATTTACATAATATTAGATCTGAAATATTATCATATATAAAAAAGCTACAAAAATTAATTTTTAATACAAACAACATCAAAAATATCAAAAAATAAAATAAATAACAAAATAAAAATAAATAATATTAGTTTAAAAAATCATTTGACTTGAAAAAAAAAAGAGAAAGATGATTATCACCATATATCAATAAAATGAAATTGCTATAAACATACAGCAAAGAGGTTAGTAGTTAACCACGCTACAAAGAAAGTTTTATCCAGCAACTTATTTAGCCATTAATAAAATGATTAAATAGGGAATAAAAATAAAGCTAAAGAATTTACTGACTCCAGTTTTTATTTATAAACTTGCGAGTTACTAACTTTCTTATTCATAAAGGAACAATGTCTAATTAATTAGTCGGTCTAATTAATTAATACTTACACTGAAGATAAACATAACCCCATCGTCGGGAACAGAGATGACGATATTAATCATTAATTTATGCACTTGCCTGACAATCAAATCAACCAATCAATCTCTTTTAACAGTAATTAAACTATTAACAAAATAAAAAAGGCGTTAACATCCCAACCCCAGCACAAATTTAGAGTGTATTTGATATTGCGATTTATGATTGAGGTTTAAAAAAATAGTTTTATAAAAATCACCTTTAACTATGGTTTATAATTAAAATTGAAGTGTTTGGTTAAAATTGTGGTTGAGTTTGAGGTTGATGAAAAACAATTTCGTGTGTTTGGTTATCATGTTTTTCATATTGTTAGTTTTACATGAACAGTAGCGCCCGACCGACGATGAAAAGAGTCTCAACGGGCGATGCTGATGGATAAAGGAGGCCGAGGTGATTCTTCATGTGATGATGGTATCAGAAATGGTGGCCGATAGGAGCATCAGAAGCTTGCTGTCACTATTGTTGCTTCTACGTCGAGGTTTGCTGCTCTCGTTGGAGGTCACGTCAGAGCTTCTAGAGTGGAGAAGAAGTTACTAGCGATGAGGGGGATGGTGGTGGTGTCTCCGGGAGCTACCTCGACTATGAAGAGAAAGAGAGAGCCACCGTTGTCAAGAGAGAGAGTTGCCGTTGTGGAGAGAGAGAGACCGTCGGTGGTGTGCCTGCGATTAGTGTTCATCCCACCGTGATGTTGCTTCAAGCTACTAACTAGGACCTGCAATCCATAAAACGCAGGCAAGAAACACAAACGCGATCGCAGGCAAAAGTATCAAAATTCATCTTCTTCTAATCACGGTTTTAATCAATTTTTTGGTAGGTCCCATAGCAATTTAATTTGTGTTTTCTCATTATCAAATGCTATAAAACCTGCTTTTGCTCCAAATGGAGTTTCGATCGTAATACCAAACGGCCACTTAAGGGCCCTTAAATGTAACTATAGCTATAGTAGTAGAAATCCAAGGCGGTTTAATTTTTTGGATAATAAATCGCTTCAATATCAAAAGTCACATCTCCTACAAAACAAAATAAATCACATCTACACATGAGGTTTTGGCCTGATGGAGAAACGACACATATATATAAATATTGACAAAGATAATGACTATTTAGAAATATATCTAAAAAATAAAGTAAAAAAATAAAAATATATGGGTCAAAATAAAAACAAAATATGTAAATAGTTTTAACCAAAGGATTAAATTAAAACCATTAAAAGTGTTGCAATGAAAAAATAATTAATTCTTTTATTTATTGATTTAGTTTTGATTCATTTATTTTTTCAGTAATATTGATATAACTCTAAATATTTTGTTTGTATTTATGTATTTATACTCTTAGTTTTGACTTTTATTCTTTAGTAGAATTTGTCTTTGTATGAAATGTAGCTTTGGTTAAAAAACAGAATAAGTTCACCTTTACTGGTGTGAAATGATAATAAAACCTTATCTTATGTATGTATAGTTAATCTTCAGTTGTTAGTTATTTATTATATTTTTTAAGATATTAATATTGAACAAATATCATAATATATATTTGTTTTTAAGAGAAAAGACCTTCAAAATGATGTTTCAAATTATTTTAAATGCATTATCTATAATAAAATAAATATAAAAAAAAAATTAAATAATTGAAAGTCTTGTAGATTGATTATATTGCTCTAATTTAGTGTTATTAAAAAAAATCAAGAACCATTAATATTTTTTGACATGTTATAAAATTTGGTTTTGTCTGCGGCAAAATGCAGGGCAACTAACTCATATGTTATTTATTTGTAGATAATTTGACTAAAGTTTTTCACCTGTTTTGTCTATATATAACTTTGTATATTTTTTATTCATGCAATATTTGATATGAAATATCATACATAAAAAAGTTGTTTAAGTCTATTTTTCACAAAAATAACATTGATTAATGAATTATTTTGACTATTATTATTATTCTTATTATCATGATTGTTAAATTATCATAATTATTATAGTTGTTATTGGAACAATTATTGTAAATAATTAATATTGTAATCATTACTAACAATATTATCATTGCTATTATTTGACTATTTGATTAATGGTTTATTTGACAGATGGTAAAAATACAACTGCTAAAATTTATCAAAGATTTTTTTTTGATTTTTTCTTTATATTATTGTCTTAAAAATAATTTACAACATTGAGATTAAATTAATGTGAGCTTTATAAAGAAAAGTTTATTCAATTTTTTTTATATATATTTTAAGACGTTGATATCAAAACAATATCACAATATATAATTAGTATCTCCTATTTTTTAAGGAAAAAATCCCAAAAATAATATATATATATATATATATATATATATATGACTATTAACAATTTTTTTATATGTTAAAAAAATTGTCCTGCGGCGAAGCGAATGAAATTTTTTTATTTTATTATTGTAGATAATTTGACATAATTTTTCTACCTGTCTTGTCTACGTGTGGTTTTATATATATATTTTGTCATGATATGAGATCTAAAATATTATACATGAAAAAAAGACACAGAAATATTATTATAGCTATCATTATAAATATTATTATACATAATTAATATTCTAATTATTAATAGTCATACTATCAATGACACGGTAATTATTGTTTAAAAAAAATATATATATTTTTTTAATATTTGTTCCTTATATTATTATATTAAAAATAGTTTAGACCACTGATAGTAAATAATTATTATTTTTAAATAATAAATAGGTCATTTGTGTGTGTGTGTGTGTGTGTGTGTGTATTAAGGTGTTAATATTAAATAAATATCAAAATATATGATTAGTCTTACATATTTATAGGATAAATTTTGTTTTATAAATAATCATCATTATTATTTTGAATGTCTTATCTATAATAATTAGAAATTTCAACACATAACAATATTAACAAAAAAAACAATTTAAAAACTAACTAAATGACAAAACAAAAATAAATATTATTAGATATAAAACAATTATTTAACTAGAAGAATAAATAAAAATAATTTACAAAAAGAAAGAGAAAAAATAATAAATATCAATAATCACCAACACAAATTAAAATGTAAACATTTTAAAAACATAATTTTAATAATAGTGGAAATAATAAAAATTGATGAGACCATAATTATTGTTAGAAAACAAATTCCATTATTTTTTTATTTTTTCAAAAAAACCTAGGTCATATATATACATATAAATATGAACATATATAATTAGTCTGACATATTTAAAAGTAAACAAAACTCACAAATAATCATTATCATTATTTTGAATATCTTATCTATAATAATTAGAAAATTCAACACCTAACAATATTAACAAAAAAGAAATTAAAAAAAATGACAAAACAAAAATAAATATTATTAGATTGAAAAAAATATATTTGACTTGAAGAAAAAAGTATTAAAAAATAGAAATAATAATAAATGTTAATTTTTAAATAATTACCAACACAAATGAAAATTTAAACATTAAATAAATAAAACTTTAATAATAGTGGAAAAAAAATAGAAACAAAAACTAAGAGTATATACATATAAATATGGACAAAAATGGAAACGATGTAAGAAATATATATATATAACAAAATTCAAGATTAAAAGGGCCAAAATGAAAAACACATTTATAATAAATTTCATCTAAAGGACAAAATTGAAATAAATCTTTACATTGATACAAAAAAAATTAAAAAATTTAAAACAAAACTGGAAATTAAAAGAATGAAACTGAAATATATAATCAATTTGCATGGAAAGATAAAATTGAAACAAATGAAAACTTTGATACCAAAAATATTAAGTATCTATAATTAATTTGCATGGAAGGATAAAACTGAAATAAATCAAAACTTTGATACCGAAAATATTAAGGATTTCAAACCAATCCGGAAATTAAAAGACCGAGGATCAAAATAATACTATAATATATAATCAATTTCAATTGAAGAAACAAATTGAAACAAATCAAAACCTATATAACAGCAATAAGGACCATACCAAGCAATCAAACGATTAGGGATTAAAGTGAAACTTCACAATAAAGAGCGGCGTTGACGTGTGCTTGCGCAGGCAGGAGAGAGAAAAGGGGGAAGCAAATTCTACTGATTATTGACACATCTCTTGCCACCTTTGCAAGACACGCGTCAAAATAGGAGGAAGATAACATGGATGAAAATCATTATAGACGCTGATTGAGTATTTTTGGACGTCGGAATACGTAACACGTGCCGTCTGAAACCCTCATGAACAAGGAAACGTTCGGCGCGTCCAACGAGGCGCCCACATTAATTCGGCTTTAAATATAAATAAAAATGGTAAATTATTGGGACACCTGCAGATAATTCTTGAATTTTATCTTATATGGGGTATAGACGTAAATGGAGAGCTAAAAATATAATATTTAACTCATAAACAATTAAATAAAAATATATATTAACTTGACAGGTTTTAAAAAATCTTTACTTTTAGTATCTAAAAAGTATTTATTTATTTTTTTTAAAAAATAACTCCTTGTTATTTATAACGTGTATATTATTTAATATTAATGAATTAAAGCGGCCTTTTAACACCTATGATTACAAGGCATGCATAGATGCTCCCACTTTTTGTTTTTTACTTGCAGACACATTGCAAAAGGAATATTTGGATTTTATTTATTTATTTATTACTTAAACAACGGTTAAAAAAGTGATGAGAGTTGTTGTTGGGTTTTTATTATTATTTTTTTATTTTTGGGGGGTTCTGGATGGATCTCTGTACACGTACACAAAAAAAAAATGCAAAGCAAAGCAAAAAACGCTCTGCAGAGCCGGGCCCACCATGCACTTTCTCGTGAAAATTGAGTTGATTGGCTACACCTCACTCTCTGCATTTCTTCCCGTCCGTCCTGTCGCACACATTTGAATACGTGCACTTAGAGGTAAAATAGCATTTAGGGATAAAATAGTAATTTTACTATTTAAATTCATATTGAATCTGAGCGTGGAGCTATAATAATTTGCTACAATAAGCTTATTTAGCTGTATGTATAATATAATATATTCCTACGCGTATCTCAAATTTAAAATCATATTATTTTTATTGTCTACGAATTATTTTTTAATTAAATTTCCAGCTTTTTATATATACATTTATTTATTTATTTAACATGGCGTCAATAGTATGATTTTTTTAAATTCATAAGAATTATAATGACGTCCATGTCGCACCTGAGTGTAAGGAACAATGAGTTTCACTATATAAAATGGTGAAATCTTTTAGTATTTTTTATATTAATAATCATAAAAAATTAAATAACATATATTTATGGTCTAAGAAAAAAAAACATAAAATCAGAAAATACTTTTTATATTAATAACTCAATATTTTCCGAAGGCATCAAGATTTTAATCATGGAAAGAAAAGACAAAAGTACGTGAATCACAAGATGAGATATTTGTGTTAGAAAGTTGAAATTGTTTTTTAAAATAATTTTTATTTAAAATTATATTAAAATAATATTTTTTTTATTTTTTAAAAATTAATTTTGATATTCATATATAAGAATAATTTTATTTAATATAAAAAAAATCATTTATTCTTGTAAAGCACATTTTCTGTGCTTCCAAACACCCTACTGCTACTACTACCTCATGACTTGTGACCTTACAAACTAGTGAGTTGTTGAGTTTATTATCTTATAAGCTAAAAGAGATCACGGTATTACTGTGCACTTCTCACTGTTCACCTAGATTCATAAACACTGTGGACTTGAATAGTAAGATTACAAAATAATATAAGTATGATTTATATACTACAATAGCACAACCAAATCCTTCGGCCGAGTGGTTAACACGCGTGCGCCATTTCCCAGCAGACGAGAGTTCGAATCGCTCAGGCAACAAATTGATTTTTGAATATTGCTTTTAAAATATTTAATCATATAAGTACTGTTTCTATCCTACAATAGCACAACCAAGTCGCTTGGCCGAGCGGTAAGACCGCGCCCCCGCGAAGCGAGGCGCGGGAGTTCGAATCTTCATGCCAGCAAAAATGGATTTTTGAGATGAATAGTGCTTTTTTTTGCTTTTTTTTAATGGCTTTTTTCTTAATATTTGTAGGTGTTAAAAATTCTAATTATTATAGATAAGACATTCAAAATAATGATAATGATTATTTGTAAGTTTTTTTCTTATAAATATGTTAGACTAATTATGTATTTTGATATTTATTTAATATTAGCATCTTAATATATATATATATAATATATAAATAAATAAATTCCCTGGGTTTTTTTAAAAACAATATATAATTAATATCAATATTCTAAAATTCATGTCATCGATAGTATGAACAATAATAGTCATAATATGAATTATTTATAATAATATTTATAATGACAGCTACAATAATTATGACAATTTAACAATCATGATAATAATAATGACAATTACAATCGAAATAATTCATCAGTTGATATTATTTTTCTTTAAGGTTGACTTCTGCGGTTTTCTTATGAATAATATTTCATATCTAATATCACATAAACAAAAAAATATACGAAGTGATGCGTAGACGAAACAGGTAGAAAATTAGGGCAATTTATCTACAGTGAAAAAATATACAAGCCACTTGCCATCCACTTCACCGTACCTATAAACAATTTTTTTAACATGCAAAAATATATTAATAGTCTTAGATTTTTTCATAATGCTATATATCTAAGCAAAACAATCAGCCTACTAATACAAATAAAAATTCTAATAAAAATTAAAATTCAGAACTAAGAGTATAAATACATAAATACAAATAAATTATTTAAAATTATACAAAAATTACTGAAAAAATAAAGGCATCAAAACTAAATCAAGAAATAAAATAATTATTTATTTTTTCGTTATCGCACTTTTAATTTTTTCAATTTAATCCTTCCATTTAAATTATTAACATATTTTTTTTTTTATTTCGGCCCATATACTTTTAATTCTTTATTTTAATTCTTTTATTTTTTAAATCTATTTCTAAATAGTCTCTATTTTGATCCATGTTCACCGTGACACAAATCACTATGGACGGCAACAGTAATGCTCAATTTTTGGGTCGGTTCGAGTCGATTCGATTCATTCGGTTTACCGGTCACGTCAGTACAGCTCTTTATTGTGATATTTCTGTTTAGTGCCTGAGCTTTCAACTGTTTTTTCTGGTCCTTAATGTCATTATATAGGTTTTGATTTATTTTAATTGGGTCATTCAACTTAAATTGATTATATATTGTAGTTTCATTTAGGTCCCCATTCTTTTAATTTTTGAACTGGTTTGAAGTCCTTAATATTTTTGGTATCAAAATTTTGAATTATTTCAATTTTATCTATCCATTCAAATTTAATACAAATCCTTAATATTTTTGGTATTAAAGTTTATTAATTTAATTTAAAATATTAAAATAACCAGTTAAAACATGTATAAAATCATTCAGTTTCCTACATCGAAAAAAGTCTAGATAAAACATTCAAAATAATGATAATGATTATTTTTAGATTTTTTTCTTATAAATACGTGAAACTAATTATATGTTTTAATATTTATTTAATATTAGTGCTTGAGAATATATATAGAGAGAGAAAATCATTTCTAACATATTTTATATATTATAATTTTACCAATTGAATATTAAAATAACTATTTATAGCACACAAAAATTTTAAGTTTATTTCTTCAAAAAAAATTTATTTCTAACATTTCAGATCTAATATTACCAGGGAAAAAAGACAACTCATAAAAAAATATACGAATCACTTCCCATTTCAATTACACTGTTCTTTTTAGACAGAAAAAAACTTATTTCTAATATATTTTATCTATTATAATTTTATTTATTATATATTAAAATAATTAATTATAACATTTAAAAAATCAATTAATTTTCTACATAGAAAAAAACCTAGCGCAACGCGCGGGCAAATCAGCTCGTCTTCTTCTAGTAGGGTAGCCAAATAGTATTGCCGTGATGTGGCTTCAGCATCAAAGTCTATCAATGGTGTCGTGATCATGTGGTTCCAGCATCAAAGTCTATCAATGGTGTCGTGATCATGTGGCTTCAGCAAGTTACACGCTTGCTACAAACAAATTCAGCTTGGACATCAACCTCATCTCCCTTCTATTATTGCTGGCTACATCTTGGTATAAGGATCTAATTAAAGTAACTATAATGTTAGAGATAGCTGTATCGAAAAGATTGATGATACGAATTTAAGTCTCAAATTTCAATAAGTTTTCCTTTTCTTTTATATATATATATATATATATATATATATATAGAAAACTTTTATTGATGATTTAAAACTCAATCAAATTGTTTAATACGAGATATTGTAATCTTCTTTTGATTAAAAAGTCAACATGAAATAGTCATGGGATTTTTCACATTGAATTCTAGTGCATACATACATACATACATATATATATTAAAATAATATTTCCTGTAAAACAATTATGTCAATAATGTTTTTATTAATGTTATAAGTTGTTTTTAGATTCGTCAAATCAACAAATATATATCATATTAACCCTAAGTGATTTAATTTGAAATCTAGGCTAAACAAATATTAAAGCATATAGATTTCAAGAATAGTCAACTAAGCTGGTTTAATGATATTTTGAAATATTCCTCGAATGCGAGAATTATATTATTATTATTATTATTAGTGTTTAATATACTCATTAAAATTATTATTAATAGGGTGTTATTTTAGAATTGAAAACTTGTTTATAGAACAACGAGAGAATATCTACGAAAGAAATGTTCAAGTGAAAAAAATAAAACTAAAACAAAAGATCCCGTTAATGAGACAAATGGATTTAATTAAGTTAGAAAGGTATATTGTAAATCTTTATTTTAATTTCATAATTGATTTTTAGTATGTCTTTTTAATGCTTTTGGTTTTTATTAAATAAATGACTTAGAACTTTATTTTAACTTTTAAAAATACTTAATCATCTTTATTTCAACCATAAAAATATTCACAAATTAATTTATAGAAAACAAAGGTAGTACGTTATGGAATTATTTTTAAAATTTAATATCGTTTTTAAAAGAAGTTGGGAGGTGAAAAAACAAAACAAAAGAAAAGATAACGAGGCTTCCTTTAGTGAGTAGGTATTTGAGAATCCAAAAAAAGATATTTTTGAAATAATCTGATTTTTTTTGTTTTAAATTATTATTTTTTATTTTGACATGTTGATATTAAAAATAATTTTAAAAAATTCAAATTAATATAAATCACAATTTCAAATAAAAATGTCTCCAAACTAGACGTTGGGATGATGATTCATTATTATGCAAAAAAATGCTCGTAAAATGTTTTCTGCTTATGATCCCGGCAACATTACCAAAAACTTATTATTTTCATATAAAATACATAATAATTGAGAAAAATTGTGAAGCTCAAATAAAAATTTATAATAGTATTTAATTATCTAGTAAATCTTATAAAGCAAGTGAATATGAGTAAAGAAGAAGAAGAAGAAAAGACAGCAACGAAAATAGGCCTTAGCCTAGCTTTAATATATGTTTTTTTTAATTAAATGTCTTATTGAAATTGTTTTTTAAAATAATTTTTATTTAGAAATGCATTAAAATGATATTTTTATTTTTTTAAAAAATATTTTTAATATCAGCATATAAAAATAATCTAAAAACACCAAAAAAATAATTCAAAATAAAAAATAAAAATAAATTTTTTTAACTTTTTTAAAAAATATATTTAAAATATAGTGTCAAACAGACAATAAACACTTATTCCACTTGACCACGCACGAATCATATGTCACATTAAACGAAATATTACATGCGTTTGTATTTAAACTTGCATGCTTGTTTTTTTGTTTTAATTGTTTTTTTAGTATTTATTTATTTTTTATATTAATCTTTTATATATTTTATATTTTTTTGATGTGCTAATATTAAAAATGTTTTTTAAAAATTATTATTCTAATATATTTTTAAATATAAAAACATTTTAAAAAAAACTGTTACTACCCTTTTAGATATTTTTAGCCCTTATTTACCCGCCACTCATCCAATTTAAAACACTTTTTTTCCCTCATCTAACCTGTGTTGTTGTCATGCTCTATTATCCACGTGAACTTACCGGTAGTTTGAGAAAATGACTGAACATTTTAAGGTGCCAGAATGATTTTAGAGCATGTAGTAGAGATTTTTTTCAAAAAACATTTTGTTTAAAATATATTAAAAAAATATGTTTTTAGGTTCCAAAAACTATTTGATATCAATATATTAAAAAAATCTAAAAAACATATACACAAAAATAATTTAAAACAAAAAATTAAAATATTATTTTTAAAAAATATTATTAAAATATAATATCAAATAGTCCCATAAACAGTCGCTGCTACTGTCATATAATTTTATAAAAATAAACTTATATATATATGTAAAAGAAATTGTAATATATTATGGTCTACACATGCATTTTTTGTTTTTTTTTTGTTTTTATGGCCTACCACAATATATTGTCTCGTACATGTTAAAACAAAATACAAAAGGACAGACAAAGACGTTACGTGAATCTCTTGTGAGATTCGAGTTATTGTGGGTTGATGATGGTAGGGTATGGAGGTATTTTTAATTAAAATATATTAAAATAAAGCTTTTTAGATTTTATTTTTATTTTTTATATTAAAACATTAAAATTAAATAATTTTGTTTTGTAAGAATATTAATTTAATGCTTTTAGAAAGAATATTTTAAAAAATAAATAGAATTTCAAAAACAAAAATACCAATGGTACCCTCATCAGAGTATCTCCAACGAACGAAACATGCATAAAGAGGCAAATGCAAATTTCAGTACTTTTTGTCTTTTTCTCATATGGTATTGGAGATGCTATTTGTAGCTGAGCAAACCTATTCACATTAAATTAAATCACCAAAATCACAGCATGGGGTTTTAGAACCCCGAGAGAATGAGAGGAAGAGGGGTCCCGTCAAAAACCCCAGCAAGAGAGTTGTCGGGGAGAGAACATGGTTGTCAAAATCGGGGTCGGTGAGAGAACATGGTTGTCAAAATCGTGATTTTGACACGATACAGAAAGAAATTTGGAAACTCGGATAGTAAGATCGGATCGTAAAATTATAAAATCGTACCTGATTTTTTCTGTATAAAAATCATAAAATCACAGCTAAAATCGTGTAGGTAGAAAAATCATAAAATCATAAGTAAAATATTTCTGAATACAATACAACATAATTATGGCTATAAAACTTCATTAGTTAAGGTTCATATATAATTCAAAATAATTTAAAAATACATTACAAAACAATTATATCCATAGAATTTCATTAGGTAAAAACTAACAAATTTAAAATAAATATTTTGATGATATGCTATATAAATTAAAATCAGTCTCATGTCCGTCATTTTTCTCATTATTTTTAATAAATTTATCAAAAGTATTATTATTGAAAGGATTATGAGTACTAATACTAGTATCAACAGTCAACATTGATATTACTAGTACTAGCTCCAACTCCAACAAATTATTTCAACATCATGATATGAAAATGATTTAAAAATATCAATTTTTTTAATTTAAAATAAAAAATAAAAAAAATTAAGTATAAATTTTAAAGTTAATATTATTGATTTTCAAGAGTGATTCCATGATATATATATATATATATTTTATTTTTTTTTATCAAAATCAACACTAATTTTATTTTTTTATAATATATATTTTTTATAATTTTATTAATATATATATATATATATATATATATATATATGTTAATCTGTGAAGCCAACAAGCCCTCTATACTTCACAGCATACATTTGTCCGGTGTGGGACAATGCAATTCATTGTCCCACAGCGGACAAATACAATTGTTTCTCACTTTTTCTCCAATTAAATACAGTCCAGAGTCCAGCCTCCAGTCTCCTCTTAAGCTAGGATGTTTCCTTCTTCAATTATCCCACATCGGATAAGTAATGAGAAGGTAAAGTTTTTTTATGTATAAATATAAGAGGTGAATCAATGAAAATTTTGCTTTTGAAATGATGAATTAGCCGGATCGTAAAATCGGACCGATTCGGTCCGATTTTACGATTTTGACCGATTTTGGTCGAGTTTGACTAAAATCGATTTTTCTACCCGAGTTGACAAGGTTTGATGAGTTGGCTCGTAAAATCGAACGATTTTACGAGTCAACTCGCGATTTTGACAACCATGGAAGAGAATGAGAGGAAGAGAATGAGAGGAAGAGGGGTCCCGTCAAAAAACCCCAGCAAGAGAAGAGAGTTAAAATAATGTAATTATATTAAAAATATTTTTTTTATTTAAAAATACCTCAACAAGAGAGTAAAATATTATATATAAAATTAATAATTATATTGTTGAAGAGTTTTTTAAAAGCAATTATTTAATTATATAACTTACTCCTATTAATCATATAATTAATTGCACAAATATTAAAAAAATTAAGAGTATATTTGGTATTGTAATAATAGTTTCTTTTTAAAGTAATATTTTTTAAAATTTATTTTTAACATTAACATATCAAAATAATTTTAAAATATAACTAATTTTTTTTAAAAAAAAATACTTATGAAACACAAAAAAAAACTCTCTAATTTGTTTTCCTCAGTAAGTTTAATGGAAAGCCTCTCGCAAAAGTTTAATATATTTTTTTAAATATTTAATAAATTCCTATAATTTTAAATAAAACCTTAGAAGTTAAAAAGGAAAAAAAAAACCCTGAAAAAGAATTAATCACTGAATATGTTTGACGTGCAAAACGTGAGTTTACTGTTTGTGAGGCTTCCTAGTACCACACTACCACTACCCCATCTGAGAATATGATCTAACATGTCTGCAGTATTTATTTTATTTTTAAATTAGTTTTTTTATGATTTTATATTGTTTTGACATGTCAATTTTAAAAAAAGTATTTAAATAAATAAATAAATAAATATTTTAATATTTATAAATAAAGATATTTTAAAAACTAACAGTTATCAAACTCTAATTAACAGATTAAAGGTGTGTTTGGCACAACTTTTGCTTTTGTGGTTGAGGTTCAAAATAAGTTTTGAAGTGTTTGGTTAAAACTGCTTTTGAGTTTGAAATTAATGAAAAACATTTTCATGTGTTTGGTTACTAAACTTTTCATATTGCTTTTAACTTGTGAAATTACTTTAAAGGGCATATATATATAATTTTTAAAATATTATAGATTTAATAATTATAATAATATAATATAATTAATAATTCAAGTAAATTTTAAAAATTATTTACGATATTAGTGTATCAAAAGAATTTAAAAATATCAAAAAATTAATTTAAAATAAAAAAATATTTTAAAAAAATTCATTAACTGAATAAAAAAAATCTTCTTATTCCCTCACTTCGAAGAATAGAAATCTGGTCTAATGGGCTAGATTTGTATCAGTTGGATATTGGTATATAATAACTTTTTTTGCAATTGGTTTTCTTTCATTTCCAGAATCAAAAGGTTCTTTGGCGATGATCAAAAATCAAAGGCAGAATAAGAAGCTGAGAAAGGGGTAAAAGAGGGCACTAGGCATTCCGATCAATTCGTTCACTCCCAAGAAATAAAAAATCACAAGAAGCAGGTTGAAAAGCAGCTAATAACTGCTTTTCTTGCAACCAAGGTTTGGGGTGGAGTTCACATATTTCAAACTAGCTTATCATCAATTACCAAATATTTTTCCGCTTTTTTTCAGAACACTTTTGCCAAACCAAGATTGAAAACGCTCTGCCAAACGGCCATTATAAATTGTGGCAGCTTGAAATTTCTTATAGTGTATGTTAGAAAATAATATAAATCATATTGTAGGGTCTCACCTACAAGCTTGAGCTTTTAGGTGAGATGGTTCCTTAACATGGTATCAGAGCCTTATTGACCCAGCAGTCATGAGTTCGAATCTCACTACCCCCATTCTATTTGATAAAAAAAAAAATCAAACACAAGGCAGTGTGGGCCTGTGTGCAAGTTTCAAGCCCAAAAAGCTTTCACTTGAGGGGGTGTGTTAGAAAATAATATAAATCATATTCTAGGGTCTCACCTACAAACTTGAGCTTTTAGGTGAGATGGTTCCTTAACAGTGTACGTGCTAAAACACAATCTCTCTCTCTCTCTCTCTCTCTCTCTCTCTCGCTCTCTCTCAATGGCAATGTCTTGTAGTGTTTCCTTGGCAGCTGCTTCTGGCAGTCCGTTTCCTCAAAACCGAAATTCAGAAAAAGTGAAGCACATCCTCAAAGAATTTAAGCCTAATCCTGCGAGCACTCGAAATTGGAGAATTTCAAAAAAACAGACATTGGTTTCTGGTCCCTTAAAACACCGCAGAACTATTAATACTGTAAGTATGTATATATATATATGGATTATGATCTTGTAACTGTGTTTATCAAGGAATCTTTAACGAAATGTTTGTCGTATTCTTTATGAAAATCTTATAATGTAATTGAAACTGCTTTTTTACTCTTGCAGGATGATTCAGACCTCGAGTTTGCAGAAAAGTTGAAGACAGTCAAGGATCTTTTGAGGAAAGAAGGAGAGGATCCGATTCAAGGTTTGGCCATGATTGATGCTATCCAACGCCTTAGCGTTGACTATCATTTCCAGGAGGAGATCGATTCAATTCTAGCAAGGCATTCTATGCTGTCAAGAACCTTTCACAGCGATAACAATCTCTATGAGATTGCACTTCGCTTTCGATTGCTGAGACAACAAGGTTACCATGTATCCGCAGGTTGTTAATTTTTAATGTTTATCCCATCTTCTTTTCATGCTATCTGTGTGAGTTTATGTTCCTCGCGATTGCTTGTTTATCTCGCAATTTAATTACATGTGGCAGGAGTGTTTGAAAACTTGAAGGACAACGAGGGAAGATTCAAGCAAGAATTCAGTGGTGACATTACGGGGCTAATGAGTTTATATGAAGCTTCACAGCTAAGTATAAGAGGTGAAGATTTGCTGGATGAAGCTGGAGATTATAGTTATCAGCTTCTACGTTCAAGTGTGACACATCTAGACTATAAACAAGCTAGATTGGTTAGGAATACTTTGGACCATCCACATCACAAAAGCTTGGCGAGTTTCATGGCCAAAAACTTTTTCAATGACGAGCCATATGGATGGATTAGTGAGCTACAAGAACTTGCAAAGACAGAGTTTAAGATGGTCAAATCACAACATCAACTCGAGGTTTCTGAGATTTCGAAGTGAGTTTGATTGTGACTAACTGATTTTATATCCATGCTCTCATTCACAAAGTTTTTCTCACGTATTTTCTTACTTCAATGCTCTCATTTAGATGGTGGAAAGACCTCGGATTGTCCAAGGAAATTAAGTTCGCAAGAGATCAACCGCTTAAATGGTATATGTGGTCAATGTCGTGTCTCGTTGACCCATGTCTTTCACAGCAAAGAATTGAGCTCACTAAACCCATCTCTATGATATACATAATAGACGATATTTTCGATGTTTATGGCACTCTCGATGAGCTCGTTTGCTTCACAGAAGTTATCAGCAGGTCGAACAAAATTCATCAGTTGTAGGATTTATTCACATGCATGCTTCATCAAGTTTGAACGTACGTAATTGATTTCTTAATCCTTACTCTTTCCCATCATCGTTTCAGATGGGACATCGCTGCTGCTGAACACTTACCGGACTACATGAAGATATGTTTCAAGGCTCTGGACAATATTACCGACGAAATAAGCTACGAGATCTACAAGAAACATGGGTGGAACCCAGTTGACTCTCTCCGAAAATCGGTACGACACCCCACAATAGTTTTCCTACAAAAATCTAAACTTAAGCTGTGATAATTAATGATTGGTCGGTTCGCTTTTCTGCAGTGGACTGGTTTGTGCAACGCGTTTCTTGTGGAAGCAAAATGGTTTGCTTCTGGGAAGTTGCCGAGTTCGGAAGAGTACCTGAAGAATGGGATTGTGAGTTCTGGAGTAAATGTGGTTCTGGTTCACATCTTCTTTCTATTGGGTCAAGGTATAAGCAAGGAAAATGTAGAACTTATGAACAATTTCCCAGCCATCGTATCATCCACAGCCACAATTCTGCGTCTGTGGGATGACTTGGGAAGTGCCGAGGTAACATCCCAGAATTCCCCACTTGATTATCTCGATATGATGTCAAGTCTGTCAACTTTCTTCGTATTTAATGTCTCGTTTTTTCGTACAAATGATTTTGGGAATCGAAAGTCTCTTTGAATTAACGTACGGATGTAAACTAAATTGCAGGACGAGAATCAAGATGGGCATGATGGATCCTATGTCGAATGCTACCGGAAAGAAAACGAAGGATCATCGTACGAAGACGCTCGGAATCAGGTTCTCGAAATGATTTCTGACGCGTGGAAACAACTCAACCAGGAATGCCTCTCGCCAAATCCATTCTCAGCAACTTTCTCAAAGGCTTCTCTAAATATTGCAAGAATGGTCCCCTTGATGTACAATTATGATGACAACCATCGCCTTCCAAATCTTGAGGAGCATGTGAAACCACTCCTCTAAGAAAATGTGTCTCTGTAAAAAAATAAAAATAAAAATAAAAGGCCTACGACTCCATGTTATAATTTCATAGAGACCATGGTCATGGTTTGGCAACCTAGGAGCTAGTTGCTTTCATCAATATGAATAGTACAAAAAATATAAATAAAATATAACTTTCTTTCGCTACCCGTTCCATATTTTATTTATGAGAGTATTAACAATGAAATTAAACTTCACTTCTCGTTGTCATATTTTGGGGGCTATGGCCTAGATGGCGTTAGGAATTTAGTGATTCCATTTGATCTGATTTTACAATTTTAATTAATTTTAATAATTTTATTTTGATTTTATGATTTTGATTGATTTTAACGATTTTATTCTAATTTTAATAGGATCCGATTTTTCTATCTAATTTTACTAGGTTTATTCTTTTATAGTATTTACCAAAACAAAAAATAAACAACACATGAGTTACCTTGGCAATTCCTCCACGGACAAAACGTGTAAAATATTAATTATCTCGTGCAAGACCTGAAGGTCGTATGACGTCGGCCTACCTTAATTAACACTAACACCTACTAGCGGCCCCACCAGCTATAACTCCATGTTTTTCTTCAAAATGTTTTAAAAGCAGATTCATGTAAATTCAAAGAGAGACAGCGAGTAGAAGATGCAATTGACCCCAAAGAAAACATAAAATCCATATTATGAACACGTTTTTTTATAGTGGAGCAGCCAGCTTTTATATAATTAACTTCATCATATAAATTGATTATAATATATTATGATAATTTCTATAATTTATGGAGCACTAACTAAACATAATAAAAAAATATTATTTAAAAGAGTAAGTTCTAAAGATACAATAAAAATAACATACTAACAAAACTATAGACTTGAAAAAGAGATGGTGATCAATATATACATACAAGGTAATAAGGCAAAGATAAACATATATAAATTTGACTTTAGATTTTTAAGAAAGGTTCACAATAGATCATAACAAGAAATATCATATGGTGAGACTAATAAGCATATGGCTCCAAATTATGGAATGACTAGTCTATACAAGTTGAAGATGTCCCTTACCAATTAAAGCTCAAATACAATGTGCACAAAAACTAATACAACCATGTTAGCATAGATATTCTGAATGACATATCATGGAGTCATAATTAAATAAAAAATATCATTTCATAAAAGCTCAACTCATATATCCAATAAAATAAGGAGTTATCAAATCAGACGTACACGTGTTTTACAATTTCATTACCTACCAACCAATATCCTAGGACAATACCTACTGACGGTTCATTTATTCTAGATAGAACCAATTAACGAAGAAATCATTAATACATAATAAAATTTGCAAGGAAGAGAGCAAGAAAGAATTTTAAACAAATTAATATAATGCATTATATAGTTTTATTACTCATCAATCAACACCATACAACAACACACACTAATAGCTCATTTATCATAGGTATGACTAGTTAAGAAATAAAATCATTAGTACAAAACAAATTATAGAATATCTTAAGATGTTTTAAATATAATAATGTAATGTATTAAGAGATTCCACTAACCATCAATCAACATCCTAAAATAGCGTTAAGTGACAGTTCATTTATTCTAGGTACGATTTGAACAATAAAACCATTAATACACTATAAAATTTATGAGAAAAAACATGGTCGATCAAGATTCATTTATCATAGATAGGACTAATGAAGAAGAAACCATCAACACAAAACTTGAAAGAGCTCAAAAGTATGTATGTAAATTGATAACACATTAAAAATTGTTCAAATTCAAACATTTAATTATAATATTAATAACAATCAATAACATCTTAAAAATGATTAAAAAATAAGTAATAAAATGTGTTAGAACTTCAAAAACAACCTTGAAAGAGCTATTGGAGTACACATGTCACCACCCCTTTGAGCATATGCTAGATCATGTGCCCATATTGTTGGTATACGGCATGTCACTCAAGACGAGAGATTACATCCATTTTTCCCCTCTCTAGTAGTTTCTTGAAGTTCATTCTTTCATGAGTTTGGTCGTTGTTGGATGCGTTTTCCTGTCCATTGGTCGTGCTTTTCTAATTATTTAATTGTTTTTTAGCTCCCATTCAGAATTACTACTTTGTTTGTTGCCTTGTAGACTACTTTTTTGTATTTCCTGGCTGGATGTTTCGGTTCTTGATATTTGCTAAATGGGTTCTGCCGATCGCTGGACCTCTTCTCATTGGAACTTCTTGTTATCAAGGTATTGCTGGTTATGACACTTTGTTTTTGACTTTATTTGTTTATTGGTGATACAATCGATTGAAATGATATTTCGGTGCTATCATCAATTCATTCTGTCGGTGTTAATACAGAAACTCCATTGTAACCGAGGAAACTTCTGTGTTCATGATTTTTTATGTGTTAATAGGATTGTGTTAGTGAATTTGGTTAGATTAGGAGTTGCCAGTTCTTACTTGATTAAGAGTATTGACACGACATCTCTTATTTAATTGGAAGTACTGTTATTTTGATGATTGAGGAATAGTATTGAGCCCTAGAAAAGGATTGAAATTCTGGGCTTTTGTCATTTCTTTTCCTTAAAAAAAAATCATTCTTCATGACATAGTTGTCAATACCGTTCCGGGCGTCATTCCGGTTTTTCGATTAGAACGGAACGTTCCGGTTTCGGAGCGTTCCGGGGAACCGTTTCGGTGTCGTACTGTTCATATATGAAAAAAATAAAATATTAATTTAACAAGCATAATTAAAATTTGAATTCTTTTTTATTTAAAATATTTTGGTATTTTTAAATTATTTTGATGTATAGATGTCAAAAATAATTTTTAAAAAATAAAAAAATAGATTTTGAACCCGGAACGGCATGCCCGGAACGGAACCAGGGCGTTCCGGCCGGAATTTCCGGAACGGACCGGAATTAAAACCGGGACGAAAATGACGCTGTTTTGTCCTGGTTTTATGAACGGAACGGAACGTTCCGGCCATTCCGGCCAGAACGGATCGGAATTAATAACTATGCTTCGTGGAGAGCATCCTTAGTGCTACACAGTTTTACAATGTATTTGATTTGATATTATAGTAGCCATTATTTTAAAAAAAAATAGCTTGAAAATGTATTAAATAATGTTTTTGGATTTTTTAAAATTTATTTTTGATATTAACTCATTAAAAAATTAAAAACGCACAGCCAGCCAAGCTATCAAATGAGCTCTTAGAACTCTTGACTTTCTTGACACAAACTTCAAATGATGTATATTTTTACATTATTAATTTCATGCATCTTTTAATAAATCAAGAATTTATAAATATCTTGAGCAGATTTCTTGAATGGCCAAGTTTATCACATTTTCAATGACTACGAAGCTGATAGCCAAGTTTGCAATGGCCACCAGGCATCCAAAAAAACTGCATATGTAAAGAATTTGATGGCTTTGCATATGATGGACTTGAAGCGGTATTCCAACTTGGATAAGGTAGAAGACAAATTCATGATTTTAATGTTAGAGTTTGCACCCATGTTCTTCCTTTGGTGAGCATGCAACATTAGGATAATATGACAACGACAATTTGTTCAATAATTCTCATTTAAACAAAACATACTAGGATGAGAATAGAACATTTTCTTTCGCCGCATCTACTTTGGCATTCTAACTGAAGCTGTTGAACCAATCAATTGCAAGCAATTACATAGTATGGTAGGTTCATATTTGTGATTCCTTCCAAGCAATTTCATGGTATGATAAGTTCATGTTTGTGCTTCTTTCCAACTTGCACGAGCTTTTCTGCATCTTGGATCTTAGCCTCCAAAACCAATCTATCCACCACAAATTGCAATACTTTCGATCTCACTTGCCATTTTTTCTCAAAAATTTCCTCGCAAATCTCAACAGCAAAACCAACATCACCCTTCTCACAAAGAAAGGGAATCAAAAGCTCAAAAGTCACTATATCCGGCACGCAATTATGCCGCCTCATCTTGATATACCATTGCTTAGCTTCCTCCAAATCTTCACCATTAATGTATCCTCTAATCAAAGCATTGAAACTATACACATCTAGTTTCAACCCTTTACCTTTCATCTCCTCAGCTGCTTCAACAGCTTCTATCATTCGCTTCTCCAATGCCAATCCATTCAACTTAGCATTATAACTTCTTATATCAGGCACAATACTCATTCCCACCATGCGACTCCAAACCCTTTCTCCATCAGCAACCTTGCCATTCAAGTAAAACCCATTTAAAAGCGTATTAAACGTGATCACGTTCGGCTCTACATCTTTCTGAACCATTTCATCAACCACCTTTTGAGCGGACTCCAAATCATCCATCTTGCAGAATGCCTTAATAGCAATATTGTAAGAAACCGTGTCGAAATTTATTCCCAGCTCGCACCTCAAATCTGATAAAAGTGTTTTTATCTCATCAAACCTTCCGGCATCAACGCACGCCGAAAACAGGGCATTAAATGAGTAAACTGTGCGAGGGCATTTCAGTTCAGGCATTTCATCAAACAGTTTTCGTGCGTGATCAAACATGCCGGCTTTTCCATACAGGCAAATGAGAGAGGCAGTGAAGGCCTCATTTGTTATGTCAGGGAAGTTCTTTTGGTGGTCAAGGATTTCATGGATCTTGGAGAGTCGATTGTATTTGATTAAACGTTTCACGGTGTTGGAATATATGTCGTGGCGGGATCGGAATGAGCTGGACTCTGAGGATTCCTTGAACCTTCGAACCATTTTTTCGACTGTGCCACTTTTTATTGTAGGGGAGTCAGTGGTGGTAGGGTTCGAGGTTTTGGGTCGTTTGGTATTGAGGATGGCTTTGGTTTTGGTGGTGGCGGTCGTTGCAGTCGTGGCGGTCGTGGCGGTGGGTCTGGAGGAAGATTTTTGGAAGATGCCACGGAGGCGGCCCAAGGCAGAGGAGGATTTGCTCATCTTGGGTTTTTGGTTCCGCTGTTTCAGAAAAAGGGGTTTAAGGAACTCTTTATCTTAGGGTTTAGAAACTTTTTCTTATAGAAATTTGCCCTCAAACTTCCACAGATATCTTGGCTGGGTCCCAAACCATTTGATTCCTTGATTGAACCCCCCCAACTATTCAAATTATGATCATTGAACCCCTACCGCCATGCACAAACAAAATTGAGAATTGCATCAAGTCCTATAACCCCTATAAATTAGCTTTTTGAGTAAAAAACTTATGTGAGCTCAATTTTTGTACTAAAACATTTTGAACAAGCAATTTGTTACAAAGAACATCCATGCAAACGCCATGAGAAAACATAAAATCACCCTTCTGAAGGGCTAAAGGAATCAATCTCTCCAAGCTCAATCTTAGCTTTCTCAAAACCCTCTAGTCAAAGCATTGTATCCAAAGCTTGTTCACCCTTCATTTGCATCCAAATCCTCTCCCCGTCAACACACCTTCCTCTCACATAAAACCCATGTAATAGCGTTTTAAAAGTAATCAAATCAGACTCCAAGCCTTTCTTCTCCATCTCATCTAGCATGGTATTATGGAATGTTAGTTGGAAGTTAGTCAGTGACGATTATCAGAAAGGAGCTCCCCGTCAACAAACCTTCCTTTCGCATCAGAAAGGCTTGGAGTCTGATTTGATTACTTTTGATCCATAAATGCTTCAAATAACCATTTTTGCAAACAGTATATTGTTTATACTTTGACATGCTTTTAAATATATATAATTGTTTGTGTTTTTTTTTTTCATTTTAAAAAAACAACGAAAATGTTGTACTGAAAGATTATAAAAACCTCTAAATTTTTTTTTTTGAACTCAATACAAATTTGAAAAGGAAAAGAATAAACATGCCCTCAAACTAGTATAGATGTTTTAATTGGATCCCAAACCAATTGATTGATCAACTGGGTCCCTAGCTATTCAAATTTTGAGCAATCAACCCTTGCCTTAATGCACAAATTTTTTACAACAAATAGATATATTCGAGACTTTGCATCAAGTCTCCTTACACCTAGAAATGAGCATTTAGAGTGGAAAAAAAATTAGGAGCTCAAATTTTGTGCCAAAAATTCACTAGAAGAGTGGCCAAAAATGCCTATCATGATTGTTAATGGCAGAACAAGGCAGTCTAATAGAGATAAGCATGATGCTTTAAAACAAATTGTCCATGATTACTTCATTTTATAACTATCAAATTAGTGTATTTAGGTTTTTTGGTGAGAGTTTTAGCAAGTCTCCCCATATGATGATCAGATTCTCTAATCAAGTTTTATAAAAAATGTACACACTCACTCATATTTTCTTATGTATAAAAGAAAATGAAAAGGGAAGTGATCTCCCTTGGATTCCAACCTTGATAATGGTGTGGGAACCAATCAACTTAGCATATGATATGAGCCAGCCAACAAGTGTGAAGTCACTTTTCATGTCTCTCAAAACCCTAAATCCAGAGTCTTTAGTGTCAAAGATAATGACAAGTTGCAAGATTTTCTAGTCATCAATGATTTGTTGATATTAAAATAATTTTAAAAAATAAAAACAAATTATTTTAAAAAACAACTGTTGCAAACTGCGAACCTGTTCATTACATCCATCCAAATACAGCACAGACAAGCGCGCGCATGATAACTAAAACAACAATCATAAAATCACATTCATGTTCCAGGGTTTAGTCAAATTGGAACAGATAAAGCCAACTAAGACCACATTCTCATATTGATTCCCTTTATCAGTTCTTAACAATATCTTTGAAGTTACCGAGCTTCCAACTTTGTTAAACTAGTAAATTATATTAGGTAAATGATACAACAAAAAATAACATTTTTATTTGAAACATATTTGGAACACATATTATATGCCTAAGAATGCACAGATGACCATACACAGTGGCCCTTCCAAAGGATCTTAAATTTCAGATCCTTAAAGGGCAGAATATAGGGGGTGTGGAGTAGATTCTGGTTTTCCTCAAGGCTATTCATTCCCCTGTATTTGAAGAACTTTCAAATATAGGCTCCAAACTCACTGCACGAGTGTGTTACTGCATCATAAATTTTTTAAACTCATAAATCTTTCAATGTTCAGCTTCATCTCAATGTGAGTGTGTAAACACTCTAAATATGCTCCATGATCTGCGGCAAGCACAGTGATGAAGAACAACATTTAACTAAATATTAAGCAGTCATGTAGATCAAGTATTAAGGGAACCATTCAAAGCCTTCAATGCTGATAGATGAATTTTCAGACAGATAGAGGAACTGTACAATACAAGAAATTGCATCTCAAAGAATTTCAAATGTGAAATAGTTTAGGATTTCATTAGTACATTCATAGCAGGCACTCAACTGTGAAATGATGCATAGTAACATGAAAACTAAATCTAGCAAATCTAACAATATAAATTTGATATAAAATAAAAGCAGAGCTTGCAAATGTCATTGACAAGTTAAGAGATAGATTAACTACCACGATCATAAAACACAACCAAACAAACGGAAAAGTCTGGAGTACTATTTATTGAAAAGCATCTCGAAGCCAAAATATTTGGAATTATTTAACTCCAAATGCTCAGTAACTACTTAATTTCTAAAGAATAGGCAGGATGTGCATCTCCAAGTTTCACAAGCTCCGTTGCTGCTTCAATCTTTGACTTCTTAGCCAATGCATCCACCACACTTTGTATCAAAACATTTTGAACAGGCAACTTGCTACAGAGAACACACTTGCAAATACCATAAGCAAACATAAAATCACCCTTCTGAAGGGAAAAAGGAATCAAGCCCTCCAAAGTCAATTTATCCAGTTTACAACCACTTCTCCCTATCTCATGATACCAATGCTTAGCTTTCTTCAAATCGCCATCGTTAACAAACCCTCTGATCAAAGCACTGTAACTAAAGGTATCAAGTTGAATCCCCCCACTCTTCATTTCTTCAACAACCTTAACCGCATCTTCCATTCTCCTCTCCAATGCCAATCCAAGCAACTTCGCATTATAACTTCGTACATCTGGTTCAACATTCTTCTCCTTCATTTGCTCCCAAATCCTCTCCCCGTCAACAAACCTTCCTTTCGCATAAAACCCATTTAAAAGCGTATTAAAAGTAATCAAATCAGACTCCAAGCCTTTCTTCTCCATCTCATCTAGCAATGTAACAGCCGAATCCAGTGAGCCCATCTCGCAAAAAGCCTTAAGGACTGTATTATACGAAACCAAATCTGGTTCAATCTCTAACTCCTTGGATAACCCTTTAAACAACCCTTCTGCTTCATCAAACTTCTTCGATTTGACACAAGCCCCCAACAACGCATTGAAAGACAGGACCGTCCGAGCACAATCTCTTTCAAGCATTTCATCGAACACCTTGCGTGCATTATCGAACATGCCCGCTGAGCCATAAAGAGAAATTAAATGAGCATTAAAACCCTCTTTAGATATATCCTTATATTGCTTCTGGTCCTCTAGAATCTCTTCTACGTAGTTGAGTTTCCTGGCGGCTGCGAGGCGACGAACGGCTTCTTTGTAAACGGAAGGTTTTGTGCGGAAATCCTCGTCTACAGATGCAATTTTGAATTTCTCGACGAGTTGCTCAAGGTTGCGTTCTTTAAATATTTCCTTAAAGAAACATTTGGCTTTGGTGCTGTCGATGGCAGTGGCAGATGTGGCGGTAGATAATGTACGGCGGAGATGGGGGCAAAGAGACGACATATTTGTTTTGTGGGCGCGGTGTTGGAGTGTTCGCTGTTGAGGCTTATAGAGGGTTTTAAGGGGTTTCTAAAAATGAAATACACGATCCGTCGTTTGCTTTTTGAAATGCTTTGTCGTTTAACCCTTTTTAATATTCATCTACAAATACCTTTTTGATGTCTTTTTACTATTACTATTATTATTTATGTCCTTTCTAGTTATAAACTATTGCTGATTAATATAACATAAAATTTTTGATATTTTACATTTTTCAATTAATTACTATTTATACTTAAATTGTTTTTACTAAATTTTCATCAAAGTGACGTGGCTTATTTATTTAGAGATTAAAAAAATACAAAATGGATTATATATATATATATATAGTCATATTATATAGTGATAAACATATTAAGTTTGTCAAATCATAGACTCCATTGGCCTTAATAGTTATTTTTTTAACTATATTTTACTTAATGATATAATAATAAAAATAGATATTCATAAAATTAAACATCAATTGAATATCAAAATGTTGTTTAAGATTAAAATAACCTAATAAAAAACAAATCAAAACAAATTAATTTAAAATTAATGAAATCTTTTAAAAAATCAATAGAAAAAAAAATAGATATATATATATATATATATCAACTCCATCACTGTTATCAGACGACGCCTGCAAATGTCAATGACAAATTAGGACATAGATATACCACGGAATGCCAAACTTGGAAAGAAGTGGCGAATACAGCTGATCAAAAGGCATCACCAAGCTACGATTTTGTGGGTTTTCTAACTCCTGGTTCCGCAAACCGTCCTTCCGTCGACATTTGCAGCCACACCCGAAGAAAAAGGAAACCAGAGAGGTCTACGCATTGCAAGGTGGCGTTGGCAATTTCAACTTATAAGAATGGGCACGACGACCTGATTCCCCGTCATCAACAAGCTCCTTTGCTTCTTCTATACTTGACTCGTTAGCCAACGCATCCACCACACTTTGTATCAGCGCCTCCTGAACAACCAGCTTGCTGTGGATAATATCCTTGCAAAGCTTGAATGCGAAAGCTAAATCACCCTTCTCAACAGCAAAAGGAATCAAGGTCTCAAAAACCAAACGATGCGGTTTACACCCACTTTTCCACATCTCACCATGCCAACGCTTAGCTTTCTCAAAATCATCTTCATTAACAAACCCTCTAATCAAAGCATGGTAACTAAAGGGATCATGTTTAATCCCCTTGCTATTCATTTCTTCAACAACCCTAACCACATCATTCATTCTCTTCTCTGATGCCATTCCAAACAACTTGGCACTATAACTCCTTATGTTTGGTTCAACATTCCACTCTTTCATTAGGTCCCAAATCCTCTCCCCGTCAACAAACCTTCCATTCGCATAAAACCCATGTAAAAGTGTATTAAAAGTAATCAAATCAGGCTCAAGACCCTTCCTTTTTATTTCATCCAGCAACGAAACTGCCGAGTCCAATGAACCCATCTCGCAAAATGCCTTCATGACCGTATTATACGAAATCAAATCTGGTTCAATCTTTATCTCCTTTGATAACCCTCTAAACAAGCCTTCTACTTCATCGAACTTCTTCGAACTAAGACAAGCTCCCAACAGCGCATTAAAAGACATGACCGTCCGGGCGCATTGTCTTGAGCGCATTTCATCAAACACCTTGCGCGCGTGATCGAACATGCCCGCCGAACCATAAAGAGAGATCAAACGAGCATTGAAACCCTCTTTGTACATATCCTTATATTGCTTCTGGTCCTCCAGAATTTCTTCTACGTAGTCAAATTTCATAGAAGCTGAGAGACGACGAATGGTTTCTTTGTAAATGGCTACTTTGGTGCGAAAGTGCTCGTTTACGGAGGCATTTTTGAATTTCTTGACGAATTTCTTGTGGTTACTTTCTTTGTAGATTAGATAAGAGAGTGATTTGGCGGTTCCAGAGGCAGCGTCGGTGGTGATGGTTGTGGAAGCAGTAGCGGCGGTGGAGAATGCGCGGCCAAGGGGGCGGGAAAGAGACGACATCCCTTTTGTTTTGGGGGTGTTTTTGGAGAGTCCAGACGAGGGGGCTTGTAGAGTAGCTCTGGCTGACCCTTAAAGATATAGACGACTTGTCGCTTCATCATTTACTGCAAGCATGTCGTTTGATCCTTTGGGACTTGGGCTTATTTCTCTAATTGAGCTTAAACTCCACTGAGCCCAACTCCATTTTTTTTTATATTAACCAGCATAATTTTAATTTTTTATTAAATATTAAATAATTCAATACCAAATAATTCCACTAAATAATAAACTATGACCAATGATTTTATTGTTATTATTATTATTATGGTACATATAATTTGTATAAAAACATTGACACTATCTTCTTCTCATAGTGAAACTACTTAGTTTCTACAATTAGGGATGAAAATCAATACACAAAAAAAAAGCTTAATACCATACAACAATAGAGAACAAATATAGTTATATTAAAAAATGTCAATGAATCATCTCACCTAAAAACTCAAGTTATCAAATTATTTTAGGCGAGTTTGTGAATAATAAAATTATCAATACACATAAAATTGTATATTAAAACCGTCAATACACAATAAGACAAGTTAAAAACTATGTCGTCACATATAAAAAAAAATGACTACATAACAAAAACAACATCCACACAACAAGGTGTTAGTCCAACGGTGGAGGCTTGGGACTTGCGTGGGGTACTCCTCCCAGGTCTTGAGTTCGAATCCTGAGGGCGAAGCATCTTCTGTGAGTCATCCGTCCCCTTAGTAAGAGCCTGGGACAGCCGGAGGTTTACGCATGCCCTGGGCCCACAAAGTGCGCTTTCCGGGTCATGTGGTTCCCCCGTTCCGCAAGGATATCCAAAAAAAAAACATCCACACAACAACAATTCAAAAACACATGAGATTTCTGGTAGAAATCAAACCATTATGCCCTGGATAAACCTACTGGGAATTGATCCTCCCAACTCCTGCCTCAAATATTTCACAATAATAATATACAATTGAAAAATCATCAATAACAATCAATATTTTCTACCCATGTGGTATTAAAAATAAATAATTAGAAACGGAAATAAAAGATGTGAATTCAATAATTTATCATCTTTATACTTTTAATACCTGTTTAATCTCAATAACTGAATGGTTAGAGAATAATATAAATTATATCTTGGACCTTATCTAATAGTTTAAATTTTTAGGTGAGATGATTCCTTAACATGGCATCAGAGCCTTGTTGACCTAGCGGTCATGAGTTCAAATCTCATCACCCTTATTCTATTTGATAAAAATCAAATACAAGGTAGTGTAATTCTGTGCAAGTTTCAAAACCAAAAGATTTTCATTTGAGAATGTATTAGAAAATAATATATAAATTAGATCTTAAAACTTCATCTGATAATATAAATTTTTAAATGAGATAGTTTCTTTACGTGAATGATTTTGAATGAAAGAATGATTTGGAAAGCTAATGATCGTTATCGCACAGTTTTATTTTCTTAAGAAATTATATATTTTTTATCTCCTCACTATATGTTGTTTTTGGCTTCTGTATGCTAAACAACACCACACCTTCAACACATCTTCAGCATGGCTAGACACACTTTTGAGAACAGAAATTGTCCTTCAATAGGACATACTCCTTTGCTTCCTCACACTTCTTATACCTTAGAGTCAACATTGTCAAGTTTGTACCCCACAGAAAAATATACATACAATTATTTATTTATATATATATTTTTAAAAAATCCCATTTGCTAGGAAGAGAAAGTTGTTATCAATTCCTTTGCAAATCTTCAACTCAATTAGCAATAAAAAATTTATTGACACACATTTCCTTTGTTTATGAATATTAAGATTATTTTTTTAAAAATCAATCTTTACAATTCGTGATCAGGTCATGGCCTGAGGCGATCCCGAATAGGGTTTTGAAAACTATAAATGTTATAACAAATAAATAAAAAATGGCATCGCATGCAACTAACCCTATCCTCTCTCACACACACACAGTTAGGACAGTCAAGATTCTGCCCCTCACTCATGCGAGTAACTGACTTATATCCGATAACACAATGTGTTTATGTCCTTGATGTGTCACACAAATACTATCAATTATAAAGACAATGGAATCTTTCGCCATGGATGAGTTAGGTTTCGCTGATCAAGAAGGAAGTTGCAGGGGAAGGATGGGCAGGGGAAAGACTAGCTATGACGATACAGTGGATTACAAGTCAAAAAACCTTCACGCAGAAAGGAGGAGGAGGGAGAAGCTGAGTAGCAGGCTTTTGACATTGCGTGCATTAGTCCCTATTATCACTAACGTGATTGCTTTAAATCTTGATTTTCTTTTCTTGATATATATAAACAGGACCGTGGATGTGATTTTCCTTTGGCTGTTCTTGATTCAGATGAACAAGGGTACCATAATTGAGGATGCTATTGCTTACACCCAAGAGTTGAAGAAAAAAGTGGAGGTTCTTACTGGGATGCTTCAAGAAATGGAAGTGACATCATCAGAAGAGGAAATCACGACAAGAATTAATGAGATTGGTGCCTGTGAGGAAATGAAGCGGTGTGGGATTAAGGTTGTGGTTGAAAAATATATACTTCAACACAGCCTGTCTAGAAAATCTGTTGACATAACTAGTATTTTTCTTTTTTTCTGATTGTATTTGCAGGAAGATGTTCAGGTGACTACTATCGAAGGAGATAAACTCTGGATCAAGATTATCTTAGAGAAGAAGAGAGGAAGGTTCTCTAGATTAATGGAGAAAATGTCCTGCTTTGGCTTGGAGCTCATTGACAGCAATCTCACCACCTATAAAGGAGCAATGCTTGTCACAGCCTGTGTTGAGGTGAGGCATGACTCTTTCGGGTAGAAAATAATATAAATTATATTATGGGATCTTATCTAACAGTTTAAGTTTTTAGATAAGATGGTTCTTTGACATGATATCAGAGTTTTGTTGACCCAGCGGTCACGAGTTTGAATCTCACTACTCTCATTCTTTTTGATAAAAATCAAGCACAAGGTGATATGAACCTATGTGTAAGTTTCAAGCCCAAAAAACTTTCACTTGAGAGTGTGTGTTAGAGAATAATATAAATCATATTATGAAACCTCAACTAACAGTTTAAGTTTTTAAGTGAGATGATTCCTTGACACTTTTAATAAATGTCCACTGTAAATTTAATTTTATGGATTTACAAACAAGAAGGGAATAAAACAGACAGGTAATGTTCAAGAAATTGTGAAGTTCTGATGCCATTTTTCTGTCTTCCAAGTTTTGTTTTTTCTGTTGTTTCTGAGATTAAATGCTTTGTGATTTCAGGGTGCTTTAGGAGAAACTTTCACAGTTCATCAGACCAAGGAATTGCTGCTACAGATCCTCAAAGGCATATAGAGACACCCTTTTAGTACTTATGATTACTGAATAAGTCATGAATGCTGAAGGTTGATTTAGCAAATTTATGCAGAAATATTAATCTAGAGTTTTGAATTTCTCACAGTATCATGTGTGGATTGTGTGGCTCGACATAGTCATTACGCTAAATCTGACTTTTATAAATAAAGTAACAGGAATAACTGGTAATTCAGACATGTTGCTTGAGGGAAGTGCAATATGTTTTCTTGTTGTGTTTGAGGCAAGAAGCCGAAAAGTCTGTTTTCATTACCACATCTTCAAAAATGTTCAAAAGCTGACCACCCTAATCCCTTCTATTATTGGCATAAATGGATCAAACCTTTCCCGATCCTATAAAATTGACCCTGAAAGGTTCGATGATGGACAGGCCTAGATGGGTTCTCTTCATTTTTCTTTCTTTTACATAGAACTATTTCAACCCTAATACACTCTCTTTTACACAGAAGAGAGTGGTGAACTTAGTCATTTAATACCAATATATCTAGATTCTATGAAGGAAAAAAATCCCTCTTCTAATAAAAATATTTGTTTTTGGATCCCTCTATCAACGTAATCTTCTACCATTGTATAACAAATTTTCATTTAATAGCAACTCAGATAGGCCTTGTGGTAGAATGGACTTGTTCCTTTCCTCTGCGCCAGGGTTCGAGTTTTTCTGTGCATGTCTGTCACTCCCATGATACTTTACCTGCTTACTGGACTTACAAGATGTTTAGTGGATTCAAGGATTAGTTGTGGTGCGTGTAAACTAACCCAAACACCCAAATTATCAAAAGAAAAAAAAGGATTGACCAATGAAATCACAACGTGTGCGGAAAAATATGGAAAAATGATTGAGTTTACTTGTCTCGACTTCCTTGGCTAGTCTTTAATTTCCAATAGCATTAACTAGTAAAGAGTTGTTATTAAATAAAAATTAGCTATACAGAGACAAAATGCTACATTATATTCATAAAAGAATTCAATAAGATATTTTTTACTAGCGGAGGTACAAATTATATCTCGAAGTTGCATATGATATAAGACCTTGATTTCTTCTATCTCCCTTACATGAGCCTCCCCTAGCATCACCTTCCCTGTACTGCATAGGAATTAACAGTCCAACATATGGATATATAATGGCATCCGACATTAATTCACATATTTAAGAAATTCCACAGCAATCTAGTAATCTTATGGCACGGATTCTCCTCCTTGGCATTATGCTAGCTGATCTGTGGATGTGAGGATTACCGCAGCCAGCTGCAGCTCCAAATCTAGATCCATCAGAGGGTGGGATAGGAATCCCTTTATGGGATGAGATCAGGCAGGTAGCAAGACGATATCATTCTGATGGGGTTCTTGGTGAGTTCTTGATAGCCATTGTTGTAGTAGTTTTGTACTCCATTCTTAATTATCACGAAACAAAACCACCAAAATTCTTCTCTATCTTTAAAGGATTTGAAAGTCGTGAGGTATCTATTGGTTTGTTAGATTCAGCAAAAACTGAAGTATACTTTCTTTTCTTCAGGATTTTGAAGAAAGTTTCCCTAGAAACTCTTGAGAATCTGATACGATGATGATTTATATTCTATACTTTTTTTTTTATTCGAGGAAACCACACTCTCGGAAATTATATTTTATAGGCTCAGATGAACGAGTAAAATCCTGGCTATCTCAGGTTCTTACAAGAGATGTACGTTCTGGCTCAAACTCGAGACATGCTATGCAGATCTCAAGTTTTTTGACATCACATCATGTCTTTTAGGGACGATTTATATTCTACACATCACAAGTTGTTACATTTTTTTTTGTTTAATGAGATGAACTGTTGATACATATATTTTTCATTAGTCACTGCATGCTCTTTATCAATTTTTAACTAGCAAATGACAGGAATGATGCAGTGGCAATCAAAGTATATACTGTGACCTGGACAATCAATTTGACAAGGAAATTGCGCTGGATAAACATGAATAATGTGACCAGCTAAGGGATGATTGGTTTAAAAGTATAGTAGAGATTGTTTTTTAAAAATATTTTTTGATCTAAAAATATATTAAAATTTTATTTTTAATATTAGTGCATAAAAATGATCCAAAAAGTATACAAAAATAATAATTTGAAAAACAAATTCAAGCCCTAAATAACTCAAATCATCAAATTTTGATTCATGACTACTCATCATGAATATTCAAGAGAACACCAACTTTTATTTTTAACTTTTTTTAACTATATAGGTTAACCTTAAATTCTTACATCAAAATATTTTTAAGAACTCTCTCAACAATTTTTTTTTGTTAAAATGGTTCTTGTCGGCAACAATACTTAGCAACAACGTTAAATAAATTAAGAAATAAATTAAGTAAGATTTTGGTATTATAGTGCATCATATTCCTGAAAAGTTTTTTCATTTTAAAAATATATCAAAATAATATTTTTTTATATCATTATTTTAAATTTATAAAAACACTAAAAAATAATAATTTAGTAATTTCTTAAAGAAAAATATATTTTTAAAAAACATTTATAAACAAAAACTACCACACTAAAACAAGCTCTAAATATGTTTGAAAAAGAATTGATTCGAGAGGAATACCCACTATCATAATAATGTAATGACAATAATAATAAATAAATAAAAAAACAATGGTTCTAAGTTCAAAATATAAGAGAAGACACGACTTCAACCACCGTACGTTATGGATTACATGTGATTTATTTCAATATAAAAAGATTTCAAATTCATAAAATATTTATTTAGCCTTGTGCATGTGAAATGGTTTTGGAAGTCCTGGCTCAACCAAGCTGGTTAACACTTGATAATCACAAAAAATAAGAGAAAGTGCGCACTTTGATCCATGATATTTGTTCTTCTAATTAATTAAGAATCCCTTTCATCTAGTATGTATTTATTTATTTATTTATTATTAATTTCCCTTTACCAATCATTTCATTTCCTGAAATTCATACCTCCTTTTCTGCCATAAAATTGGCAAAACCTTGTACCTACATATTTTAAATCCACCAGACTGTAAACTCAATCTTCATATTCCAAATCAAATTTAGGTTTTCGATTATGAAACTCTTAATAAATACTAAATAAATAATCACTTAACATTAAGGATGGAAAATTAAATGTTTCCTAATGTTGATAGCTTGAAATTCTAATGTCTCCAAATTTAACCTATTCAATCGGCTTCCCTCTCTTCAGTTGACAGCAACCTTCCCTTTCAAATTGAACAAAAGATAGGATGATAAGAGATTAACACAATCCTTTAATATATTTTCTGTAATTATAGTTTCCGAAAGCTTGTCATTTGATTCCTTAATTTCATCCCCCGGGTGTTTTTTTTTACAGCCCTCTATATAGCATCCAAACAGGCAAAAAACAAGAAACAAAAATGGGAAAATTTTGTCTCAATTTGAAGGAGTTGAATTTGCGTTTATCTCTGAGCTTGAAATCCCATCTTCCTTCCAAAATTCTCCAGTAGATCAGCCCCTGCAATATTTCACATTATTTCTCAATTTTGATTCCAATATTCAGCTGAAAATATGTTTTTTAGAAGAAAAATAATGAAATTCTTCTTTTTATTCCTTCAAAATCAACAAAGCTACTTCATTTTTCATGATCCAGACTATTCTTCTTCATCTTTCTCCTCAAGCCACCAGATTGTGATATATAAAAAAAAGGAGACAGGAACAGCAGCATTAAAGGAAAATGTTCTTCAAAATCTCATCAGAATCAAAATGAATCCATTCAAAACTGAAGCAAATTAAACAAAATCCATTAAGAGAAATCAAAGGTAAAGAGTTGGATTAACTAATTAATTACCTTGAGGCTTGCAAACAGGAGGAACTTCAAAGATCGAACGAGAAAGCTGCTTATGAGCAAGACCAATATCAACCAAGATCAACCCAGAAGATGGATCATTCACTAAAAAACCTTTAACAGGAAACCACAGAAAAAGCTCTTCTTGAATAAGTCCTTCCAGCCCCATGAGTCCGCCATAACTAAGATTAGCTCGAACCACACTGTCAAAAACCACTCTTGCCTCGTACTTAGTCATGCATGGACCATCTAAGTGCACTTCTAAGCGACCATTCTGATCAAGATCGTAGGATTTGACATTGCTTGGAAAAAGACCACCCGGTAAGCCTTGGCTTTGAAGGAGGTTTTGTAAAGTGGCGGTGGTTGCGGTGATGGTGGAGAGGAGGAAAATAAGGGAGATAAAGAAAGGGAAGAAAGATGTTTGTGTCAGAGACATTGTTAAGGTCTATGGCTTCAACTGGAGTACAGAGTTTCAGAGAGACAAACAGATAAATAGATGGATGTTGTTTGATGTTTTTAAGGTTTCAGAACTTTTGTTTCAGTTTGTTTTTTGGGGCAGTGCGTGTTCGAGGTGATGATGAGGGAGTGAAGGGTTGGCAGGACCAGTACAAATTTAGGCTCTGGAAAAATCTGCTGTCCAAATTGCCCCAGATTGATAAACCTAGTTTTGAGTAGATTAATAATGGTAAGAAATTAACCTTAAATTTTATTTATTTATTCATTATTATAATGTAACTTGAGTTTTGAAGGCTGTTTATAAGTGTGTTAATGAATGTTTTTCAAATATTTTTTCCTTAAAAATATATTAAAATAATAATTATTTTTAAATTTATTTTTATACTAGCATATCAAAATATATATAAAATAATAATTTCAAGCAAAAATATTTTAAATTTCAAATTGGGTTTTGGATATCCATTATCCACCTATTTATTATTATTCAGAAAAAACAAGATTATATATATATATATATATATATATATATATATATATAATCGGTTTAGTTTAGTTCCACTATCCAAGATATATATAGATTTATTTTCAAGTTGGATTTGATAATATTTATATTTTATTATCCATTGAATAAAATAACTACTTATTCAAATTGCCGAGAGTAAATATCCATTTAATTCAGATTAAATTATCTCTTAATAATAAAACACCGTATTGGAAGGGTAAATAGGTAAAAGAAAACAGAGAAGGAGATGAACGGCAACAGAACTAATGAAGAACAGCGAAGGGGTGATGTGGTAAATGCAAGATCAGCTAATTTGGTAACTCGTCTAGTGAGTTTTTTTATGTGCACGACAAAAGAAGAGGCAGAAGAATCCAACCTCAAAGCTTACACACGTGGCAGACGGGCAGCGATGCTAAGAAAAAAGAAAGAGAAGGAGAAACTGCTGCTTATACCCTGTTGGATATTACGAGGTTCTCTTTTGTCTGCCATGCTTTCTCTTAATTTATTATTTTTAATTTAAGAATATTAAAAAAAATTAATTTAAAATAAAAATAAAAATAATTTTTTTAAAAATGATTTTGAAACATAATGGCAGGACATAAAATTTGTGAAAAAACTTGTAGTTTAATCCTCGTATTTATATCAATTCGACAAAAGACTCACTTACAAAAATATTTCATCAATTTTATTAGTCATCAATTAAGACTGTGGATGTTGAATTATAAATAATATAATCTTGGAATGTAACAAATAAATGATCAATTTGACAGAAAAACTTACAATGAAACTAATTTATAAACTATATAGTAAAAAAATCATTTCTCAATTGGAATGTTTTTTTTTAGGTTTGTTGGGTGAGAAAGACAACTACCGATACAAATATTTTATTTATTTAACTTGATATTAAATTGATCGTCAGTTTGACTCGGCCAAGCTTTGATGATGGATGCTTCCATCGATTGCTTCTAATAATGGATGCTTCCATTAATTATAACAATTCTCGTGATCCATGGAAAACTGGTTGGCCAGTGCCTAAACAGCAATCACCGCCACAATAATTACAGAAGCCAGCAAAGAAAATGCACACAGCAACCTCAACCTTTACACTGTTGGATTTTGAGGATGTGATGATCAATAATTATGCTCTGGCAGATCATTAAGGTAAATTATTTAAGACCCATTTTGGCATCCACCTTTTTGGATGGAATTGATGAATTATTTCAAGAAGATGAACGCCTAAAATGATTAAGATTACCATGAATCTTCACCATACTTAACCTGCTGATAATACAGAGGTTCTTCCTGGTAGTGCCGTTCATAGCCATATGTAACATTCCCAAAGCCGCCGCCGCTGCCGCCGCCGCCGTCCCTTCTTTCATCATAAGGATTTGAGCTTCCGAAGAGATAATCAGCAGTCGTCGCTTTCCATTGATTCCCATAGCCGCCGCCTCCATCGCCCCATCTTTCACAACAAGGATCTGAGCTTCCACAATCTGCAGCTTTTTGACAGTCATGGTTATTCCTAGCATACCGAGATAGACAAGGCCAGTAACCAAATAAACCTTCACAGAGGTCCATGGCTTCCAATCCATATCCTGATGGAACTCGTGGCCAGTCACGGGCAATTCCGGTATCATAGCCAGGCCAGGGATCGGGATGATCAGCTCCCTTTTCCTCACTTTCTTCATCTTTCTGCAGCTTCTCTTGAGAATTTCCATGGCCGTCGCTAAATTCAAGGGGCACTGGCGCTGCTTCAATCGGAGGAGGGCTAATCGGTTTGCTTTCACTCTGCGGTTTTGCAGCGGGTTCATCTTTTCCATAAGGTGCTATAATCGATCCATAAGAGAAACCATCCAGTGATGCGACATTCGGATCCGGCGTCGAGCGAGGATAACAAGTTTCGGCCGAGGGAGGAAGAGGTTTTCCATAAGTTGCAGCAAGATCGAAGCCACCATCGTAAGGAGTTGGATCATATTCTTCGAAGTCAGTCTCATTAAACTCTGAGACATTATACGAGACAATGAATCGCGTCTGTTCATGATAGTAATTGCCCGGATCATACTTTATACACAGCGGCTCACTGAAAGTAGATTCAGAGTAGGCAGTTCTTGAATAACTTGAGACAGGATCATAAGCAGCATAATAAGAAGGTGGATCATAGGAAAAACCTTGGTTCTGACTGTAGTTGTAGCTGGAATAAGCCACTGAATCATGATCCGAGGAAGAATCATAGCTGCTATTATAAGGGGTTATGGAGTACCCACCTTGATAATCGCCATTGTAGCTGTAACTGTAGTTGGCCATTGATGAATCTACCTCAAATAATCTCTTCAGCAACTAAAACATAGTTATATTATGGAGTTTGCAGAGATCATTTTCCACAGAGAAGTAAATACCTTGGACTTAAAGTTCTCTATAAGAACATCAACAAGAGAAAACCAATGTTATCAGAACTGATCGATTCACATGACCTAACAATTGACTATGTACAAGAACCACACAACCCCCATCCAATAAGAGGATATAATTGTTATGAATTTACTGCCCACCTAATGGAATTTGTCCTTTGTGCTCATCAAATATGGAAACCGTTCAGATATGCGCTATGAACCAACCACCAAGCCATCTTGAGATAAGAAGCATGAGCCAGTGCGCTTAGTCTATGGAAAAGGACAAGTAATTCAAGGTCATATGATTGGTGAATTTGGTTTGCATGAATTTTTTATGGTAGATTCAAACGTGAGAGTTGGATATGGATGTGGACCAAGGTAGTCAAAATCGAGATTTTGACACGAATCGGAAAGGGCTCCGAAAAATCGGATCGTAAGATCGGATCGTAAAATCGTAAGATCGTACCCGAATTTGTCCGTACAAAAATCGTAAAATCACAGCTAAAATCGTGTGAGAAGAAAAATCGTAAAATCGTATGTACAATATTTTTGAATATAATACAACATAATTATGGCCATAAAACTTCATAAGTTAAGGTTCATACATGATTCAAAATAACTTAAAAATAGCAGCAAGGTATTTAAAAAATGGTTTGTTAATATTATTATTGCATACATGATAAAAAGCAAGGGTCACTGTTGGAAAATACCATAAAATAAGGATTTGTGGCGTGACAGGCGTGATAAGGATTTGTACCAGAAAATACCATCTATATAATATTTTAAATAACTCTATGCAAAAAAGAAATAAAAAAATAAAATTGATTGATTCAATCAAAAACTGAATCGGGTTTCTTTGCTTGCATTTTCTGCCTTTTCGCCTTCCCTTCTCCAGTTCTCCTTGATACTTTTCTTTTCTCTAAACTCTAAAGTCTAACCAGTAACCAATCTCTCTCTCTCTCTCTCTAGGGTTCTTTTCACTTCACCTCTCCCTTTGTCTTTTCCGTCAACTCAAACAATGTGTATCTCCAAAATGGCGAATTTCACTTCTCTTTATTCTTCATTTTATGACACTCCATTGGTTTCAGATGCTGTTGCAGCATCTTTTTCGTCTTCTTCTTTTGAAGCTGGAGATAATTTTAAAACATTTGAAAATGTTGAAAGATTTGGCAGGATCGGAAAATCGGACCGATCCGGTACGATTTTGAGCGAGTTTGACCGAATTTGACCGGTTTCGATTTTTCTTCCCGAGTTAACCTGGTTTCCTGAGCTGACTCGCAAAATCGTCCGATTTTACGAGTCAACTCGCGTTTTTAACTACCTTGATGTGGACTGAAAAAGAATCTAATTTATCAGCTTGGGAAACCCGCAAGCAACCTTTATTTTCTCGTGGGCACAGTTTTAAGACTTGGGCGGGCCCAGTGGGTTGACTCGAGATCCAGTCTACCCAGGGCCGAAACGGGGTCGAGTTAAAAAATAGGGGGAGGCAAAAACCCGAGCTGACCCAGTGACCTAGATGACCTAGCAAAACCAAGGTTATCAATACCGTTTCGGTCGCCGTTCAGGTTTTTCTATTGAAACGGAACGTACCGATTTCAGAGCGTTTCGACGTGCCGTTTCGGGGTTGCACTGTTCATATATATATATGTGTGTGTGTGTATAAAATTAAAATATTAATTTAACAAGTATAATTAAAATTCAAGATAAATTAACTTTAAATTATACAATATATACAAAAAGTTAAACAAATATAATCTCAAAATTAGAAGAAAAAAAAATCACAAGTTAATCAAAATAAAAATGATTTTAAAGCCGGAACGATACTAAGACATTCCGGCTGAAATTTCCTGAATGGGTCGAAATTAAAACCGAGACAAAAACAACACCGTTTCATCTCGGTTTTTTTAACGGCCAGAACAGAACAGATTTGACAACTTTGAGCAAAACCCAGTGAAAACTCAGTTGTAACCTATTGATTATTTTCTTAACAAAAACAACGTGGTTTGGATTTGTAGAAAACAATTGAGGTATGTCTAAATGACTCGGTGACCCGATCGAAACTCATGACCCTGGTTAGGTTTGAAAGCTGCTAGTGAACACCTTTATTTTCAATATTTTCAACAGGTGTAACCATTGTAATTAAGATAAAACATAATTTCAACTGTAACTCATCACATCCTCGGTCACAATCATTGGTTAGTCCCACGGAATTTTTGGGGAAGATGAGTTGCATCAGGACTATCATAATGGTAGGTATATCAAGTGCTTGAAAAGTGGTGTTCAGAAAAAACAAACGAACACCTCTTCAAACTTTCTTTGCTCTGGCTTTTTAACCAACAACAAAAGTATCTGATGAAGAAAAAACATAGGAAAGCTATTTGAAGCACATCCAAGTGGATGAAATGGCTGTGGTCTGCTGCCAATAATGCTCTTCTTTAGCATACACATTGAATTGTCCAAGAGCTAGTTATTATTATGTGATCATACAAAACGCCATCAAAACCAAAAGTCTTCAACAAATTCTGTTGAGAAATGCCTGGAAACAATTCAATATAAACATATAACACCGCAGCAAAAGGTTTTGTTTTTGCAATTTTGGGCAAATTTGGGAACATAAATTGAAGAAGCTTAAACTAGCAGCACCAGATTGCATAAAATAGGAGATAAAGCTTAAGCTGTTGTGATGCAAACGAGGGGAAGAAAGAAAATCACAGCAAAACGTCCACCACAAAGAAACATAGGAGAATCAAAAAAATTTAACAGGTCTCTTTACACATTAAAGCTCCATTTGTCACAGAACACAGATTGACAACACTTCATACTCATGGAGACAGAATAACTCATCTGACCTTACAAGGGATATGTATCAAGCACCCATCAGACTCACTATATAAATAGAGTTTTAACCTCAACGTTCAAATATGCATGCCTAATTTCCCACCCACCAAAAGACGAAGAATAATCCAGGGACTCTTGAAAATGCATCTACTTTGACGCTAAAACATCAATTGCCTGAAAAACAACACCATTCTAGATCAATTGTAATGCTACGAAAAATTGAATTACATGAACTGTAAGCTAAAACACTAAATAAACACATGGAGGGAAGAGTAAGATAAATCATATGTAAATGGAGTTTGCATAAACAAAATCCCATTGGTAAATCACTTACCATATCAGAACTTACAATAACAAAAAATGTAAAGGAGAAAACAAATTGCATAGAAGGAAAGATACATTTTACTGACTCATGGAGAGGCCGACTCTGACTTGGTTGTCTCCTGTCTTGGTCTTCTTCGATCTGGAGGTGGTCCATCTCTCCGTCTCTCATACCTTCTATTCTCATACTTCGAAGTAGTACGTTGCTTGGGTTGATAAGTAGGGTATGTGCATGGAATAATTTCCCCATTGACATACTTGTCACCTACAACAAAATGAAAAATAATAAGTGCATGAAGGGAACCATCATAACATCACCCCCATGGGTAGATATGCTAAACAGCATGTCATTAGCTGATATAGTAAAGCACCTCCATAATCTTTGTTTTTAACATCTATGTATGAGTCTGGCAGTACCCAGAGGACCCCTGGCAAACCTACATAACAAGAAGATACAAATAAATTCTTCGTAATGTACCATAATATTATGCTAAACAACATGAAAAATGAAAGTCAAAACCAATGTAAATAATTTCTTACCCTTAAATTTCTCAGATGTGGCTTCATCTACTGTGCATTGGAACCCAGTGTAAGTGGTGGTGCTAAAAGCATACATATTCTTCTTCGCCTCTTCCATGCTGGAAAAAAAATCATAAGCACCAACAGATATTGCAATGCATACGAAACACTATCACAATTAAACTAACCAAGAAACTCTCATTCAATTTCCTACTAATGTTGGAAATGAAAAAAGAAACATTATCAGCACAACCAACTTCATAAAATCCCCAATTCCACACAAATAGAAAAGAACCGTAATAAACACAACCAGAAAAGGCTCATCATCCATGTAAGCTGTTTTCACTTCTAACTAAACTATCATCAACATATAACACCAAATACACAGCCTTCAGTGCTAAAACATCGAGAACTCAACTCTTAATAATCCAAAAACACAAAACTAACTATGGTAGCTTTAAATGAAGCCATAACCAATTAAGACCAATAAATGGAACTACAAGACACAGCCTTTATGCAAAAAGCCATCCTCGTCATAAGCATCATCATGGTCCATCAATACAAATAACCAAACCAAAAATCCGGACAAACTAAAACCCATCAACCAAAATATTGATTTTTCTAAAACAATATATATATATATATATATATATATATATATATATATATATATCATCCGACGAACAAAAGGGTACAACATTACTACATGAACCTTAAGAAACCAGTTTCACACACATCCTAATTAGCCATCAATACGATGAAAACCAAACAAAACCCATCAACCAAATCATCCATTTCTCAATCAAAACCACAAAAAGACACAAACTTTAAAACGAAAGCACTAAACCAAGAACAAGAAAGAAACTAACCTGCCCAAGACAGTAGCAAGAGTATTAAGATAAGTATCAATCATCTGTTCTCTAGTAGGAGCAGGGTCTTTAGGGAACTCCATAACAATCAACCAATGATTATAATCACAGCCAGGTAACAGTATCGTCTCTCTATCATCATTACTGCTGTTACTTCTTCTTGCTGAGTAATCAGAACCTACCGCAGCCCTTGTAATCAAGGGCTGATACCTAATCTTGGGAGCTGAAATC
Source organism: Salix arbutifolia (assembly GCA_025169955.1). NCBI lineage: Eukaryota > Viridiplantae > Streptophyta > Magnoliopsida > Malpighiales > Salicaceae > Salix > Salix arbutifolia. Next base: position 2,390,474 of record CM045912.1, read on the forward strand.
AACTGCGGACAAGCCCGTGATTGGGGTTTGAATGACGTTAGGAGGGTGGGTTTAAGGTTTGCGAGCGTAGGGGTTAGGGTTTTGGGTGTTAGAGATGAAGAGAGTGTGAATGTTGCCATTGGAAAGAGTGAGAGGGGAGTGGTGTGTGTGTGGGGTTTTGGAAACGATAAGGTAGTGGGGAGACATTGAGATATTTTCTGTTCAGTTGAAACGATAGCGTTTAATATTAAATCACTTAATTATTAATTCGAGTATAGTGAATAGAATATTCTTAGGCTGACGATGAAAATCTCTGGAAAATAAAGGATACATTTTTCGCACAGGAGTCCCATGTACTTTTTCATGATCCATTTTTATTAAATAAAATACATGATCAATTTCAAAATTTAAATAAAGTTAATGCAAGTAAAAAAACAACACGTCACAAATTATTTTACATATATGCATTCAATATATATGGCAAAATCTTGAATATTTTAAATTATTTATATATAAAAATTCAAATATGAAATTTCCTTGGATCATAAATAATTTACTCGTATCAATGTCCAAATGTGTTAAATATTGTTATATGCTTTTACCTCCACAAGTATAATGAAATAAATTGAAATACATAAAGACAATGTTAACTCTGAATGAATGAATTTAATAATATATGAACAGATAAATTAAGAAAAGGTTTCTAATGATAATTAAATGCTAATATAAAAGGCTAGTATTTCTCATAAAAGAAAAAACATATAAGTTTGAAAATATTTAATCCCGCGACTTCTTATAATTTATATGTTTTATTTTTTTATATCGTACAAACTATTTTATCTTGCCAAGAATAAATCATTTTTATTTTTATAAAGGCACTAATTTATTTACATCAATTATATATATAAAAAAGTTAGATAAATTAGAATAATCTCTTTGAAATACTATCTAGTCTAAAATAATTAAAAAAGAACTCTTATTATAAAAAAAAAATTAAACTAAACAATTTAATGAACATCAAAAAGAAAATGGAATTAATTTAAATGTAAGTAAAGAAGAATGCAATTTAAAAAATATAAAAAAGAAGGACATTGATTAAAATTTAAAAAGGAAGGTATGCACGTGCACATGGACTCTTTTATTTTATTTTATTTTATTGGAATGTGCCAAGCCGATGAATTTTTACTTTTTCTTGTAATTCAACAACCTCATTTCTCTCTTAGTAAGCAGAAGGGCCAATGAATAATAAAATAAAGTTTTGTATTGAAATGACAAATTGAAAATATATAGGGATCAAAAACATGTTTTGTGAAATCCCTAAAGCAAAAAAGGGAATAAAATGTGTTGTACTAAGGTAATCTTTAATACGATGGACAATATTGATTGAATAAGACTAGATAAATAATTATTCTATCTAGTGTTTGATGTGTGTTTGATTGGATTTAATAGTTTTCTTCTTTTGTGTTTATTAGACACTAGTCAAAGCTCGATTGACGCAATATCTAGATTAATTCGAGTTTAAAAAGAAAATTGAGGAATGATTACCCTGATTTGACCTAGTCAAAAACTCAAATCAACTTGTGATCAACCTATGATAAAACATAGGTAAAGAATCCATTGATTTTAGACACACACATAAATGAGGTTGCTTCATTTTTTTTTAAATTTGGGTCAACTCGAATTGACCATCTCAATCTATGACTTGAGCTTAAACCCATGTCGATTCTTGATTTAGGCTTTAAAAATATAATAATAATCATGTGCACCCCTTGTAAAAACATGGGACAATCGAGATTTTACTTACTCATCTGAGTTCATAAAATACACTTTTTATGGAGTGGGGTTTCCTCACATAAAAAAAACTTATATTTATCATTCTGTTGATTGGGGTCAATGATTAACCTAATTTGTGACCTGGGTCTGACACGATCAACTCTTAAATCAAGTCTTAAAACTATGATAATAATTATTTTTATTATTATATTAAATCAAGTCTCAAATCAACTTGTGATTAACCTATGATAAAACATAGGTAAAGAATCCATTGACTTTAGAGACACACACAAAAAAAAAAATGAGGTTGCTTCGATTTTTTTTTAATTTGGGTCAACCCGAATTGACCATTTCAATCCATGACTTGAGCTTAACCCCGTGTCAATTCTTGATTTAGGCTTTAAAAATATAATAATAATCACGTGCACCCCTAGTAAGAGTATGAGACAATCAAGATTTTACTAAATCATTTGAGCCCATAAGATGCACTTTCTGGAGGGTGAGATTTTCTCACATAAAAAAAAACACAATATTTATCATTCTATTAACTAGGGTCAATGGTTAACCTAACTTGTGACTTGGATCTGGCCCAATCAATTCTTAAATCAAATCTTAAAACTATGATAATAATTATTTTTATTATTATATTAACTTTGGTTAATGATTAACCCGACTCATGACCCAAGTTTATTCTCTAGTTAACCCTGAGTTGGGCTTTAAAACTATTATAATGCCTATTTTTATTATTATATTGACATAAATCAATGGTCAACCAGAGCTTAGACCTAAATCAACTTTTAAAATAATAATAAAAATAATCATTTTTATGTTTATATTAAACAAGAATGTAGTCTCTTTTATTTCCTGCAAGTCAAGTTTTGTTCTCTCTACAAAATCAAGAACGCACAATGCAAATTTTTATGAGTGGTGATAGCTGTAGAAACTAAAGTAATTTTTCAAACTTAAAACCAAAACAATTAACTATTAAAAAATAAAATAACAAGGACTTGTGGTGCATAGTGTTTTGTCAAAATAATCCATGATAGAAAATGGCATGCGACGTCGTTTTTTTTCTTAAAAAAAAACAAGTTTTAATATCCAAGACAGTAGTATTTGATCCAATGGTTTCCTTCACTCCAAGACAATATCCAATCCACAGTAATGGACGGAAACACATCCCACTTTGAACACCCATTTGAAAGGCAGAATCATTAACCATGTTTGCAACTTTATTTTAGAATTGTTTTTGAAAAAAATATATTTTTATTTCTTATTTTAAATTAAATATTTTTAAATTATTTTTATATACTGATATCAAAAATAACTTTTAAAAATAAAAATATTTCAGCTAAATCCTATCCCGACCCATCATAAACGGCTCACTAGTTTGACCACTTAATAAGCATTTGTGATTCTCGTATTGGGTCAGGCTAACAAAACAAAATTGAGCCTGGGCTAGAACTTGCCCTTCTGGCTACTACACTTGCAAGACCCATATCTTCCTGCCTCGCTAACTATTTGACATGCACGCGGCAATGCAGCTTGGATTTCGGCCCCCACCCCATGAACACCACAGTCATTTTCTGGCTCTTCTCTGTAGTTGACTTGGACCCATTGAAAATCCAACGAATCTTAGCAGAAGACAGAAGTCTCAGATACAAAAACTACCGGATTCTCTTGCTGCGTGGTTCCAAGATTAGGTGCATGTTACATCACAATACTATCAAACCCTGTAGAACAAAAATTCCAACTGATCCGTCCATAAATATTTGATAATTAAGTGTATATTTTATCATAATTATTTGACCAGATCTTCTACTCACACCAGTTGTTCAACGAAACCTGTTTATTCTAGAGGGTTAGCGGAGATTAGGGTAGAAAGTAACACTAGCGAACAGGAAGAAGAGCTAACCAAACCTTGTACTTATGTGCACAATATTCCGAGAGATTGCCTGCATAATTACAGGCTAAGAAAGCATTGCTAGCACATAAATAATTAATTTTCATTACCTTTTTGTGTGGCTATCAAATAAAATAATCCCAGCAATTCTCTTCTGGCATGCTGGCTTCATGGTGATAAGAAGAACATTTCATGGATGAGGATCAACCTCCTAGCCAATCGACACTTGGTTTTAGTTTGGGCAAACTGAACTGAATTTTGTAGATCATTTATTTTTTAATTTGATCTCACAAGTCGTGTTAAATTAGGTTGCAATGAGTTTATCCCTAGTGACCTTTGTACATGCTTGACTTTTGAAAATAGTGCAGCTCTACCCCTTGATGTGTTCATTGACCTCAAAAAAACGCGTGGAAGTAATTTAGGTCAAGATTTATTATTATTATTATTATTATTATTTTAAATGTAGAGTATTTGAGCCAACTTTGATACCGGGATTGTTTGAGAATATGAAGTTTTTTGTTTAGAAATATTTTAAAATAATATTTTTTATTTTTTTAAATTTATTTTTGATATTGATATATCAAAATAATTTAAAAATACTAAACAAAATATTAAAATTTTTAAAATATTAAATTTTTTAAAATATATATTTTTAAAACACAATATTAAACATATACAATCGCTGCAATCCAAACAAGCTTTTCCGGAAGCTGGTTTGCTCGCTGTGGCCCATGGTACTAAGAGCTTTTGTTAGTTGGAGGATTTGAACTTGAGACTCGATCGTAGGGAATAAACTTCCATGCTACAAGCTTGATATCACCCTTTTAAAACGAGTGAATTGGAAAATTTACTCAAACTTTATGGTTGTGTATATTTTTTTATGAAATATTTTGAATTTATTCATTATATATTAAATAAAAACATAGGTTTTGTTCAAAATGATCTCAGAATAACAAATTAAATAGTCTGCCATTTTTTTATTTTTGGTTTTTGTATGTTTCAAAATTTCGAAAACAACTTCTTATAAAAAAATAAAATAATGAATAATAGTCTAAGAAACAACTAAGGACATAGAAAATGATAAAACTTAACATGCCTAGAGAATTTTTTTAAATAATTTTTAAATAACAGAGAGCGATGAGACAAGGCATTTGATATTGCATTTCAAAAATATTTTTGAAAAAAATAAAATAAAAATATTTTTATTTTTTATTTTAAATTAAAAAAATTAGGTTTTTTAGATTATTTTCATGTGTTGATATCATAAATGATTTTTAAAAAATAAAATAAAAATTATTTTAATATATTTATGAATAAAAAGCACTTTCAAAAACAATTTAAACCAAACTCCCAAACATACACCTAATCTTCTTTACTACACTTAATTATTGTTGACAAATTAATCTAACAATTACAAAAAGTAGTGTATATAATTTAAATCAACTATATATATATATATATATATATATTGTGTGTGTGTGTGTTTGTATGTACTATATATCATATTGGGCAAGTTACTTAACCATCCCAACTTGACCAAATTCTTTAAATTGTCAAAGAAGCCATCAAAAAATGTTTACTTAAGTCAGTGACCTTTTCATGATCAAAAAGAAAAAGAAAAACCAGGGAGAGTCATTTCATTCTCTTAAAAAATTGAGTGCAAGCAAAGGCCTCTATTTGAATTTCGGTGCTTCTGTTCGATGATGACTTTTGGTGATGCTTGCTCTAAATCCAATTTCCAACATGGCTTGGTCTGAAAGTCATGTTAAGCAATGTTAGGTTTTTTTTTTTTTCTTCCCTTTCTTAAGCAATGAATTTCGAATTAAAGATAAGATTCAAGTTCTAAATCATTTCATAAAGTTCGCAAAACCAATGATTGAGAACTTGTCTTTGTTTGGAATTTAGGAGTTCTATATTTAGTGGAAATAACATGAGTTTCAACTTTAAAAACATTAAAATAAAATTAAAATTTAATGGATTTGTTTTTATAAAATACTCCTTTAATTATGTATAAGAAAGAAAACCAAACCCCAAAACTGAAAACAATAGGAGTGTAATTCATTTTTCAGATTAGAAAATAAATTATTTTCTTTTCAACCATAGATTTTCTAATTTTAAATATGATGTTAAATCTTTATGGCAAGACATTGGTTGTGTTGTGGTGATTTTTCATGTTTAATTTTTAATGTGTGTGCCAATAATTTTGCATGTGAATGCGATTTATGTATGGACGTTGAATTTTCTTGTGTGTTTAATGTTTTTAGCATGATGTGTTTTATGTATGAATGTTTGTTTTGTGTTTTTAAAATTATTTCATGGATCAACACCAAGATTTTTTATTCAAAGTCTATAGCAATGAAATATCCTACTTTAGAAATTAAGAACAATTTTTTCATTGAAAAAGAAAAATTGATGAAATTTCTTATTTTTTAGGGATTAATGTCAATATTTTTTGTTGTTAAAAGGAAAAAAAAAAAAAAAGTTTTAGGGATTAATGTCAATCTTATTATAAGGTTAAAATAAAAAATATCTATTTTTAGGGTTTAATGTTATTTGTTTTGTTAAAAAGATAAAATTGATGAAATATTTTATTTTTAGGGATTTATATCAAAGTTTCTTTTCTTTTTTTTTTTAAGAAGAAAAGATCGACAAAATCTACTACCTTTAAGGATTAACATCAAATGATTTAAAGAGTCTCCTATTCTTATGGATTGACATTATTTTTAAATGAATTAAAATAAATTACAATTAAGCTTGGAAGTAAATTTAGATGATTAATTAATAACAAATATAGAATAAATCTAGAAGAAAACACATAGAAGAAATAATTTTGATAGAAAAAATAATTTTTATTTTTTGTGAGATTTTTTTTTAATCTCAACTATCTCCATCGTTTTGGTTATCCTCAATTCAGTTGTCTCGATCAAATTTGAGTAAGATTTGGTTGAGTTAACATCAAATTAAAAATTATTTTAAAAAACCTAAAACTATATCATTTTCTACAAGAATAAATATCCCAAGTACACGTGTTGCCATCTCATACACCTCAATGTTACCTCATAATGACATCAGTACCTTGTGCCTCCCTAGCTACGTACGTATATTTGTGCATGTATACTCGTAGTTCATGGGTTTATACGTTAAAGTGGAGAGCTTCAATTTGATTTAGAGTTTGCTCTACTTGCATAAATTTGCTCCTTCTCTTACATATGAATATTAAATTATAAAAACATTATAAACTCTTTGGGTCCCGCATTTTCATCGACAAAACTTTAGCGAGTTGTTCAAGTCTACATTAAATGGGGCTTCGGGGCTTTGCTGCTTCGAGATCTTATATTCGATTTTGTTTCAGAAAAAACCTGAATTACATATTTTTTTGGATGAAATAAAATTTTATTTCTCGGAAAATATATTTTGTTGGCCTAGCTAAACGAATAAAACTCTAACTATCATAGATTCTTATAAAAAATACACGTTCTGAGTCAAAATTAAAATTTATTATGCAAATCACAAGCTCTCTCTGTTATATACCTGAATTATATACTAAGCAGTTGAGCATATTGCTTAGCGACTAATTTAATTTATTTGGAAACCCCTCATCATTGGCCATACTGTGTCTAATAGCAACATATAGTTCGAAGAGGGGGCAATCGTAATTAATGTAATAATTCCCACCCATCAAGAGCTATCGATCTTTTAATTGGAGGATTTAGTAGTTAATAAGTTTATTCTTAACATTATTATAATATTCTGAAGAATTTTCTAAATCTAAATCTAAATCATGCTCATAATGTGTTTTTATTTATGATATCAACACATCAAATCATTAATAAATATTATAAAAAATCAATTTAATATTTTTTAAATGAAAATCCTTTTGAAATACACATAAAAACAGAAGCTGTTATATTTCTAAACAGCCAATCATGTGCTATTAATTAATCATGTGAAAAATTGAGAAAAACCTTCAAAAGCTGTTATATAATGTTTCTCTTAAAGGCAAATTGACGAGCATTTTTGAACAACTATTTGGTGTCTAAGTCCTACGCCATGACATGAGCAAACAACAAGAGTACAGAATGGTCAGTTTCTGATGAAGAAGGAACATTCGGACAACAAAAGACGACACGCAGAAAATCCAAAGGGTGGATGGGGAGTGACCTATTATCATGTTTCGTCTATACGAAGTAGAAAGTGACCATGACAATGGTGTTAAGAGATTAGAATTAAAAGATTTTTTTTTAATTTTAAATTTGGATTTTATAGCTGTTAATATGATGATTACTAGAGGCTTTTATAGTTTTTAATTTTAAAACATACGAGATTAATCGAAGTACATGTAAAGTGATCCAAATACGTAAAGTGATCAAACCAAAAATCCATTTTTTATTTATTTTTCTTTTTAGTTTTTTCCCCTTCCTTTTATACATTTATTTTTATAGTATAGTATTGTATTATTATATTATATGTATATAATAGTTATTGCTCGAATACTATAAAATTGTCAATAACATTTGACGGAGATTTCGGAGTTCATTTGTTTCGGTTACTTTCCCCACCCCAAATATATTTGAAATGTATTTATCAAAAGTTAAATGATAAATTGGTAGATAATTTTATAACATTTGATGGAGTTTTTGGAATTGATTTGTTTTTTTTTTTTAATTTCATTTAAGAAACTCCATATATAATCTTAAAGTGTAATCCAAAACCTCCGATCTATACCGAAACAAAACTTAATTTCATGCATACACACTCATGCATGTTTCCATATGCTAAATAAAAGTGGAGTTTGATTTGAAACCATTAACACATTTGAATGGGTTTTGAGCAATAAGAGCAACCCTTCTCCATTTTACAATCATAAATGAAAAATTATAATTATTGATGACGAGTGTATAATGAAAGTTTTGAGCAATAAATCTTTGAATAACCAGTCTCGTAATCTGGAGTAGCATGTTTTGAAAAATAGTCCGCAAGGAGCGTGACGTGATGATAAAGAGTTTGAGATCTGCACAACAGGTCTCGAGTTCGAGTTAGGGTGTGCGTCTCTTGTAAGAATATAAGATAACTGGGGTTTTATTCGTTCATCTAAACCCACAAAATACGCTTTCCGAGAAATAAGGTTTCCTCGAATCCAAAAAAAATATTCTGGAAAATAAACTAAACAATTTTACTAGATTTAAAAAATTATAGAAAAAAGTGATTTTCTTTTTTAATTTATTGAAAGTAAGATATGAAATCTAACTATCATTAGGATTTATATACTAAATAAATCCTAAGAAATCTTAGCACTTACGAAAATGACAATAATGATGTAAAAAGTAAAATTCTAAGTACCCTACGCATCAATTAAAAAATCAATTTATTCTGCAAAATTTGATCAAATATCTGAGCTTTAACTTTGTGTAGTAAATGTGAAAATAGCTTATGATTGCTCATATGACATGATCTAGAAGTGGATCTGAACGGTCTAAAAAAGTGGTGTGAATTAAGATTTGATGGATGCCATTGTCGATCCAAGATCTTGTGAGCTTCGATCTTGACAATTTGGGGATTGGAGATTTAATTATGAGAAAGGTGAGGAAGCTAAGAAGATTGAAAGGCAAGCATGTTTTTGAAAGATAAACCATTTCCCACTGGAAAATAAGGAGGAAATTATGGTACGGTCACAATCCATGGGGGATTTTGACTCTTCCCGATGACAAAGAGGCCCAGGTGCTGCGCACGCGCGCATGCCCCGCCTGGGCCCTACGTTTGACTCCACCAGACAACAAAGGGACATTGTCCCCATTGAGGTCAATGTTTACTTTTATTTTAACTTCTCTCTTAATCTAATATACTTTTGGCATTAAGAATTAAAAAACTGTTTTTTGTTTTTGTAAAAAAATGATTTTTATTTTATTTTAAATTAATTTTTGTAAAAAAATGATTTTTATTTTATTTTAAATTAATTTTTTAGTATTTTTAAATCATTTTCATGTATTAATGTCGAAAATAATTTTTTAAAAAACACCATTTTAATGTATTTTTGAACAATTTTTTTTCCAAAAACAACTTCAACTACACTCTCATATAGACACTAAAGCATGTAAATAGAAATCCAGCTTTCAATTTTGTATTATATATAGATAGAGAGAGAGAGTATAGTGTTTCATCTTTAATAGTTTGTTGTTATTCATGAATTTAGACTATGTTTGATTACTATTTTGAAGTAGAGAGAAAAGGAGGTCTATTCTTATCCTTTCTATTTTAAAAGTATAAAAATTCAATTTAAATTTATAAAATTTCATTCTAGAATTATTTTTTTTTAAAAAAACCCTCCCTCCCTCCCTCCCTCTCTCTAATTTTTATTTTTTTATTTCTAGCATTATTTGTTAGGCCATTCAGAACCGTGCGTAGATATATAGTAAACTCAGTCATTATTAGGTAGTGGTCCATAAGTTATATATTTCTACAGATATTTTATAATTGCTACAATCAATGAACATGGTTCTCCGTGTACAGCTTTATATGACTTTTACGAATCATCCTCTACATTGCCTATATATTCCACACGTTTGCCGCTGAAAATTCTGTGAGTTGATTCTAATGAAAGACTGTTGACTTTCTAGATATCTAAAGTATGAGTGAGCCTGAAGTGTTGAAATTAGAGTCTTTTTCTTGCATTTTCAGGGGAAATCTGGACTCTTATGAATCCTACCTAACTTGTTCCTTCTCATACTTGAGTTTTTCAATTTATCCAAGTCAACTATTATACGTATAGATGATGAACAAAATCTGATGGAAAAAAACTAGTAGTTTGAGAATATCTATATAATATCTTTGTCTCGGACATCTATCTTTATATATTTTTTGAGTTCTTACAAGTCAGAGTTGGATCGTACACCATTCATCGACGATTCTGATATGTGTAATATCACTTTTCATAGAGCAAGTTAATGTGATCAAGGTCTATAAATATCTTGATTAACAATGATATTTTCTTCCAACGAGGGACATGTTTCTTTCAAGAAACAACAAAGTACTCATCACATATAAATTCTCTATTTTGAGTAAAATTTGTTTTAGTACTTACTAGATTCAATGGCTTATGTTTATTACTTGGGAAATGGTACAAATGATGTAGTAGTCCTTACAAGTGGATTTGTTGTTAATCAATTAAGTTAAATCATGTAAGGTTGAATCGAGTCCTTCACCTAATTTTTCGGGACCAATGCTTAAATTATTGGACTTTGCAAAGAGAGAATTTGCTACCTGTTCGTTAATTTAAACGATCATTGACGAATTCGGTGACTTATCCGATTGACCCTCAATTGAATTTTGTCATGAGATTGATTCCAATTGGATGATCTCATCTCACAAGAAATTAGGTATAGCAGATTGTTTGGTCAACTGTGCCACTGATATCTTAGCTTCGCCTAATGCCTATGATAATAGCTAGTGATTTTCTTCCATTTTCAACATATTTCTTCTCTTGAAAGCATACTCGATTTACAGTTTATCTACACGTCAAAAAGAACTTATGTAGGAACGTTACATTATTGGTTAGTGATTGAACTTTATCGAAAGAAAATAATTTCCAAGTTCGTAAAACAGTGTGGCATGCAACAAGTCTACTTCATGGGAAAATCGAACCACACAAGTGCTATTCATAGCCTTTTGGCAAACAATTTGGATAATCCATAAAGAGCTCACGCAATTAGGACATGGGAGGTGGTTTGCTCATCATTTCTACGTTTTCTTTGTATTCATACGAGGTAGCTGTTCCTAGTATGAATTTCCATGTGCTTTGTCTTTAGAAAATGGGAAATATGGCTGCGGAAGTGACTGATAATTTCTATATACAATGACATAAGTCTTAATTAAAACTGTTCAGGAACACCCCAACATGTCATAATTGTCGATTCACTCTCATTGTTAGAAATTATTTCAAGATGAATAGTTCTTAGAGAATCTGTAATAGACTTCATATAGCATCATATACCTAATAAAATATATTTACATGCTTGTCGAAATGGATATCCTACTACAATCAATACGAGGATCCAATTCCATAAAAGAGGGGGCATGCATCAAGTCTTGTAATGGATAATTATATTCTTCTTTCACTTCAGGAAAAACCTCTAAATGCAATAAGTATTTGTGTCGATCGATTTTCTTTTAATATCGGAATACACTCTGGATATCTTTCATGGATGAACAACTACTCTTCGATAGCTAAATCATGGGGGAAACTCGTCGACATGAGATTCTACGTACCAACGATCACACACTTACGTGTGAATTGGGGCAGACAATAATTCTCGAGAGTTCATTCATTATGAGACTATTTTAACCTAAGTGCATCTAACTTTAGTGTTTTTATGAGATTCAATACATTGGACTAGATACACTAGTGAAAATAATGTAAAGTTAATTTTTTCTCCTATTAAAACCTAATTAAATTTATCTCTCCAATTTAATTGAAAACAAATTTTAATTTCGTATGATTCATGAAGACTTTAGTACTTTCATGTGGAATTCTTTAGAATCTTTTTTTATCCTAGCTCCTATTTGGGGTGGGAGATCGTGTGTTGTTTATTGACTGGCACTGGTTAGGGAAAATTAATCAACAAGTTTTGAGTTGATTTCAATGTGTTAGGGCACTACTACTATTATTACTGCTACTAATCTTCAACAGGGTTTTCAATTGCAAGTGACCATCACGCTCCAAGGATGGATGGATTAGAATATGTATGATGGTATACAGATACCAAACCTACTATACCCTCCCCATCATACATCCGGGGCCGTGCGGCAAGATGATCTATTTCTCCGGTTAATTTATTTTTTAGCACCGTGTTTAAAAAATATTTATGATTTTTTTTAAATTATTATTTTTTGGTATTTTACATTGTTTTGATGTGCTGATGTCAAAAATATTTTTTTAAAAAATATAATTTTGATACATTTCTGAATAAAAATTACTTTAAAAAACAATCACAACTACACTTCCAAATAACCACTTAGTTTACTTGTTAGAGCAGCACAGTAACAATGAAAATGACATCTTGATAACCATTAAAGGGATCGAGGGAGCATAGTCACCTCTACCAGAGCACCCAAAAACCGTAACATGGCATCTTGATGAATCCCCGTCGTGATCATACCCATGCCCACTTCCCTTTAATCACAAGGAGAAAAAACTTTCAGTAAAAAATAAAAAAATAGGAAAAGAATTTTGATGCGTGATTAAGATATGGTAAGCAGATTTGCATCACAGTTGATAGATAACGATTCTTGTAGATATATGAAATGATTTAAGGATCGTACCGTATAAAAATGTAGATTGAGATTGATGGGAGAAGATTTTTAGGGGAAGATATATATATATATATATATATATATATATATATATATATATTATTTAGTATATATATATATTATTTAGTTTAATAAAGTATTTCTTATGGTGTTTTTATTCTTCCTATTTAGTTTAGAAACTTTAGAGTTGTTTAATTTGTTTTTTTTTTAAAGACTACTTATAAAAAAATTATACCATAGTAAAATTTTAAATTAGAATTTTATTCAACAAATTACATGTTACTTGTGTTTGATATCTTTTTTGCTAATGCCAGAAATACCCCTTGAATTTATAATAAATAATAATAAAGAATAAGAAGCTCCAAGAAGGGGAAAAAACACTTGCACCCCCAATTAGTTAAGAAACATAAAAATAATAGAGAAGAAAAGCAAAGAAAAAGCAAAAAATTCGATTCAAAATGCCTCCTCATGTGTCCAATCAGCCTCTTTGACATGTCAACTATCTATTATTTCTGTAAATTCCCTTGTTCCGTACCCCTCAACCGTTCCATAATATAATATATAATAGATTACATTCTCTCAACCATATAATATATATATATATATAGCTTCTTTATAAAGAGAGAGAGAGAGAGCTAAGCTTACCTCAAAGTCACAAGTTGCAATAAGAAGACACGCAAAGACTATCAATACAGACAAATCAGTGGCCATGGCTGAAGAGTTTCAGGCCGGGATTTGCGGCGAGAGCTGGTGGATGAATTCTTCGAAAAGCATGTTCATCGGCGGCTTATCACCATGTTCTACCGTGAGCCTCCCTAGTGATCATATGGAGACTTATAATGGGTCATGGGCGACGGCTGATATGGTAGACTTGAAGCCTAGGTCATTATCATGCAAGGGGTCTAATAACACCACTTCTATAGCTTTCCTAAATTCTCCGAAGCCTCAAGAGGCTAATTCAGATAGTGGGGGTAGCAGTATTTTGATTGATTCCACCTTGCAAATGATGGGATTCGGCCTCTCGTCGTCGTCGTCGTCGTCAGATTGGAACCAAGCTTTAGTACTGTAAGTATGGCACACATGTTCCCCCCCCCCCCCCCTTAAATTCCATTTATGGTTGAAATCAAACTCGAAGGTCTTAAAGTTAGAAACACTCCGACCACAAGTTAGGAAAAGAATACTCGGCTTTGTTTTATTGTTTGTGTTTCGAAAAGCAGGTCAAAATGATCATCGAAGTTTCACCAAGCGGAAGATTTTAAATCAGTGATCAGATTCTTTGATCTTTTTGCAGCTCCGGGAATGGAAGAACTGAGAGTTACAATTCCATGCTGCAAGAAGACATGGATTCAGGAGGACTAAACTCTTCTCGGATCCAAAAAGACTGGAGTCCAAAGAGCTATGCAAGCACTGCTGAAGACTTCTCCTTGGACCAACAGAGGCTAAATCCGGTTAACAGCTCCAACAATTCGCCACCAACTTGCCAGGGATTCTCTGCAGACTTTTCAATGGAGTCAGCAGGTTCTTATGGCTACCCTTCAACATTGATACAGAGTTTATTCGAACCTGATCATCCTCAGCCACAACAAGTACAGTCTCTTTTCAACAACCGGCCTATGAATTACCTGTCGCCGACAGCTCCGAATTATGGGACCAACATGAGTGAATTGTCATCTCCATCTTGGGCTAAAGTATCTCCCTCGATAAAATCTTGTTTGCAAAAGCAACAGCCTAGTAGTTTGCACTTCACGAACAGTACACCCTATTGGAATGCCTCGCCAACCGGAATAAACGATATTAGAGCAAGCTTTTTACCCTCATCACCATCTCAATTTCTTCTTCCAGCTTTTGAAGAGAAACCCATTTGCCCCAGCCTCACTGCAGAGGTAAAGATGATGATTAAAACAGTCATTAATTAGCCTTATTCATGATCAGTTAATGGCTAGGGTTTCAGACTAAATCTGTTTTCGTGTATTTATATATATTTCAGCCTAACAGAGAAGAAGTTCGAGACTCGGTTTCAGTATTTAAGAAAGGAAGTGAACCAGCATTCAAAAGGCCTCGGATTGAAACGCCATCTCCATTACCAACTTTCAAGGTATACAGAATACAATCAATCAAGCTTTTGATTACTACAAACGTACCAAATTTCTTTTTCATTTTTCATCCCCCCCCTCTATATTCCTTTTATCTTTTGAAGAAAAGTGAATGTGAAGATGTCATTTTGTTATCAGGTTCGGAAAGAGAAGCTAGGGGACCGAATAACTGCCCTCCAGCAATTGGTTTCACCTTTCGGAAAGGTTAGCTTTTGGATTTTTCTACTTTTTTCAAATAGTACATTGACCAAAACAAGTCTTTGCTTTGTGATTCGGTTGAAGGCTCATCCATTGGCCATTTACTCTACCTTTTTCAGACTGATACTGCATCGGTTCTCCATGAAGCTATTGAGTATATCAAGTTCCTCCATGACCAAGCCAGTGTATGTTCCCTTATCTTTTTCTTCTTCTCACCATACGAGTGTTTCATCTATTGATTCTCGCTCCTTAATTCAAACTAGGGTAATTAAGAAGTCTTGAGTTTGAGTCCTACTCTTAGGAATCCTATTAATGTTTGTATACATAAATTAATGGGAAAACCCTAGTTGATTTAAACAGGATTAGACGTTAACAAACATATTTAAGAGCCTAAACTAATGAATTAACATTTAATATATGTTTTTTTAATGCAGGTTCTAAGTACTCCATATATGAAAAATGGCAATCCCATTCAACATCAACTGGTATAACACAATTCTTTCTTTATTTCCCTTTTCCCTTTTGTTGCTTTTGGCCAACACTGCCACCCTGCATGTGATGAATCAAAAGATTCTTTTGAAATACAATTAACTCGTATAATTAATCTGCAGGCTCCGGAAGACAAACTGAATGACCTAGAAGAGCCAAACCAAGATCTAAGAAGCCGAGGACTATGTCTCGTGCCAATCTCCAGCACATTTCCTGTTGCTAATGAGACCACAGCTGATTTCTGGACACCAACATTTGGTGGCACTTTCAGATAGAAGGATCATTACAGTGAAGCTAGCTAAACAGCTTCTATCCAAAGATCAAGCACTGATTTCAAATCCGTATAGTTTTGTATCAAACCAACCAGGATTATAGTAGGAGCCACCGCTTTGCTGTGCTAGCTAGCTGTACCAGTCTTGAACGAAAAGCTAAAGAAAACAAACGAAAAAGGAGAAAAAGGAACCGAGCTTAAAAGATGGGCAGACAATGCTGGGCCAGCTACCAGAAGAATTAATGATGTTAAGCTATCAAATGATGAGGAGCCACCTGAGATGAAGAATATTAATATCTAGAAGATAATTCAAGCTGTAGTACTACTGGTTATTAACTAATACTTCGAAGGTGGGGTAAAGCACAGGAACATCTGCTAAATTCAGCTAAATATATTAACATTTGTGAATTTAGAGATTAAATTGTATGTTGTTGGTTGTTACATATAAATGGGGTGAATTTAGCAGATTGGAACAAAAGGCCTTTTGTTCCTGTTGCTCTATGGTTGTGGATGCATAGAGCTGGCACCACCAGTCCACCTTTATACATATGTATTTCTATTGTTATTGTATATGAAAGAAAAAGAAATAATTAAAGGGGTTATTGTACTCATTGATTTGTTTGTTTTTCAAAAATATGTATGTGTGAGGGGAGCTTATTTGATTTAATCTGTAACCTTTTCATTTGTTTATATGGTTTGATAATGTGGTATTGCCAAGTCTTTGGTCGGCCCACTATTCTTGCCTTTAGGGTTTTCTCTTCTTTTTTCCCCCTCTTAAGATGAAGAGATAACATGCATGTTTGTGCATGATGACAGAAAATTTACTAGGTGCATAATAGGTCTCAAGTTCAAGTTAGGATGTGTATTTTTAGTAAGAGCATGGGATAACCAGGGTTTTATTCGCTCAACCGAGATTTTCTCGCATGAAAAATTGTCTTTATCTTTGTAATTAAATATATTTATGTTTTTTTGTTTGTGTTTTTTCTATTTTAGAAAACTAATCAAACAAAAATTTTGTACTAGTTAATTAAGGTTGAGAATTGAACCTAATGCGTGCGCTTAATATCTATATAAATCCCACACCTATCCTTAACCAAGGGTTGGTAGAGAAGATGATGCATGCATTCTTATCTACACACTCATGTTCTGTTGATATATAACGTGCAGGAGAATTCAAGATTGAAATTAATTTAGAACTGTAAATTTTTGTGACTATTTTATTTTTCCAAAACAAGTACTAAAAAAAATTTAATAAGATATCACTAATTATTCCATGAGCATAATGAAAATTACACGATTAACCCCAAGTATTAAAAATTTATGTTTTAAAATACTTCAAGATTATTTGAGAGCCATATGATCAAATCATCTATATAGATAATTTGATTTGCTAACATGTGATTAAGAGAATCTATTTTTCAAGGTATATGAAGGGATTGTTTATTGTTTATTGCTTTTTAGGTGATTTTAACTTTTGATATTCTGATGCTGGTGTAAATATATCTCTTGCAAACCTTGTAAGTAAACGCAATGTTTGCTTGAGAATTAAACTCATCAGAGCCTTACTTTTGGGTAGCTAGCAAGCTTGTGAAGCATCGTTAATGGTTTCCACTCAAAAGTTAAACCCTCCCCTGTGATCATTTGTGTTTCGTACTGTTAATTTCTGTAAGAAATGTTGCTTTGAAGGTAATGATTATACTTGTGCACAACTTTATTCAACATAAATATCCATCCGGCCTGCAATATTGCTATAATTACTTCTGTCTTAACCCTTTTCTGATGTGTTCCTTCTGTAAGGAAATAATAATCATTACGATACTGAATAGGAACTTGGATCATTTCCACAATTTATCAAGCACTTCACTAAGCAAACCAAAATAGAAAATTAAGGGCTACACGTCGATTTCAACAAGGAGATGCTGCTTCATTTCCTGGGCTCTTCGGCAAGGCCATCCTTTTCGGACATGATCAACTTTGTAAGCTTTCTTCTGGTATACTTGAAGCTCCCAGCAAGTCTTTTGCGGAGAATATTCACCGTCTGTTTATTCTTTAATGTTTCATTCTCCTTTTGCATTGATGGCAGCCCATCGACACACATTCACTGTATGGAATCCGCAAGCCATCAACTAGTAATTTTTTTTTTATTCAAGGAAATCCCATTCCTGTAAAATATATTTTGTGGGTTCAGGTGAACGAGTAAAATCTCGGCTGTTCCAAACTCTTATAAGAGATGCATATTCTGACTCAAACTCGAGATCTGCTATGCAAATCTCAAGTTTTTTGTCATCACGTTACGCCACGTAATTGGGGACATCAACTAGTAATTGCTGTACATATCTTTAATGTTAGACCTTCATATTAGAATGATAAAAGAATCGTGGCTGTAAAGTAAAAGCTTATTAAAATGTAGGGAATACCAATTGATGAGGAGGCTAATCATCAAGCGTGAAAAATTCATATATGCTTGAAATTCAAGAATACCTGCTATGACAAGTGACTAATCATGGAAAAAGAAGAAAAAAAAGCTACTTTAAAAGTTAATATATGTTCTTGATTGGTATCTCTTACACTTGCTTTATAATCTTTTTTCATGACTTTGGAATTGATCGATCTGTTGATGGGGTATCCTCCCATGCCTTCAAGCATTGGGATGGGTACCTGTTGCTGTAGGATATACCACAGCATCGATGGGAATTGAGTTCTTCTTCTTCTTCTTCTTTTTTTCTTGAAATGTGAGGCTGATAAAAGAAGAAACATAAAGAGAATACTAAAAAGGAAAAGCATCTTAGGGCATCATTGTGATGCTAATATAAAGTATGCGCGCGACTCCCAGCTGCAGGAGTCACATTCTCTTACTTTAATAAAAACCTTGCTGCTATTCTTTTTTCTTGTTTTGGCTAATCAATGCAGATTAAAGTTGTCTTATGCTAGATGTTTTCTTTGATGCTGAAAAGGGTCGTTTCTTTTCTAGCAGCTTTGAATCTAATCCTGCAAGCCATTAAAGAATCAAAAACATATGGATTGGAACTTTGAAAAGACGATTGAAGTACCCACGTAACTTCTTTGTATCCTCCTCGAGTTGTCCATCTCTTCTATTCAAGGTTGTCAATTCTGTTTCGGTTAGTGTTTTATTTTTCAATTGGAATAAAATGTTTCGGTTTCGAAGCGTTTTGGCGCGCCGATTCGGAGTTATATATATATATATATATTCAAAAACAAATTCAGTTCAAATCCAAAATTAAAATTATTTAGAATTGTGCAATTTAATCCAAAAAAAGACAATAAAATGATTTTTCTGAACAAAATTATGGACATGTATAATATAACGAGAATGTCATCATCAATCTCGCAAGGTCAATATATTCTCTGATTGCTCTTAAATTTTAAGATAATATATATAGATATGTCAAGAGACTACTCGTAAAATTTCATTTCAATCTAACAAGCAGATTAAAAAATATAGTTAATATTATAAAATTATTCATTATTTAAAAAAAACACTATTTGGACAAAACCGAACGGGGCAGAATGAAATACTATTTGGATGAAACAGAACGGGTTGAGAGATATGGTCAATCTAACGGTCGAATTAAGAGATATGGTTAATATTGTAAAATTATTCATTATTTAAAAAAAATATTATTAGGACGAAACAGAATGGGCGAAATGAAACCGGAACGTTTCAGGCGGTATTTGACTAAAAAATCTGGAATAAACCAGAATTTAAACCGAAATAAAAACAATATTATTTTCTCTTTTTTTTTAACTAATATGAAACATTTTGGTCATTCAATCGAAACTGAATGAAACTGGCAACCCTGCTTTGACGTATCTCATTGATACTTTCCTTCCCATTTCAAAAGAAAAATATATTCTATCCGTCAACAGATCATGCCAATCCAAACCTCACAGTGAATGCAATTATGAACAGCGTGCAGTTATTCTACAACAATTCAAGATCGATGGCTTCGTTTCTTCATCCGATTCATGACCAGATGACTCCCACACGCTACCATATAACTGGGAAAACGATCTCAGATGGCATGCAATAGGAAATAGATCAGGGATTCATGATGAGTTTTCGCCAGTCCAGTAGTGATCTGGTCTTGAAACAGGCCCAGCCAAGTCTCTTAGATTCAGGCCTTACCACTGATCCTGCTCTAACTAAGATATGGGGCCATAGGTTACAACTTAAAAAGAATTAGTGATCTTGTCTAACAAAAACAAATCTCAGACTCGAAGACAGCAAAAAAAAAAACACAGTTATGTGTGTTGCTGCTGCTGCCTTGATGATACTAAAAAATCCTTGCCAAGTGATGTAGAAATATGGAATAGAGGCCCAGAAAGTAGATACTTGTATGGAAGTGTAGTTGCGATTGTTTTTGAAAATATTTTTTTGTTCATGTATTAAAATAATATATTTTTTTATTTTTTAAAAATTATTTTTAACATTAACACATGAAAATGATCTAAAAATATAAAAAAAATTAATTTAAAATAAAAATATTTTTAAAACACAATTTCTATCGCCTGAGATAGCAATACAGTAATGATAATAAACTGACAGGGAAAATCTAGGACAGCAACAAGTGATCTTCTTTGCAACTGTGGGGACATCACTGGTACAAGATCAAGTTGGACCACTCGGCTGAGCTAAGACACATTCTCCAAAACAGATACAAATGAAGAAAAAAAAGTTTGAGGTTTGTTAAATGGGAAGCAAAATGATTCAACCAAAAGAAAAGAACTTGAATGAAAAAAAATCCAATAAAAAATGAAAAATAAATAAAGTTGAGGTGAAAAATATAATAATAAAATGGAAAATAAATAAAATTGAGGCGTTTCATGTTTATATGAAGAATATTTTTCACCTTAAATGTTTTAAAGTTTTTAACTCTTCATTTTCTGATTCCGTGTATTCCAACAACTGTCATGAAGAATCCAGCACTGTTCTTGCCACTTTAAAAACTGAAAACACAAAAAAGGAAGTTTGTCACCCAACTTGATGCAATTAGGTTATGAAAACAATAATCAGGACTGCAAAATGAAGCCTGGATGAATGATTTTCATTGATCAAAGAGAGGAGGAGGAGATCAGAAGAATTATTCTTTTTCTGCAGAAAATATTTATCCAAGTTAAATTCTGCATACCAGTCCCTAACGCTTCTATCTGAGCCACTGAACTCTGACACCCTGCCCTTAAACACTTCAAGCCAAGCAATGGAGAAGTGTGTGTGTGTGTTTAGGGCCCCAGAATTCCCATCTGGACAAGCCATGCTTGAACCACTGAAATCTGTGTTCAAGTCATATGTGGAGAACTTACCTTACAAGCTTTTAGATAAGATGATTTCTTAACATAGTATTAGAGCTTTGTTGACCCAACAATTACGAGTTCGAATCTCACCATCTTTATTCTATTTGATAAAAATTAAGCATACGGTATTGTGGGCCTGTGTGCAGGTTTCAAGTTTAAAAAGATTTCACTTGAACGAGTGTGTTAAAGAATAATATAAATCATATTTTGTAACTTTACCTAACAGCTTAAACTTTTAGCTGAGATGATTCCTTGAAACTCTGCCTCTTAAAGCCTTGCGTGAGCTATTAGAGAAAAAATTCCCATCTCGACAAAGCTTCCATATAATTTGATCGTCAGTTGCAGAAGGGAAAATATCAGCAATTTTATGAGACCTCGCACCATTAGGACCATGAGGCTGCCTAATTCCTATTATAAGGTTCTTCTTCAAAGTAAGAATGGGGACACATACAACTTCAGCATGTATCTACCTGTTTTGTGATTTCCATTTAGGTGGTTTGCTACCATTCTTCCTCATTTTCCATCTTACATTCCACTGTTTTCAGGTTTATGAATGCTACACATATATTGTGCATTTCAATTTCTGATGTCTTCATTACTTTCCTTTGAAAACACATGGAATCCACTCAATTTGATTGGACTGTAGATTTGTGATTGGTATTGGAAACCCGTAAGGAATTAGAGAATTGAAAGAGATTTAACATGCAAATTCAGTAACTAGAGATAAGCATATATAGGAGGTGAAGAAAAATCAAAATGAATTTTCACAGTATTGCATAAAACTCTTTCATCACTACAAGAAGCCCTCGTTATAAAGGAACGAAACATAAGTTTGTGTCACGAAATATATAATCCAAAAGGTTCACATTATTGATCAGGTGAACACAAGACTGAAATTTCTAAAAAGGGAGTACAATTTACTGACTCAAACTACGCAGTTCCCTCAAATTTCTTTGCAATGCCAGAGAAGTACTTCCCCTGGTGGAAAGCTTGGGCTAGTTCCAGATCAGTAGGCTGTCTGGTGCCATCCCCAGCATAGGTACCTGCACCGTATGGGCTGCCACCCTTCACCTGCTCCATTTCAAACATGCCAGCTCCAAATGTGTATCCAATGGGCACAAATATCATTCCATGGTGAACAAGCTGGGTGATAGCAGTCAAGCTGCATATTGGAAGGAAAAACATATACAAGAATTTCAGAATTCATAATGCAGACGTTCAGAATTATAAACTTGGAAGAACAAGAAAAGGAGAAAACAAGGGTTTTTGTCAAGTGATTAAATGGAACTTACGCAGTTGTTTCCTGTCCACCTCCCTGAGATGCAGTGCTGAAAAAGATTCCAGCTGGTTTGCCTGCAAGCTGCTGGGTTCCCCATAGTCCACCAGTTGCATCCAAAAATGCTTTAAACTGTGCAGCCATCATTCCAAATCTCGTGGGGAAGCCAAAAAGAAAACCATCAGCCTCAGTAAGATCGCTGGGTTTGATGATTGGGACATCACTCTTTGGTGCTGCGCCCATCTTTCCAAGAACTTCTTCTGGCAGGGTTTCTGGTACCTGTGATCGATATGCCCAGAATATCAGGGGACTCTAGCTCTTACTTTCAAGGAGAATCCTCGAAACATTAAAATACAAAATCCCTTTCCTAGAGCACATTGCAAAAAATTAAGTAATTTGTGATATAATATCAGAATTTTATGATGTATGGATGAATCAAACATAGTTGAGATTTTAGCCAGTTAGCCAAAAAAAAAACCATCTAAATTAACTCCTAGCTCCATTTCAACAGAAATGACTTCTTTGCATTAGCAATGAAAGGTAATTAATGTGCTGATATGATCTTCATGTGCTGCTGTGTCTCCAAGCGGCGAGACGTGATGGTAAATGATTTGAGATTTTCACAGCACGTCTCGAGTTCGAATCAGGGCATGTACTTCTTATAAGAACCTGGGACAGGTTTTACTCGCTTACCTGGTTCACAAAGTATGCTTTCTGGAGGTGATGTTTCCTTAAATCAAAAAAAAAAGTGCTGCTGTGTTCTAGTCTCAAATTTTCTTCTAATTGTTAGAAGTCTTCCTACAATCTCCATGACGCTAAACTTTTTGACATTAACTCGAAAGGTACATGACAGGGAAAATATGCTTCTCAATCACTTTGATTTATCTCAGCCTTAAACACAGACCTGCCATAGCTTAACTTCTACTCCTTCCACAGAATCAGCTCCTTTCTTAATTTCTTCAGCTAGCTTTGCAACATGTCCATACATAGAGTAGTAACTGCAGAAGGAATCAAATAATTTACAGCTGACATGATCAGTGAGACTATTCTGAAGATCTAGAAAATTACATAAACAGAATCATAAACTGTCCCGGTTCAAACTCTATTTTCCCAAATATATTTTATTAATAGAGAAAGAAATTTCTTTCAGTCATCATTGATATGATCTTCCCTACAGGATGATGAAAGGGAAAAGGAAGTTTTCATAAAGGTAATTAATTCATAGATAAGTTATCTCAACACATGATGGAGACAAGAAGCTTTGTAGGGAACAATAGCAAGCACTATGGAGGCCTACATCAAGAAAAATAATCCAAAAAGATTTTTGGTATAATCACCATCAATAATACATCAATGTGGTGGAAAATAGGACTAAACCATCACCAAGGGGACAACTTTGAGTGCATGAATTTCTAAATCAACAAAGCAATTAATTTAAAATTTTAAACAGAAGATCATTTACGAGCTTAATAGTGTCTTCATAGTTATAAAACTCAATTCGATTCAGGGCAGGATCACAAGTCGGGCAAATCAATCTGCCGCGGGTTCACCGAAGTCAGCAAATTAACTCGCTGGGCCTGCGAGGTTTTGTAACGACGGTGAACTCCAGGCCATGATAAAGAAAGCCATTGGTGATATTTATGCATATAAAATTACATGCCAAGAACTGGTATCAATAATGTCGAATATAGGGACCACGATTCGTAAAAGCAAAAGGCCAGCACTCCTCTCTCTGAATTATAATTTCAAAGGTAGGTCCAGCTTTAGATCCACTTTTTCTTGGCAAACACCTACTGACAACTGTTCTGTTCACTGTTGAACTAATCTTATTGCTTACATTACTTGTTTCATTGATAGAGATTGCAATGAAATGAAAAGGAAAGAGCACTACAGCCCTCTAGTTGAAGTAAATAAACAGCATCAGATCAGGACCAGATATTTTCATAACACAGATATGATGCTGACATATGAGAATTCTCCATAGTTTACTGCTAAATTTACAGCAAATCCATGAACTTATCCTACAAGAAACAGCATCATCCATTGATGAACTTGATTCTTGAAATAAACTTAAATCCCTGATCAAACATTCACCAAATATTATTCAAACCAGTTTCCAGAGATCAAGTTCTGAATCTCTCAAGAAAGCTGTTGACTTCCAGGAGCCATTTAACATCAACAAAACAGAAACTAACAGCTATCACTCCATTTACAGCTAAGAGAATAATTAAAAACAATAAAAAGAGACAAGAACATCAGCAGATCAATCAAGAAATGAGAAGTCAAACGTTAATGCACTACAAGAATCATGATAAAAAACACAGACGTCAAAGAAACACGATAAAAACAGTAACCCAAAACGAAGATGGTAAAGAGAGATCATAATAATGCTTACATAATATAGATTTTCACGGCCATTGATAGTCTTTTCTCTCTTTGTAGAAATATGAAGTCTGAAGGAAATGTGTTGTCGACAGCGAGGGAATGGGAAGGAGAGTGGGAGGGAAGGAGAGTGGGAGGGACCCTTTATTTATATATTTTTTCTCCACCTTGGGGTTTGAGATTTGGAATTTTGGACTAACATAATCGACGTCATGGCCAGACTCATCTCTATATTACAAAATAATTAGTTTTGTTTTATTCGTAAATTTGCACTTAATAATTTGATTAAGTGATCATTATAACGTGTTCATCAAGATCAAGATCATTACTCATGCATTTTCCTTTCATCATGCAAATATTTTTATATATATCCCATTAATATAGATGTGAAAATTACATTGTTAACCATTTATTATTATTATTATTATTATTATTATTATTATTATTATTATTATTATTATTATTTTTAAATTAATTAGGTTAAATCTTACCTTTGAGAGAGTAAAATATAAGATTTTAATTTCATACCAAACACGACCTAACTGTAAACTTTCAAATTCTTAATTCCCTAAGAAAAGTCATAAATTTTCAAGTAATAAAAAAAATAAGAAAATCAAATTAATCAAGCATGGAATCCAGTTGTCGATCGTATCTTCACTCTGCTTCTTTTCTTTTCTTTTTTTCTTCTATTTTTTTATGAATATAAAAACATTTTCATGTTTGCTATCATGCTTGCCCAGTCACTTGATCCTATTACTAGTGGAAACTTGACTTTGGTCATTTGTTTTTTAGGAATTCTATTTTAGTCCCTAATCTATGTACTCATCATCGATTAGATCCTAAACCATATGCATTTCATCAATTTGATTTATACCGCAAATCAAGTTTTTTTTCTTTTTTGGTGCTTGTAAAAATTATATTACTTTCATGCATGTTAATAAAGAAGGGTGGACACAACATCTATGTAGGTGACTCGGTGACAAGAGTTAGAGAATAAAAGGTTTGACGCTCTATAATCTCAAGTTTGAGCTTTATAATTGCTAATATGATAGTTATTGGAGATTTATATATTTGTTAATTTTAAGACTCATGAAATTAATTGAGTTGCGTGTAAACTAGTCTGGACACCCATATCTATGAAAAATCAATGCCTTTCATCAGATGTTAGGGGTCGAAATCATTTGGTTTGGTTTGCAAATGCAGAGAGAGGGCAAGTGATGAGGTACAAAGCAACAAGAAATAATAATAATCATCATCATCATAATAATAATAATATAATAATTAACCAAATTAAAGGGAATCTGCTACACCAAATTTGACTTGGAAAACAAGATGAATTGAAAAGTCCTTTCACTTATCTTCAGAGAGAAAAAAAATAGCAAGAAGCGTAAGAAGTTGATAACTAAGCTGTTACAGCTAGGTAGGGCCTCAAGCACATGTTTTTTAGTTGGAATTATAATTAAGGGCATGTAAATGGGTTTTTTTCCTAATTATTTCTTGAAAATAGAAATGGAAATTGGAAATGGAGATCCATAGAAGAATATATTTTTCTTTATCCGAATACGTATAAATTGAAAATCAAGATGGAGTTTTTTTTTTAATTATTTTGTGGCTAAACATAATTGTTTGGGAGTTTGATGTAAATTGTAAACACTAGAACTTGAATGAATTATCATCCTCTTTATCCAAAATTTTCAGGCATTGATTAACGTAAGAAAAGGTAAGAACTCAACGAACAATGTACTAAGATTAGGTATTACCCTTTACTGGCCTTTATGTTCAACTGGTTGTTGGTAATGTTTTCCCTTTTGTTTTCTCAAAAAAAAAAAAAAAGTTTTCTGATTATGCTTGGAGTGCATGCAAAGTCCTAATTGATGATTTCATGGAGTCCATGCAAACTGATTTCTATATTCTATCCTCGACTAATGATCATGGTTTCCAAAGTATTTTCTATATTTTTCGATGATAATTTTTGCTAGATATTATTATATTTTTCAAAATGTTAAGCATCGTTTGTAAGATTTGTAAGAATATTTCCTGTAGAGTGGCCGATGTATTAACGGTCCGATCATTAAAGTTCAAGTTCTTTGTAAAGTCTACGAATTCTAATACGTTAAAGCGAAACCGTGATGGATCGGTCTCAATAAACGAGTATTAGAATGGGTACGTTGAGACCCTCTCCTCTAACCATAGAATAACATATATTCTCATAAGGTTGTATACATACATATATTGATGGTTTTAAATATATGTATGTGTATAAAATAAAGTTATTGAATTAATACAATGTCTTTAATGAAAAGACACAAACCTTCCCATATCTTGACATCCATTCGGTGGATATAAATAAGGGGTGGTTATTCATTTGTAAAGAAGTGACAATAACAGAATATTGAGAATAGAGAGAAAACCGAAAATTGAATTCCTCTCCATCAAAGGGATTCTGTAAAGAGAAGGTTTAGAGGAGAAGATCAACAAGTGATCATCAAAGGATTCTATACAACATTTCAAGTGCAAAATGGAGAACGGTATGTTCTAAACATTTCATTGTTCTGTAATTGAAAGTTTTCATCATCAATTGAAATGCATTGTGGGATTAAATGGTCTATTGATTGTATTGGGATAGATTTCGGAAATAGAAATCATAATGTATAATTAACATGTGGTATCAGAGCCTAATAGAACCCATTAATCTCCCATTAAAGCATTGGTGATGAAATACGTTTCTTTTACTGTTTATCTTATCAAACATTGATAAATCGAAATGTATGAAAACAATTATATCAATGTGTAGAGGCTAAGATTATCTTTCCAACAGTATATTATATGTTAAAATGTTGGGTGTAGATCAAAAGTTATGATTTATTGAAGATTACTGGTTTTTATGGTGGTTTTCGTCGTAGATGAAGATGAATAAAAGACCAACCGGTCGACCGGTTGGTTTGATAAAAACCAACCGGTCGACCGGTTCAAATAACGTGGTCGACCGATTGGTTTGATAAAGACCAACCGGTCGACCGGTTCACTTGGTAAAAGTGAACCGGTCGACCGGTTCAAACCAAGTGGTCGACCGGATGGTTTGGTAAAGACCAACCGGTCGACCGGTTCATATGGTTAAGAGTGAACCGGTCGACCGGTTCAAACCAAGTGGTCGACCGGTTGGTTTGGTAAAGACCAACCGGTCGACCGGTTCATATGGTTAAGAGTGAACCGGTCGACCGGTTCACTTGGTAAAAGTGAACCGGTCGACCGGTTCATGTTGGTAAAAGTTAACCGTCAACCAATTCAATTCCTTATGCAATTTGTAACTCAACCGGTCGACCGGTTCTCTTGGTAACCCAAGCGGTCGACCGGTTAATGCAGAAACCCAAGGGGTTAAAATGTTTCCGCTGCAAACAGTAAAGTAATTAAGCTAATGTATTACGAAATGTTAATACATAAAAGCTTATTAAAAGGAGTTCATATTACGTATAACTTGTTAATCACCACAGTGATCTAGTTATATTTAATGTGACGGTAAAGTAAAGATTCATAGTTGATCATGATTAAATGATGCTTAAATGACATGAAAGGTTTCGATTGATCAATTAATTACTTAATATATCCTAGGAGATCACCCACAGGTGGATCATTGGGTGTACTAAGTTATGCCTAAAGTATTAATCATTTATGCTACGGTCGATAATGTGTATACCCACAGGTAGCATTGTTATCGGTTGTATGTATGACTTGATTAATTATTAAAGAAAATCTAAACAAGCATCATGCAAAGTGTATGTATTTAATGTATTGCCCACAGGTTGCTTAAATACATACAAGTAAAGTGTTTAGATTTTATTGGTTGATGAATCTATTAAAGTTTCAAAGCACTAACGGTAAGCACGTTGAAAATTTTGCAGCTTCATCAAGTTTGTTTGCTTCTGCAAATTCTGTGGTAAAGTTCAATGGACTCAACTATGAGGAATGGTCTGAACAGATAAGGTTTTCTTTGGGTGTAATGTCCCTAGACCAAGCCATACTCACGGATGAGGAGCCAGCAGCCATTACGGATGAGAGCTCAGAATTGGAAAAGTCTCGTTATGAGACGTGGGAGCGCTCTAACCGGCTGTGCCTGAACTTACTGAGGATGTCGATGGCAGAAAGTATAAAGCCATCTATGCCTAAAACACAGAAAGCAAGGGAATTCATTCTGAAAATAAAGGAACAATCCCAATCGGATGTAGCTGACAAATCGATTGTAGGCAGCCTGATGAGCGAGCTGACTACGAAGAGGTTCGATTCGTCTCAGTCAATCCATGAACATGTTACGCACATGTCTAATCTGGCATCACGGTTGACGTCCATGGGGATGGAGGTGCATGGATCTTTCTTGGTTCAGTTTATCATTAACTCTCTGCCTCCAGAGTATGGCCAGTTCCAGGTGAATTACAACACCATAAAGGATAAATGGAACTTTCAGGAATTGAAGGCCATGCTCATACAAGAAGAGGCGAGGTTAAAGAAACAGAAAAATCAAGTTGCACTCATCGTTGGACTAAACAAAGCCGGAAGCAGCTTTAAGAAACTAAGTATAAAGGACAAAAGGAAGGATAAGGGTATCTTCAAAGGACCTGAAAGTAAAATCCATAAAGTGGTCAAGTGTTTCTTCTGCAAGAAGGAGGGACACATGAAGAAAGACTGTCCTAGAAGGAAGGCATGGTTCGACAAGAAAGGTACACAACATTTATTTGTTTGTTCCGAATTAAATCTTGTAGAAGTGCCTAGAAATACTTGGTGGCTTGATTCTGGTGCATCTACTCATGTATCTCACATTAAACAGGGATTCAGTACGATCCAGCCTTTAAAAGGAACTGAAAGTTATTTGTTCATGGGAAACAGGATGAAGGCGCGGATAGTAGGCATTGGGACGTACAGATTGATCTTTGACACTGGTTGTTATATAGATCTTGAAAATTGTCTTTTTGTACCTGAATGTGCTAGAAATCTTGTTTCAGTAAGTAGGTTGGACGATTTAGGATTTGATTTTAAGATTGGACATGGTGTATTTTCTTTGTACCGAAAAGACTACTTTTATGGTAATGGTACTTTGGTTGATTCACTGTACAGGTTTAATCTTGATAAATGTTTTTCTGAATCCTTGTTTAATGTTGAGAATCAAGGAATTAAA
The DNA here is from genome assembly GCA_025169955.1 of Salix arbutifolia. Lineage (NCBI taxonomy): Eukaryota > Viridiplantae > Streptophyta > Magnoliopsida > Malpighiales > Salicaceae > Salix > Salix arbutifolia. The sequence continues at coordinate 2,420,621 of CM045912.1, forward strand.
CGTAGTGCATCAAATGAAAAATCAGCACTCTTGTGGCATAAAAGATTAGGTCACATATCTAAAGAAAGGATGACGAGGTTAATAAAGAAAGAATTATTACCTCCATTAGATTTTAGTGACTTAGATGTGTGTATAGAATGCATTAAAGGAAAGCAAACCAAACACATCACAAAGAAACCCGCCACAAGAAGTAGTCAACTTTTAGAGTTGATACACACGGATATTTGTGGCCCATTCGATGCTCCGTCATGGAGTGGTGAAAAATACTTTATCACTTTTATTGACGATTACTCACGTTATGGATACACTTATTTATTGCATGATAAAGCTGAGTCGGTGAATGTACTGAAATTATTCATTGATGAAGTGGAAAGGCAATTAGAAAAGAAAGTGAAAGTAGTGAGATCGGATAGAGGTGGTGAGTTTTACGGTAGATTCACCGAAAGTGGACAATGTCCAGGTCCATTTGCAAAACTTCTAGAAAGTAAAGGCATTTGTGCGCAATACACAATGCCGGGAACACCTCAGCAGAATGGTGTAGCTGAAAGGCGTAACCGTACATTAATGGAAATGGTTAGGAGTATGTTAAGTAATTGCAAACTTCCCATGTCGTTGTGGATATACGCATTAAAGACTGCGACGTATATATTAAACCGGGTTCCTAGTAAAGCAGTTCCAATGACACCATTTGAACTATTTAAGGGAAGGAAACCCAGTTTAAGACATTTACGTGTTTGGGGATGTCCAGCAGAAGTAAAGCCGTATAACCCACATGAAAAGAAATTAGACTCAAGGACAGTCAGTGGATATTTTATTGGCTATCCGGAAAAGTCTAAGGGATTTGTCTTTTACTGTCCTAGTCATAGTACGAGAATTGTCGAGACGGGTAATGCTAGGTTCATTGAAAATGGTGAAACTAGTGGGAGTTCAGAATCTAGGGGAGTGAACATAAAAGAAATTCGGGTTGAAGATTCTTCACCCGTAGTTCCGACCCAAGTTGTTATTCCTGTTGTTGGTGTACAACCAAATACCGAAATGGAACAACAGGATGAGGAACATACGGTCCCACTAAACCAGGAAATCGAAAATGAACCTATCGCAATTCAAGAACAGAACATCGTGCCACAGGTACCATTGCGGCGATCTATAAGGGAAAGAAGATCCGCCATTACAGATGACTATGTGGTTTATGATGTTGAAAGTGAATGCGACCTTAGTCTTAATGACGATCCGAAAACATTCAGAAAAGCCATGGAAAGCGAAAATTCTGAAAAGTGGTCTAATGCTGCAGAAGAAGAAATTTCTTCTATGAATGTCAATAAAGTGTGGGACCTAGTAGAGTTGCCTGATGGTTTCAAAACTGTTGGGTGTAAATGGATCTTTACGACCAAACGGGATTCTAAAGGCAACTTAGAAAAGTACAAGGCTCGCCTTGTTGCTAAAGGTTTCACTCAAAAGGATGGCATTGACTATACGGAAACCTTCTCTCCAGTTTCAAAGAAGGATTCCTTAAGAATTGTCTTGGCATTGGTGGCTCATTATGATTTAGAGCTTCACCAAATGGATGTTAAAACCGCCTTTCTGAATGGAGAGCTTGAGGAAGAAATTTATATGGATCAACCTGAAGGTTTTGTGGCCACAGGAACGGAAAATCTTGTGTGTAGGCTGAGGAAGTCAATATATGGGCTGAAACAAGCTTCCAGACAATGGTATATAAAATTTAATGATACCATATTGTCGTATGGTTTTGTAGAGATCATCGTTGATCGATGTATCTACATGAAGGTTAGTGGGAGCAAGTTTGCCATTATGGTATTATATGTTGACGACATATTAATAGCTGCGAATGACATGGGAATGTTAAGTGACGTAAAGAAATATCTCTCTTGTAACTTCGAAATGAAGGATATGGGTGAGGCATCTTATGTGATAGGGATAGAAATAATCCGTGATAGATCACAAGGACTGTTAAGTTTGTCTCAGAAAGGATATATAAATAAAGTTCTAAAGAGATATGGGATGGAAAAATGTTCCATTGGAAAGGCTCCAATTCAGAAAGGGGATCAATTCAGCAAAATGCAATGCCCGAAAAATGAATTGGAACGTAAAGAAATGGAAAGAATTCCGTATGCTTCAGTGGTTGGGAGTTTGAACTATGTTCAAACATGTACTCGGCCAGATATCAGTTTTGCTGTTGGTATGTTGGGCCGGTATCAAAGTAATCCCGGAATGGATCACTGGAAAGCTGCAAAGAAAGTTCTCAGGTACTTGCAAGGCACCAAAGAGTACGTGCTTACATACAGGAGATCCGACAATATAGAAATCGTCGGATACTCAGATTCAGACTATGCCGGCTGTGTTGACAGTAGGAAGTCGACGTTTGGCTATCTGTTCCTATTGGCTGGGGGGACAGTCTCATGGAAGTGTGGAAAGCAGTCTGTCATTGCTACTTCCACTATGGAGGCCGAATTCGTGGCATGCTTTGAAGCCACGGTTCACGCATTGTGGCTGCGGAACCTTATCTCAGGGCTTGGCATCGTTGACAGTATAGCCAAGCCACTGAGAATTTACTGTGATAATTCCGCAGCAGTCTTCTTCTCAAAGAATGACAAGTATTCGAAAGGTGCTAAGCACATGGAAATTAAGTACTTGTCTGTAAAGGAAGAAGTGCAGAAACACAGAGTGACTTTTGAGCATATAAGGACAAACATGATGTTGGCAGATCCGTTGACAAAAGGATTGCCGCCCGGTATATTTATTGGCCATGTAGAGAAAATGGGCATAATAGATAAGACCTTGCTATAATAGTTTGTGCTCATGTAAAATTGTTACTCAAAGATGATGTCATTAAAGTTTGTGTTTTTTCTGTAATTAAAGAATGTTATCATAATAGTTATGCATGTAAAGTTTTTCTTAAAGTAGATAACATATAAAGTTGAGAATTATGGTTTCTCTCAACATAAAGTTTTTTGAGAATTATAGTGAAATCTCAATAGAAAAGAAGTAGTAAAGTTGGAGTTGGTGTGTGGTGCTTGGAAGGGACCCCATCGTAGTAAATGATGGGCAACCGCCATGACTCGGCTAACTCTGGTTTTATGGCACTTACGGTATATTGAACTTGATGTAAAGATGCGCATGAAAGGGAATTGGATTATAAAGTTAACACAACGGCCAAGTGGGAGAATGTAAGAATATTTCCTGTAGAGTGGCCGATGTATTAACGGTCCGATCATTAAAGTTCAAGTTCTTTGTAAAGTCTACGAATTCTAATACGTTAAAGCGAAACCGTGATGGATCGGTCTCAATAAACGAGTATTAGAATGGGTACGTTGAGACCCTCTCCTCTAACCATAGAATAACATATATTCTCATAAGGTTGTATACATACATATATTGATGGTTTTAAATATATGTATGTGTATAAAATAAAGTTATTGAATTAATACAATGTCTTTAATGAAAAGACACAAACCTTCCCATATCTTGACACCCATTCGGTGGATATAAATAAGGGGTGGTTATTCATTTGTAAAGAAGTGACAATAACAGAATATTGAGAATAGAGAGAAAACCGAAAATTGAATTCCTCTCCATCAAAGGGATTCTGTAAAGAGAAGGTTTAGAGGAGAAGATCAACAAGTGATCATCAAAGGATTCTATACAACATTTCAAGTGCAAAATGGAGAACGGTATGTTCTAAACATTTCATTGTTCTGTAATTGAAAGTTTTCATCATCAATTGAAATGCATTGTGGGATTAAATGGTCTATTGATTGTATTGGGATAGATTTCGGAAATAGAAATCATAATGTATAATTAACAAGATTTCCAAGGGATTTTGTCGTTGCTGTTAAAGATATTAGTTTAATGTTCATCTTTGTCATTTTTTAGGTAGTTGTCTCACTCACAAAACCATATCCTCGTAAAATATATCAAAGAATTTAATATTTTTCAGCATTTTCTTCCTCACATCCCTCCATTCAACTTCGATTCTTCGAATGGTTCTGGACAAGAAATAGGAGAGTTGATGCATCTCATCATCTGTTAGATTGTCGACATCACTTGACTTTTGTGTTATCTATTTGCGTGTTCAGATGGTGTCGTGCATAGTTATCCAATGCATAAGAACAGGATCGTTGAAAGGGATTACTGGTTGGTAAAATTAAATAGATTCCCTAATCGGGATCTCAGCCTCCACAAATGACTTTTGTTGTTGAAAGCATTCCTCGTACAATGAGATTTGGTACAATTTGTGTTTTAGTTTATAGCTATGAGATGCTACATTCTATACTTCGTGTAATATGATGTTTTTATTATAAATAATACGGGTTGACCTGATATGATCTGATTAATTTGATGAGTTCATAAATAATCCAAAAAGGTATTAACAATATAGTTTGACTAAAAAATTTTATCGTGACATGTTTTAAAAACTATATTGAGACAAAAAGCTTGACATAGGTCAACCAACTAAACTTGTGATTTGAATCACGGGATATTATTAATAACATCATAAAACAAATAATAATAAAAATAATAAGCATAATTCCAAATCAACCAAATATTTAAGAATGAAATTGAGAAGAAGAAAAAAAAGTAAACTAAAAAAAATAAAAAATGAGTTAACCTTTAACTTAGGATAAACAATCTTGAGTAGCAGAAGATGCATTTTAGATTGGATTTTCCTCCTATTTTCTTAGCCCTATTTTAATGGAGGATTTCATTTAGTTTAATTTGATGATTGCATTGCTAACATATATAGTTATTAAATCGAGTCAGGCTTGAGAGATAAATCAATGACCCTATTTGGCTGGCGTACCTTAATTTGTATGCTCGCAGTAAATTCCAACGAAGAATTTGTGTAGGTCTCTGAGCATGATAATGCTCTGGAATCCATGATTAAGTTCAATTGACAACCTTGCTCTTGCTGGCTGTGTTCACCGTGATACTTGACTTTTAGGCTTTCGATGTCAATTCTTGGCTGGTCATGAGTCTTGTTTTATATGTTAAAAAATCATCGTATCTAAAAATTTAGATTATTAGTTGAAATTTTAGAATATAATTTATATTATTTTCTAACACACTCCCTCAAATGAAAATCATTTGGACTTGAAATTTGTATATAAAGTCACATTATCTTGTGTTTGATTTTTATCAAATAGAATAAGGATTGTGAGATTTGAATTCATGATCGTTGGGTCAACAAGCCTCTAATACCATGTTAAAAAACTAAGTCATTTTAAAATTTAAGTTTTTAGGTGACTTGATTCCTTAACATTATACTCCTTCGCTGCTCAACATCATGCAACTCTGGCCATCTTTTACTCTCTCGATTTTTTTTATTAACATGAATATTCAGATCAACTTAAACGTATCTCAACTAATTTTATTAATCCTAAAGTTAACAATCATATAAACTTATAGTAATTCTTATATTTATAAAATTTAAAGTGATGATTTTTAAAAAACAAACCTAGAACTTGACTAACTATACCCCTCGGGGATTAACGAGAGGTGCAACAAGAGGATATCGATTCTAGTTTTGCTTGGCTGTGATTTAAGCATTTGCGGTAAACAATGGTGTGTTATCGGAGATTTAAAGTCATACTTGGCTGCAAAGAATATATCCTAAAGTCAGGCATGAAACCTTGTCAGCTTATTATTATGTATCACCTTACCATCTCAATCTATAAATTTAAGTAATTAGATGATGAGATATTAAAAATATAATTTATATTATTATTATTTAAGGTCATCATATAAAATGAAAATCATTTTAGTTTGAAATTTATAAAGATAATGATTTACATGATTTGATATTCATGGGAGGGTCCAAATTTCTTCATGCCAAGCGCTTGCCTTTTAATAATTAAGTTTATGATCTTTAGCAGGTTCACTTGAGCAACTACATGCATTTGAGAGTGTTTAATTTGATCTTAAGCTGTGGATGTTTACAAATCTGTACCAAGTAGAAGCTATAAGCTTTATTATTATTATTTGAAAACCGAGTTATCCGAATCAGTTTATGCATACCATAATTAATCTTCGGACTCACTGATGTTTAATTTGAATGAATGTTTATTAATAAAGTTATAGGATGGTAAAAAAACAAATATTTTTATTTTATCAATTGAGTTTTAGATATCCACATAAATATTTATTATTTTAAGTATAATTTATTATTGAACTTAAAACAAAATAGTAATAAACATACATCACATAAAGTTGAGGTCGATCTTATCCATATCTATAAACAATTTATTTTCTATTAGGTAAGGTAACTATCCAAAAACATCTCATTTATTCAAGTTGATCCGAGTAAGTTCTTATCATACCCGGATAAAATTACCATCCATCTCAAATTCTCAAGAACATCATTAAGTAACACTTATTAAACATAAGATGACATCAAAGTAAGATCAAACATGAGATAAATGTTGGTTTAGCAAGAGGGCTCATGGGATCTAAAGATAGCATCTGTTAAGGAACCATCTTACCTAAAAGCTCAAGTTTGTAGCTGAGGCTCCAGAATATGATTTATATTATTCTAACACACCCTCTCAAGTGAAATCTCTTTGGGCTTGAAACTTGCACACAGGTCCACTCTACCTTGTGCTTGATTTTTATCAAATAGAATGGGGATGGTGAGATTTGAACTCGTGACCACTGGGTCAACAAGGCTCTGATACCATGTTAAGGAACCATCTCACCTAAAAGTTCAAGTTTGTAAGTGAGGCTCTAGAATATGATTTATATTATTCTCTAACAGCATCATGGGAATGCATACAATTATGATGATAGAAATTGAAACATATCTAAAGGTAGCATCAATGCTCTTTGTCATCAAGCGTGCTTCTCTTGGTAATTAACACAAATCTATCACGCCCTCAATTTCATCCCATTCACTCAACCTATTTTATTATAATTATAAAGCCAGTAAACACCATGATTATGCCATCTGTATATTGTCTGCTTATTGATTGATCGTATATTATGGTATTTTTGAAAAGTGTTTTTTAATTAAATATATATTAAAATGATATTTCCTATAATTGTTTTTATTAGTGTTTTTTCTTCTTCTGGGTGGCTGTAATGGTCTCTGCTGGCCTCTGAGAAGATAACATTATGGAAGGTTTCTTGCGCTTCAAGGGATTGACCCCTCAGAACACAGCATGGCTGGCCCATACGATCCTACTCTTCTTTCAAGAAATCAAAAAACCTTTTTTCAAGAACTAGAAATCTTTTGGTAAACATCGGAGAAATGCCCTAGCCGGGTAATAATTTTATCTGGGGCTTTTTAAAACAGTTATGGTCTTAGATCATTTACCTGTGATACATTGTGGTGGTTCATATTATTGTTTTTCACTCAAAAACTATATGTTTAAAGTACTGTTAACATGCTTTTTAAGCAAAGAATAATTTAATCATGAATTTAAAATATAATAGATATCGAGAGAAAATAAAATATTAAAATGATGATATATTTTATAAAAAAATCGTTAATATAATAATATATTGAACCGACGTGATCAACTCATAACCTGAGTCATGAGATCATGAAGATCATATTAAAAGTATATTAAAAAAAATTATGATGCACAATTCTCAATCAATTCAATTTTTAAAAAATAAAATTGAAAATAAATATACTCAATTTTAACAAAAAATAAAATAAAAAACATAAATGCATTTAAATTAAATAGTCAAACTCATAATCAAAGTTATACATTTTGCTTAGATTTAATAACCTTTCATTTCTAAAGTTATATTTTATTTAATTATACCATAACTAAAAGCGTGATATTCTTTTTTCTATTAAAAGAAATTAAACAAGAAAGGCATATGAGACTAAAATATAAATAAATAAAAAATAGCTTTAATTGTTTTTTTAGGTAAATAAAAAATAATGTTTTTTTAATTCAAATAAAAAAAAACTTTAAATAAGAAAGGAGAAAATGATTTCTTTTTTTCAAATATAAAGGGGAAGAGCATATAATAATATTTTAAAGTTCAAATTCTCAGTTTCTTTGTATAAAACTGTAAGATCATATGTAGCCCATCTTCAAAGTAGCCCATCGCAGATAGGTCGAAGCTGCAATTTTGGAACAGAGAACTCGGACTGGAAAATTGATGGAGTACGTTTTTTTAGAAAAACAAAATTTATTTATCAATCTCATTTAATTTATACAAATACTTATTATTTATTTTCAGGACTTTATTGTTTTCATTTCTTTTTTGGGTTTATTTAAGAAGTGGTAAAGTAGTAGAATTAACTTATTAAGTATAATATCTGGTTTTAATGAATTAAATAAATAAATAAAAGAATAGCTAAGGAAAAATATTATTTTTCTTCAAAAAAAGAAACTCCAGCATGAAAAAACCATATGAAAATGAAGGAAAGAAAAAGAAAAGAAAATTAAATTAAATTAATGGGAGAATTAGAGGGTCGAGAAAGGGCCTCAAAAGTGTTGGACAAAACAATTAAGCCACGACCCACCCGTAGCCTATAATACCTAAACAGTAGAGAGATGGCCCGAAAATCATAACCCTAGCACACTCATGATAGCAAAGAACCCTAGATCCAATAACACCCCCCCTTGCCGGAGTCATTTTTTAAGTATTGCACTGCTGGTGATTGGTGCTATTCGTGACTGATTGAGAGAGTTTGGTTGCTTTTTAAATTAGTTTTTGTTCATAAATATATTAAAATAATATTTTTATATTTTTTTAAAATAATTTTTTATATTAGCACATCAAAATAATTTAAAAACATTAAAAAAATTTAATTTAATGTTGAGCTTTGATTATTTTGCTACTCAAGGTTTGAAGAAGCAATACTAAGATGTTAGTATTCTGTACAAAATCAAAACGAATTGGAACATAAAACTACATAGAATAACTTGTTGTTCTACGAAAGAGAGAGCATAGAAACATGGACATGAGACGAAACAAAAACTATTCTTGTCGTGTTCGCACCAAACATGAAATACCAATAATCATGAAGGTCCTATCCAATCCAATCATGTTCCATGCACCAAAAGCTACTGATTCTTGTAGAAGATAATAGAGAATCTTTGCATATATTTCCATCCCCACTTTGGCTCTACCCAATTCAACAGTTCATCACTATACAACATGTGTTCGGCGTCGACAGACCAAAAAGAGGCAGCGAACACTTTACTATCATATAGTTCATCAACCTACTGAGGGGACACCAACAAGTTAAAGATCCAATCCCATTGGAAGTCCTGCTTGGATCCAATCTGCTAGTTTTTGCAGTTTGTTTTGTTGGGGAATGTCTTTGTAAAGCAAAGAAAAGGATAAGAAGTTTAAAAAATGTTAAAAGAAGATGAGAGAGACACTAGTGGACGAGCACTCAATGGCGGCCCTTTCTTATGCTCTACCAATATGAGAGAGAGTACTTGTTGGAGACATTCACTTCGGCTTGATGCTTCTTTTACCACTTTACTTTAACCCACGCCTGCCGAAATATTCAACACAAAAACAATAAAAGTTTCTCCTCTCATTCTCAAAAAGAGATCCAATTCACTATCAGCTTTTACACCCAAAGACACATTCACCTGTTCAGTGTCATCAGCCGGCTGTCTACTCAATGATGGATAAACATGTTGGCGACCAAGTCAAAATTGGCTAGCAAAGAAGGTTCCTCCTTGGTTTCAAAAATATAGTAATTTAAGATGAGAATGACCAACACTTAAAAAACCAGTGCGGCAACAGAAACTTAACAGTAGATTTAAGATTTCTGTGTTGCGGATACGTAGAGAGCATGCAGTTATCCTTGAGTTTATATGCATTTGAGCCAAACAGGCCATACACAATAATATTCTGACTACTGACCTGAGAAGGAATAGATCCCTGAACCAGCAGAGACGATCCGGCCAAACCCGCGTTGAATGCACTTTCAACTATAATCTTTACTTTCTGGCTGACTACACTGCAATAGCATGTCCATCCTTCCTACACTTGTTAATGCAGGAGTATTTATATACAACTTACCTTTAACTGGTTCAGATAACGGGTACACACTTCACACAAGCTAAGGATATTAAAGCATGCTACTCTTTGAAAACAAGCTCTATGAAACTAAAACCAATCAAGGACAGTTGCTAAACAATACTAGAAGGAAAAGGGGGGGCAACATTGTAACTTCCCGAAGCGAGCAATTCTGGATAGAGTCACTTGAGCAGCCTTTAGAACACAAAGGAGCAGTAGATAATCACATTTCTGCAAAATCATTTGGGCTATGAGGAAACCAAGTTACAACAACCAGAAACCCTCGAGGAACAAGAAGGAAACCTCTGCAAATATTAACATCCACATGCCTGGAAATTATCAAAGGCTATCAGAGAGCTATTGCTAATCAAGACATTAAATCTTCCATGGATTCATATCTACACAAGACAATAAACAACGTAACATTAAGACCTATAGTATTGAGCAAACCCTTAACATACCAAAGCATGCCAGTATGTTAATGCATAACTGTATACATATACGAAGCGAGAGTTCATCCCAATCCCATAACCTTGCAGTCTAAACAGAACAAACAATAGCAATCCAAGCAAGGTTGAAAAAGAGAAAATGAAGTCGATATATACATTCAGGAGAAAAGAGAGAGCACCAAGATCCTCGGTAGGAAAGAATGACAGCAATAATGAGGCAAACTTGTTGAACAAAGCCGATGAGTTAAGGTTTTAAACACTGGAAAATGCCATCCAAATCACTGGTTTGAGCTTAAAAGGATCCGATTTAAGATATTATAACGACTAAACAGCATAGCTACCATATCTTATTGTTTCCTTTCGCATTCCAACTATCCTCAATCACAGTATCCGACAGAACAGAAACAGTTGCCATAGCAATAAATTTACAATTCGGATGCTCCTTTGCCAACTTCAAAATCAAGAAAACTATAAAACCCTTTAAAAAACAAAAGGAAAGGAAATAGAAAAAAATAAAAGCAGATTGGAGACAATTTTCCAATTTGAAACCTTTTCAACTACAACCATTAAATATCAGAGATTTGACTTATTAAAATTTACAAAACTAAAAAGAGAAGAAAAGAAAAGAAAATCATATCCCATATCCCTATCAAACCTCTGATTCCTTTGTTTGTACACAAAACTATCCAACAAACCCAAATAAGCCCATATCCCCCCAGAATTCACCTCCATCCCTCAAAAGACTCTTCACCGTCCACCAACAATCTCTTCATGCTAACCCCCACCACTTAATGTTTGCACCAAACTCGAAGCATGTCTTCTAATTTTCTCATTCTCCTCATCCAAAAATCCAACACAAATCTCCAAAACCCCTTATTTTTCCGCCTCAACACGCATTTCCTCCGCGAAATAACACAAACAACTCAAAGTAAAAAGCGCGCATTTCACCCCTCTTTCACTCCCATTCCTAATGACCTTAACCAAAACCTCCGAACACCCATTAGCCTTCCTCATCGCTTCCCTCCCTTCCTTACATTTCACCAACAAACTCAACACTTCCACCGCTCTTTCCAGCCCCATTCCACCGATTTTCATCAAAATTGGCACAGCCCCCCACTCTACAACACGCTTCCTATTATCAACAAATGAACAAATTGCATACAATGCAGTGGCTGCTTCTCTCACTTCACGCCCTTTGCCACTATAAAGAACCCAAATAAGCGTTTTTATCGCATTTGGGTAGGCTCCAATTGTGGCTTTGTTTACTTCCACAACAGCCAAGCTCGTCAAAATTGTGCAACCAATGGCCCGGGAACTTGACGACCCATTCCGGATGACATTTATGACCCGACTAATTACACCCTCAGCGACAAGACCCACCTTATTATCATCATCAAGAGAGATATTAAGGAGGAGGGCCATCGCTTTCTCTTGGATTTCCGACTCGGTCGAGTTGACACAATTAAGAACCGCTGAGACGGCACCACACTCGGCGAGCTGGCGGCGGGGCGCCGAGTCCAGCTTTGTGAGTCTAGTGAGTTGAGTCAGCGAGTGAAGTTTGGACTCCAGCGTCGAAGATGGGGACACGAGAGTGTGGATTAGAAGCTGGGTTTGGTATTTCTTCGATTGGTCCGGGTCCGGGTCCCGAAACGGGTTGGGGTCTTGTTGGGATTTCGGGATGGTGAAGCTGGAAATCAGACTCCTCAAGGCGTGGTTGGGGATAAGACAAGGGTGTTCAGGCAAGGGGAGTTTGGTAATTGGACAAGTACGGTGCCCGGAATCGAGCCACCGTTGAATTGATGAGCGGTCAAAGGTGTGTCCCGAAGAGAGAATAACCGGGTCGGACATGATTTCTAGGGAGATTGGACACTTGAAATCATCAGGCAAGTGAGTGGCCATGCCTTTGAGGCTGCAAGAAAACTGGGTTTTGTTTGTTTTGTGTTTTGTTGGCTTCTGGGTTGTTTCTCTCACTAGAAATGTTGACTCAGTGTATGATTCTCTCTCTATAAATAGTGAGAGAGTGAAAGGGGGGTTTAGGAGGTTTAGTTTAGTTCTACGCTTATGTTGGGGGTTAATGAGGGACGTGGTTTAATGACTATATTGCCCTTGTGTCTTATCCGAATTATTTTCACAAGATGTTTTTCATTTTTCATTTTTTTTAATTTATTTTATCTGTATGTTTTAGGAGACCTTTATTCTTTCTTTATACATACATACATACATACATACATACATACATACATCTATATTTAAGCCTTTTCACATATTAATAGTAAAGCAAACCTAGAACGCTAGAAGTAATAGCTTAGGACTTGAAGGGGCATTTTAGTAATTCAACGCTGGTTGATGTTCGTCTCCTGCGCTTTGTCGGCTACTTCGCCGACCGGAAACAAGGTGGAATGGGAATTTTTGGGGGCTGCTTTTAATAAGGGGCAGTTTTGGAAGCTACAGCCTTTTCTTTTTTCTTTTTTCTTTTTTTCTTAATGGTGCTTCAAACGGTCCATTGCCTTTTATTAATGGCTCATAATTAAAGAGCAAACGGAAGGAACGTATGAAAAGAGTAAAATTTTCTTTGGTGGAAAAAAAGAAAATTATAGATGGAATCATATTTGAAAAACAAGAGTTTGGATAATGGATTTATATATAGCGGACCTGTTTTGCATTGTGTTATTAAATTTTTTAAAAAAAATAAATTTTTATTTTATTTTAAATTATATTTTTTTGGTGATTTTAAATTCTTTTTATGTTACGATAAAAAATAAAAAATATTATTTTAATATATTTCTAAATAAAAAATATTTTAAAAAACAATCTCAATAAAACTCTCAAATATGCACCGCATCATTATGTGAATTTATATTTATGATTTTTTAATAAAAGATTCTCATTTTAGTTTTTAAATTAAAATAGTTTATTTTATCATGTTGCTTTGGTGTTTAATTTGACCATCTATATCAATCACTTGATTTTAGTTATATTATTTTTCAGATTAATTTAAATCAAACTCAATTTAAATCATAAATTTGTTAAATTAACTTTCAAAGTGAGCAAAATTGATTTAATAACATTAAATGCCTGTTTGGGAGTGCGATTGCGGTAGCTTTTCAAAGTGTTTATCGTGCCGAAATACATCAAAATGATGTTTTTTTATTTTTTAAAAATTATTTTTGAAATTAGCACATCAAAATGATCTAAAAACACCAAACTGCCGGTTTTTAAAATGTAAAAAAAATAAATTAAATTTCGGCCAAAAGCAGTTCCAATCGCAATGCCAAACGGGGCCTAAAAAAAATCACCCTTACCTTATTGAACACACAAGCTTTCTTCTTTGATTGAAGTAACCGCATTCATTAGTCAACTTTGAGAAATTGTCCCTATTTGAATTTCAGCCCACCTTTAAATATTTGAAACAAGTGTGTCATTATTTTTAAAATTTATAATATTCATGTTATATTTTTGTAATAGAAAAAATAATTAACACACACATATATATTGTTTAGTAGGGATTGAGGAAGATAAGAACCAAGAAAGCACGCATCATCATAGATATTTTTTTTATTAATTAATTATCCAAAACTGCCTAAATATGTTCATGGGGCCAAGGAAAGTGTTGAAATTTGAAATGTTAAGGAGATTTTAAAAGGAAGTTGACATTTGTTAATTGCACAATGACATCATAATCCTCATCACGGGAAGGTTGCACCTAAGATGTTTGACAAATGAATGATGATTAGGGTGTTTTGAAATGAAGAGAAAAATAATCAAGAAAGCAAGAGCAAGCAGGCAATATACGCCATCTGTTGATTAATTTGCGAAAGATGCCACCAAAAATCATAATTTAAAAAACTTAGACGTCCCATGAACAGATCTGAAATGAGCATCGTGGATCTCCCAGCACATATCCTTTAAGGGAATTGTGATTTCAGAAATGTTCATGAAAGCAGTTCTCATACTGCCATGGGATATCAGCCTTATGATATGAATTATCTCAGCCTGCATGTAATATCTGTACCGCCCTAAAACCGCAGCTGCAGTGTGCTGTGGTGCCATTTGACAAATGCATCAATTGAAAACGAAGAAGGCTTTATTTTATTTATTTATTTTGATTAATATGAATGTTTAGGTCAGCTTGCACGTACCTCGATTAATTTTACGGTCCTTAAAGTTAATGATCATATGAACCTCCAATGACTATCATATTAGCAATTACAAGATTCCAAGTTAAAAATATTGGAAAGATAAACTCTTTAGTTTCAAATTCTTACCACCACTAGATCAACTATTAAATGGTTATAACAAAGACTTTATTTTTTATGGCAAGTTTGTCAATTCTATTCCACCTGGATTGCCCGGTACATTTTGTTTCGATTCAAAAAAGGAACAAATCGGAGTAAATTTTATCTTGCTCAAAATTTTGATTTATTCCAAAAATTCTGTTCAAATTCCGCCCGGAGCATTTCGGTTTCGTTCCATCCCTTCCTTCCTGCCCAAATAGTGTTTTTAAAAAAAATCATGAATAATGTTACAATATCAATTATATCTTTTTATCCGACTGTTAGATTAATATGAAATTTTATGAGGAATCTCTTGATATATTTATATATATTATGTTAAAATTTCAGAGAAATCAGCGCAACCTTGTAAGATTGATAATGACATTTTCGTGATATTATACATGCTTGTAATTTTATTCAGAAAAATCATTTTATTCTGTTTTTTTTAGATTATTTTTTTCTCAATTTCATTATTCAACTACGAGTTTATTAAGAATTGAACTTTATAATTTGATTTGTTTGATTTATTTAAGATTATCATTGTCTTATAACGGAGATCACATATTTGAAAGATTAGCCTAGGTTGATCAAAGTTGATTCAATATATCGTTATTTCAATTATTATTTTTAAGATGTCAACTTGATTTTCTTAGTTAGACTATATTTTTATCAATTTTTCATATTATCTTTGAACCCATGAAGTTGATCGAGTTATATCAATTCAACTCAATTTTTTACTTATATTTGAAATTTAAATTACACAATTCTAAATATTTTTTTAATATATATATAAATAAATATAAATAATACTATCTCGAAACAAAACATCAAAACATTTTAAAACTGGAATATTTCATTCAAATTAAAAAGCGAAACATCAACCGAAACAAAAATCGACAAACTTGATTGATTTATGGAGGTGGTGCGTGGGCATGTGTCCAAGTTTGAGGGAAAGCTCCTGTGATGCCAAAATACATATATTTGGCAAATGCCAAGAATTTCTGTGCTGACTGACTGCACTGTCATGCATGGATTCAAGGAGATAAGAACAAAAAACTTTAAATTAGGAGGTGAAAAATGAGTTAATTATTACTGAGCATGGCCCCATTATGGATCCCGGGATGTTTGTTCTTGGCTAAATTAACAAACAAATGAAGCTATTATCCTAAATTTGCTTTGAATTAGAGCATTCAATAATAATTTTAATCAACAGAACATAAAATAAATCAATGTTTTTATAATATTCTTAAAATGTTATCGTATTCACAAATGATTCGAGTCAAATCTAAACCTCTCCGAACTTATCTAATTACAGAAAATGGAGTGGAGGGGTAATTTTTATAATACTCCTTGCCATTTGATTGAGTATTCAAACTTGGTTCGTTGGCTAACAAACCATGGACTTTATTTTATTTATAATATTAAATACAGGTTTAAAATAATATAGCCATCTTATTTACAACATACTTAGAATATAAATGTATTGTGATGCACGTATGTTTTTCAAAATAAAGTTATGTAAACATAATTTAAAAGAAAATAAAAAAAACTCTCCTACCAAAGTTGACCGAAACGATCTTCCACTACACACAACCAAGAATTTTATATTTTTCTTGGAAAATGCCAAAGAAAAAGACTACACAGACAAGGGAAAGGAGAAGGGAATAGGGTTTGCACAATCAACTCACAGCTGTTCAAAAACTAATGGCATGGATTGATTTCGAGGAAGAAGGTGACGGGCTCAGTATTCTCAGCCTTTAGTTTATTTTAATCTGGAAGGGTTCCGTGCTGCAAGAAACATCATCGGCCCCAAGTGGGTTTCGTTTCTTCATTATTGAAAGGACAATTAATCAAATAATAAAAGAGCCAACGTGCTTCACGAGTTTTGTCTCTTTTTTTTCATGTAGTTGCTATCACTTTTTTTTTTATTTTTTGAAAATAAATATTTGGATTTGTATATATTTTGATTAATTTTATGGGTCTTAAAATTAATGATTATATAAGTCTTCAGTGACTATCATATTGGCAACTATATGGCTTGAACATGAAATCAAAAGAAAAGCAAACCTCTTAGTACCAAGTTATTACCACTATACCACCTACTTTTGTTGCTATTCTTTTTTTTTTTTTTTTTTATGGATGTGGGTGTTCGGTTAACTTGCAAACACCTCAATTAATCTCACAGGTTCTAAAATTAACGATTATATAAATTTCCAGTCGCTATCATATTAGCAACTATAAACTGAGACCATATAAGAAGCAAACTTCTTAATTTCATCCTCTTACCATTAGTTCATCTTCATCTGCTAAAAATTTCAATCTTCTTTTTCTAATTATTATATGATGTCAAATTATGTGATTTGGTTCATGTCTCTTATCGAATATGCAAGTAATTAATGGACAGTATCCATCGTGTGATTCTTAATTATATTATAGATATATAGCTATGTCGATTTTTGTTAGCTTAATGATGTTATATTACTGTTTTGGTTGGTGTCGATTTCCTCCATGCTTTATGTCTTAATTGATATATATTAACTGAAAATAATAAAATATATCAAGATTGTTTTTTAAATATTATGTTGAGATTGTTCATCTAACAATTTTGACTCTTCTTAAAATCTTTATGTTGATGATGTTGATCACCTAATAATTTGGATCCATTTTAAATATTTTTGTTTGTTTGTTTGTTGTTGATGATGATGCTGACCAACTAATTCTAACCCCTTTTGTTTCTTTTTATTTTTTTATATTTCAAACCATGTTTTGTTTTTATCAAAAAAACAATTTTAATAAAAATAACAAAGAAATAAATAATTAATGAATTAGATAAATATTTGTTTTCTAACATTTAAATCATTGTAGTTCTTATAAATTTTTATTTTAATCTATTTAGTATTTAGAAAAGGACATGAGCATTCATATGAAATCTAACACTGATATTCACATGAGCATTCATATGAAATCTAACACCCATAACGAAACCGAGATATTCCTGCCAATTTTTAACCGGTATTTTTTGAACGGGTCAGAATTAAAACCGAGACGAAAACAACACCGTTTTGTCTCGGTTTTTTTAATGGCACGAAATGTTTAGGCCGGAACGGAATAGTATTGACAACCTGTATTATATACCATGAATGAAAAATAATTTATTTTCCAAGAAGATATTTACATTTGTTTAAATAAAAGAATATTTTCCTAAAAAATAAAGTGTTATATTGAATTAAAGAGTGACAATATCATTTCTGGTAATATAAAACAAAATTGTCCAGGTTCATAACTAGGAAGGATTCCTTACAAATTTAATCAATAATTAATAATATTTCACTTCAATGTACTCGTTACATATGAATGCAAAGCATCCTCATTCAACAATATCATCGTTATTTAATATGCACAAAATAATGATTGTTCTATACAAGCTTCGAGTTCAACGAATTCACCTATAAAATTATGTTATAGAATATTATAAAAATCAGTCTGAAACCTTAATTCAAAGCTTAAACTTTTGATTTTGATGGTAATTTGACACTACCGAGCTTCAAGCACAGTCATGGTCACTTCATTTACAGAGTGAGTTCCTTGACTTGTCGATGGATCTCCACTGTTGTAGCTTTCCTTCAGAATGAATGCAGGTTGCTTCGGAGATGGAAGAGTTGTATCGTTACTCAGCATGAAGACAACATTCGACATTGTTGGCCGGTCCGTCGCAGATTCTTGCACACAGAGAAGACCGATTTGGATGCATTTTAAAACTTGATCTTCAGGGTACGATTCGCCCATCGATGTATCAACTAGCTGCAAGGCCCTGCCTTCTCTCCACAGGTCCCAAATCTGGAGACATTTCACATCAATATGCTATGCTGGAGTAGAAAATCAAATTTGACGATCAGAAAAAGTGTGAATTAATCATAGTCTAGTCTTACTTACATATCCAACCAAGTTTGAAGCGGTAGTTTCATCGTAAAACCTGCTGTTTTTTCTACTGGTGATGACCTCTAATAGCAAAACCCCGAAACTGTATACATCGGATTTTATTGAAAACAGGCCTTGCATTGCATATTCCGGTGACATATATCCACTGCAATAGCATACCAGAGGAAGAAGCCAAAAAGTTAGGTTTCCAGGAAGAAATCATCCAAGACAGCCCTGCGATTGCCTACTCACATCTAGTTCATTAAAGAAACATGGTGGGCTTACTATGTTCCAACGACGCGATTTGTGTTCTCTTCAATCTGGTCTACTCCGAATATTCTAGCCATGCCGAAATCTGAAATTTTTGGGTTCATCGAGGCATCCAGTAGAACATTGCTAGCCTTAAGATCTCTATGGATGATTCTTAATCTGGAGTCCTCATGAAGATATAAGATTCCTCGAGCAATCCCGCAAATAATGTTGTGTCGCGTGGACCAATCTAACAGTGACCTTTTCGATTCATCTGTACCAAAAGAAGCATAAATTTGATCAGATCAATGGAAACTTGCATGCATATTCAAGTTCTAGAGAAGGAGAAAAACAGAAAAATCCACAGTACCGAAAATAAAAGAGTCCAAACTTTTGTTTGGCAAGTATTCATAGATCAACATCTTCTCTCCCCCTTGGATGCAGCACCCTAAAATCCTGACAAGATTCCTGTGTTGAAGTCTTGCAATCAGTTCAACTTCATTTCTGAACTCTTCGACCCCTTGCCCAGAATACTTTGCTAGTCTTTTGACTGCAATTTCCATTCCACCACGTAGCAGACCCTGCGAAAGACAATCCCAATTCATCACTCTCATATATAGTTCACATTTTATAACAGAAGATTGAGCCAAAACATGTGAAATTAAGTAATGGTACAGGTTTAAGAAACCTCAAGGCAGGCTACCTTATACACTGAGCCAAAACCACCCTCCCCAAGCTTGTTGGCATCTGAGAAATTATCTGTTGCTGCAGCTATGGCGCTGAGATCAAAGAGTGGTAAATCTGAACTTGTTCTACCTTCATCAAATTCGTTAATCGGGGAGTTTCCTAAGTATTTTGGGCTTGAAAGGAAAGATCTGTTCCTGTAACTGGCTGTAATGAACATGGTAACAAATTTACTGCTGGTACAACTTGAGTAATATGAAGAGATTATTACGTGTATCGGTTCATGCAAGTCAGACGAATGAAGTTTTAAGGTAATAATAATGGGAAATTAAATAATTTTGATTCAAATGAATCTGATTTATATGTTGATATCATGCAATGTAAGAAATAATTTTACTGATGCTATGAAAATTTAATGCTCAGGTATAACAGCTGAAGGAATCTGCTTAATTACCTTTTTTCTTTTTCCTTATAAAACAACACACCAGGAAGACTATCAGAAATAGTGCCACACCAACAGATACTATCATCGCAGCTTGTATTCCTGCCTTGGCAAGAGGTCTTGACTTTTTATATTTTGCTGAAAAGTGAAAATAAAACAAATATAGTTAGAAACTATATGAGCTAAAGTTTAGATCTTTCGAGTTATTAATGAGGAACTATTCAGTACTCTAATTTTTTTTCCTTGAGATGAAAAATCATATGTAAGTAAATATTTTGAGTGGAAATATTTCTTACCAAAGTTATTAAACCCGATCGGACCATGGCTCGGTTCAAGGTTTAAGTAATAGATTGATGGATTATCGAGTTAACCCGTCAAGATCGAGTTTTCGGAATAAACATAAACCATAATATATATAGACTTCAGATGTGGGATTATGCCCAGAGTGACAATATGTGATTATGTACATAGTAGCATGGTGAACTAACCCAAATATTCAATACCGAGTTGATAGGCTTAATTCAAACTCATCTGATTAATCAATCGGTGAATGATTTATTGAGCTATCCATATCAAATAGCATGATCATAAAATTACTAATGAATACAGAAATATTGCTAATTGTGGAAGCTATCTTTCTTATATTTTGAGGGGGGGAAATGTAAATCTATATATACCATCAGCGTTACACAAAGAAACATTAGTTTTGTTACTTTTGTAAGCATTCCCACCGCAGCACTAAATCATCAAGAAAAATAATTACTTGTGATTCAGGCCCATGAGATTTCTTCCAGAATCAAACCTAGTGACCTAGCTAGTAAAACAAGGGCATAATAAACAAGCAAGTTGCAGAAATGGATGTACCTAACTCAGCTGCGTCCACACGAATGTAAATCTCCTGTCCCACCTCCGTATACGTCCTCATATCAACCAAATCACCGTGCCATCTCAGGCATCCAATTCCTCTTTCGTCAGCACTAGCATAAGCAGTGCAAGAACAGTTCCTCGAGCACTCTTGCTCACATTCTTTCAAGCTCAAACTCATGCTCGCCCTAGCCATGGACGTATCAGGCACCTTCACACGAGCCAGCTTGACGAACCCTTCCCCGCTGTTACACGTGGACACATTAGGTTTCCTGATGCAACCTTTTGACCCGTCCCTTAGATACCATTCACGGGGCGACTCGGGCTCAAATCCGGGTAGACAATTACATATGAAATCATTTGCTTTATAAGGATCACAGTTGCTATTTTTACCACATTGACTGTAGCTGTCGCATTGATCTTTCGGGGCGGACCAAATCCCGATCCATCGCTGGTCACGACCGTTCCATGTCAGCCGTTGCACTAATCCTGATTCGTTCACCACCATTCTTGAAATGACGGAGGGATTATTCATGCGATACATTATAGATACCTCATTAAGGTTGCTAACAAAAGTAACATTGAAGATGTAAGTAGGAGTCATTTCTGGAACTCCGCTCCATCTTTGTCCAGTCCATGGCCCGCCACGCCACCATCGGGTTTGATCCTTGTATAGGAACAGCTGCGCAAACCCACTTGGATCAATACCATAGGAAACGGTTCCGGTTCCTGGGTCATCCTTGGACTTCCAGGATGACAGGGACCAGTTCAAACCGATTTTCAGGTCCAGCCCGAGCTTCATGTCAGGAAGCAAAGTATCAGTAGCATGGTCAAAACTTTGCCATAAGACCCTTTTGCTATCTCGTTGAACCAAGACCAGATTTCCTGTATCCAGGAGCTGAGCCAGGCAATCGGTCATTGACGAGGCTGAAACATTTGTAGACCAAACAGTAACAGAACTTCGATTATTTGCATGAAGTGCAAGATTACCTTGATTGTCGATAGCCAGGACCCCGGAGGTACCATTGACAGGATTATCTCTGTTTGCTACCCAGACAACAGTTTGTTCTGAAACCTTATGGTACCAGATTCCGACGTACCGGCGAGTAGAATTGCCCGGGCTGAAGAACCCAAGTGCGTAGCGTTGTCCATCAGAGACCAAAACATCTCCATCTTTGATTGATTGGTTTGGAGCTATGATGTCAATAGATGAGCAAAGAGGAAAAGCAAGGAAGAAAAACAATGCACTCAAAGAACTTTTTGCAGGATTCATGATTTGGTTAGGTGATTGTATGCTGGTGAGGTTGAGTAGATGATTTTTTGTTTGTTTGGTTTGGGGTTTAATGAGTGAGCCAAAAGCTACCTACTGAAAGGTCCATATGAAGAAAATCTATACATGTCCATGTCTATTAGCTTTAAATTCTATTTTACTTCGAGTTTTAAAAGTACTTAAAAAAAAAGTGATTTTTTTATTTTTTATTTTAAATTAAAAAATTTGGTGTTTTTAGATATTTTTATGTATTAATATTAAAAATAATTTTTATAAAATAAAAATATATTATTTTAATATATTTTTAAAAAAATACTTTAAAAAACAATATAAAACACACACCCAAACAATTATTTATTTATTAAGGTGAAAGATATTTTTTCTGGATAAGGTAGTGGATCCATGCAATAAATGACAACCAACTGACACGTCATTGACAATTATGTTCTGTCAAAATAATGAGAGCTACGTTTTTTATTCAGGAACTGAGGTGTGAATACTGTACAGTTTGAGAGTGATCCTGACTGCGATCTATTGATAGATTCTGTAGCATCAGCGGGTCTATTATGTCTTTTTAAATTGTGTTTACTCTATTAATAATTGTATTGTTAATATATAATAATTGGATGGGAGGTGGTGTTTTATTAATTGAAAAGTGTTGTGATATAAAAATTGAGTTTATTGTTTGATTATTGTAGGATATGAATGAAATCATTGTAAATTATAATAATATTGCTCAGTTTTGGAGTCAGGTCCCATCGTTTAATTCGCCTATTTACTATTAATTTTTATTAATTTTTGCACAGAACCATCCGAAGAAGCGCCATTGCTCACTGGAAAAGGCTAGGTTTTCTTAGGGGGGTCACCGCGTTGATGATTTTTTTTTTTAACTTATACATTTTTTTTCTTTTAGTTGTTTTTTATTAGTTTTTTTTTTCACATCAAATAATTTTTTTAGCTAATAATTTTATTTTATTTTTATTTTTTGTTTGCTCTTTTGCTAAAGTTATTGACTTTTTTTTTCTTTTGATTGAATTTCCCCCATTATTAACGTAATAATAATAATAATAATTTTAGTTTTTTTTCTTACTTTCTCTTTTATTAATGTTTTTGATTTTTTCTCCTTGGGATAATTTAATAATTTTTATTATTTTAACAATAATAGTAATGATATTTTTAGATGTTAAGACTTCAATGTTCTTGTTGTTATAATAAGGTGTGTTCATATGTTTTATTATATCAAATCTTGCATGTATAGATGTTATACTTTATTTGATTTTTTCAATTTTTTCATTTGATTGAAATTGATAATATATTTGGTTTTTGTTTCGGCCCTTATACTTTTAATTTTTTATTTTAATTTCTTTAATTTTTTATAGTTCTTAAATAGTCCATATTTTTGTCCATGTTTATATATGTGTGTCTTTAGTTTTGATTTTTGATTTTTATTATTTTCTCTTTTGTTGAGATAATATTTTTTCAAAAATTTTGTTCTTAAATTTTAGTTTGTGTTTATGATCATTTGAAAATTGATATTTCTTATTTTTTTTCTTTGTTTTTTCTTTTGGTTTTTTTATTATTTTTTTTTAAATTTTAACGTCAAATGATTTTTTTTAAAATTTTTGTTGTTGTTTTGTTAAAGTTTTTGGGATTTTTTTTATTCTTTTATTGAATTTATTTTTCCATTATTCACGCAATAATAATAATAATAATAATAATTTTAGTTTTTTTTCTTGCTTCCTCTTTTATTAATGTTTTTGAGTTTCTTTCTCCTTGGAATAATTTAATAATTTTTATTGTTTTAATAATAATAGTAATAATATTTTTAGATGTTAAGTCTTCGATGTTGTTATTGTTATAATAGGGTGTATGATGTATTTTATTATATCAAACCTTGTATATATATATGTTATATTTTATTTTTGAACCAACAAAATCTATTAATTATTTCAATCTCAACAATCATAAAAAATATTTGCTCAGCACGCAACGTAGTGCGGGTAATTAACTAGTGAAAAACTAATACCAAACATCAACAAAATAAGATCCTTTCAAATAAACTTTTTTTAAAATTTTTTAAGTGTTTGAGTCAATTTACACGCACCTCAACTAATTTCACATGCTCTGAAATTAACAACTAGTTAAAACCTCATAGCGCAAGTCATGAATTTAAAAGGTTAACTCGAGTTGACTGGAGTCAATTTAATATGTTATTATCTTAATATTTTTTTAAAAATATCATCTTAAAATATTTTAAATTAAACTATATTTTTATCAATCATACATGTTGTCTTTGAGCTTATCGAGACAACTAGGTCATAGTGGTAACTCCCTTTTTTTTACTTGTTTTCAAAATTAAATTAGTTCATCTTAAAGTATTTTTTTAAAAAATGATTTTTTATTATTTTAAATTAAAAAAATTTAGTATTTTTAGATCATTTTTATGTGTTAATATTAAAAATGATTTTTATAAAATAAAAATATATAATTTTAATACATTTTTAATTAAAAAACACTTTAAAAACCAACCTCAACCACTCACCCCATCAATTATTTATTTAGGTGAAAGATATATTTTTCTGCGATAAGGGAGTGGATCCATGCAATAAATGACATGACCATTGGACACGTCATTGACAACTCTATTCCGTTTAAAATATCATTTAACTGGTATATCTCAATTCAAATTAAAAAATTGAACAAACCCGAACAAAACTCATGTCACTTAGAATCCCGGTTTATTTAGTAAATTATGCTGCAAGTCCAACCGGAAAGTTTGATTATGAGAGCTAAGTTTTTGATTGAGGAACTAAGGTGTGAATGCTGTATAGTTGAGAGTGATCCTGACTGGGATCCTTTGGCAGATTCTGATTCTGTAGCATCATCAGTGGGTCTATTATGTCTTTTTTAATTGTGTTTACTCTATTCGTAATTGTATTATTAATATAGAATAATTGGATGAAGGGTGATGATAAAGTGTTAGAAATTTTTGAATTAATTGATAAATTGAGACACTTTTAATATAAAAAAGATCCTGATGATATAAGATGAGATTAATCGGAGTGTTACAACAAGTCTTGTGATATATTCTTACATCCGAGATTAAAATTTTAAGGCAATTGAAGTTCCTAAAGAACCTATAAGACTGTCAATGATATTTTCATAATTTTCTTCACTTTCATAATTTTGTTCTCAATTTCATCATTCAATAATAGATTTATTAAGAATCGAGCTTCATTTTTTGTTTTATTTAAAATTTTTATAGTCTCATAGCTTGAGTCATGGATTTAAAAGGTTAACCCGAGTTGATTTGAGTTGATTTAAATGTTATTGTTTTTTTTTTTTAAAAATATATTATCTTGTAATATTTTAAATCAAACTATATTTTTATTAGTCATACATGTTGTTTTTGAACTTATCGAGACAATTAGATCATAATAGTTTGGCTCCTTTTTATTTACTTGTTTTTAAAATTAAATTATAATTTTAAACTTAATTTATCTTTGAACTTGGATTAAAATATATCATGTGATGAGTTAACCATTTTGACTTGTGTGATGTGTATGGTTATTGCTTGAAAAATGGTTTGATTTGACATTCACCTTGCCGGGTTTCTTAATAAATGTTCTTCGTTTTTCATGTGTTTGATCCAATTTCTTTGCCTTTTTTAGTTATTGTGTTTTTGTTAGATTTAATTTGTTTTAGTTTTAGTTCCTTTTTTGGGCTGTTTTTGGGTTAACCTTACCAAGTCAACCTGGTAGGGTCAAGCTAGTGGAGTAAAGTCGAGTTGACAGATAATGGAGATAACAAGTGATAATTTCTGTCAATTGTTGATCTTTTAAAGAACAAATCAAGATCAATTTCTTGATTGAATTTCTGGGATTTTTCAAAAATTGCACCCTTCCCTTTCAAAGGCTAAATAACCTTGAACAATTCTCATTTTTTTTTTGATTCACTCGTGTTTCTTTAAAATTCCCTTTCAAAGATTTAATTCTGCTCTGATACCATGTTGAAATTATGTTAAAAATTGTAATTTTCGTAAAGAACAGGTACTGTTCAAATCAGTACCCAAAATCTGCACCAAAACCTGAGAAGCGCTACTGTAGCGATCAAGATCTGGGAATGGGAAATTTTTCAGAAAATGAAGAACTTTGAAACTCTGTAATTTGAACTAAAAGAACGTAAACATGGGCAGAATTTTTCATATGGTTACTGCCATCCCATTATCTTTATTTATAGGAATCAAAAACATTACAACAATTGAAATTTAAATTTAAATTCGGTTACAATTCCAGTTTATCCACTAATTGACTTTTAACTGAAATTAACTAAAATGTTGACTTATTGACTATAGGATTTTAATCATCTTGAATACAGTGTAAACTTAAACAAAAACAACAATGTTAAAAACATAAATCTTCAATTCTTCAGCTCCTTCTCATCCTGTCAGCTTGCAGGCCTGGAATCACATTTCCAGTTTTCAACAATAATTTCGGACGTTGTTGGCCGGTTCGCTGCCCCATCTTGCACACACAGTAGACCAACTTGAATGCATCGCAGTACTTCTGAACTCGGACATGATTGCCTGATTGATAAGTCCATCATCTCCAAGGCTTTTCCATCTTTCCACGGATTCCATGCCTGCATCATTCACGATTCTTTGGATTAAAACATGCGAGGACACAATAATTACTTATCTGGAAAATAACTCAAGTTCTACTCACATATCGTATCAAATTTGAGGAGAGATCTTCTTTGAAAAAACCTATATTCTTCGTACCACTAATGATCTCCAGGAGTATGACTCCAAAACTAAAGACGTCGGACTTTACAGAGAAGAGGCCATCCAGAGCATACTCTGGTGACATGTATCCACTGTGTAGTGCAGCAAATAAAAAGAACTTCAGGTAAGAAACAATGTATGGAATAACTACATAAGACATTGATGTCTTGTGCTTACAATGTGCCGACGACTCTCTGTATTTGCTTGGTTTTGGCTCCCACAAAATATCCTTGCTGTCCCGAAATCTGAAATTTTGGCATCCATCTCTCCATCTAGATGAACATTGCTTGTTTTCAAGTCTCTATGGATGATTCTTAACCTAGAGTCCTGATGAAGATATAGGATCCCTCGGGCAATGTCCATTATGATTTCAAAGCGCTTTTCCCATTCCAGAGATGCTTTTCTTGATTGATCTGCTTAAAATTTACGTAATCATTTTCATTAGAACACTGTGCAGTGAGTAATTATATGAAGTCTGCTAGACAGTCTCAGAGACAAACCAAAAATGAAGCAGTCCAGGCTTTTGTTAGGCATGTATTCATAGATCAGCATCTTTTCTTCCGCTTCAATGCAACAGCCAAGAATTCTGACAAGATTTCTGTGCTGAAGTTTTGCAATCAACAAAACTTCATTCTTAAACTCAACTATTCCTTGTCCTGAGTTCTTCGATAGCCTTTTAATAGCCACCTCTTTTCCGTTCGATAGCTTTCCCTGAAAGTAATTCAAAAGGTGCTGGTTTAGTTACTAGAAACTTCGTCCCATGTTCCATACAACTGGATAATACCATGAGGAAATGGTGTGAATTGTAATATAATTAATGGAGCTTTCCCTATTTCTAATTGAAAGAGAAATTACCTTATAGACAGGGCCAAATCCACCTTCTCCAAGTTTTTTTTCAGAAGACAAATTGTCTGTTGCAGCTCTGATGGTTCCTAGATCATAGAAGGTTATATTAACATTCTCTTCGCACTCATGGGCGGTCGGAAGGTCCTTAGAATTTGACATACAAGTTTCTGGATCCAATGATAGCAGCTCACATCTTCTTTGCTTCTCAAGATAGCCTGGCAGAATTAAAGAACACTATTAGCATGAACTGAAAAATTGATTATTAGAATAAATGATTGTGGTAAATCAAGGAGATGAACTTAATTTCATGTTTCATACAAGTTTTTATGGTGCTGCCTGGTATTGTGGTTTGTCTGCTGTAATTCAACAACTTGAAAAGGAATCCTACCTAAGAATCTTAATTTCAGGATTTCTTACCTTTTCTCACAGAACGTTTCTTTCGAGAGTGAAGGTAAACTGACACAAAAAGAAGCAGCAACGCAATAGCAAAACAAATGATAACTCTAACTATCCAATTCGTAGCCGTGGAGGATTTCGAGCTGTTCTTTGCATAAGCAGCTGAAAAATTTGATCATGTCAGCTTGTAGAAAAACCAATTCCAATTTGATTACGAGCTGTCTAATCTCAATTAACCAGACTAAAAATTTTGTGCGTCAATTACTTCTTTCACTACTTACCAAGCTCCCCTGCCTCCACTCGCAGATAAAAGTCCTGTCCCTCTTCAGTGTATTGCTGCATGTCATTCAGCATACCATACCAGGCCAAACAGCCTTGCCCCTCATTATTTATATCTAGACTAGCATATCCACTGCAATTACAGCTCCTTAAGCACTCCATTTCACAATCCTTCAAGCTCAAATTCGTGTAAGCGCGGGTCCTGGAAGCATCTGGAATCTTCACATTAGCCATCTTCAGGAACCCTTCCCCTTCTCCCTTCCCACATTGGAATTTTCTCCTCTCTACGCATCTAGTGTGCCAATCATGAGGTGAAAGAGGTTCAAATCCTGGCAAGCATGAGCACTTTATCGCGTTGTTGAAGTTGCAAATAGAATAAGAGCCACAGTTTGCGTAAACATCACATGAGTCATCAGGTTCAAGCCAAAACAAAGCCCAATCCTGGCTATCTTCACGCCATATGACTCGCTTAACTATGCCAGTAGGTTCTACCACCAGTGTAGAGAAAATAGAAGTGTTGCTTGGATGGAAAGTGATGTAAGTTCCTTGTTTTTTGCTGACAAAACTATAGTTGAACAAACCAGCCTCATTGCTGAAGTCTGCAAGATTGTTGTTGACCCGGGTTGATATATCGGGTGTACCACTCAGGCTCCTACCGTTCCATGGTCCACCTCGCCAATATGGATCCGAATTCCTGTACAAGAAGTACTGAGGTGAACCATTTGGGTTAAGACCAAATGAGAAATCTCCATGTGCCGGCTCATCACTTGATTTCCACGAAGTTAGGAGTTGATTTAAACCGGTTTCCCGGTTCAAGCCGAATCTCATTCCAGGCAAGATGGTGTCAGTAGGATAATCAAAGCTTTGCCACACAATTGATTCAGAGTTACCTGAGTTATTCTTAACCACCAGAACAAGGTTGCCTGAAGGTAAGAGCTTGGCAGTTGAGTTGGCGTTTGACATTGAAATGTTTGTGGACCAAAGAGGAGTCCTTCCTTTGCTATCAACAACAGCCATGTTTCCATCTGCAGTAATCTTGAAAATGCCAGCGGAGTTCTTAAGTGGAATCTCTCTGTTGGCAACCCAAACAACAGTTTGTTTGGGGACCTTGTTGAACCATATTCCAACGTACCGGCTTGGAGAGTTGCCTGGACTAAAGAAGCCTAGTTTGAAATTTCCATTGGAGGATACGAGGGATTCATTTTTGCTGTCTGAGATGAAGTGGGTTTGATTTATGATGTCATTTTCAAAACAAGATGCAAACAGAATGGTAGCCATGAAAGGTACAGTGGCATTGGCATTGAGAAACCTCCTGGTGTCCATGGAAGCGGTGATGATTCGTGACAAGATTTTGGACAAACACATATCCTAGGCTTGCCTTCCAGGTAGATCATAATGCTTCTAGAAAAAAACATGGTTAAGCATTTATTCCTGTTAGTTAGCCTCTACCACCATAATTTATGTCAACAAGGAGATAGTTTGGATCTTGGGAGACTCTTGGGTGGTCACAACTAAACAGGCTCTCTGCAGCTATTAAAGCCTCTCACACACTTAAAATCTTGTATGAATTGTTGTAAATGTTATTTTTTTAAAATAATTTTTATTTGAGAATATATTAAAATATCTAAAAACACATAAAAAATCATTTTTTTAAAAAATATTATTAAAACATAAAAATAAATAGGATTTAAATCCTTTCGGGATCATGGGACTAAAAGCAAAATAAAAACATTGCTGTTTCAAGTGAGTTTGAAAAATGGGTCAACAACTAATTTATTTTGTCACAGGTTATTGTTAAAAATAGCTGTAGAGCATATGCTCCTTTATTTTAAACTCTGATACAGCTTTCCAATTCCTATAACTTTGGCAATGAAGAGATTTCATGAAATTGTTCAAACTTTTAGATTATGACATGAAGGACTTACCGAGATGGCATAATGTGAAACAAAGCAGGAAGTAGAAATTATGTGGGCCAAATAAACAGAACATAGTTTTGGAGAACCTGTAATCTTACAATTGGGAAATTGTTCATCTGTTAGTATGCCCAATTCAGCTTCAAATCTTCACTGTCACAGTAAGAGTCCAGTAAAAAATCTATCCCAAACTTCATGACCACTCCCAGAAACATTCTAACCAGTTCAATTTGACCTAAATATCTTGTTCTTGTCCCATCGTTGGTTATAGTAGTCAAAACTTTTGTCTCTTTAGTCCCCTGGATCTCTTCTTGTTTAAAAGAACCCTTCTGTTGTTCCTTCAGATGTCAGATTAGGCATTCTGGTTGTTGATTAAAAACTAAAAAGCCTATAGTTTCACTCCATTGATGCTGGAATGGAAACAATATCTATATCAACACAGTGTAAGGGAAAAATGTTGGCTAAGTTATTAGCTTGCTTGTGGTCAAAACAACATAAAAAAATGTAGTCTTTGACTTGGTCTTCACATAAAAAACAACATAAAAAAATGGAAACAATATCTATATCAACAGTGTAAGGGAAGTTTGTTTCTTCAATTATGATTAAAAACCCCTAACCTCTTTGAGTTAGTATCTTATAGGAAAATTAAGTAAAAAATTCTCTTGGGTTTGACTTGGTCTTCACCATGATAATATGGAATATTTTTTTGTGATAGTAAAACCAAAATTAATATTTGGAGGTTCCAACTCATAGATTAACATCTTTTCCTCTTCCTCTATGAAGCAACCTAAAAGCAACCTCCAACTGCCAACAGTGTTTCCGGAGGTTTATTTTGTAATTTTTTTAGATTTTCATGTATTTGTTTTAAATTATTATTTCTATTTCTTGTATATGTTATGTAATTGTAATATGTACCCAAAAAAAATATAATGAAAAAGGAGAATGGGTGTGTGAGTTGCATAAAAAAAACACATAAAGAATTTTAAAGATGTTTCTAATTTTGAGATTATGTTTGTATTGTATAATTTAAATTTCATTTATCTTGAATTTAAATTATACTTGTTAAATTAATATTTTATTTTTTCATATATATAATTAAATAAATATGAACAGTACAAAACCGGAACGGAACGCCGGAATGCACCGAAACCGGAACGTTCCGTTCCAAACAAAAAACCAGAACGGTACCCGGAACGGATTTTACAACTATGATCCAAACTACCATCATAAGTATTATAAAAATAAAATATTACATTAAAAATTCTAATTATATGAAAGCTAGTACAGTTTGTTTAGGAGAAGGAATTGTTGTTTCAATACATAACATAAAAACAAGAGAACGACTTGTATGCATTACAGGGCCTTTAGGGAAAAATATAACTCCAGTGATGAATCAACTATCTCCTAAGCTTCGTCAGAAATTATCCAGACAGTGCAGCTTCAGCGACTAGCAATTTCACTAATTGTGACCTGATTTGAACACAGTCCATCTTCTACGGCTAATGCTACATCAGGATTATTATGAGGTTCTTTAAACAGGAATGCAGGTTGTTTTGGAGAAGGGATCTCTGTTTCACTACTCAGCATAAAAACAACTGCCAACATAGATGGTCAGTCCGTGGCATCTTCTTGCACGCACAGTAGACCGATTTGTATGCATTTCAAGGCTTCACGCGAATGATACAACTCGTTCAGTGATGGATCAACTATCTCCAATGCCTTTTCTTGTCCCCATAATTCCCATACCTGTGATGTTCATATAAATCATTAGCTTACAAGATAGTAGAGCAGACAACATTTAAAATTGTGAAATTCAGCAATGAGCACAAATGGCTCTCTTGTAACTCACATATCCAATCAAGGTCAAGGGAGGATTCTGTTGATAAAATCTATTATTCTTCTTGCCACTCACAATCTCTAACAATATGACCCCAAAACTGAAAACATCTGATTTTACAGAAAAGTTTCCAAACACAACATATTCTGGCGACATATAGCCACTGCATCAGAAAAAAAAGAGTCTGAAGTTTTAGTACTCCTGTTAATCAGTGATAGTACTTTGTCACTCGGTCTTTGATTTATGCAAAGGTACTTACTATGTTCCTACAACTCTCCTTGTCCGATCTTCAGTTTGGGTGCCGTCGAATATTTTTGCCATTCCGAAATCTGATATTTTTGGATTCATCTCTGCATCCAATAGAATATTGCTACATTTTAAATCCCTGTGAATGATTCTCAACCTGGAGTCTTGGTGAAGATACAAAATCCCACGAGCTATTCCAACAATAATACCAAAGCGTTTCGGCCAATCCAATACCAATCTTCTTGTTTCATCTGTTAAAAAAATTACTTTTCAGCCAGCAATAAACTGACAACTAGTGTAAAGCATGGCAATAAACACAGAAAAAGACTTACCAAAAAGAAACGAGTCCAAGCTTTTGTTTGGCAAGTATTCATAGATTAACATTTGTTCTTCATTCTGAATGCAATAACCTAGAAGTTTCACAAGATTTCTGTGTTGAAGCTTTGCAATTACCATAACTTCATTTTTAAATTCTTCTGTTCCTTGACCTGAACTTCTAGACAATCTTTTTACTGCAACCTGCTGTCCATTGGGTAGCAGACCCTAAAATCATGTAACAAGGGCAAGCCTAGATATTTCAATTATTCAAATTAGAGAAAAACAAATCTGTAGTATTGTGAGGCCATTTAGTTTTCAGCTAGATGCAGTAAGAATCCCTACCTTATAAACCGAGCCAAAACCACCTTGGCCGAGTTTGTTAGCTGGAGAGAAGTTGTCAGTGGCCGCCGTTATGGTGCTGAGCTTGAAATATTCCAATTCAATAGAATTGCTGTTTACCTCATTACCTGGTTATTTTTCCAATCACGAAGCAAAAAGTTAACTTCTCCCCACAAGAAAAGTAGAATAAATACAAGACATGATGGTAAGGTATATCAAATAGAGATTCGAGTGTCTTGTCGTACCTTTTTTTGCCCTCTTCTTGAGCCACAAATAAGCAGATAGGCTAATGAGAAGCCAGAATGATGCAATTGCTGGTACTAAAATTGCCAGCATGGGTTTTTCATGAGAAACATTTGACTCCCTTGAATTTTTAGCTGCATGAGAGTGAAAAGAATAAAGATCAACAGCAGAGGAAAAACTACCCCCTTTACCATTGGAAACAAAATTATCAATGGTTTCTTTATGTAGTACGTATAAATAAAAATTTGGAACGAAAATTGTATGAAATTTGTAATGAAAAAAGGTACCTAATTCATATGCATCAACACGAACATAAAGATCATAACTTGCACTCCTTTCATATCTAATGTCTACTAATTCCTTGTACCATGTCAAACAAGCATCCCCTTTTCCGGGAATTCCAATGATTGAGTATGCAGAGCATGAGCAATTCCTCTTACATTCCAGCTCACAGGCTGCGCGACTCTTCATCTTGTCCACCCAAGCTGCATTAGAAGTATCCGGAAGACAGTAATTCTCTATCTTCACAAACCCTTCTCCATCATCGCACACCGAAGACGTCTGCAGGCGCTTCCTGACACAACCACCAGATCCATCTCTCACAGACCATTGCTCTGGGTGCTTGGGCTCGAACCCAGGTAAACAGGCACATGCAAATTCACTTGGAATGGCATATTCACACGTACTATAAGCACCACAATATCCATAATAGTCGCACCGAAACTGAGAGGACTTCCAGTAATCCTTCCACTGACCATCACTTTGCCGCCATGATAACGCCTTTGCATGTCCTGAATGATCCGCTATTATTCTTAGCAGATAAGAATCATCAGTAACTGTGAAGAGAATGTACATTTCGTCCGGATCATTTACAAAAGTGTTTTTGTATAAGCCCATCTTACTTTTCCATGGCCAAGAGAGAGATCTAGCAATTGGCTTTTTACCATTATAGAAAAAGAATTGTGGTGAGCCATTTGGGTTGATCCTAAGTGAAAAGTCCCCAATCCCAGGGTCATCATCTGATCTCCAAGATGTTAGGAACCGATCGATTCCTGATTTTCGATCGAGCCCCAGTTTCATTCCAGGTAGCAGGGTGTTTGTAGGATGATCGAAGCTTTGCCATATAATACTTCTGCTTCTTTTCGTGACCATTATCAAATTTCCTGAATCCAAGAGTTGAGCTGCACAAGAATCATTTTCTTCCACTGAAACATTTGTAGACCACACTGGGAGCTTTTGGTCATCGTTACCATAGAGAACGAGGTTTCCATATTGGTTTATAAAGAGAAATCCAGATGAACCAATGATTGGATCGTTCCTGTTTGCAACCCACACCACAGTTTTCTCTGGCACTTTATAGTACCAGATTCCAAGATATCTATTTCTAGAACTACCTAGACTGAAAAATCCCAGTGCGAAATTATTTCCTTTGGAGATAAGAAGGTCACCTTCTTTAATGGTTTGGTTTGATTTTAAGGAGTCTTGGGATGCACAACATGAGAATTGGAGCATTATAAGAGAAAAAAGCAGGAACAGTTTTTCAGCCTCCATGACGGAGTAAACTTGACCTTGGCTGGTGGAAAAGTGTTTAATTTTGCTCTGTGGAGAATTAGATAAGGTCTCCAGAGAAGTTATTTTCAGCCTTAAAGTCGAGTTGACCCAGTCTTAAAGGCATGTGTGGTTTTTCCTTTTTTCTGACCCAGTCTTTTGTGTGTTTCTGGATCATTCAGGACGTCCAAGATGTTAAGAACTGGTGAAGACCAGTTTTCCTATCCAACCCAAGTTTTGTAAGACTATTCAGCTATCTAATTGAACCAGAACAGAATTTCCCAAAATCTAGAAGCTGAGCCACAGAATTGCTGTCTTAAGAGACTGGAATATTTGTGAACCACACAGGACTACTTCGGTTTCTATCATAGAGGGTGAGGTTACCTTGGCTGCTGATCTAGAGCTCTCAAGAGGTATGATTCATAGGATTTGTCTCTGTTGACGACCCACACAACATTGTGAACTGAAACTTTGGCATACCAAATTCCAATATAGCTGTTGCTGGAATTTCCAAGGCTTAAGAATCCCAAAGTCAAGTAGAGACCAAAACATTTCACCTGTAGCAGACTCATTAGAACTTAAGGTGTCTGTGGACAGGAAAATTTGTCAGGAAGCGCCTGCAGGAAAAATCCTAGTGCGAAATTATTTCCTTCGGAGATAAGAAGGTCACCCTCTTTAATGGTTTGGTTCGTTTTTAAGGAGTCTTGGGAAGTACAAGATGATAATTGGAGCACTACAAGAGAAAAAAGCAGGAACAGTTTTTCAGCCTCCATGACGGAGTACTGGGTCTTGAGTTTTGGAATAGATGAGTGGAGAATGGCAAGAGAAGTTATTGGAGGAAGTTATTTTGGAATCTACTTCGCTTTAACAGATCTTTTTAACAAAACACTGACTGTTGTGTCTTAATTATTATATCACCCACGCATAAAAAAAGTGTTATTTTTAGTTTTCTATTTTATTTTATTATTTAATATTAGATTATTTTAGAATTTATGCTTGATATTTATTTTTCAATATTTTAGGTTATATATTACTCTTATATCAAACTAAAATAAATTATGATATCATGATATAATTTACAGGTTTAACATGTTAACTTGGGTTGACTCAGTTAATTTTTTATTGATTTTTTTTTTCAATTTTATACTCTAACATTGAGTTAATTGAAAAATGAATTTCATGATCATTATTTTTTTATTTTCATGGGTCAATCTTGATCTCATTACCTAGGTCATAAATTTGATAATTTAACTCGAGTTGATTTTAGTTGCTTTATATGGAATTATCGTGATCTCATAATGTAGATCATGAGTTTGGTTGAGTTAACTCGATTCATTGTTTTATATCATTTTTTATTTTAATGTTTTTTTCACCCTCTAACAACTTAATTATTTTTTTATTAATTTTTTATTTAATATTAGATTGTTTGGAAACTAGGTTTCATAATTTGTTTTTAATTTTTTTTATGGGGAGTTATCTCAATCTCATGGATTTTTTTTCTAGATTTCAAACTTAAAAAATGAATTTAAAAAAAATTGGAGCTTCAAATTTTTATTATTTTCTTTCTATGAAGTTATCTTGATATCATGACCTGGTTTTGGGTTTGACAAGTTAACTCGGATTAACTGTAATAGTTGTTTTGTCCTTTTTCATTTTTGATTCTATTTTGTTATTTATTATTTGTTTGATTAGAAATTAGTTTTTTTTGTCTTTTTTTAATTATCTTTTTTCTATGTTGTTATTTAATATTGGGTTGATTAGGAATTGACTTTCATAATTTTTTTTGATATATTTTATATAGGTTTATCACGTTTTCATTACTCAGGTTATAGATTTGATAGTTTAATTAAAATCGATCTAATATACTGGTTAATATTTTACAAAATATAATTTAATATGTCGTTATATCAATATTTTTTAAAAAAATTGTCCAATATATTTAATATCTTGAGTTCATAATTAAATATTTTTTTATTAAAAAACTATATTAATAAATCTTTGAAAAACTCTTATGTTAAAAAAATTGATATGATTTGCAACATAGTATGAGTCAATAATCTACTACAGACCATGACTTATCTTGTTCTTTGTATACCACTTGCACTCCTAAAAGACCACTTTATTTATTTATTTTCAGCAGAAAAGGCTTGCATGCTTTAATAAAAAAAATGCATGTATGCACAGTCAACTTTAAATAGCTTTCATTGAAATATGATTTAGCCTAAGAAATTTTGATCTTACATTATGACAATTCTGGATTTTATCTCACGCTCAAGTCTTGCGGGTGTCGAAAACTTTTCTGATATGGGTTCCACATCATAATGGGGTCTACAAATATTATATGAAATTTGTCGGAGGAATTTTTTATATGAAATTTCCTTGTCATAGGGGTACAGATGACTCATGAGCTAGCACATTTGTTTAAATAGTAGTCTTGAGTGGCTGCTAACGATCAGTCAAGAATTTGAACTTTCAAAGCAACGTTTGTAAGTAGATTATTTATATGCATAAATATAAACTAGAGTTCCCCTTCGATACATGATGATAGGGGATAAATTTATTCCTATATCCCACTAGATCATAGTATCTCTGTTGAAATTCCATTGGATCTGTTATGTGAGCTGCCCCATCGTTTCCCACCCCAAGAGAAAGAGAATGATAGCCAAAAAAGAAATAAATTTTCCTGCTACTATAAGTTAAGGCTTTGGGAGCAATCGTGCAGTTTGTTCCTACATCAGTATTGTTGGAAAAAATTCTGAAGAACAAACATGCACTGTTCAAATCACTGTCAGGTTTTTTGTTCCTGACAAGAAAAACAGTCACTGTTCAAATCAGTGACTAAAAATCTGATGAATTTCCAGATTTTCAAAGAACTAAAGAACAAGTAATTTGGACAATGATTTTCAGTATAAAGGGAAGAATATTTCATTAGGTTACTGCCATCCCTCTGATTTTATTTATAGAAAACGAAATTAAACAACTTAAAAGAGTAAGACTTCTAGTCATTTGTAAACTCTTGTTCTATACTAATTCTACTTAAACTAAAACTGAAGCTACGTAAAATACTGGACCTCTTGATCAAAAAACTGATCAGTTATTGAAATAAACTGAAATACTAATTAAAAAACAAACAACTCAGATTTTTGACACTACTCTGTCTTAAACTCTGCTGCTTCCAATTTTGCTGCCTTGAATCAGCTGCATTTCAGCCTTCATTCTTCAACAAGTATCTCAGTTCCATAAAGCTTCAACTTTATTAGAATTACTGCTTGTTAGCAAAGTAAATTCCGGTCGAGGGAACCCAATCAATGGGTCCTCAGGGTTTCTCTTCATCAAGAAACATGGAAACCTTTTTCTCTCTGGTGACTCTGACCAAAGGTTTCCAGTATTGTCAGAAAATTGCTATCTTGGAGATACTTGTGAAGCTCAGTTCTTGGATTCAGGAAATCTGTTCTGGTCCAGGATAGAAGCAAGGGGATTGTGTGGAAAAGTTTCAATTTTCCTACAGATACCATGCTAGCGGGAATAAAACTTGGTTAGAAAAGGGAAACACGTCAGGAACTGTTCCTGCAGCTTGTTTAGGAGAAGGAATTGTTGTTTCATTACTTAACGTAAAAACAAGAGACCGACTTGTATGCATTACAGGGCTTTTAGGGAAAAATATAACTCCTCCAGTGATGAATCAACTATCTCCTAAGCTTCGTCAGAAATTATTCAGACAATGCAGCTTCACCGACTAGCAATTTCAC
The DNA here is from genome assembly GCA_025169955.1 of Salix arbutifolia. Lineage (NCBI taxonomy): Eukaryota > Viridiplantae > Streptophyta > Magnoliopsida > Malpighiales > Salicaceae > Salix > Salix arbutifolia. The sequence goes on from CM045912.1 coordinate 2,459,282, forward strand.
TAATTGTGACCTCATTTACAGAACACAGTCCATCTTCTACGGTTAATGCTATATCAGGATTATTATGAGATTCTCTGAACAGGAATGCAGGTTGTTTTGGAGAAGGGATCTCTGTTTCACTACTCAACATAAAAACAACTGCCAACATAGATGGTCTGTTCATGGGATCTTCTTCCACGCACAGTAGACCAATTCGTATGCATTTCAAGGCTTCACGCGGATGATACAACTCCTTCAGTGATGGATCAACTATCTCCAGTGCTTTTTCTTGTCCCCATAATTCCCATACCTGTGTTGTTCATATAAATCATTAACTTACAAGATATTTTAGACCAGAAAACATTTAAAAATGTGAAATTCAGCAATGAGCACATATGGCTAACTCACATATCCAATCAAGGTCAAAGGAGGATACTGTTGATAAAATCTATTGTTCTTCTTGCCACTCACAATCTCTAACAGCATGACCCCAAAACTGAAAACATCTGATTTAACAGAAAAGTTTCCAAACACAACATATTCTGGCGACATATAGCCACTGCAGCAGAAAAATAAGAATCTTAAGTTCTAGTATTCCTGATAATCAGTGATAGTACTTTGTCACTCGGTCTTTGTTTTCTGCAAAGGTACTTACTATGTTCCTACAACTCTCCTTGTCCTATCTTCAGTTTGGTTGCCTTCAAATATTTTTGCCATTCCGAAATCTGATATTTTTGGATTCATCTCTGCATCCAATAGAATATTGCTACATTTTAAATCCCTGTGAATGATTCTCAACCTGGAGTCTTGGTGAAGATATAAAATCCCACGAGCTATTCCGACAATAATATCAAAGCGCTTTCGCCAATCCAATAACAATCTTCTTGTTTCATCTGTTAAGAAAATTATTTTTCAGAGAGCTATAAGTTGACAATTAGTGTAAAGCAAGGAAATAAATCCAGAGAAGACTTACCGAAAAGAAACCAGTCTAGGCTTTTGTTTGGCAAGTATTCATAGATTAACATTTGTTCTTCATTCTGAATGCAATAACCTAGAAGTTTCACAAGATTTCTGTGTTGAAGCTTTGCAATTACCATAACTTCATTTTTAAATTCTTCTGTTCCTTGTCCTGAACTTCTAGACAATCTTTTTACTGCAACCTCCTGTCCATTAGCTAGCAGACCCTAAAATCATGTACCAAGGGCAAGCCTAGATATTACAATTATTCAAATTAGAGAAAAACAAATCTGTAGTATTGTGAGGCCATTCAGTTTTTAGCTAGATGCAGTAAGAATCCCTACCTTATAAACCGAGCCAAAACCACCTTGGCCGAGTTTGTTAGCTGGAGAGAAGTTGGTGGTGGCCGCCGTCATGGTGCTGAGCTTGAAATATTCCAATTCAATAGAATTGCTGTTTACCTGCAGCTCATTACCTGGTTATTTTTCCAAACAAATGTTAACTTCTCCGAGACATGGGAAGGCATATCAAATAGAGATTAGAGAGTCTTGTCGTACCTTTTTTTGCCCTCTTCTTGAGCCACAAATAAGCAGATAGGCTTATGAGAAGCCAGAATGATGGTACTAAAATTGCCAGCTGAGGAACATTTGACTCCCTTGTATTTTTAGCTGCATGAGAGTGAAAAGAATAAAGATTAACAGCAGAGGAAAATCTATCGATATCTTTCTTTCATGTAGTAACTACAGCCTAGAGCAGTGGCAAAACATAGAAAAGCTCTTATAAATCAAATTTGCAATGAAAATTGTACGAAATTTGGAATGAAAAAAGGTACCTAATTCATATGCATCAACACGAACATAAAGATCATAACTTTCACTCGTGTCATATCTAATGTCTACTAATTCCTTGAACCATGTCAAACAAGCATCCCCTTTTCCGGGAATTCCAATGATTGCGTATGCAGAGCATGAACAGTTCCTCTTGCATTCCAGCTCACAGGCTGCGCGACTCTTTATCTTGTCCACCCAAGCTGCATTAGAAGTATCCGGAAGACAGTAATTCTCTATCTTCACAAACCCTTCTCCATGATCGCACACCGAAGAGGTCTGCAGGCGCTTCCTGACACAACCACCAGATCCATCTCTCGCAGACCATTGCTCTGGGTTCTTGGGCTCGAACCCAGGCAAACAGGCGCATCCAAATGTATTATGATTCGCAAGTTCACACGTACTATAAGCACCACACTGTCCATAATAGTCGCACTGAAACTGAGGGGTCTTCCAGTAATCCCTCCACTGACCATCACTTTGTCGCCATAATAAAGCCTTTGTATGTCCTGAATGATCCGCTATTATTCTTAGCAGATGAGAATCATCAGGAACTGTGTAGAGAAAGTATATTTCGTCCTGATCATTTATAAAAAAGCATTTGTAGAATCCCATCTGACTTCTCAATGGCCAAGGGGTAGATCTAACAATTGGCTTTGTACCATTATAGATAAAGATTTGTGGTGAGCCATTTGGGCTGATCCTAGCTGAAAAGTCCCCAATCCCAGGGTCATCATCTGATCTCCATGATGTTAGGAACCGATCGATTCCTAATTTTCGATCGACCCCCAGTTTCATTCCAGGTAGCAGGGTGTTTGTAGGATGATCGAAGCTTTGCCATATAATACTTCTGCTTCTTTTCGTGACCATTATCAAATTTCCTGAATCCAATAGTTGAGCTTCACAGGAATCATTTTCTTCCACTGAAACATTTGTAGACCACACTGGGAGCTTTTGGTCATCGTGACCATAGAGAACGAGGTTTCCATATTGGTTTATAGAGAGAAGTCCAGAAGAGCCAATGATTGGATCGTTCCTGTTTGCAACCCACACCACCGTTTTCTCTGGCCCTTTATAGTACCAGATTCCAAGATATCGATTGCTAGAACTTCCTGGACTGAAAAATCCCAGTGCGAAATTATTTCCTTTGGAGATAAGAAGGTCACCTTCTTTAAAGGCTTGGCTCGTCTTTATGGAGTCTTGGGATGCACAACATGAGAATTGGAGCATTATAAGAGAAAAAAGCAGGAACAGCTTTTCAGCCTCCATGACGGAGTAAACAGGATCTTGGCTTTTGGAAAAGTGTTAAATTTTGCTCGGTGGAGAATTAGATAAGGTCTCCAGAGAAGTGACGTGATGAAAGTGGTTATTTTGGGATCCACTTCGCTTAACGTGGAATCTCTTTCTCTCTAACGCGTTCCTCTTTTCATATCAATCCAGATTAACGTGGAATCTAGACCAAGACTTGTTTTTGTTAAAATATCAATCCAGATTCTTGGGTGTTATTTAAAAATAACAATTCAACATTGAACAATTGAACGTATAATCCCTCAAACTCATTTTCTTTCATAGCTTAACGTATATAACAATTCTAAATATCCATTTTAGTTCTTATTCAATATATGTTATATTTATATAAACCTTGAACAATTGAGAGGAGAAGAAAGAAATAAGTGGGGGAAAGGAAAGACTAAGTAAGGAGAAAATGATTAGAAGAAATAAACCCTAAGGTAAGATTTACACTTTGGTTATGTATAATTATGTTAATTAGCTTTGATTTTTTATTTAGTTGAAGATTAGAGTTTTGAAAATTTTGTTTGGGGTTTAATTAATAAAACGATTGAAATATTATGGATTAATTATTATGGATAATGATTTAAATGGTTGAATTGTAGATGATTTTGTTAGAAATAAATATTTTAAGATTAATTGGTTTAATTGATGTGTTGGGTGTGAGAATATTGAAAAAAATATGAAAAAAATACTTGCTATAAACTTGGAGGTGGAAAACTACAATTCCAGCTAGGGACCATACTAGAAATTTCATCAAGAATGATAACATGTTGTTCAACAAGGATTTTTCATAATTTCTCAATATTTTTACACCCATCACATCAGTTAAATTAGTTAATATTAAAATCATTATTCCTAACAATATCATCTAAAATTCAACCAATTACATTATTATCCATAACAATTAATTTGTGATATTTCAATCAGCCTATTGATTAAACCCAAAACATAATTTTCAAAACTTTAATCTTCAATAAAATCTTTACTAATAATGAAGCATAAACTTTATCTTAATAACTTATTTCTTGTAAGTTCTTTTTTTTCCCTCTAATTTTAGATCTTTATTTATGGTATTTATATTTACCAACTCTTTGATCATTTTCGAAAATATCTTCATACCTAAAACTGACTCTTCAAAGGTCATTGTTGTCATTTCCTATTAAACCTCTCTCTTTATTTGAAACTATTACAATCTGTATTGAGTTAGAACATAGCCTGAACAGGTTGCATTAGATATGTCACGACCCGATTCCCAGATCCATGACCGACACATAGGCATGGTCCCCCCCAAGGTTCCACACCTATGTGAACCCAGACTTACATACAAGCTTATCATTAAACTTCAGAGTTCAACACAACATTAATAACAAAATTAACTTTATAACATAATTCAATTGTCTTAATATAAGAGTTAAATATATACTGTGATAATTGTGGAGTACTAACTAGACATAAAAATAAAAAGTGTCGATTACAATCAAAATAGCAAGTTCTGAGAGTGCAACAAAAATGACCTGCTAACAAGTTACGATCCTAAAAATAATAAATAATGAGGGGGTGAGTTCAACAACTCAGTGAGTAGATAACATTTAATATACATATACGAGATAATACAACAATGAGAAATATATTATTGAATTCACTTTAAGTTCTACAAGAAGGTTTCTCAAATAGTTCATCATAAGAATGTATAAGGTAAAGTTCGTTAGAAAATCATAATGTAATGAGCATGAGGCTCTATACTATGAGATGATCAATCCATATAGGTTGGTGACTCCCCCGACTAACTAGGGTATGATGTGCACAAAGGCTAACACTACCCTGTTAGCATGGGTATTATGACTGACATATTGTAGGTTTATATCATAAACAAACAAACATATCTCAAGGCTTAACTCATGACATCAATCAAATAAGGATCTATCAATTCGCTATCATATATTGGCTCATATCAAGAATGTATATTCAACAATTGATTATGCTTTAATGTAACAAGAATAGTAAACAACGTATATATTATCAAGAAGCATAATCCAATTCGTACTAGCAATTCAAATATTTATAATATTTCCCATGCATATTAAATATTATCCACTCACCTGACTCAAAAGCAAACAAAATTCAAAAGCAGAATGTTGACGGAACCCTACTGACATCCCGTGGGTAGAGTATCGAGATTATTTGAACATATAAAAGAAGACACACTAAAAAACAACTCAAAAGAAGTAAAATCTCTTTCATAAATATATCAAAGAGTTTAACTCATAATCTTATGTATTTTTGAATCAAACTATCTATTTTTCTTAAAGCCTTGAAACAACGGTTTCTTCCAAAATCCAATTAAAAATACACAATTTATAAAATTGAGAATAATTCATCAATTAAGCCTCAATTATCCACCCAACCAATCTGAAAACTAATATTTAATCCAGGGACCATTCTGTATTATTCTCATATTTTTAGAGTCAAATTGTAATTTTATCAAATTGAATGATTAAATTGAACTCCTCATAAATTCATAATTATACTGAAATTTTGCCCACAATTCATCTTCAGTTCTGCCCAGAATCTCGAATTTTACTCTAGGGACCAAACTGTAATTTTCTAAAGTTTGGGGACTAAACTGTAATTTTCACAAAGGGACCAAACTGTAATTTCATCATCTTCAACCTTCAGCCTAGAATTCCAGCAATGGTTTTTCACAATTCCTCAATATTATTTTACACCAAACACATCAATTAACTTCAAAATCATCTATAATCAAAACAATTAAACCATTACCCAACACATTCACCCCTTAACATCTCAATCAATTTATCCATCAAACCCAAACAAAATCCTCAATCCCTTATCATCAATACAAGCAAAAATCTTAACTAATAACAATATTTATACATATTAAAACATACACATTACCTTAACAACTTAGTTCTCCTCCTTTTCTCGTTCTTTTCTTCTTTCCTCTTTTCTCTTCTTCTTTTTTCTTTCTCTCCTCACGATTTTCTCTCTAATTTCAGATTTATCTTCACCTTTTTTTTCTATTTATATTTAGAAGTTTATACAATTACTACAATACCCCTCATTCATTTATACCTAATTCTAAGCCACCAAGGACATTAATGCCTTTTCCTTTTCAAATTTTCAATACACTATTGAACTGGTAATTGACTATTAATTACTCTTCATGTTCTTCGATTCTTTAGTTTCAAAAATCAATTGGAGAAAACCATCGTAATAGTAACTGTTGGCTTCTTTTCCTAATTGCAGCAAAATTCGAATAGTAACAGTTGGATCTTATGAATTCTCCATGGATTCTGCATCTTTTTCAACAAAAACACCAGTATTTGCACGGCAAAATTATGGTGTTTGGGTTGTGAAAATGGCAACTTACCCCAAACTTTTTGATTTGTGGGAAATAGTGGAAAGTGATAAACAACCAAATCCTTTGGGCAACAATCCCACGATTGCACAGTTGAAATTTTTTAATGAAGAAAAGGCAAAAGGTTTCGATGCACTCACTTGCCTACATAATGTTGTAAGTGAGGAGATTTTACAAGAATCATGGCTTGCAAATCTGCTAAAGAAGCTTGGGACAAATTAAAAGCAAAATTTCAAGGAGATGAGAAATCAAGAAGGATGCACGTGCTGAATTTAAGAAGACAATTTGAAGGATTGAAGATGAAGGAAACTAAAACTATCAAGGAATTCTCTTCTAATATCTCAAAACTGGTAAATCAAATGAGATTAGTGGGAGAACATTTTCAAAAATCAGGGATAGTTGTGAAAGTTCTTGTTAGCCTGCCAGAAAAATTTGAAAATAAAATTTGTTCCTTAGAAGATTTAGAGATTTTACGGAGATGAGTCATCAAGAATTGATTGATGCCTTGCAAGCAGTAGAACAAAGACAGGTATACAGGCAAGAAGGATCAAATGAAGAGGCTTTCACTACAGGTTTTAAAGGGAAAATACAACCCCATAATCGAACCCAGAATTTTTACAAGAACACTCATGAAGGAAGAAGAGAAACTGGGAAGAACTGGCAACACAAAAAATGGCAACATAACCAGAATAACTTCAACACGAGAGAATAGGAAAAGAAGGAAAATTTCCCTGTCCGCAAATATTGCCAGACAACAAATCATCTTGAGTCATTGTGTTGGCTCAAGAATGCATAATGTCAAAACTGCAAACAATTTGGGCACATCCAAAAATATTGCATAAACAACTCAGCAGCTGGAAAACAAGCATATATTGCAGAAACCTCAGAAGCCAAGGATGAACAATTGTTCATAGCTATGGTAGAATAGAAATGCAGCAAAGCTGAGGTAAGAAATTCAGCCTGGCTTGTTGACAGTGGGTGTACTAACCATATGTCTACAGATGTGAAAATTTTCAAATACTTGGATTCAAGTTACGTGTCCAAAGTAAGAGTTGCAAATGGAGAGTATGTTGAAGTAGATAGTAGAGGGGATGTTGAAGTTGAAACTTTGGCAGGTACAAAAACTCTAAACAATGTACTATATGTGCCTAAAATTAAACAAAATCTTGTTAGTTTAGGACAATTACTTGAAGATGGTTACTCATTGTCCTTTATTGATGGCATATGCAAAATTAGAGATGATCAAGGAACCCTATTATTCTCAGCTAAAATGACGAACATAAGTTTTAATCTTTAATGGAAAGAAACGTGTAAGAACATGAGCACTAATGACAACTCAAATTCTTTATTGTGGCATAAGAGGATCGGGCATTTTAATTATGCAACTTTAAAGAAGATGGTTGACTTACAAATGGTAGTTGGTTTACCATAAATAGATGATCAAAAGGATGTTCACAACCTCCTACCTTTTAAATCGAATGGTCACGAAATTATTGGGAAATAAATCGAATGGCTTCAAACCCAATGTAGAGCATTTAAGAGTTTTTGGTAGTTGTCATAACCCAATTTTCGGGTTACTCCCCAAAATCTACCAAAAAATAACAAAAATAAAATAAAAGGGGTCGGCGTTGGTAGAAAAATCAATGTAGAAATTTTGGATGTTTTCGAGAGTCCGATCGTATCTCTATTGTCCAAAAAAATAGAGGAAAGTACATATTTAAGGCATAAATAATTTATCATTGGATAAATTTGTGTAAGAATTAAGTCGTGCGGCATAATCATATTTTATGGGTTGATTTGATTTAATCGTCGACCAATTTAAAATTATAATTATGTTTGAGAATTAATTTAGGGTCCAATCGAAGGATTTAATTAAGTGCAAGGACTTAATTATACTTTAAGTTGGTCAAATTAATTTTATTAAGGGCTTAATCGATGAAAAATCAAGTTCTTGAGTGTAATTTTGGGTTCAATTAAGAAGTTTGGAGTTTTCGAAGACCGAATTGTACGAAGTCAGGGGTCAAATTGAAGAGAATTGAATTTTGATGGTCAAATTAGGGATCAAATTGCAAATCAGAAACCAAGGACCAAAATAAAAAAGGCTCGCAAATCTAAGGTTGCTGTTAAAATTTTGACGGGATACAATTGCACAAAATTAAAAATTTAAAACCAATTGGGGGTGCGATTGAACAAATTAAAAATTAGGGACCAAATCGTAGTTTCACACTCTCCTAAAATTATCACAGAGGTGACGTGATTGCACTGTTCAGTTATCTGAACAGTGCAGGCACGCCACTGCCCATCGCAGGGCTGCATGTTCAGGTGAAGAGGCAACCCATCGCTGCACGCAATAGTCAGTCGAAGGGTTGCCTGTAAACCCCCCTACTCTTGGGGACGACCAAGTAATTTTTTTTTTCAATCACAAGCAAACAGTAACATGACCCTAAATAGTAACAGGTCTCAAAACAGTAACAGGTCCCGAGACAATAACATGTTCTCAAAATAGTGACATGTCCCAAAACAATAACATGCCTTAAACAATAACATATCTCAAATAATAACAAGTCTCAAAACAGTAACATGTTTCAAAACAGAAGATGTCCCGAAACAATAACAGGTCCAAAACAGTAACAGATCCCAAGACAATAACATGTTCTCAAAACAGTAACATGTCTCGAAACAATAACAGGTCCAAAACAGTAACAGATCCCGAGACAATAACATGTTCTCAAAACAGTAACATGTCTCAAAACAATAACAGATTCATAACAGTAACAGATCTCGAGACAATAACATGTTCTCAAAACAGTAACATGTCTCAAAACAATAACAGATTCATAACAGTAACAGATCTCGAGACAATAACATGTTCTCAAAACAGTAACATGTCTCGAAACAATAACATATCCAAAACAGTAACAGGTGGGCAATGACATAACCCTTAATTCAATCTTGACCCATTCATCCTGGGTCTACAAAACCTTAAACATCATCCTCATTGCAACCATTATTAATAAACCATACATTTAACATCATTCAACCATTTACACTAGAGTTGATATAAATCCAGTCACGTTTAATAAAATACGACAAACAAGTTAATTTTCTTACATTCCAATATTTTTCCAAAAAAGGTGAACATACATATCAGTTTGTCACAATTACTTTATACAAATTACTATTGGATATAAAACAAACTAAGAAATGATAGCTTTACTCCTGACGTGAAGATGATGGACTTGAAATAGAAATACAAGATAATCTCATAAAGAAATTCTAGAAGAAATCATATTAAAGTTATTAAACCCACGATATGCCATCATATATAATTGAAATAATCAATATAGCTATTCGAAAGTCAACTATTTTCCCTTTATCCAGAATCCTAACATACACTAAATGTATGTTAGGCATTTATACCGATCCCTTTACCCGGGATCCTGGCATACACTGAATGTATGACAGTTATTCATGATGATCCCATTATCCGGGATCCTAACATACACTAAATGTATGTTAGCAATTTATACCGATCCCTTTACCCTGGATCCTGGCATACACTGAATGTATGACAGTTATTCATGATGATCCCCTTATCCGGGATCCTAACATACACTAAATGTATGTTAGCCATTTATACCAATCCCTTTACCCTGGATCCTGGCATACACTGAATGTATGACAGTTATTCATGATGATCCCCTTATCCGGGATCCTAACATACACTAAATGTACGTTAGCCATTTATACCGATCCCTTTACCCGGGATCCTGGCATACACTGAATGTATGACAGTTATTCATGATGATCCCCTTATCCGGGATCCTAACATATACTAAATGTATGTTAGCCATTTATACCGATCCCTTTACCCGGGATCCTGACATACACTGAATGTATGACAGTTATTCATGTTGATCCCTTTATCCGGGATCCTAGCATACACTAAATGTATACTAGCCACCACCATGTTTTGTTCGTGACATTTCCAAACTTTCATGATACACAAGCCTTAAATATTTTTATTGATACATCTTATCTTCTCAAACTTCCACCAAGACTTTAAGCATAAATCACACATTTCCACTATCAAAATTAAATTAGAAACATAGGCATGAATCACCTACCTGTTGTGGATGCTCTGCTTGTGGTCCCTTGTTGCTGTTGTTGCACCACACTTTTGTTCCCTCCTGCAATTACAGGAAATTCTCGTAAATCATTTCCAACCACCGATACTCTTCGTAACAACCACATCGAAACAATTCAATATGCCTTTACATTTGTTATTCTTTTATAACTTTTGTCAATAAAAAATATCATTATAAACACCCATTTTCAAACATAACCTGTTTCTTTTCCTTTAATGCATCTCACTTCATCGTTTCGCGACTTCCCACCTCTTTCCCCCCTTTTTTTTCAAAGCTTCCAGCAGAGGTCGGATTTCGACCTCTGCCCAGAGTTTTCACTATAACAGGAGTTGTAGAGCTCTGTTTTGTACAAACTTTATCTTGTTAGAAAGCTAACATTAGGTTTACAACTATTATGAAGGGTAGAAAACCCAGTTTTGTCCCCAAAATTCACGAAATGCATCACAAATGTGACAGACCTGCTGTTCTGCAGAGCCTGCCCTGCACAGTCGCGTTAGGTGACCCTTAACTAGAGTTATAAAATTCCAAATTAAATGAAACAAGTTTCCTTGGATAGTATACATCTAGAACTACAACTCCTACAAAGGGACCCAATCCTAATTCCCTTGTTTTCCCACTCAAATTCTCTCTGAAAATCAAGAGATGAATCTGTCAAGTTATTCACTTCTACAACACATGCATTTGGCTGAAAGTTGGCCTTGGGAAACAAGACTTCCCTCATTATTTTCATGCTCAATCATTCATTACCCAACCATTCACATGCAACACAATATATACAATAATTATTTTACAAACACACATAATCTTTCTCTCCTAATTTCTGTCCTCAATGGCTAACCATGGCCTTTCCTAGTGCTCCCTCTTTTTCCTATCCATTTGTCTTGCCAATTAACTCTCATTTCATCCTATTTCATGCCATATTCATCAATTTCACACAATTCCACATTTCCCCCAAAATGTTTCAAGAACCCTAACCCAAAATTCATAAAGAAAAATAATGCAATTTAATCATAAAGTCAAGAATCTTTTAGATGCATATAGAAACACTTTACCAAGAAGGATTCAAGATCCTAATAGCTTGTGAAATCACAATATCCTCCTCTCCTCTTTCTCTTCCTACTGCTGCTAGCCAAAACACTCCTTTTCCTCCACTTTCTCCTTCCAATAATACTCCAAATCTTTGGGTTTTTTGATGTTTGAATGTTTTGGTAACCCTTAATCTCACTTTCACTTCGAAATTCTTTTTTAATTTGGGTAAGACAATATCAAAATCTCCCTTCCTTTCTTCCCCTCCTTCCCTTGGAAATGAGAGAAAAGAGGGGTATTTATACTCCTCAATTTCTCTTATTGCACTAAGGCCCCCCCTTTCCTTTAAATGTTTCTTTTTACCCCACATGTTCTCTTCTTATAATTTAAATCATAATCTTTACATTTATTTCAAATTTCACCCTCCCTCAACTTATTTTATTTCTCTTTTAATTTATTTATTTAATTTAACACTTACATTTATTTCTCGAGGTTTACATTGCCTCTACCTATAAATAAATACATGCATGCACGGACAGAAAGGGGGGAGAAAATTTGCAGAACACTGGGAACGAGAGGAAAAATTACAGGGGAGAGTTTTTTTACACAGACAAGAAAGAGAGTAAGGTATTTACAAGGAACGACGGAGGAGATTGAAAGAGCAGAGAAAAAGAACAGGGGAGGAACAAAAGAAGAGAAAAAAAGAACAGAGGATGATGAGTTTTACGCACAGAGAGGGGGATTTACGTAGAAAAAGTTTTACGTAACATCAACGGAAAATTTGACACAGCACATGCCAGCCCTTCGTCTTCTTCCTCGACACCATCTCTCTCTCTTCCTCTCGGTTTGACAACCTTCTCTCTCTCTCCCTTCATCGGCAGCAAGGTTAACAACAACCTCTCTCTCTCTCTCTTCCTTCACCGTTGTAGTTAGCCCTCTCTCTCTCCACGACAACTCACAACTCTGACCACCTAACACCACCCCGTCAACACCAGCAACTCCACCTCCACGCCAGCAAACCAGCCACCTCCTCCAGCGACGCAGCAGTAACAATACCAGTAGTAGCAGCACGAAAACACAGCCCCTTCTGAAGCCTCCTCCGGCCACAACCACAGGGACAACCACCTCGGCCTCCTCTACCCGGCGGAAGTAGCGGGTCAACCTCTCGTCGTGGTCAGCCGATCACCTGTTATTGTTCATGTAAAGTGAACTGCGTGAATTAATTCACTTCACATGAATTGGCTATTGGGATGGGTCGGGCCAGCCTAGCCCATCAGAGTTGGGCATTTGGCCCATCTTGGCTGGGCCAGGCCCGACCCTAATTTTTTTTAATTTTTTAATCTTTAATTTTATTTAAAAAAAACAAAAAATTACATTTAAAAAAAATGTTGTTTTCGTGCATACGGCTGGATTCCAAAGTTTTTCCATCATATTTTTTTATAAAAAAAATATGTTGCCTCTTTCTCATATTTTAAAATAAAAATTGGATATCGTAACCAATTTATGATTATTCGTTGGAACTCGGCCAAAATATAAAAAATAATGTAACAATTATTTTGTTTTAGCTTTTGCGGTGTAAAATTACATTGTAAAGTACACCCACAGATAAAAAAGGGGATTTTTACTACGACGTAAAATTACATTGTAAAGTAAACCCGTAGATAAAAAAAGAGTTTTTAATTGTAATGTAAAACTACATTGTAAAGTACACCCGCAGACAAAAAAAATGTTTTTTTGAAAATGCAGTGTAAAAAAAGTTTTAACCTAGAAAAACAATCAAACAACAATGCAACTTACCTTAGATAGGGTGCATTGGGGGTGATGCATCTTCCCCTTGCACAACAAGTCCCCTTAACCAGACTCTCATGGACTAATAGGTTCCTAGTGACCTTAATACTAGGTGGCAACTTCTAATAATTATAGTCGTAATTTTTATGACTATAAAACAAACTCCATTTTCACTGCGCGCCGTTGTCCCCCCAAATTAGGGGACGATAGGTCGCGAAGCACGTAGAAAAATCTCCATCGCAAAAAATGGCGACTCCACTGGGGTATACTTGCTGGGGACCCTCCCGGGACGCTGTGCGATGACGTGCGACAATAGTCCTTGCTAAGTTTTGCAACCTGAAATTAAGAGGAGAAAACTTGATCAAAAAGCTAAGGTAGGAATCATGATAGGTTACAACATTAAATCAAATGGTTATAAAGTGTTTGATTTGAAAACTAACAAAGTTGTGATTGCAAGAAATGTGAAAGTTACAAAGGACAATATATGGAATTGGGAGGTTGCAATGTTTGAAGAACCAAGGCATGAAATTCAATATGAACTTGAGGGTCCAAAAGATGTTGATGTTGATGACATACTTGTAAGGGGGACAAGGCTGGTTAGTGATGTCTACAGTAAGTGCAATCTTGTTAAAGCAGAACCAATTGATTTTTGAAGAAGCCATGAATTCACATGTATGGGTGGTAGCAATGAAGGAGGAGTTGATGATGATTGAAAGGAATGAGACATTGCAACCAGTAGACAAACCTGGACATAGGAAGGTTATTGGGGTGAAATGGATCTTCAAAACGAAGTTGAATGCAGATGGAAGCATCAACAAACATAAAGTAAGACTTGTGGTCAAAGGCTACTCCCAAGAACTAGGTACTGATTATCATGATACATTTTCTCCAGTATCAAGATACAATAAAAATGTTGTTGATGTTAGCAGCACAAACCAGTTGGCTTGTTTGGCATCTAGATGTTAAATCTGCATTTTTTCAATGGGACATTCAATGAAGAGATATACATTGAGCAGCCTAAAGGTTTCGAAAAAGAAAACACATCAAACAAAGTATATCTTCTCAAGAAAGCCTTGTATCGATTGAAACAGGCTCCTGGAGCTTGGTATAGCCGATTGGATGAATATTTATTGAATTTGGGTTTTGAAAGAAGCATGAATGAAGCAACCTTGTATGTGAAAAAGGTTGATGAACACATCATGATTGCATCAGTATATGTGGATGATTTGTTGATTACGGGAGATAGGGAGCAGCCAGTGGAGGAATTTAAGTTGAACATGAAAAACGAGTTTGAGATGAATAAACTTGGGTTACTGTCATATTTTCTAGGAATGGAAATAACACAATCAAAGATTGAGTGTTTTTAGTGTCAGAGAAATTTCACCATAAAACTATTGAACAAAATCACAATGGAAAATTGCAAACCTATCAGCACACCCATGGTGGTAGGACAAAAATTGACAAAGGATGATAGTGCTCCTAAAGCTAATGGAAGAATTTACAGAAGTTTGATTGATAGCTTATTGTATTTAACTGCCACGCGTCTAGATATAGTGTTTACTATCAAATATCTTTCAAGATTTATGCAAAATCGAAGTCAAATTCATCATGTTGCAGCCAAAAGAGTCTTACACTATTTGAAGGCAACCCTGGAATTTGGCATGAATTTTGGTAAATTGAACACTGCCAAATTAATTGGTTTTTGTGATAGTGATTGGTCTGGAAGTGATGAAGAAATGTTGAGCACTTCAGGTTATTGTTTCTTTATGGGTGAGTATTTTTTGCTGGAATTCAAAGAAACAAATAATGGCAGATCATTCAACTGCAGAAGCTGAGTATATAGCAGCATATGTAGCTACAAATCAGCTAATTTGGCCAAGGAAGATGTTGGGGGATCTATTTTTTAATCAACAAGAACCCGCTAAATTATTTTGTTAATATGTCAGCTATTACAATTTATAAGAATTCTCTTTTTCATGATAGAACCAAACACGTAAAAATCAAATTCCATGCTATTCGACAATTACAATAGGAAGGTGGACTGGAAATGAAATATTGCACTTCAAAGGAGCAATTGGCAAGCTTGTTTACCAAATCATTAGCTAAAGAAAGATTTGAAGATTTGAGGAAGATGATAGGTATGTGCAGCCCTGGAATGAAGCAGGAGTGTTGAAGATTGAAGAATTTGATTCCAAGACTGCAATTAGGAAGTTGAAGAATTGAAGACTTTGTTTTTTTTAGATTGAATTAATGTTATCATTTAAATTAGTTTTTTAGTTTTATTTCAGTAAGATCAATTGATTGATGAAGTTGTTTAGTGAATTATAAATTTCAATTAGAAGCCATTTAGAATAAGAATAGAAGAAGAGTTTGTAATAGATTGGAATTCTAATTCTTGTAATGGTTTAATTTTTTCTATAAATAAAAAAAAGGGATGACAACAACCTTAAGCACAATTCTGCCCTTTATTCTCAAAATCAATTGCAAATTACATCTATTTTTTCACTCTTTAAATTTCTTCAAATTTAGCAAAAAATATTGCTGATCCAAATAGGAACAGTTTTTCTGGGATTTTGGCACAATAACAGTTACTGATTTGAACAGTAAATGTTTATGTCTTCAAATTTTCCAGCACAAACTACCATCACAAGTGTTGTCGCGACGATGATGTTTTCGCGCCCCGCCATCCTCGGATTAGGGAGACAACGACGCGTGGTGAAATGGGTGTGTGTTTTATAGTTATAAAATTTATGACTATAATTATCAGGAGTCGCCACCTAGTATTAAGGTCACTAGGAACCTATTGGTCTGCGAAAATTTGGGTAAGGGGACTTGTTGTGCAAAGGGAAGACGCATCACCCCCAGTGCACCGTACCTAAGGCAAGCTGCATTGTTGTTTGATTGTTTTTTTCTAAGTTTAATTTTTTTACACTGCATTTTCAATTTTTTTGTCGCGAGTGTACTTTATAATGTAATTTTACACTGCAGTATAAGATAACCCTTTTTTAGTATCTGCAGGTGTACTTTGTAATATAATTTTACACCGAGATAGCTAAAACAAAAATAAATTTTTATTTTTTTTGATATTTTTGCCAAATTCTAACGGATAATCATAAACTAGTTACGGTATCCAATTTTGGTTCAAAATATATGAAAGATGCAACATATATTTAATATTGGGTTGATTAGGAATGGACCTTTATAATTTATTTTGATATATTTTATATAGGATTATCATGTTTTCATTACTCGGGTTATAGATTTGATATGTAAACTAAGATCAATCTAATATATTGCTTCTTAATATTTTAAAAAATATCATTTAATATGCCGCTGTATCAATATTTTTAAAAACAGTTGTCCAATATATTAAATATCTTGAGTTCATAATTAAATATGTTTTTTTATTAAAAACCTATATTAATAAATCTTTGAAAAACTCTTATGTTAAAGTTAATAATCCAATACAGACCATGACTTATCTTGTCCTTTGTCTACCACTTGCACTCCTTAAAGACCACTTTATTTATTTATTTTTAAGAAAAAAATTGTTTTAACCTATAGTAAACTAGTTTGATATAATATACATTATGGTAATATTTAAATTTTTAAAAGACAATCTGTGAGTTCTTTAATATACCTCAAATTTACTAGCTTTGATATATCTTTGTGAATGATGTTTGTTTTGATATTAATAGTATACTAAAGATTAGCATGACTATTTGCAACTTGTTTGTTTATGAGTGTCACACGGCACACCTTGTAACATATGCTTATTAGAAGGTGTGCTGCGTGCCACGCCTCATAAATGTTACACACTTAGTTGAGTAATTGGCTACATTGAGCGATAAAATTTTGATTATTTGAGGATATTATGGTTATTTTATTGTGCATTGAAAATATAAAATTCTGGTAACACCCCTCTTGATGAATCTTGATTTTTGTCTTATTCGAGGGTATTATGGTTATTTTACCATGCACAAAAAAGTAAAAAATAAAAAATACTATTGAGTCCAAGGCTAAAATTTAGGCGCACGGAGGGGTACAATAGTAATTTTACTATTACAATCCACAATAATTTGTATCTATTCCTACAATATTTTTTCTACACTAAAAAAATGATCTCATTTAGCTATTATTTAATATATATATATATATAATTAATAAATTTTTAAAAAATGTTAACACCAATTAAATATTAAAGCATCATAGATATATACACATGCTAATATACACTAACTGGATTTTTTATTTTAAAAGTCCTCATTCTATTTTTAAATTTGTTATAACAAATCATTTCTATTTTTATAAAAACTTCATTCAAATACAATTAATTTGTATAAAATATAAAAGGAAACAAATTTAAAAAGATCAAACTAATTTCTTTGAAATATCATGCAACTAAAAAAATATATAAAAAAAAACAATTATTATTTTTAAAACAAGCTAATTGATTTTGTTTAAAAAACAAAGAGAAAGTACATGAATCACTATTTAATGGAAAAGGAAGAAAAAAAAAGGCTTAGGCACTATACGTTAGGGTCACACACATGTTAATAGAAAAAAAATTAAACACCATATTAAACCTGATTCTTTTAGTTTTTAAGTTAGTTGATGTTATGTTGTAGGTTGGATCAAGGTTTGTTTTGAAAGTAAAAAAACATTTATACAAAGATCTAATCGAGAAAAAAAGAGTTGAAGCATCAAAATAAAAAAAAAATCATTTCAATTTATAGTAAAAATATGAAAAGGAGAATGGTAAAAAATGCACGGTGCTTTCATTGACTTTTAAATTTCTTTGAATTACATTATGCAATAATTAATAAATAAATCAATTAAATTAAATTAAATTGATAAAAAAAAGTGAAGAATAAAAATCTCTCACCTTATAACTTTTTGCCCTGTAAGCACAGCTTGTTTGTTAGAACATTTTATGGAGATATGTTATTTTAAAGAAAACTACATTGATAAAATAATATTTTAAACGATATAAATATAGTTTTGCTGGGAAACTTAATAGAATTATATTCCAGCATAATTAGTGGACCAAATAGGAGTGCTCTCATTGCCATCAGAGACAGCAAGGTTTCCTTCATCAGCAATCTTGAAAAATCCAGTAGAGTTCTTGAGTGGAGTTTCTCTGTTGGCAACCCAAACTACAGTTTTGGTGGGAGACTTTATTGAAGTATATTCCAGCATAGCGGCTTAGGGAGTTGCCGGGACTGAAGAAGCCTAGTTTGAAGTTTCCATTGGATGACACAAGAAATTGATTTTCACTACCAGATACAAATTGGGTTTTGAGTTGTGGTGTCGATTGCTATAGATGGTGACAAAGTATTGAATATTAGAAGCAGGAGCCTGATGGGAAAAGTTATTTTAGAATCCATTATGACTTTGAAACTTGATGGGTTTGAGCCTCTTGTGATGATGATATTGCTGAGAGAAAGTGATCACACACAAGAAGCTATCATGAATGCATCTCAGTACTTCAGCAACTGAACATGAATCAACCATGAATGACTCAACTATCTCTACGGTCCTATCATCATCTCTCCATAACTCCCATTCCTTGCGAATGTCTCCAGGAATTTTGTAAGAAAGATGCTATATTCTAAGAACAGTAAAACTGCAGGAATACTTACAGATTCAACTTACATGTCTAATCAAGAAGCCTACACTCTTCTTCCCGCTTAAGATCTCTAATAGCAGTGCTCCAAAACTAAAGACATCAGATTTCTTGGAGAAGAGTCCGTTTAAGGCGTCTGAGCATAATTTGATTAGACCATATTCATGCTTTCTAATGTCTGTCAACTTCTCGCCATACCAAGCAATGCACCCAAGTCCACTCGCAGTAACAATATTTGAGCTAGCATAAACTGTACAGTAACAACTCTTCAAACACTCTCTCACCATCCTTAAGATTCATGTTTTCAATAAAAAATAAAAATAAAAATAAAAATAAAATTTTTTAAATGTTTTTTTTAATTTTTTTTTAGTGAGAAAGAAAGAAGAAGAGAAAAGAGGGAAAGAGAAGAGGAGGAGAAAAGAAGAAGGAGAAATAAGTTGTTAAGGTAATGTGTATATTTTAATATGTATAAATATGATTATTAGTTACGATTTTTGCTTGTATTGATTGTTAAGGTTTGAAGATTTTATTTGGGTTTGATTGATGAATTATGTCACGTGCTGGCATGTGAGGAAGGTGTGCGTGACAGGTGTAGGCAGATGGAGGATGAAGGACAGGTGTGAGCTGATGAGCGGGCTTAGGCGTGCATGAGGCCAGGCGAGGCAGAGAGTTGGATGGTGGACAGGTGGACGGCATCCGTCAGCTGAAGATCACATCAGCCACCTGGAGCTGCAGTTGTCAAGTCAGTTCGAAATTAGCCATTAGGATGTAAGGGAATTAGTCCAATTATAAGAACTAGTTGAATGAATTGGTTAGGAATAAATGGGTAATTTTGGGTCAGTCAACCAGTCCGGTTGGGCGGGTTATTGAGTTAAATTGGTTTATGAGTCAGCATTATTTATTTTTTGAATGAGTCAATTAAGTTAGTTGGCTAGTGATAAGTCCAATAATTAAGTAGTGTCTACTGGGAGCCTTGAAAACTGGTAATTCGTTTATTTTTGCTTATATTATTCGGAATTCAGGAACAATGGTTACTAAACAATTTTATCAATAAAATTCAAAGGAGGTTTTGGATTCCTCGAAAATCTATATTTTATTGTCTCATATTGTTAGAATCGTTACATTGGTATCAGAGCGCGGTCATCCATGGCTGAGGGCACCAGATTTTCACAGTTGACAGATTCACTTGCATCTGTAAAACAAATTCAGGATCAGACACAACACAACTTGAATGCTTTACAGGAAATAGTTCAAGGATTAGCACAGAAGCTGGACGTGGTGGCTTCTCATGTGGAAGCTCTGGTGCAGCTAAAGGTTGCCTAAAATTCGGGTGAACCAGGAGGGTCAACCCAAATCACAAATCCTCTCTATGAGGATAATCCAGGAGGCATACAGACAAGAGCAATTCGGCTGGATTTTCCCAAATTCAATGGGGAAAACCCCAGCGGGTGGATCTACCGGGCGAACCAGTTTTTTAGTTATCATCAGACTAATCCTCATCACAGGATTCTTTTGGCATCCTTCCACATGGAAGGGAAGACATTGGTTTGGTTTCAGGACATAGAGGCAGCAGGTGGGCTGAACAGTTGGGAAGGCTTCCTACGGGCCTTACAAACCCGATTTGGGGCCTCTCCTTATGATGACCCAATGGAGGCCCTAATCAGACTCAAACAAACCTCTACTGTTGAGGAGTACAAGGGACGGTTTGAATATCTATCAAACCAGCTAAGAGGGTTAGATGAGTCTTACAAACTCAGTTGTTTTCTGAGTGGATTGCGTGAGGATATTCGGTTTATGGTGAGGATGCTTAATCCCATAAACTTGCACATGGCTTTTGGCTTAGCCAAAATGCAAGAGGAGAACGTGGCTGCTATGAGGAGAAATGCCAGGTTCAGTTCAATGTCTAATGTAGGCCATGGGACAAGTGGGGCAGCTCGCGGCCTGAATGGGCTGAATAGGCTAAATTCTCAGTTTGAGAAAAAGGCCACCATCCCAATCCAAAGGCTGTCACCAGCCCAGATGAAGGAGAGAAGGGATAAAGGCCTATGTTATAATTGTGATGAGAAGTGGGGGCCCGACCATAAATGTAAAATGGCCCGTTTGTTCCTGATGGAAGGAGAGGATTTGGAAGGTGACGGGTTGGTCAAGGAAAGGTCAGCTGAGGTTAGTGAAGAACAGCAGTGGGAAAGAGCCATTATAGATGAAGTGGAACCTGAAATTTCGATCCATGCCTTATGTGGATCGCCTAATCCTAAGACTATGAGAATTCTAGGATTTATTGGCAGGAGAGCAGTGGTTATCTTGGTGGACACAGGGAGCACACACAATTTTATAGACCCATCAATTATCAAGGCTGGAAATTTGAATTATGATAAACAGGAGCATTTAAAAGTCAGAGTTGCTAATGGCCAAACCGTGGGTTGTGAAGGAAAAACAAGGGCAGTCCCATTACACATGCAAGGGTATAGCTATACCATTGACTTCTTCATACTTACACTAGGGGGCTGTGATATTGTTTTGGGGGTGCAGTGGCTCAGGACGTTGGGGCCAATCCTATGGGATTTCTGCAAGCTATTCATGGAATTCTCAATATTGGGGGATTCACGCAAACTACAAGGTATGGCTTCTGCTAGTTCATTGATAACAGAAGGTAAAAAAAATGGTAAAATGACTAGACAAAACATGTGAGGGCTAGTTATACAGCTGTTAGATAATGAATCACCCAAACTGCAATCCATTGATAAGTCTTATGAGCCTTTACTAGATAACCTCTTGCGTGAATACTCAAAAAATTTTGATGAGCCAAAACAATTACCCCCTACCCGAGATCATGATCATCATATAGTTCTACATTCAGACTCAAAACAGTATGTGTGGGTCCCTACCGATATCCCTACTTTCAAAAAACTGAAATTGAAAAGATAATACAGGAAATGCTACAGTCTGGTATTGTCAGACCCAGCCATAGCCCCTTTTCGTCCCCAGTACTGCTAGTTAGAAAACAGGATGGGAGTTGGAGACTATATGTAGACTATAGGGCTCTAAATAAGGAGACGGTGAAGGTAAGGTTCCCTATACCTATTGTGGATGAACTTCTTGATGAATTACATGGGGCAACAATTTTCAGTAAACTAGATTTAAGGTCGGGTTATCACCAAATTAGAGTTCATCCTGAAGATATACCTAAAACAGCTTTTAGGACACATGAGGGTCATTATGAATTCTTGGTGATGCCATTTGGGCTCACTAATGCCCCGGCAACTTTTCAAAGCCTTATGAACGAAATTTTTAAACCATACTTGAGGAAGTTCATTTTAGTGTTTTTTGACGATATTCTGGTTTATATGTATGGCAGACCACCTTAAGCATTTAAAGGAGGTCTTGGAGATTTTGAAGGTAAACCAGCTATATGCAAAGGAATCTAAATGCTGTTTTGGTTGTGAGGAAATTGAATATTTGGGGCATTTAATTTCTAAGGAGGGGGTTCGGGCAAACCCTAGCAAAATAGAAGCTATGCTTGATTGGCCATTACCAAAAAACCTAAAATCTCTTAGGGGTTTTTTAGGGCTGACGGGATATTATAGAAAATTTATTAAAGGTTATGGTTTAATAGCAGCCCCTCTCACACCTCTATTAAAGAAAAATTCTTTTCAATGGAATGATTTGGCACGAAGGGCATTTCAAAATCTTAAGCATGCTGTAACTAACCCTCCAGTTCTAGTATTACCTAATTTTTCTATTCCATTTGTTATTCAATGTGATGCTTCGGGTATTGGTGTGATTATGGTGGTGGTGGATAGACTGTCAAAATATGCCCATTTCATCCCTATCTCTCATCCTTATACAGCTTCTAAAATTGCTCAAGTGTTCCTACACAACATTTTTAGGCTGCATGGGATGCCGTCATCGATTGTGACTGATCGAGACCCCACGTTTACTAGTAATTTTTGGAAGGAGTTCTTTAAATTACAAGGAACAGACTTAAAGTTCACTAGTGCCTATCATCCTCAAACCGACGGTCAAACTGAGATAGTGAACAAATTGGTCGAGCAGTATTTGAGGTGTTTCTCGAGTGATAAACCTAAAGCTTGGTCTCGGTTCATTCCTTTGGCAGAATGGTGGTACAACACAGCTATTCATGCATCTACTAAATTAAGCCCCTTTAAAGCAGTTTATGGGTACCCCCCCTAAATTGTTACCATTCACAGAAGGAACTACAAGGGTGCAAGAGGTTGAAAATACCTTGAAATCCCGTGAGCGATCCTCAGCATCTTGCGGTCCAACCTGCAAAACACACAAGAGAGAATGAAACGCTTTGCTGATTTGAAGAGAACCGAGAGAGATTTTGAGAAAGGAGACTGGGTTTACCTGAGGTTGTAGCCATATAAACAACAATCGGTGGCTCAACGGAAGAACATGAAGCTAGCCCCAAGGTTTTATGGACCGTTTCAGGTGGTTGAAAAGGTGGGTTCAGTGGCTTATCGGCTGGATTTACCGGTGGAGTCAAAAATTCACCCCGTTTTCCATGTTTCTTGTCTTAAACAAAAGTTGGGTCGTCGGCATCAATTGGTTGTGACGCTACCACCCACTGACAAGGAAGGTGTGGTGCGTCCTGAACCAGAAGAAGTGCTAGAAAGAAGGTTGAAGAAGGCACGGGGAAGGGCTGTGACAGAACTATTGGTGAAATGGAGAGGGTTGTCTGAAGAAGAAGCTTCGTGGGTTGAGAGAGACGACTTGGCCAAAAGGTTTCCAGACCTTATGGACAAGGTCTTCTAAAAGAAGGGGGCATTGTCACGTGCTAGCATGTGAGGAAGGTGTGCGTGACAGGTGTAGGCAGATGGAGGATGAAGGACAGGTGTGAGCTGATGAGCGGGCTTGGGCGTGCGTGAGGCCAGACGAGGCAGAGAGTTGGATGGTGGACAGGTGGACGGCATCTGTCAGCTGAAGATCACATCAGCCACCTGGAGCTGCAGTTGTCAAGTCAGTCCGAAATTAGCCATTAGGATGTAAGGGAATTAGTCCAATTATAAGAACTAGTTGAATGAATTGGTTAGGAATAAATGGGTAATTTTGGGTCAGTCAACCAGTCCGGTTGGGCGGGTTATTGAGTTAAATTGGTTTATGAGTCAACATTATTTATTTTTTGAATGAGTAAATTAAGTTAGTTGGCTAGTGATAAGTCCAATCATTAAGTAGTGTCTACTAGGAGCCTTGGAAACCGGTAATTCATTTATTTTTGCTTATATTATTCGGAATTCAGGAACAATGGTTACTAAACAATTTTATCAATAAAATTCAAAGAAGGTTTTGGATTCCTCGAAAATCCATATTTTATTGTCTCAAATTGTTAGAATCATTACAAATTAAGAGAGATGTTAAGGGTTGAATGTGTTGGGTAATGGTTTAATTAGTTTGATTGTAGATGATTTTGAAGTTATTTGATGTGTTTGGTGTAAGAAAATGTTGATAAATGGTGAAAAACCCTTGCTGGAATTCTGGGCTGGAGGTTGAAGATGACGAAATTTTATTTTGGTCCTTTTTGTGAAAATTACAGTTTGGTCCCTGAACTTTGGAAAATTACAGTTTGGTCCCTGAAGTAAAATTAGAGATTCTGGACAGAATTGAGGATGAATTAGGGGCAAAATTTTAGTATAGTTATGAATTTATGAGGAGTTCAATTAGTCACTTAACTTGATAAAATTACAATTTGACCCTAAAAAAATATAAGAAAAATTCAGAATGGTCCCTAGGTGAGATAATAGTATTTCAGATTGGCTTGATGGATAATTGAAGCTTATTTGATGAATTATTATCAATTTTATGAATTTTGTATTTGGAATTAGATTTTAGAAGAACCTTTGTTTTAGGTTTTTTGCGAAAAATTGATAGTTTGATTCAAAAACACATAGAATTATGAGTTGAACTCTTAGATATGTTATTAAAGGTATTTTACTTCTTTTGAGTCATTTTTGAGTATATCTTCTTTTATATATTTAGATAATCCCGATATTCAACCTGCGGGACGTCAGTAAGGTTTCATCAACATTCTGCTTTTGAACCTTGTTTGCTTTTGAGTTAGGTGAGTGGATAATGTTTAATATGCATGAGAAATATTATAAATATTTGATTTGCTAGTATTTGGATTATGCTTCTTGATAATATATACGTTAATTACTATTCTTGTTACGAATAAGCATAATCAATTGTTGAATATACGTTCTTGATATGAGCCAATATCTGCTTGTGAATTGATAGCTCCTCATTTTATTGATACCATGAGTTAGAGCCTTGAGATATGAATATGTGTGTTTGATTATGATATATATATACCTACGGTATGCCAGTCAGAATACCCACGCTAACAGGGAAATGTTAGTCTTTATGCACATCGTATCTGAAACCCTAGTTGGTCGGGGGAGTCACCAACTTGTGTGGACTGATCATCCCATAGTACGGAGCCTCATGCTCATTGCATTTTGATTTTCTGACGAGTTTTACCTATTAAATTCTTGTTATGACCTATTTGAGAAACTTCTTGTAAGAACTTTGAGCCGGTTCGATAATATACTTCTCATTGTTGTATTATCTCGTATGTGTATATTGGATGTTATCTACTCACTGAGTTGTTGAACTCACCCACTCATTATTTATTATTTTCAGGCTCGTAGCTTGCTAGCAGGTCATTTTTGTCGTACACTCGGAACCTGTTATTTTGGTTGTAATTAACACTTTTGTTCTTATGTCTAGTTAGTGCTCCACAGTTATAGCAGTATGTAATCAACTCTTGTATTAAGACAATCGAATTATGTTATAAAATTTACTTTGTTATTTCCGCTGTGATGAACTTTAAATATGAATGATAAATTTATGTGCAAGTTTGGATTTAAATAGATATGAAACCTTGAATAAGGACCATATCATATGCCGGTCACAGATCCAGGAATTGTATGGGGACATGTTCTTTGTCAGGTCTTAGCCGCCCCTCTCTTCTATTCGTCAAAGTCAACTTCTCGTATTATTAATGAGATTGACTCCTGCCTTATCTGCCACTCTACGTGGAAAGTGTCTGACCAAAACAAAACCGTGGAACGATATCATTTTGGTATATTGTGTTTTTTAAATAATTTCTTATTTAAAAATATATGGCAGTAAATTTTTTTATTTTAATATCGATTTTCAAAAGTATAAAAAAATAAAAAAATAAATTAATTATTTGGACATTTCAATAGATTTGATTAGATTTAGAATTATTAGAAAAAACAAGGAAAAAGAAAGAGAGGTTGCTTCTTTGACAGCAACTTAAAAATGTGTGTTTTTTTAAGAGTAGTTGTTTAGACTTTAGAGAGTCTAGGTGGTTTTTTAGTTATATTTAAAAATATATTAAAATAATATTTTTTAATTTTTGATATAAGCACATTAAATTTTTTTTAAAAATATTAATTTAATTTTTAAAAAGATAAATACACTTTTAAAATATATTTTCTTTCACTTATTGTTTTAAAAAAACTTGATAAACCTAAGACCAAACCTGAAACATCTTAAAATCATTTTAAAGCATGAAATAAAACCAATTAAGAAAGAAAAAAAACCCATTATCTATTTATTTTTTTCTCGAAAAGAAAAATATATTAATATTACAAAATCTATTAATATATTTTCTCTCTCACCTCCTAATTTTCAACAATTCTTTCTCTTTTCTCAACTTAAAAACTGAATTATAAACAAAATAAAACTTTGGAAACCTCATTCTCTGTAGTGACGCCAGCCGAAATGTTTCAGTATGGTCTACAAATGTTTCAGGGGAGGAAGCTGATACTTCTGTAGCTCAGCTTTTGGATTCGGGAAATTTTGTTTTGGTTCAAGAAAGTGGAAATATCTTATGGCAAAGCTTTGATTATCCAACGCACTATGTATTGCCTGGAATGAAACTTGGGCTGGATCTCAAAAAAGGTCTTGACCGGTTCCTGACATCGTGGAGATCAGCTGATGACCCTGGAATTGGAGACTACTCATATAGGGTCAACCCTAGTGGTTCACCACAAATCTTTCTCTACAAAGGCGAAAAACGTGTCTGGCGAACTTCCCTCTGGCCTTGGATACCACGGAGGAGGTCATACAACTCTAAATTTGTAAATGATCAAGACGAGATAGGCATGACAACTGCTATCCCTGCTGATGATTCTGTAATGACGAGACTACTGGTGGATTATTCAGGTTTTGTTAAGGCGGTAAAATGGCATGAAAGCGATGGCCAGTGGAGGGAGACGTGGAGGGCACCACGGTCTAAATGCGACTCGTATGGATGGTGTGGTCCATACAGTACTTGTGAACCAACTGATGTTAATAAATTCGACTGTTCTTGTTTGCCTGGATTCGAGCCCAGGAATCCAAGTGATTGGATGCTGAGAAATGGGTCTACTGGTTGTGTCAAGAAGCGCTTAGAGTCTTCATCGGTATGCAGGAGTGGAGAAGGGTTTCTGAAGGTAGAAATTGTATTTCTTCCTGATACTTCTGCAGCAGTTTGGTTGGATATGGATATGAGTCATGCAGACTGTGAGAGGGAATGCAATAGGAACTGTTCATGTTGTTTGACAGATATGATCTGTATGTTCGAGTCGATGCACTTGAATTAGGTACTGTCTTCTTCCTTTGTTTCGGTTAGTGCCATTTGAAACAGAAATTCTGAATTCCTCACTATTTTCACTTTCATGCAGCTTGTTGATTATAAGTCTTCAATTGCAGAATATTAATAAACTGCAGACATGAAGAACACAGATTTGCAGAAGTTGTTCTTTATTGAATTTGAAATACTCTTTAAATAGAGTAAGAGTTTTACATGGAAGCAAAAACAATTCAAAATTCAAAAACATGGATAACATCAGATCAAGTATGATCTGTAATTTATTCCTAAAATCTTGGCCTTCAACGGGACTCCTTATTGACTTAAATTACTCAACATGCAACAGCTCATCTTTCCTGGTCTTCTGCAGCTTCTAAGACACCTCATCAACACTCCTCTTTGTCTTGACAGCAGCAGATGCCAAGCTTTCTTCGTAAGTCTTCAAAACTGGCTTTAGGGAGTGCTTTTGTTAGAACATCTGCAATCTGATCATTAGTTCTGCAATATAGCAGAACAACTTCTCCTTCTTTCTGTGCTTCTCGTAGAAAATGTAGCTTGATTTTGAAATGCTTGGTTCTGCCGTGAAACACAGGGTTATTTGAAATAGAAATTGCAGCTTGATTGTCAACATAGATTTTTGTTGGTTCCAGTTGATTCATGTGCAGATCAGCAAGAATCTTCCTTATCCATATAGCTTGATTCACAGCAGCAGTAGCTGCTGCATATTCAGCTTCAGCTGTGCTTTGAGCTACATTTTCTTGCTTCCTTGAACACCAAGAGAACATGCCTGATCCAAAGCTAAAGCAATAGCCTGAAGTGCTTCTCATGTCGTCCACTGATCCTGCCCAGTCACTATCAGAGTATCCATGCAGCATAAAGTTCTGAAGATGAGTAAACTTTATCCCATAGTTTATTGTACCTTTAACATATCTTACTATTCTTTTCGCAGCTTGAAGATGCAACTCACTTGCACAATGCATGAACCGTGACAGCAAGCTCACAGCAAATGCAATGTCTGACCTTGAAGCTGTAAGGTACATTAAACATCCAATTAGGCTTCTGTACTGACCTTCATCTACTTTGTTTGTTCCATCATCCTTGCTGAATTTCTCCTTCAAATTCATAGGAGTGCTTGTGCTGTTGCAGCTTTCCATGTGAAATTTCTTCAATATCTCCTTGGCATATTTCTGCTGACCTATGAAGATTCCATCATCACTTTGCTTCACCTCCATTCCCAGGAAGTAAGCCATCAACCCGAGATCTGTCATTTCAAACACATCATGCATTTCTGCCTTGAATTCTTCAATTTGTGTCTTATTACTTCCTGTAACAAGTAAATCATCAACATAAACAGACACAATAATTAAATTCTCATCAGCTCCTTTTACATACAACGTGGCTTCACTTAAACTTTTAGTAAAGCCTAGTTGATGTAAATGATCATCGATTCTGCTGTACCAAGCTCTAGGAGCCTGTTTGAGGCCATACAAAGCCTTCTTCAGCAGGTAGACCTTCTCCTCTTGTCCCTTTACTTCAAAGCCTTTTGGTTGTTCTATGTAAATCTCCTCCTGCAAATATCCATTCAAGAACGCAGACTTCACATCCAGCTGATAAACTTTCCACTTCTTTTGTGCAGCCACTGCTAGTAGAAGCCTGATTGTGTCCATGCGTGCTACTGGTGCGAATGTTTCTGAAAAATCCACACCAAACACCTGAGCATAGCCCTTCACAACTAGTCTAGCTTTGTATTTGTTTATAGAACCATCTGCATTTTGTTTGGTTCTATAAACCCATTTAACTCCTATGGCCTTCTTGTGTAAAGGCTTGTCCATCAGCACCCATGTGTCATTTTTCTCGATCATTTTAAGTTCCTCCTGCATTGCTTCAACCCATTCTCTTTTCCTCACTGCTTCTTCAAATTCTGCAGGTTCACAGATAGCAATATTGCTACTTTCATAAATTTCAGCCATTAATCGTGTACCTCTTACTGGTTCATCATCAATATTGTCATTGATTATCTCCAAGATTGGAGATTCTTGTTGTTCTGTTGATGATTCTATATGCTCTTCAGATTGCTCCCACTTCCATTGTTGATCTTCCATAAAATTCACATCTCTGCTTACCAGAATTCTTCCATTTTGAGGTTGGAAGATTCTGTAAGCTTTCGATGGACTGCTATAACCAATGAACACTCCAGGTTCTGACTTCTTATCCAGCTTATCTCTTTTCACCTGTGGCACATGTGAAAAACAAACGCAACCAAAAACTTTTAGATGTTGCAGGTCTGGTTTGTATCCAAACCAAGCTTCAAAAGGAGTTTTCTTGTGCAAGGCTCTAGTTGACATTCTGTTCAGCAAATACACTGAGGTATTTGCAGCTTCAGCCCATAACTTCTTTGGTAACTCTTTTTCATGCAGCATACATCTTGTCATTTCCATGATGCTCCTGTTTTTCCTTTCACTCACACCATTCTGTTGAGGTGTGTAGGGTGCAGTAAGCTGATGCTCAATTCCATATTCATCACAGAATTTCTGAAATCTCCCACAGGTATACTCCTTTCCATTGTCTGATCTTAAAGTCTGAATCCTGCACCCACTTTGGTTTTCCACCCATGCTTTATACTTCCAGAAAACATTAGCAACTTCAGATTTGAATTTAAGAAAGAAAATCCAACAAAACCTGGAATAATCATCAATGAAGATGATATAATATCTGCTGCCATTCAAAGAAATTGTACTCAGTGGACCTCCAACATCTGTATGCACCAACTGAAGTTTTCGTGTTGCTCTCCAAGTTGCATGAGGAAATGGCTTTCTAACTTGCTTCCCATATTGACATGCTGCACAATTTGCTGCCCTGCTCTCCAGTTGTGGTACTCCTTTTATAAGAGCATGTTTTTGCATATACATAAGCCCTGCATGGTGGAAATGTCCCACCCTTTTATGCCATAGTTCATCACTGCATATTTCTGCAAAAAACACACTCTGCTCCTTCTCCATTAGGTTTAAGAAAAAACCTTTTGATTTCATTCTCACCCTAAACACATTGTTGCACAAGTTGTCTTTAATTAGGCACCATTGATCTTCAAACATTACTTTGAAACCTTTCTCCATAAGCTGCCCAACACTAAGCAGGTTGTGATCAATGTCAGGCACATATAAGACATCTGGAATATACTTCATACCTGACAGGCTATTTAAGACAACCGTTCCTTTGCCTTTGACATCAATATAATCACCATTTCCAACTTTGACTTTGGAAACAGTGGTGCTGTCAAGTTTTGAAAACAATTTCTGGTTGTTTGTCATGTGGTTTGTGCAACCACTGTCAATCAGCCAGGAATCATTAGAATTGTTGCTTGTTGAGAAGCTTGATGCAACAAACAGCTGCTCCTCTTCAGGTTGCTGTGCAACAACAACCTGATTTGCCTTCTCTTCATGTTGTGATGTCTTGCAAATTCGTTCAACATGCCCAGTCTGTCCACAATTTTTGCACTTGATATCTGGTCTCCACCAACACTTGATAGGCTGATGATTTGTCTTTTTACAGTAGATACATGGTAGAAATGTTTCCACCTTGTTTCTGTAAATTTGAACATTTTTCTTCTTGAAAAATCTCTTATCTTTTCCTCCTCCTTGATATTGAGTTCTTGCTTGAAAAGCTCCCTGCATGGATTCTTCAAGTCTCATTGATCTTCTCTGTTCTTGAGCCTGCAGTGCATTTGTTAATTCTCCAAGAGAGATGCTGGTTAAGTCCTTTGTCTCTTCCAATGAAGAGATTTTGGACTCATATTTTTCAGGCATGGTAACCAGTATTTTCTGCACAATTCTATCATCAGAAAATTCTTTTCCAAGCAATCTTACTTTGTTTATTATGCTAAGCAACCTGTCAGCATAATCTTTGATTTTTTCGGTTTCCTTCATCTTCTGCATTTCAAACTCTCTGATCAAGTTAAGAACCTGCATATTCTTAGTTCTTTCATTACCTTGATATTCCTTCTTGAGATACTCCCAAATACCTTTTGCAGAATCCAAGTTCATGATTCTGGTGAAGATTGTGTTGGATACTGCAGCATATAGGCAGGCTTTGGCTTTGGATTTCCTTGTCTTCTTCTCCTTGTGGATCTTCAGCTGCGCTACTGTTGGATTTGCAGCCAAATCAAGGACAACATAGTTCTCCTCTACTGCTTCCCACAAATCCAAAGCCTCTAGATGAACTCCCATTTTGATGGCCCAAGTTTCATAGTTTTCACCATTGAAAATTGGTGGTGAACCGTGTGAGATGATTGTTTCAGAATCCATTATGGTTTTTTTTTGTTGTGTTTGTGGTTTGATATTGGTTTGTGTTTTTGTTTCTCTCAACTCACAAGTCCCTCAAGAAAATCTATAGCTCTGATACCAATTTGTTGATTATAAGTCTTCAATTGCAGAATATTAATAAACTGCAGACATGAAGAACACAGATTTGCAGAAGTTGTTCTTTATTGAATTTGAAATACTCTTTAAATAGAGTAAGAGTTTTACATGGAAGCAAAAACAATTCAAAATTCAAAAACATGGATAACATCAGATCAAGTATGATCTGTAATTTATTCCTAAAATCTTGGCCTTCAACGGGACTCCTTATTGACTTAAATTACTCAACATGCAACAGCTCATCTTTCCTGGTCTTCTGCAGCTTCTAAGACACCTCATCAACACAGCTGGGAATGCGAGGAAATCAAATGATTATCTTGAAAAGGAGATTCCTGCCATTCTAATTCCCACTGTTTCTTCAGCTTTGCTGGTCATCAGCATAGTAGCTTATTTTTGGCGTAAGAGGAGAGGAAATAAAGGTAAGGCAAAGCAAGAACCACTACAAATGATAGAGTAAAGCAATTAGGAAAATATTAAAATATGAAATATTACTTTAGCACCATAAACACATGGTTTCTATATGCAATATTCACAGCAGTTAGATGTTTTTCTCAACTGTCTGTGTTACCTGCAAAATCTTTTTTACTGGAGATTGTGAGTGGAAAGAAGAAGAACGAATTTAATCCTCAAAATCCTGCCCAGACCTTGATTGGACTAGTAAGAAACTCTTAGCACTATACCTAGAGTTAAATTTTGATCTCCTCTATGCTTAATGCTATGAATCACACAGGTGTGGGGGCTGTGGAAGGAAGACAGAGCATTGGAGATTGTCGATTCATCACTTCAGGTGTTGTATCATCCTCAAGAAGCCTTGAAATGCATTGTCTTTTGTGTGTGCAAGAAGATGCTATGGACAGACCATCCATGTTAGCAGTTGTTTTCATGTTGAGTAGTAACGAAACAACCATTCCTTCTCCAAAACAGCCTGCTTTTACTTTCAGAGAACCTTCCAGTAGTCCTCACGAAGCAGTGTCTGGTTGTTTAGATTTGACAGTGACTGACATTGAAGGTCGTTAGTTAAAGATGTGCATCTGCTTTTACGACTTTGAACTTTTAGATTCTTGAGGTAATGGGCTCTGCAAGATGCCACTAAATATTTGTAACAATGTTAGCTTCACTCCCTTCACTCGTGGAAGGACTAATTGAAAATCAGCTTACTGCAATTGAAGAGAAAAAATAACCGATAAATCGTTAACGCAAGCAAAATAGGAGTAAAGAACAAAGAAGACAAGAGGTTGACAGAGGCTAACTCACATATCCAATCAAAGTCAATGGAGGATCCTGTTGATAAAATCTATTGTTCTTCTTGCCACTCACAATCTCTAACAGCATGACCCCAAAACTGAAAACATCTGATTTTACAGAAAAGTTTCCGAACACAACATATTCTGGCGACATATAGCCACTGCAGCAGAAAAACAAGAATCTTAAGTTTTAGCATTCCTGATAATCAGTGATAGTACTTTGTCACTCGGTCTTTGTTTTCTGCAAAGGTACTTACTATGTTCCTACAACTCTCCTTGTCCTATCTTCAGTTTGGTTGCCTTCCAATATTTTTGCCACTCCGAAATCTGAGATTTTTGGATTCATCTCTGCATCCAATAGAATATTGCTACATTTTAAATCCCTATGAATGATTCTCAAAATATACTATTCTGCTTAAGTTTCGTGATCATATCTTCAAAATAGGTACCGGGTGAAAAATGAGCTCCAAAGAAGTAGCAGTGATCAAGATTTGGCATTTTTCAAACTCAGCACAATATCTGCTGCAACCTACAATTTCTCTGCAGATAACAAACTTGGACAAGGAGGTTTCTGTTGAAATCTGAGGTTGATTCCAGAACTGCTCAAGTGAACTGGTCGACCTCTTGGTTCTATCTTCACGGCAGTATCTCTCATAATTCTAACACAAGCTGACAGAATGAAGAAGCTGAAGGCTTGAAGATTGAAGATTCGAGTTTATTATTTCCTGTCTTGAATTTACATTGTAATCAGGATGATTAAACATCCATTAGTCAATAAGTCAACAATTTCAGTTAATTTCAGTTAAAAGTCAACGTAGTGGATAAGGTTCAATTGTAACCGAATTCTGATTTTTGATCATTGTAATGTTTTTGATTACTATAAATAAAGGTAATGGGATGGCAGTAACCATAACAAAATATTCTGCCCATGTTCTTGTTACTTTGATTCTCAAATTTACAGAATTCTTAAGTTCGTTCTTTTCTGGAAAATTTCCATCAAATTCTGGAAAATTGTTCATTCCCAGAATTTGATCGCTACAGTACTTGTTTTTGTTTTTTGGGGCTCATTTGTCCGTACAAATCGCTACAGTACTTGTTTTTCCAAATTTTCCAGTTTTCTTTAGAATTTCAACATGGTATCAGAGCAGAATTAGGTCTTTGAGAAGGGATTGAAAGAAATATTCGAGTGAAAAAAAAAAGAATTCAAGGATTGATTAAACCTTGAAAGAAAAAGATTGCACTTTCTCCAGAAATTCCAGAATTCGTCAATCAAGAAATCAGTCTTGATTTGTTCTTTAAAGGACTAATAATTGAAGAATTGCTCAATTATAGTTCGTGTTCTTTGTTCTGTGGAATCCCTGGAAGGAAAAGAGTGCAAGAAGCAAGTGAAAGGGAACTTGTTTGTGAATTGGCAGAATTTTGAAATCAAGAATTCAGTCTTGATTTGTTCTTTAAAGAAGCAAGTGAAAGGGAACTTGTTCGTGAATTGGCAGAATTTTGAAATCAAGAATTCAGTCTTG
Organism: Salix arbutifolia; assembly: GCA_025169955.1. Lineage (NCBI taxonomy): Eukaryota > Viridiplantae > Streptophyta > Magnoliopsida > Malpighiales > Salicaceae > Salix > Salix arbutifolia. The sequence goes on from CM045912.1 coordinate 2,494,104, forward strand.
ATTTGTTCTTTAAAAGGGATAAACAATTGACAAAGACAATCAATTGATATCCTTGTTCTCCAGTAGTTGAAGTCTTGAACGAGAATTACAAGACTAGAGAAGAAAGCCTAGCTGACAGACATGGATGCTGCATTTTCCTCAAAATCTCCAATCTTCACAGGAGTGAATTATGGAGTATGGGCAGTAAAGATGAGAACATACCTGAAAGCTTTCGACCTATGGGAAGATGTGGAGGCTGACAGGGAACCAATTCCCTTGAATAACAATCCTACAATGAATCAACTGAAATACTTCAATGAACAAAGAGCAAAGAAGTTCAAGGCTCTTACTTGCATTCATAATGCAGTAAGTGAGGACATTTTCACAAGGATAATGGCCTGTGAAACTGCAAAGGATGCATGGGATAAGCTGAAATCAGAATTTCAAGGAGATGAGAAGTCAAGGAGGATGCAAATTCTGAACTTGAAGAGACAATTTGAAGGTCTAAAGATGAAGGATTCTGACACTGTCAAAGAATTCTCATCAATTGTGTCCAAGATAGTAAACGAAATGACTCTACTTGGAGAAGAAATTCAAGAATCAAGAGTTGTGGAGAAGGTTCTAGTAAGCTTACCCGAAAAATTTGAGAACAAGATATGTTCTTTAAAAGATTCAAAAGACTTCACTTCCATGAGTCTTCAAGAGCTAATCAATGCCTTGCAAGCTGTGGAACAAAGGCAAGCATTTAGGCAAGAAAACACAAGTGAAGAGGCCTTTGCAGCAGGATTTAGAGGAAGAACTAGGCAGCAGCAAGTGTTCTTCAGAAATCCAGAAAATAGGTCCAGTTCTGGAAATTCATGGCAGAGGAAAAATTGGCCAAATAATCAAACACATGCCAACAACTTCAATGCAAGGGGGGAGGAAAGAAGAGAGCAATTTCCCACCTGCAAGTACTGTCAAAAGACAAATCATCTTGAGTCATTTTCTTGGCTCAAGAATGCACAATGCCGAAAATGTAAGAAGTTTGGTCACATTGAAAAATTCTGCAATGAAGACAATGCAAATCAAGCTCATGTTGCTAAAGTGGAGGAGACCAAAGGTGAAATGTTATTCACAGCCACTGAAGCACACAACTACAACAAAACTGAGGTAAGTAATCAAACTTGGTTAATTGATAGTGGTTGTTCAAACCACATGGCTGCAGAATTAAGCTTGTTCGAAAATCTAGACTTAAGCTACAAATCTAGAGTTAAAGCTGCAAATGGACAGTATGTAAGTGTAGAGGGAAAGGGAGAAGTTGATATAGAAACTCTAGCAGGTACACGAAATTTTGAACATGTTCTATATGTACCAGAAATTACACAAAGTCTAATAAGTGTAGGTCAACTGCTAGAGGATGGTTTTTCATTGTTCTTTATAGATGGTGTATGCATAATTAAGGACAATCATGGGGCACATCTATTCACTGCAAAAATGTCAAATAGATGCTTTAGTATTGAACTAGAACACCAAAACACAAATACAAACACAACTGAAACAGAAGGGGTAATGGACTTAGAAGACAGACCTGCTGAAGAAGAAATAGCAGAGGAAGAAGAGGACCTACCCGTGAGAGGAACAAAGCTTCTAAGCGACAGCTATGACAGATATGAATTAGCTGAAACTGAACCTACAAATGTTGAAGAAGCCACTCTCGATGTAAAGAAGGTGAATGATCACACATTAAGTGTTTCAGACTATGTGAATGACCTGTTGAGCACAGGTGATGATGAAGAATTGGTTGCTGAATTTAGAACCAATGTGAAAGACAAGTTCGAAATTCAAGAACTTGGACTTTTAGCCTATTGTTTGGGAATAAAACAATGTGAAATGGAGATGAAGTATTGCTGCTCAAGAGAACGGTTAACTGACTTGTTCACAAAGACTTTAGTAAAGGAAAGATTTGAGGAGCTAAGGAGAATGGTGGAAAATGTGCAGCTCAGGAATCAAGGGGGAGTGTTGAAATCTGAGGTTGATTCCAGAACTGCTCAAGTGAACTGGTCGACCTCTTGGTTCTATCTTCACGGCAGTATCTCTCATAATTCTAACACAAGCTGACAGAATGAAGAAGCTGAAGGCTTGAAGATTGAAGATTCGAGTTTATTATTTCCTGTCTTGAATTTACATTGTAATCAGGATGATTAAACATCCATTAGTCAATAAGTCAACAATTTCAGTTAATTTCAGTTAAAAGTCAACGTAGTGGATAAGGTTCAATTGTAACCGAATTCTGATTTTTGATCATTGTAATGTTTTTGATTACTATAAATAAAGGTAATGGGATGGCAGTAACCATAACAAAATATTCTGCCCATGTTCACGTTTCTTTCTGCTCAAATTACAGAGCAAAAGGTTCTTTAAATTCTGGGAATTTTCCTTTCAATTCTGGAAATTTTCTCGTCTCCAGATTTCAATCTCAACAGTACTTGTTCTCAGTTTTTCTTGCAAATTATCCGTACAGATTTGAACAGTACATGTTCATATCAAAATTCTGAGTTTTTCGTAAGATTTCAACAGTTTCGGCTCAGTCTATAAGGTCATATCCTATGCATTATATCAGATGTGTGAGAGTCACCTAATCTACTGTCAGTCAGCAGACTTTGCATGTCCTTGAACTGATTAATCTGAATTATAAAAATTGACTCCTGTAATATGATTTTAGGGTGAGCTACCTGATGGTGAGAAGATTGCTGTAAAGAGACTATCAAATAACTCAAAACATTAACTGACAATCTTTCACATTTTTCTTGTGCAGTGGCAGTGTTTGGAAAATTCTCGTTGAAATCAGATGTGTGTAGTTTTGGGGTCATGTTACTGGAGATTGTGAGTGGAAAGAAGAACAACGAATATAATCCTCAAAATCCTGCCCAGACCTTGATTGGACTAGTAAGAAACTCTTAGCACTATACCTGGAGTAAAATTTTGATCTCCTCCTGTATGCTTAATGCTATGAATCACACAGGTGTGGGGGCTGTCGATTCATCACTTCAGGTGTTGTATCATCCTCAAGAAGCCTTGAAATGCATTATACCTAGAGTTAAATATTTGTAACAATGCTAGCTTCACTCCCTTCACTTTGGAAGGACTAATTGAAAATTGTCAATGAATAAACTGTGATGCGCTTAAATCAGCTTACTGCAATTGAAGAGATAAAATAACCGATAAATCGTTAACGCAAGCAAAATAGGAGTCAAGAACAAACAGAACAGGATGTTGACAGAGGATTCCTAAAGCAGAACAGGAAATCCTAGAACAAAAGTACAGAGTCTAACAGCAGGAGACAAAAACAGACCACTAACAGAAATCACAAACTGCAGAGACCAAATCAAGTCAACTCTGAGACCAAAATAATGAGGAGTTGTCGCCTCCTCAGAGATGACTCCAAGTGGATTTATGTACTTGATTTTCATCAAAATGTTACATTTATAACCACTATTTTCAGCAGAAAAAGCTTGCATGCTTTCATAAAATATATCTTCTCCAGTGATGAATCAACTATCTCCGAAGCTTCGTCATAAATCGCTGTTATTTAACTTTTCATTGTATTAGGTTGTAGTGTGTGTAGAATCTTGGTTTCATTAGAAATCGAATGCAACGTCATATTAGAAATTATTCAGACAGTGCAACTTCAGCGACTAGCAATATCACTAATTGTGACCTGATTTACAGAACACAGTCCATCTTCTACGGTTAATCCTATATGAGGATTATTATGAGATTCTCTCAACAGGAATGCAGGTTGTTGTGGAGAAGGGATCTCTGTTTCACTACTCAACATAAAAACAACTGCTAACATAGATGGTCTGTTCATGGGATCTTCTTCCACGCACAATAGACCGATTCGTATGCATTTCAAGGCTTCACGTGGATGATACAACTCCTTCAGTGATGGATCAACTATCTCCAATGCTTTTTCTTGAACCCATGATTCCCATACCTGTATTGTTCATATAAAGCATTAACTTACAAGATATTAGAGAAGACAACATTTAAAATAGTGAAATTCAGCAATGAGCTCTCTTGCAACTCACATATCCAATCAAGGTCAAAGGAGGATTTTGTTGATAAAATATATTGTTCTTCTTGCCACTCACAATCTCTAACAACATGACCCCAAAACTGAAAACATCTGATTTAACAGAAAAGTTTCCAAACACAACATATTCTGGCGACATATAACCACTGCATCAGAAAAACAAGAATATGAAATTTTAGTATTCCTGATAATCAGTGATAGTACTTTGTCACTCGGTCTTTGTTTTATGCAAAGGTACTTACTATGTTCCTACAACCCTCCTTGTCCTATCTTCAGTTTGGTTGCCTTCAAATATTTTTGCCACTCCGAAATCTGAGATTTTTGGATTCATCTCTGCATCCAATAGAATATTGCTACATTTTAAATCCCTATGAATGATTCTCAACCTGGAGTCTTGGTGAAGATATAAAATCCCCCGAGCTATTCCAACAATAATATCAAAGCGTTTTCTCCAATCCAATAACAATCTTCTTGTGTCATCTGTTAAGAAAATTACTCTTCAGCCAGCTATAAGTTGACAACTAGTAAAAAGCATGGCAATAAACACAGAAAAAGACTTACCGAAAAGAAACGAGTCCAAGCTTTTGTTTGGCAAGTATTCATAGATTAACATTTGTTCTTCATTCTGAATGCAATAACCTAGAAGTTTCACAAGATTTCTGTGTTGAAGCTTTGCAATTACCATAACTTCATTTTTAAATTCTTCTGTTCCTTGACCTGAACTTCTTGATAATCTTTTTACTGCAACCTCCTGTCCATTAGCTAGCAGACCCTAAAATCATGTAACAAGGGCAAGCCTAGAAATTACAATTATTCAAATTAGAGAAAAACAAATCTGTAGTATTGAGAGGCCATTTAGTTTTTAGCTTGATGCAGCGAGAATCCCTACCTTATAAACCAAGCCAAAACCACCTTGGCCGAGTTTGTTAGCTGGAGAGAAGTTGTTGGTGGCCGCCGTTATGGTGCTGAGCTTGAAATATTCCAATTCAATAGAATTGCTGTTTACCTCATTAACTAGTTATTTTTCCAATCATGAAGCAAAAAGTGAATATTAGACATGGGAAGGCATATCAAATAGAGATTAGATTCTTGTCTTACCGTTTTTTGCCCTCTTCTTGAGCCAAAAATAAGCAGATAGGCTTATGAGAAGCCAGAATAATGCAATTGATGGTACTAAAATTGCCAGCATCGGTTTTTCATGAGAAACATCTGACTCCCTTGAATTTTTAGCTGCATGAGAGTGAAAAGAATAAAGATTAACAGCAGATGAAAAATACATATGTCAAAGGCTGGCCCCTTCGGCACCTAGGAAGTATCAATAATTTCTTTAGACAGGGTTCAAAGACCTAGGCATCACCATCATCTATCGATTAAACCTCCTTTTCTCTTGTTGTCGTTGAAGAAGAGACCACATTAAAAATACGTTAATTATCATAACGTGCTATTTTTTTTTTACATCCACCAATGCTCTAAGAACTCTACAACCATGGTCATTCCTTTCATTTACAATTCAAACTTAAAAGGGGAATATTAAAACTCGAATCATAATTTGTCATCTAATGTTATTTCATCTCTTGTTGCACTCAATATAGTCTAACAAAACAATTATGCACGATCTTCTTTCGATGGATAACTTATCTTGAAGACTCAATAATCTTAATAACATTTCTTCCCACATGAGGTTTGACCGAAGATACCAACGGACATGGTATAGTTCAATGTTTTTTTTTCTTTTTTCTTTTTTATTCTTTTTTTTCTTTTCTTTTTTTGAACTTGTCCTTAGCATTGACTCTTGGTTGTGTCATGTCCTATCTCAATCTGATTGTTCTCCCATGTTGGGTTTTCATTCTTAAACATCCCCCTTCTGTTGATTCTAATGTTGTCATTGTATCCTTGAATTACAAATCTCTTATTTGCCCCTACTGTATTTGCCCCCAGTGTGAGGGTGTGATCCATGTCGGGTTTTTTTCAAAGAAATATAATATCAGGCTCAAATTCGGATTAACAAGGGATACATATTTCAAGAATAGTGAAGGAATAAACAAAGATGGCCTTTTATCATTTCAAGCAAATTTGATTTTAATTGATAAATTTTGACCTCGTCCAGTGTAATGATTTGGACGTGCAAGAGTCATGATTCGCGGGTCAATAACTACCGAATCCATCACAAGTCAATATGCATACTAATAAGGCTTTGTTCTATGACGTGGTTCAAAAACTCAGTGTATGGACTCAAAAATTGTTTGGTCATCTGGTATTGGTCATCATGTCTTTTAACAAAAGTTGGGTCAATTTTGCAATCAAAATACTTTTAATTTTCAAAAATGACAAACTTTAAATTTTGCATGTTGGAGTTTGATCAAAATATTTTGTCAAAAATAAGAATGTCAAACATCTCTTGATTTCAAAACAACAAAAAGACAAGGGAAACATATGATTCAATGAACTGATGATTTAATCCCAAAACAAAATGATAGCCGATGAGATTCTATGAGAAAATTACTGACGATGCGACACTTTTCTCAGACTTTCCAAACAATCATTTTTGTATTGTCACTGCTCATTGATCTCGCTTATGCTCGCGATGATTTATTGCTGACACTACCGACGATAACATCCTCCACAAAACTTGACTTGCCTTTTGCTGATTAACTTCCACACTTGATTACTGAAATTCATGCAACTATTCATCTCTCTCATCTAGAATATGTCGCAAAAGGAAGGCTTTTTTTTTTGCGCTCCACCGCGCTCCTCATTGGACATAAAAAGTGAATCAAGCTTGGAAGCACTTGTCAAAAGACCAAAGTGCGCAAATCATCAAAAATTTCGTCATACGACGAAAAGACTCTTTTTGCGGCAAATTTGTTTCTTCGAGGAATGTAATCTTGCAGTGCACATACTTTGACTTCTCAGACACCGGAAAAGATTCAACAACACCATAATATATTTCACATCAGTATATTTTTTCTTTGCTCACAAAATAACATGGTCTATTGTGCATAGCGGTATATAACTTTTTGATTTGACAATGCCGCAATAACTCCACATGATCAGGAGAGGGATCAATCGATACTTAAACAGACTGACAACTTCTTTGACTGATGCTTGCTTCTGAAAATGGACTGCTCGCACTCCCTCAAAAGAAAACCCGAATTTTCACAATCTCCATTGATGATTGCATTAACAATTTGCAGATAATAACTGGGCATATGTCCCACCTGATTTCACTAGAGAGTAGAGAACTTTGTTGTTGGCTTGCAGAAGAAACATGAATGATAAATCTGTATCGATGTCAGTTCTTCTCAGCAATATCAAATGTCCATGACTCTTGACCCTTCGGAGGATGACAAGTGGAGGGACCCCTATTTCAAAACTGTGGGAATGCATGTTGAAATGTATATGCATGTTTTTTTGGTTTTTTAGTTTTTTTTTTGACAAACTCATCCTTTAAGGAGTGACACGTGGTCGTAACGATTGTATGCTAAACAAAAACTGTGAGAATGCATGTTGAAATGTATATGCATGTTTCTTGTTTTTTTTTTTACGGACTCGCCCTTCGGGGAGTGACACGTGGTCGTAACGATTGCATGATAAACAAAAACTGGTGGGAATGCATCTTAAGATGAATATGTGTATTTTTGTTTTTCTTTTTTTTTCTTTTTTTTGTTTTTCTTTTTTTTGACAAACTCACCTTTCGAGGAGTGACACATGCTTGTAACAATTGTATGATACACAAAAACTACAGGAATGCATGTTAAAATTCATATGCAATTTTTTTTTACAGACTCGTCTTTCGAGGAAGTGACACATGACTATAGCAATTGTATGATAAACAAAAATTGGATTTTTGCTTAAACCCTGCAATGCAAATTTCCTAAGCGATGGCTACTGTGTCACCCAAAATTCTTGAATTCAAAATGCCTCGAGAAGAATTTGCCTTAATGCAAAACATAATGAAGGAAGCATACACCCTAATAATTGGTTATAATCTTTGCACAACAAATGGTGAGTTTGCTACTTTGGTCTCTAAACAGGGTCTCTTGCTGTCCCAGTGATCACATTCATAAAGGCAATATGAGGTCTTAGCAGATAATGGGATGGTACATATACCAATCATTACCATCTAAGCTCTCAGCGAAGAGTTGGGGTTTACACAAACTTTAACCTTGACTCAAGTCATAGGTAAGCTGCTAGTCCCCCACGTAACTTAAAGTTGCAAACCACAATGACGTAACTCAAATAAAGTAACAATGCATGAACACATGTACATATGCACGAAATTAAAATGCGAAAAACTTGTTAAAACTAAACACACATAAAATTCAAACAAATTGAAACAACTAAATCACATCAAAATATTCCAAGCTTAGTCCAATATTTTTCAGAAAAAATACCATCCCCAGTGGAGTCGCCATTCTGTCGCACGTCGCCACGCGGCATCCCGGGAGGGATCCTGGCTCTCACGATGGAGTTTGAGAAGAAGTCGCCACCTGGCTGTTGAGGGTCGCTAGGAACGCCCGGTTGCACTGATCTGGTCAGAGATTCAAGGGTAGGGGACTGGTTGCGTAAAGGGAAGGTATTAGCACCCCTAGTACGCCTTACCTGAGGTAAGCTGCATTGTCTACTTCGATGTGATTTTGAATGCTTCAATAAGTCGTATTTATTCACAAAAAAATGTTACGATTGAAAAAGAAATCGATCACCGCTTAGAAAAATCATGTGAATTTTATTGATTATTATCATCCCCGCCGAATATTTTGGATATTAACCCCTTAGAATTTATTTATCCAAACACCGAACAGTGAATAATAGCATACTATCCCCGCCGAATATTTTGGATAGAATTTATTTATCCAAACACCGAACAGTGAATAATAGCATACTATTCCCCCCGAATATTTTGGATATTAACACTTTAAGATTTATTTATCCGAATACCGACAGTGAATAATAAATTCCCAAAAAATAAGATTTTTATATTTTTGAAATATTGGCCAATAGCCTTTTGATTTTTACAAAGAAAACACATTTTTTATTTCATTTTATATTCCTTTTTTTCCTTAACAAAACAACATAACATTGAATAAATAAAACACAACACACACACCCACACAATCTCTTTTTCATTCCTTTTTCATCACATTTTTAAAAATAAAATACAACTCACCCACACATTGTCTTTTTTCATTACATTTTTTTAACAATAATTAAAAATACAATAAAAATTCAAATAAACACATAAACACAAAGAAAATTACAAAAAAGGGCTCATGAATAGTGACGGGATAGTGGTGGCAGCGGCTGGAGGACTGGTGGCGCGTCCTCCCACGCGCCACCGTCACTGGCGGCGCATGGTTCCACGCGCAGCCGCCGGTGAACAGTAACAATGGGGAGTAACCGACAGATCTGCCTCTTCTCTTCACTCTCTCGCCGGTGGTGACGTTCTCGGTGACCTGCAAATACAGAAAAAACGCACAAAAAAAACAACAAACAGGGCAGCTGGGTCGTTCTTCCTTCAGATCGGAGATCTGTTCTTCTCGGCTGAGGAAGGTTGTGGGGGTGCCGTGGATGGCTTGGAAAGGAAGAGGAAGGGAAATCGTGGACTGCTGATGTGGTGCGAGTATGGCTGGTTGGTGGAGGCTTGTGAGCAGGTGAAGAGAAGAGAGAAAATGGGCTGGAATGCCTGTGCTGGCCGCTGGGAAGGCGTGAAAGGAGAGGTCGTGGGGCTGCTGGCCAGAGAGGGAGTGGATGAAAATCAAAGGGAGGAGAAATGGGGAACGATTGTGGGCTGGTCTGTTTTCAAAGGAAGAAAAGAGAGTGAATGAGGGAGTGGGGGCTAATGGTTGATTGCCGGAGCTGAGGGGAGGCAAGCTAGTCAGAGAAGAGAGTGAGAGGAGAAGAAGAAAAGGAAAATGGGGATGGGGCTGGGGCTGCAGCAGACCCCGAGGGGCTGGCGGCTGCAGCCCCTCTTGAAGAGAAATAGATGGCCTTTTATTATAGGGTTTTTCTTGGTGTTTAGGGTTTTGGAGGCTTGTAAAAAATTTTGGTCCTTTAATTATGGCATGATACCTTCCTATTTATAGAATTTTTCTCTAGCCAAAATTTCGAAATCAGCCCTCAACTTGCGCGCCTCTTTCAATTTGATCCTTGATTTCCAATTTATGCGATTTGACCCTGCATTGACTGTTAAATTCTCAATTTGTTCAATTTGGCCCCTGTAACAAGATATTTTTGGATTTTCATCTTTTTTATATTTTTTTTGTCTTTTTACGAAACATAAAAATAAGTAGGTCAAAATTTGGGTAGCAACAACATTGATGAATGTATCGAGTTTCATCAAAAGGTCGCAAGGATACTGACGCTAGGGGAGCTAAGGATCGAGGATATGGAGGGCAATAAAGAGATAGCAGGGATAGAGAAGTGTAGGATCCAATCAACGGCTAACGGACTCTCGACGTTGGTGTTAACTAAACCCTCATGTGCAAAAAATGCAGATTATAGGGCAATGCCAGGCAATTATGTTTCTACCGTAAATGTCGAAGCTCCTTTTTTCCAAACCGAGATAAGTGGTTTGACCCAAAGCGGCCGTTGTTTCACGCCTGAGGAGTTGGAAAAACAAAGAAAAGCCAAGGGCAAAGAAGCATTGGGTTTTGAAAAAGAGCTGGAGGTAAATAAACCTGTGACGGAGGAGGAGACAAATGAGTTCCTGAAGTTAATGAAGCACAGTGAGTACTGTGTGGTCGACCAGTTGAAAAAGACCCCTGCCAAGATCTCTATCATGTCATTGATCCTCAATGCAGAGCCCCATCGCAATGGCTTACAAAAGGTATTGAATGAGGCTTATGTACCTCAAGATATCGAGCAAAGGACTATGGGGCATCTAGTAGGGAGGATTCATGCTTCAAACTACCTGTATTTCACTGAGGATGAACTTGACACTGAAGGAACAGGCCATAACAAGCCTTTATATGTCACGGTCCGATGCAAGGATTACCTCATTGGTAAAGTTCTCATTGATAATGGCTCAGCCCTTAATGTGTTGCCAAGACATATGCTGAATGAGATGCCGGTGGATCCCTCCCATATGCAGCCAAGTTCGATGATGGCCAGAGCATATGATGGTTCACCAAGGCAAGTGTTAGGGTCAATCGAAGTTGAACTAGCTGTAGGTCCACAAGTTTTTTTAGTAACCCTTCAGGTGATGGACATCCACCCTTCCTATAGCATGTTGTTATAGCATGTTGTTAAGAAGACCATGGATACATGCTGCAAGAGCAGTTACCTCCTCGCTGCATCAATGTTTGAAGTACATTGCCAATGGTGTTCTGGTTACCGTTAAAGCCGAGGAGACTATATCGATGATGAAAAACGTAGCAGTCCCTTTCATTGAAGCTAAACATTGTATGGATGGAAACTTGCATGCGTTCGAGGTTGTGAATACTGAATGGGTGCCTGAGAACACTATTGTAAGAAAACCAAGGATCTCAGAGGCCACCAAAATGGCTGCTAAAAAACTGTTAAAGCACGAGATTCCTGTCCGATTTGATGTGGGAAAAAGAAAGGTCGAGTGGATCAGTGTAACAAAGTTGAAAGCTGCAGAACAAAGGTTTGGGCTCGGGTATAAGCCTAGGAAAGAGGATTACAAGCGGGCTACTGTTGCATGAAAAGAGAAGAGAATGGCGAGGATTGAAGGAAGGAGGCCTGAAGAAGAAAATTTAGTCATTCCTCCGATCAGAGTTTCATTCCCAAAGGCAGCATATGTAATACAACCTGATCCAGGACATGAAAGCTCTCTTCAGAAGTTGTCATCTATGAGCATAAACATTGTGTAAGAGGAGGAAGTCAAGGGCATTGTCAAGAAGACTCGGTCCGGAAGAAGGGATGAAGAGCTACCACAATTAACCATCTATGTTGTAGAGGAAGTTACTGCCCATACATGCATTCGGAAGCTAGCCGAGGGAGAGAAGTTTCAGAATTGGGAGACCCAAGAAGCTCTATTGGTTTTCAAAATGTAATGAACAATGTCTATTTTTTGTTTTGTTTTGTTTTAATTTAAGGCTCAACAGGCCAATCGAATTTTATCTTTGTTTTTGTTGTGAACTGAAATTTTTTATGAGATCATGCATTTTTAGTTCATCTCACTTTTTATTTTTTATTTTTGTTTTGTGCATTTACACTCATTTTCCGCTTTTAGGAACCCTGAAAGCAGAACTTCCACAACACCACCTGCACTTTACACTGAGAATGAATGGTCGAATTTTAAAGAACACATAATAGCTGTAAAAGAGGAAGAAGGGGATGAAAATAGCATTAGGGAATTCACAAAATTAATAGAACAACACGAACAAGTTTGGAAAGCTGCTAAAGAGGAACTTGAAACCATAAATATGGGTACTAAAGAAAGCCAGAGAGAGCTCAAGATAGGAACTTTGGTCACACAGAAGGAAAGAGAAGACTTGATTACACTGCTTCGAGATTATGTGGATGTTTTTGCTTGGTCTTATGAGGATATTCCTGGATTAGATACGAATATCATAGTACATAGGGTACCATTGGAAGAAGGTTGCAGACCGATTAAGCAAAAGCTAAGAAGAACGCATCCAAAAGTTTTTATCAAAGTAAAGGCAGAAATTGAAAAACAATGGAACGCTGGTTTCTTAGAGGTGGTCAAGTATCCACAATGGGTGTCCAACATAGTGGTGGTACCCAAAAAGGAGGGCAAGATTCGAGTCTGTGTGGATTTTAGGGATTTAAATCGTGCTAGCCCTAAAGATAATTTTCCTCTACCACATATAGACATGTTAGTTGACAATGCAGCTCGTAGCTCCACATATTCCTTTATGGAAGGGTTTTCAGGCTATAATCAGATAAAAATGGCGCAAGAAGATAAGGAGAAGACAACCTTTGTTACACCATGGGGGACTTTCTGCTATAAAGTCATGCCATTTGGGTTAAAGAATGCTAGTGCCACTTACCAAAGGGCTATGGTGACTTTATTTCACGATATGATGCACAAGGAGATTGAAGTATACGTGGATGACATGATCGCTAAATCTGGAGAAGGAGAGAATCATGTCCAGATATTGAAGAAATTATTTGAAAGGTTAAGGAAATATAAGTTGAGGCTTAACCCTGCAAAGTGTTCATTTGGGGTGAAATCTGGGAAGTTGTTAGGATTTGTGGTGAGTGACAAAGGAATAGAAGTGGATCCTGAAAAAGTAAAGGCTATTCAGGCCATGCCAACTCCAAAGACTGAGAAAGAAGTAAGAGGGTTTTTAGGAAGATTAAATTACATTGCTCGATTCATATCCCAATTAACCACAACCTGTGACCCAATCTTTTGTTTGTTAAGAAAGAAGAATCATGGGATTTGGAATACAGAATGCGAAGAGGCTTTTGAGAAAATCAAGCAGTACTTGCTAAAACCACCTCTACTTGTTCCTCCTGTACCAAAAAGGTCATTGATATTATACTTAACGGTGACTGAAACAGCGATGGGATGTGTGCTTGGACAACAGGATGAATCCAGGAGGAAGGAAAGGGCCATTTATTACCTAAGCAAGAAGTTCTTGGAGTGTGAGTCTAGGTATACTATGATTGAGAAGTTGTGTTGCGCGCTAGCATGGACTGCAAAGAGGTTACGACAATATATGTTGTACCATACTACATGGTTAATTTCCAAATTAGACCCGTTGAAGTAAATCTGTGAAAAGCCCTACTTATCCAGTTGAATTGCCAGGTGGCAAGTTCTGCTATCCGAGTACAACTTAATGTATATGACAAGGAAAGTTGTAAAAGGGAGTGTTATCGCTGATCACCTGGCAGACCATGCTATGGAAGATTATGAGCCATTAGACTTTGATTTTTCTGATGAAGATGTGTTTTCAGTTGAGGAAGGAAAACTAGAATGGTGGACTATGTATTTTGATGGCGCTGTAAACGTATGTGGTAACGGAGCAGGGGCAGTAATAATATCTCCTGACAAGAAACAATATCCAGTCTCAACTAAGTTGCAATTTGGTTGCACTAACAACACTGCCGAGTATGAGGCATGTATTCTTGGTTTAGAGGCTGCATTGGAGCTGAACATAAAAAAGATAGATTTATATGGAGATTCAATGCTTATTATTTGTCAGGTAAAGGGGGAATGGCAAACCAAGGAAGAAAAACTAATACCTTACCAAGAATACCTATCAAAATTGGTCGCAGAATTTGAGGAAATAGAGTTCACACATCTAGGAAGGGAGGGAAATCAGTTTGCAGATGCTTTGGCCACATTCACTTCTATGGCTAGAATAGACTTCGGGCAAAACTTACAGCCAATACACATTGACATCAGAAATAACCCGGCTCATTGTTGCTTAGTTGAAGGAGAAATAGACGGAAACCCTTGGTACTACGATATCAAGAATTTCATCCGAAATCAGACCTATCCCATAGGGGCATCCAACATAGAAAAGAAGACCTTGAGGAGACTGGCAAGGGATTTTTATCTTGATGGAGAAGTCTTGTATAAGAGGTCATCTGACGGGACTTTGCTGAGATGCCTAGATGGAGCTGAAGCCAGAAACGCGTTGCGAGAAGTCCATGAAGGGATCTGCTCGACCCATGCTAGTGGACATATGATGGCTAGGAAAATACAGAGAGTTGGTTACTTTTGGATGACATTAGATAAGGATTGCATTGACTATGTCCACAAATGTCATAAGTGTCAGATCCACGACGACAAAATGAATGCCGCTCCGGCCCTTCTATTTAACTTATTATCTTCATGGCCTTTCGCAATGTGGGGAATTGATGTGATTGGGCCTATCAACCCAAAAGCCAACAATGGTCATAGGTTCATTCTCGTGGCTATCGACTACTTTACAAAATGGGTAGAAGCCGGGTCATTTGCTCATGTAACGCAAAAAGTGGTGAAGAAATTTGTTGAGAGAGATTTGATATGTCGGTATGGACCACCGGAAAAGATTATAACTGATAATGCACAGAACTTCAACGGAAAATTAATAACAGAACTCTACGCTAAATGGAAGATCAAGCACTCAAATTCCTCGCCTTATAGACCAAAGATGAATGGTGCGATAGAAGCTGCTAATAAGAATGTCAAGAAGATTATTCAGAAGATGGTAGTCACCTATAAGGACTGGCATGAAATGTTGCCATTTTCCCTTCATGCATACCATACCGCAGTTCGGACCTCAACAGGAGCCACCCCATACATGTTGGTGTATGGAATGAAGGCAGTGATGCCTTTAGAGGTGGAAATCTCATCGTTAAGAGTACTGATAGACTCTGAACTAGAAGAAGCAGAATGGGCAAAAGTCAGATATGAACAATTGAATTTGATCAGCGAAAAGAGGTTAGCCGCAATCTGTCATCATCAATTATACCAAAGAAGGATGGCTAAATCATATGAGAAGAAAGTCCGACCTCGAAAATTTCAAGGAGATCTGATACTAAAGAAATATTGCCTGTACTTGGACAAGATCAGAGTAAATGGGCCCCAAACTATGAAGGCCCTTATGTGGTGAAAAAATCGTTCTCAGGAGGGGCTTTGCTATTATCTAGAATGGATGGAGAGGATCTAGTTAGGCCTATGAATTCTGACTCTGTAAAGAAATATTATGCCTGATATTTTGTAACATCCCATTCGCTAAGATAAAATTTGGCCATGAATTCTCATTACAAGAAAAAAAAAATTTTGCAAAACGCATGATCTCATAACATTTATTTATTTTATGTTACTTGAACTTGACATGTTTTGCACGCCATGCTGGGGGCAAAAAAAAAAAATGGTGATTTGCATTAAAAGTGTCGACTTGCATAAACAAAACCATATTTTGAGTTATTCTTTTATATATATATATATATATATATATATATATCTTCTTGAGTTTTTTTTAAACATCGATAAAAGTATATATATATATATAAAAAAAAGGGAAACTTCAATGGAGCAAAAAAGGGCCCTATGTGAAACCAAAAATCTTTTCACCGATTGTGAAATATAGCACGGGGAGCACATTCTATCAATCGAACCAAAGATCAAAGAAGACTACAACGGACAGGGGGATCTATGTTTCTAAAAGAGGTAACAAAAACATGCATCCTATGTTGTCATGACACTAACCTGACAAGAAAGGTGTGGCGAAAGCAGATGTAATCCGAGATATGGAGAAACAGAATCTCAGGTCAACAAAATCATGGAAGAGGATCTGCGTTGCTTCATTCCTAGAGACGGGTAGGTCATCCAGTATAATGAAACCACCCTCAGCATCAACATCCATCCGGGTAGGTCACCCGTAATAATGAGACCCGACATCCATCCGGGTAGGTCACCCGTAATAATGAGACTCCACTTCCATCCGGGTAGGTCACCCGTAATAATGAGACCCATATCTAACTTGGGTAGGTCACCCAGAACAATGAGACCCTTCTAACATATCTAACTTGGGTAGGTCACCCAGAACAATGAATCCGTTCTAACTATTCTAACTTGGGTAGGTCACCCAGAACAATGAGACTCATATCTAATTTGGGTAGGTCACCCAGAAAAATGAGACCGTCCTAACTATTCTAACCGGGGTAGGTCACCCAGAAAAATGAGACCATTCGACTATTCTCACTTGGGTAGGTCACCCATCATAACAAGACCAACTTCATCTATTTTTCTTTACAACACTTACTATTTAAAGTCTTTTACAAGACTTTAGTTGTAAGCATTGTAAAGAGGGGGCATTTGTTGCTACCTAATTTTTGACTCATTATTTTTCCGAAAAAATATATAAAAAAAAATAGATCTTGGTACAAGGGCAAAATTGAACAAATTGAGAGTTTAATGGTCAATGGAGGGTTAAATCGCGAAAATCAGAAACCAAGGACCAGAATAAAAAGTCGCGCAAAGCTAAGGTTGAGATTGAAATTTTTGATGGGTATAATTGCATAAAATCACAAGTTTAAATCCAATTGGGTGCAATTAAAGTAATTATAAATTGAGGGACCAAATCATACTTTTACCTTTTAAAACTTTGAAAAATTGCACTGCATGATTACGCCTTTAAGAGTTGCATTGCATGTGCCAGCTGCATGATTTTTAAAAGTTTTACCTTTTAAAACTTTGAAAATTGCACTGATTACACCTTTAAGGGTTGCATTGCATGTGCCAGCTGCATGATTTTTAAAAAGTTTTACCTTTTAAAACTTTGAAAATTGCACTGATTACGCCTTTAAAGATTTGCATTGCATGTGCTTGCTGCATGATTTTGGAAATTGCATTGATGCATATTCCGGCGAACCCGGCCTTAAATGTCTCCGGCGTATCCCGGCCTTAAATGCTAGGCGCGTCCTGCATTCAAAGTCGAGCGGCGACCCCTTCATCAATGACTTTGGCTCTGCTATAAAAGGGTTGCATGAAGAGAAAAAAAAGAAGAGGGGGGAGAAAAGAGAAAAGAAGAGTTTGCAGAAAACAAAGGTACAGACGAGAAAAACATAGAAAAGAAGGAAAGAATTAAAAAAAACTCTATTATTTTTCTCACACGAACCCAGCATCATCAGTTCCTTTCTTTTTCTTTATTTTTTTCTTCTTCTTCCTCGGTCTGTTTGGTCGTTTCTCTCTCTAGAAACAGAGGTCCCAGCGTCCCTCTCTCTCCCTCTCGTTTCAGCTCCGTCCACCACGCACCACTTCGTCACCACCAGAGGATTCCCTTCAACTCCAGCAGTCGACGCCCCCTTCTCAGGCGAAGCAACTGCAGAATCCCCGACGACAACAAACCAATCCGTGCACCTTCCGATGTCAACTCCGACCACCACGAGCCACCATTGACGATGCCACCATGACCAGAAGAACCACCTCGACGTCCTCTACACAAAGGTGTTAACAGGTACGCCATTCTTCACACTCGAAAATCTTCCATTTTTTACTGTTCATTTTCTCCTACATGCAGCCCCGGTTTACTGTTTGAACAGTAATTGGGTCGGGCGGGTCGGGTTTGGTGCCCGACCCGACCACGAAATGAGACGGGCTTCTGGTCCGGCTGGACTAGAAGCCCACTCCGAGAATAGCCGGGCCGGAGCCCATCCTGATAATAGGTGGGCCGAAGCCCATATTGTAAATAAATGGGCCGGTACGAAGTTGGGTGGGCCGCGAGCCCATCCCATCAGGCGGGCTGCAGCCCATCCCATCAAAGGATATGCTATTATTCACTGTTTGGAGTTTGGATAAATAAATTCTAAGGGGTCAATATCCAAAATATTCGGCGGGGATGGTATGCTATTATTCACTGTTTGGAGTTTGGATAAATAAATCCTAACGGGGTCAATATCCAAAATATTCAGCGGGGATAGTATGCTATTAGTCACTGTTCGGAGTTTGGATAAATAAATCCTAAGGGGTCAATATCCAAAATATTCGGTGGGGATAATACATCATCATCATTTAACCAATAAAAAAAATCAATATCATAGCAATCTTAAGACAAACAAAAACACCAAGCAGTTTACCTTAGGTAAGGCGTACTAGGGGTGCTAAAACCTTCCCTTTACGCAACCAGTCCCTTACCCTAGAATCTCTGAAAGACCAGTTTAGGTTTCCTAGTAACCATAATACTAGGTGGCGACTCCCTTTTCCATAAAAATAAAGATTAAATCCCTGACACATCATTTCCCCCGGCTCACGGGGAGGGTCGTCGCGACGCCGCGCTACCGCGTTTGGGGTGCAACAAAGTTGATGAATCTGCCAAGAGTTGTGTGCTGCAATTGCAATGAGAAGTCTAATAGTATCATACCTTGCTACTGGAGCAAAGGTCTCTAGGTAGTCCACACCATATTGCTGAGCATAACCCTTTACCACCAATCTAGCCTTGTGTTTGCATATTGACCCATCTGGATTGAGTGTAGTTTTAAAAACCCATCTTACACCTATCACCTTGCGATGCTTAGGCCTTTCAATCAGCTGCCATGTTGCATTTTTGTTGATCATTTCCATTTCTGCCTCCATTGCTCTCTTCCATGCTGGAAATTCTTGGGCTTCAGTGTAGCTAGTAGGTTCCAAAACTGCCATGTTGCATCTTTGGTAAATGTCTTCCAAAGATCTTGTGCCTCTAACTGGAAGATGATCCACTGATTCATTAACTTCCAACTAAGGCTGCATGGTGAATGGATGATCAGAAATCATATTTTTCTGATGTTCCCAATCCCATGTGGTTACTTCATCAATCTTCACATCTCTGCTGAGAATCACCTTCTCAGTTTGTAAGCAAAGGATTCTGTATCCTTTGGTTGTTATTCCATAGCCCACAAGAAGTCCCTTTTGAGCTTTGTTGTCAAGTTTGCTCCTCTTTGGCTCAGCTATATGATAATAGCACATGCTGCCAAAGATTCTAAGATGATCTACGGCAGGCTTGACACCATTCCAGCCTTCATATGGTGTCTTGTCCTCCAGTGCTTTGGTTGGAAGTCGGTTCAGCAGGTAAACAGAGGTATTGACAGCCTCTGCCCATAATTTGTTTGGCATTTTCTTTTCAAGTAGAAGACATCTAGCCATCTCCATTACTGTCCGGTTCTTCCTCTCACACACACCATTTTGTTGTGGTGTGTATGGTGTAGTGTACTGGTGCACAATGCCACTGCTGTTACAATACTCAAGAAACTGATTTGAGGTATATTCAGTACCATTATCAGATCTTAAACATTTGATTAACATATCACTTTGATTTTCAACTAAAGCTTTGAATGTTCTAAAGATTGTAAAAACTTCACTCTTAAATTTGATGAAATATACCCAACACATTCTAGTATAATCATCAATAAAGAGAATGAAATACTTGTTACCACATAAGGAGGCTGTCTTCATAGGTCCACACACGTCAGTGTGGATGAGCTGAAGCTTTTGGCTGGCTCTCCATGCTTTCCCTTTAGGAAATGGTGGCCTTGATTGCTTGCCAAGTTGACATGTTTCACACAATTGAATCTCACCATTCAATATGGGCAATGCTTCAACCATCCCCTTTTGCTTCAGATTTGATAAGCCTTTTTGGTTGAAATGTCCAAATCTTTTATGCCAAAGATTTGACACATCCTGAGTAGCACTCACATAGGTATGATTGGATACTTTTTCCCAGTCAACAACAAAACTTCTATTTTTCATCTTCACACAGAACATTTGTTCTCCAGAAGGATAAAAAATAATGCATTTGTGATCCTTAAACTGAAGACAATAGTTCTTCTCCATCATTTGCCCAACACTTAGCAAATTTTGACTGATTTCAGGTATAAACAACACATCAGGAATGATTTTGATACCTGAATTTGTTTGAACATTGACTGACCCTCTGCCTTTGACCTCCAGAAATTCTCCATTGCCAACCTTTACTCTGGATTTGTAAGTTTCGTCAAGGTCTTTGAACATCGCAGCATCATTGCACAAATGATGTGTGCATCCTGAATCAATGAGCCACGCATCAGCTGAATCATTTGTTGAGAAACAAGTGACAGCAAAGAATTGATCCTCCTGTGTATCAACTTCATCTGCTAGGTGAGCTTGTTGAGGCTTTGGATCTGAATTTTTTAATTTGCAGACCTTTGTGATGTGCCCTGATTGCTTGCAATTTCCAAACATTGCATCTGGCCTCCACCAACAATATTTTTCTGAATGTGTGTTCCTTTTGCAGTGAGTCCAAGGAGGGAACTTCTTCTGTCTTGAGCCTTCATTGGTGCTGCCCCCTTCATTTCTGCCTTAGGTTTTCTGATTGAAAATCTTTTTCCCTTTTCCAGCCTGTTTTTGTACATAAAATGCTCCTTCAGTCAGTCTGTCCTGCCTTATTGTTCTTCGCTGCTCCTGTGCTTGAAGAGCACTCATTAGTTCACCTAATGAGATTTTGCTGAGATCCTTTGATTCTTCCAAAGAGGAGATTTTGGATTCAAACCTCTCAGAAAGAGTCACAAGAACCTTCTCCACAATCCTGTTGTCAGGAAAGTCTTCTCCAAGTAATCTGATGTTGTTGATAATCAGTGAAATTCTATCAGAATATTTAGAGATTGTTTCATCTTCTTGCATGTTAAGTGCCTCAAAATCTCTCTTCAAATTCAGCACTTGCATTTGCCTTATTCTGTCACTGCCTTGATATTCTTCTTTTAGTTTGTTCCAAGCCTCTTTGGCTGAATTGCAAGCCATAATTCTGTAAAAAATGCTTTCCGCCACAGAATTCTAGATGATTGATTTTGCCTTGGATTTCTTTGCCTTTTCCTCACTGCTGAACTTGATTTGATCCATAGTAGGATTTGTTGGTAAGGGAGCTACTGGTTTGTCTTCAGAAACAATTTCCCAAAGATCATAAGCTTCAAGAAAAGCTTGCATCTTCATGACCAAATGTGGTAGTTTTCGCCAGTGAAGATAATGGGGGAGTTTAAAAGTAGGTTGTTGAATGTCATTTTGGGATAAAAAAAAGGTGTGTTTTTGGTCCTGTAAGATCTAAGAGGGCTCTGATACCACTATTAAGATTTATGATGGGCTGTTTGTGATTTGTGCAGGTGAAAAGTTGCAGAAAACAATAGCAATAAAGCTTGGACTTGAAGAACAAGAACAGCACACAAGGTATTCGATGAATTGTCTGTATAAATATTTATAGAATGCATGTCTTTAAATACATGAAAGAAATTAAACAAACTTCCTAGTAATCTGCCACTAATCGTAGTGGACAAGTGCTGCCACTAACTCAGCATCAACCCTCAACCATAGTAGACAAAGTACTGCCACTAACTCAGCAACAACCCTCAGAAAATCAAGGAACTAATATTTGACTAGATCAAAATAGAAATAAAAGAAAAAACAGACAACATCAATTGATTACATAACAAAATAAATAAGCTGAATAAAACTTAGAGTTAAAATGTCAATTGTCTAACAACCGTTAACAGGCCTGGCAGCTATGGAATGAAGGCAGGGGACAGGAGTTGATAGACATAAATATAGTCGACTCTTGTCCATTAGGGAGGCCTTGAGATGGATCCATATTGCATTACTTTGTGTTCAAGATGATCCTGCACGAAGGCCAACCATGTCATTAGTTGTTCTCATGCTTGGAAGTAATGCTGTAAACCTTCCCCAACCATCAGTAGGTCCAAACTCCCTGGTTAAATTTACTTCAATCCTATCTCACCAATCTTCAGCATCTATGTCAACATTTGTGTTTCTTTGTAGTTAAGAAATATATTACATGGTTTCTTCGTAGCCAAGTGTGGTTTGTTTCTGTAAACACTAATACTCTGATAGAAACTATGGTGCGTTCATGGTTGTAGCAGGTTTCTCTATAAGCTTTCGTGATGTTGTAAATCTTTTCATTTCATCACATTTTCTTATTCATATATGTTTGATCAGGTTCTCAATCTATCAGAACTTCAAATCACAATGTTTATTTCTTCATATATTTCTCATTCCTGTTCTATTTTTTTCATCAACATGCATGCAAGTGACAATTAATGACATTAACTTTTTATACGAAAATTAATCGGCCGGCGACCTCCTTGTTGTGAAGATTAATGAATGAATGTAATTGTTTCACAGAGAAGAGAAGAGAAGGATTGAGCTGTGAAGAAGACAGAGTATTTTGGAGGGAAAAGATGAATTTCAAAATATTCACCATTACTGTTTTTCAGCTTATACACGCAGATTACATGTTGTTATATTTATACCCCAAAAGTCCTTCTTGTGTATGCATACTCACACGTATGCATACCATACATCATACGCTAACATTCCCCCGCAATCATAGGCTGACATAAACCAAGCCTAAGATTGGTACAATGAGTATGAAACAGTGGTGAGCTTAATCCCTTTGTCAAGATATCTGCAGTCTGCTCCTGTGAAGACAAAAATTGCACAATGAGTTGATTGTTGGACACCCTCTCTCGAACAAAATGAACATCCACTTCAATGTGCTTAGTTCTTTGATGCTGAATTGGATTGAATGATAAAGCAATTGCTGATAAGTTGTCGCAGAAAAGAACAGGGGGCTGTGAGAGCTTAATTCCCAGAAATTGCAGCACTTGTTGCAGCCAATCAAGCTCAGCTGAGGTGGAAGATAATGACCGATACTCAGCCTCTGTAGATGACCTGGAAACAGTCTGCTGCTTCTTGGATGTCCAGGACACAGGATTGGAACAAAGAAACACAATCAATCCAGTAGTAGACCTCATATCATTAGGATCTCCAGCCCAATCTGCATCACTGAATGCCATGAGATCTAATGAGCCTTTGGTGTAATAAATACCAGACTGCATAGTGCCCTTAAGGTATCGAATGATCCTTTTGACAACAACAAAATGGACCTGCATGGGGTGTTGCATAAACTAGCACACTTGATGGACAGAAAATGCAATATCAGGTCTTGTAAAGGTAAGGTACTGTAAAGCCCCTACAATGCTGTGATATAAGGAAGGGTCTTCAAAAGGCATTCCATCATCCTTCAACAATCTCTGGTAAGGGAGACAAGAAGTAGCACAGGCTTTGGCAGCAAGCATATCTGTCTTAACAAGTAAATCATGTATATATTTGGACTGAGACAAAAACAATCCAGTTGATGAATGTGAAACTTGAACCCCTAAGAAAAAATGCAGCTCCCCCAAGTCCTTAATCTCAAATTCAGAAGCTAGAGACATAATAAAAGCCTTTATAGCAACAAGATCACTACCTGTGATGATTATATCATCCACATATACTAACAAGATGATGATGCCAGCCTCAAGATTTTTGACAAACAGTGAGGAATCAGAATATGTGGAAGTGAATCCGAGAGAAGGCAAGTAAGATGTAAACCTGTCATTCCAAGCCCTGGGGGCCTGTTTGAGACCATATAGTGACTTGTGTAATTTGCAGACTAAAATGAGGATTGCTGGAATTAGAAAAGCCAGGGGGCTGAGCCATGAATACCTCTTCTTGAAGAGTACCATGCAAAAATGCATTTGTGACATCTAGTTGCCTTAATGGCCATTCAAACTGAGCAGCAATGGCTAGCACAAGCCTGATAGTTGTTGGCTTAACCACAGGGCTAAAGGTTTCCCCATAATCCAAGCCAGGCTCTTGAATGAAACCTTGCGCAACCAAACGAGCCTTGTGTCTAGCAACAGACCCATCTGCATGTCGCTTGATTTTAAATACCCACTTACAGCCCACTAGGTTCTTATGATCAGGAAGGGACACCAAACTCCAAGTGCCCTGTGATTTAAGAGCTGACAATTCTTCTTTCATGGCCTCAAACCACACAGGTTGAGACATAGCTGACTTGTAGGTTGCAGGTTCAATGTCTGACATAGTAGTGGAAGAAGGAGAAGTGGTTAAGAGGCAAACCTTTTTCTTAACAATTCCACTTTTGCTACGGGTCTTCATGGAGTGTACATTCAAATATGGAATGTGAAGAACAACAGAGATGGCCTTTGGCTGAAAGGTGTCACAAGATAATTGATCATGCAATGAGGCATTCTCAGAACTGGGCACAGGATCCACTAGAGAAGATGCAAATGACACAGGAACAGGAGTAACAGACTTGTTTGATGAACTAGAAGAAGGGACAGATTCAGGCTGTATAAGTGGTGGAGGGGATAACACAATAACATTGTTGTTGTTGACAATAGGGGAAGACACATTAGAAGAGGAATGAGAGGAGTAATTTTGAAGTTTAGGGCCTGTTGTAAGCTGAATAAAAGGAAAAACATGCTCATTGAATATAACATGCCGAGAGATATATGTACATTTTGCAATAACATCAAAACACACATATCCTTTGTATTGAGAGGCATATCCTAAGAAAATACACATTGTAGTCTTAGGTTGTAGCTTGTTGACAATATAGGGATGCAATAAAGGGAAGCAAGCACAACCAAAAATTCTCAAATGAGAGACATCAGGGGCAGATTTAAAGAGAAGCTCATAAGGAGATTGATTATGCATGACTATTGAAGGCATTCTATTAATTAAGTACACGGCTGTGGGTAGTGCAAATGTCCAAAAAGAAGATGGCAGTTTAGCATGTTGCAAAAGAGTGATAGTTGTTTCAATAAGATGACGATGCTTACGTTCAGCAAGGCCATTTTATTCAGGTGTGTAAGGGCAGGATTTTTGGTGAATAATGCCTTTTGCTTGGAAAAACACCTTAAGTTTTTGACTAGTGTATTCCCCACCCCCATCACTTTGAAGGATTTTAATTTTACATTAGAATTGTGCTTCAACATAGTGATAGTAGGCAAT
Source organism: Salix arbutifolia (assembly GCA_025169955.1). Classification (NCBI taxonomy): domain Eukaryota; kingdom Viridiplantae; phylum Streptophyta; class Magnoliopsida; order Malpighiales; family Salicaceae; genus Salix; species Salix arbutifolia. The sequence continues at coordinate 2,519,399 of CM045912.1, forward strand.
AAAAACAGAATACAAATCACTCTTATTAATAAGTGGAAACAACCAACAATGTCTTGAATATTCATCAATAAAAGTGACATAGTATTTATACCCATCAATTGACACACATGGAGAAGGACCCCATAGGTCACTGTGTATTATTTGAAATGGAATTACAGACTTTGTATGACTGGACTGAAATGGAAGTTTAGAAAACTTTCCTTGAAGACAACTATGACACATAGAGGTATTTGAATCACTTGAACATGCAACATTTGCTTTTTGTAACATCAATGTAGCAACCTTATTTGTAGGATGACCTAATCTGCTGTGCCAAGTGGTAGAGAAGACTAACTGACGAAGGAAGGATTGTGGTTGAAAAGTTAGAGATGCTGAATTTGAAGGAGGGACAAATGGTAGAGGGTAAAGTCCATTACTGCACTGTCCTGTGTAAATGATCCTCCCCGTGGCCTTGTCCTGAATCCAGAAAGAAAATGCATCAAAGATTAATCGATAATTATAATCCAAACACAATCTATGCACTGACAGTAGGTTTTGAGTGAGTTGTGGAACATATAAAATCGAATTCAGTTTAATAGTGGCAGAGCTTGTAGGAATAATAGAAGTCCCAACATGGTATACCAACAAACCTTCACCATTGGCAGTTTGAACTTTATCATTAGCAGGATAGGGAGAAATCAAGGACAAATTGGACAACTCAGCAGACATGTGGTTTGTAGCCCCAGAATCTGCAAGCCACACTGATGATGAAGGTTGTGATGATGGCAGGACAGTATTCATAGCATGAATGCTCTGCTGATGAGAAGACTGAATCTGAGGAGATGCATAATGAACTGGACTACTGAATTGCTACCCTTCAGAATATAAAGCTTGATTTCTACTGAATTGTGGTCCTTCAGAGTATAAGGCCTAGCTTTACTGATGTTGTGGCTGCTGAGAAGATGAAGCACTGAACTGAGACATCCCAGACTGTGCACTGAACTGAGGCATCCCAGAATGCATACCATGTGAAGACTGAGGTTGAGCTGAGGAGTATTAAGCTGATCCCATAGAGTTTGGTCCATTATTGTTATAGTAGCAGAACCATGATGTATGATTCGTTCTTCCACAAATGTGACATTGAATTCGATCATCACGTTTGAATCCACATGTAATAGCTATGTGACCTTCCATGTTACACAATTGGCACACATAAACATTTGAATTGAAATAAGGAGAGGGAGCTGGGACAGGAACACCTGAATTAATTGATGGTAAATCATTGGGTTTAACAGGATACTAAGGTTTGGAATAATTCCTCAAACCTTATTGAAATCTCCCCCGTCCCCTATTCCTGCTAAATGACCTATAACCTCCATTACCAAAATTACTGTATGTGGGTGGTCTGGGAGATTGGTGAATATATGAATTAGAATCACCAGATTTCGGAACTGTAGTGTGCATGGCAGTAAGGAATGATGAAGGGTCAGTACTAACAATTTCCACAATCTTTTCTTCAGCTAGTAATTGGGACCTAAACTCCTTCAAAGTAATTACATTCTCCCTACCCCGCACCACACATCTGAAGGTATTGTATTCGGCAGGTCAACCATTCAAAGCTAAAATTACTATATCTTCATCAACAAAATACACACCAGCAGCACTTAGGTAATCCCTAGTCTCTTTTATTTTCAGAAGATATTGGCTAATTGAATCAGTGCCTTTCTTTATATTCTGTAAATCAGATTTCAATTGAAATATGCTAGTCTTAGATACTGATGAGAATTGTTCTTTTAACCTAGTCCATAAATCCCGAGAACTAGAACTTCCAATGGCACACGACATAGCAATTGAAGACAGAGTAGCAGTAATCAATTGCATAATTGCTCTATCATGCATCTTCCATACAAGAACATCATCACACTCAGCAGGAGAAGATGAATTAGAAAAATTCATACCACATTCTTCGACTGAACCAGAAGAGGCAGATGATGGACAGAGATGAGACCCATCCACAAAACCAAAGATTCCATAGCTTTCCAGTAGCAACTGCATCTGAAAATGCGAGTTTAGGTAATTTGTGTTGTCAAGCTTTACATTCACGGAGGTTGAAACTGTAGAAATTAGGGCTGTAATTGGGGATTGAAGAATTTGGAGTTGTGCTGCTGTGACCATTTTCTTTGGTTGAGTAATTCACAGAACCTTTGTATGGGGTATTCAGCAGCTCAGAGTTCAGGTATTTATACGAAAATCCACAAAAATTCTGAAAAATGAATTTTGTGTAAAATCAGAGAAGAAGGAAAAACTAATTTGGAAGCAAAAGGTTTGGATCGCTTTCTTTGCGTGAGCAATTACAGCTCTATACCATGTGAAGATTAATGAATGAATGTAATTGTTTCACAGAGAAGAGAAGAGAAGGATTGAGCTGTGAAGAAGACAAAGTATTTTGGAGGGAAAAGATGAATTTCAAAATATTCACTATTACTGTTTTTCAGCTTATACACGCAGATTACATGTTGTTATATTTATACCCCAAGAGTCCTTGTGTATGCATACTCACACGTATGCATATCATACATCATACGCTAACACTTTTTTATTTAATTCTTACGAGAGTGTCGTATCATTATATAATTTAAATTGACAATGATAAGAACTGTCCCAAGCAACCACCTCCCTTGAACTGGTCTTTTATCAAAATCCGCAAAGCTGGATTCATGTACTTCAGTTGCAGTTGCCGGGGCGATGCTAGGCCCAGGTAGGTTACATACACCAAAGGTCATATTTGGCAGCAAATAAAGAAATGCGAGTCAGTTTCTTTTACCAAACCAACGTGAAAAGGTTGAACTTGCAATAAATGGATGTCCATTTGAGACATCTACAGCAGCTGGGTCTCCCCCACCATCACTCCTCTGAAATGCGCATACGAAAATCGATCATTGCTAAAAATTGGGCATCGCTGTCTTCATGTATTTTTACAGATTATGAGTGATAAAGTGAAAGTGCACACTGCAATGAAGTTAGGTCACCATATCCATCAAGGGAGCAGAATTATGATTGCAGGCTTGTTCTATATCTGGCCTATCATGAAAATGATTTACAAAAACTAGTGACCTTGATGTCGTGTTCAGGGCAGGTGATTCTGCACGGTTTGGACAAGAGCCAGCAATCATTCCACCATCTCCATCTGTAGTTTCCCTCATCCATAAACGTTAATTGTTCTCTGTAGCCATTGAGTTATTCTAGATTCAGGATAATAATACGACTCACATTGGTTTTCTACAATATATCTCCATTGAAAGGCAATTCCTTACTGTAAAAATAGCTAATTTAATTATCCAAGGATGAACATGGATCGAGTCAATGGAGAAGAATATGGTTTCCATGGCACGTAAAGTTCAAAAGCTGTGTAGAGCCAGCCTACTAGTTATGATAATTGACCACCGTAGAGTCGTAGACTGCTAGTGGTGGACCATAAGAGTTGTACGGACAGTTGTACGATCATAGGTCCCTGCAGAATAGCTACAAATAAACCTTTGACCCAGCATGAAATACGTTGGCACACATTATAATACAGATTATATTTTATTTTAAAATAATATAAATTATATCTTTAAATTTTATTTAATCGTTTAAGTTTTAAGTCAATAATCTTAATAACCCATAGTCGTGAGTTTAAATTTTATTATTTTTATTGTGTTTTTTAATTGAAATATAAATTATATCTTAAAATTTTATTTAATCAAGAACTTTTGAAAGAGATGAAACAAACATATAGGCCAAAACAGCATATAGCAGGTTTTCGTAAAGTCAATGAAGTTTATAGTCCTGCCTCAAGGTTGGAAGACGAGAGATAACACTTGAGCTAAATGAAGAGCTCTCATTATTTTTATATTTTCTCCATTCTGCGCTAACAGGCAGAATATAAACATTAATTTGATTGAGACCTCTTACTAGCACATAAAGCTGATGTAATGCTTTTAAAAAAAACAAAGGAAAAGATAACAATTAATTTAGTGACTGTTGTAACAACCCTTTAATTTCATAATAATTTTAACTGGGTTATTACATGATGACTATCTATAAATACTATAACTTTTTATAATAAAAAATATAACCCGGACTAATTTTTCTTATGCACTTGTTGGTGTATTTTTTTTAATCTTGTTCTATTTGTTTTTATTGTTATTTTTAAGAAAGAACTTGTTGTATCCTAGAGGATACCATGCTATTGAAGAACTATTTTTAAAGACAGTATCAATGCACACTTCAAGTTTATTTATTTTCTCTTTGTATTAATATTACAACAATTTATGATAATATAGGTTGATAGTTTCATATGTTTCTTTATCAGCGATTATTTTTCTCTATTTCTCTTGTTTTCGCAGTTCTACTTATTATTATTTTTATTATTATTATTATTATTATTATTAAGAAATGGGCATTGTTTGCGCATGGCCGTGACCCAAACGAGTGATATTATTATTATTATAAACAAAAGCATGCACCACCAAAACCTAAAGCTCGGGGGCAGGGCAATGGCTTTGCAAATTCTAATTAATTAATTCTGATCTTTTAATTAACAATTATTTTTATTTGCCCTTTCGAAGTTTTTTTTTTTTTTATTCTATGTATGACCCTGTTTGTCTTCGTGTAACTTTGTACTGATGTTTATTTTTAGGGTTCATATTTTCTATCTACTAACTTATTGAATTGAATAATATATTTTTGCCAAAGTCATCATAAGTCCGTGACGACAAATAAAAAAAGTAAAAGTGGTATGCCTTCAAAACCATAAGATTTTACTCCCTTCGTTTTTGTTTTGCAATATATCTAATTCCATCGTCCACATTTCCGTATGATTCAATGAAGTCAAAAGATGAACTTTTCCCATCTGACAAGAATCCACATACCCGACCCGATTCTTTCTGTTTTTTTTATAATCAATATTATAAAAATAAAGTTTACATTTTAGCCCATTAATTTTGAAAATAGTGTTTAATAATATTCTTGAATTTCAAATTTATTTTATAGGAAATACATATGCCATACTTCAAAAAATATTCAAAATAATAAAATTAAGTCTATGATTTAAATCCAGTTCTATTAGATTAAAAACATATATAAATATCCATTTGTATCTAGTGCATCAAATAAAATTTGTCATGTTAGTCTTCTATTTTTGAAAATGAAGACCAATGGTTCCCAAGGATTAAAAAAATCACGACTTATTATGTGAGGGAGTAAATTGTTATAAGAGAAAAGGAGGGTGAGAACTGGGCCCAAGAGGGGCATGCTTACAACCACTTGGAGAAGACGACAGGTCTCGCACACGTATATGCATCTCGCAAAATTGTTTATGGTGATTAATTAATGATATTGTTTTTCTATTAAAGCATCAAAGTTTTGAATTTCTAGCACATCATCATCATCGCTAGTGTGGTACATCTTGTAGGTCCAATTTTGAAGTCCAAAAATAAAATCTCGATCTTTCTTCATTGATATTCTAATTGTCTATTTTAAAAGTGGTTTAGATTATTTTATAAAGTGTTTTTTTTAAATATATTAAAATAATATATTTTTTAAAAAAATATTTTTGATATTAAAACATAAAAATAATTTAAAAACCTTAACAAAATAAAATATAAAAAACAGCTGTACGTGACTGAGTCTTTGCTGAATTTCAAACAGTCTGAGATTGGACCACAAGCCAAGTCGCCATTTCACACTGACACCGATAAAAAAGAGAGAGTAATCGGCTAATCGCGTAACTGGAAAGGCGATGGTCTTATATTTTAAATAAAAGAAAATGAATAAATAATAAAGGGACGAAGAAAATTAACATGGTTTGCCAATGGGGCTTCTTTATAGATACAATATATAGAAATATGTTTTAAAAAATTCATATTTATAATGGATGATACATGAAAACAGAGAAAGAAATCAATTATATTTATTTTGTAATAAATCAATTAATTTATTGAATTTCTCTATAAAATTCTAAGATTTAGTGATTGTTTAAAAATGTGATTGATGTTTTTTTTTTAAATATTTTTTATTTAGTAATATATTAAAATGATATTTTTTTATTTTTTAAAAAATATTTTTGATATCACGTAAAAATAATTTAAAAACATTAAATTTTTTTAATTTAAAATAAAAAATAAAAATAGAATTTTTTTTTTTTTTTTTTCCTAATTTCGATAACAAATTGACAATGTCAAAATGGTCAATAGCCTCTTGGTATAAACTCGAGTGCGACTTACAGGGGATTTCTTTCACGGAGAACAAAATTGTGAACAGAAGCTAATATTTCCTTTGATGAAATGGCTTCTAAAACCACCGTCTCTCTTCTTCTCCATCTTATTATTCTAAGCATCACTCTTGCCGATGATGAATTCTGCTATACCACAGGGAACTTCACAGCTAATAGCACCTATGCAAAAAACCGAGACCTTGTTCTCCGTTCACTAGCTTCCAATGTCACAGCCAATGGGGGTTTCTACAATTGGTTCAGGCAATGACACAGTTTATGGTCTTGTGCATTGCATGGCTTCCCCATCAGCTGGAGATTGTTCCTTCTGCGTCAATTCTTCCATTCAAGCTCTCATGACAGCTTGTCCTAACCAAAAAGAAGCTATTTCATTGGGAAGGAATCCACTTCCATGTATTGTACGTTATGCGAATCGTTATTTTTTTGGATCACTTGAGCTATCTCCTACTGAGACTTTTTATAATACGGGTAAAATTGACGCAACTTTTGCACAGTTTGATCAAGCTTGGAGTGGTATCAGAGACATTGCAACAAGAGCTAATTCCACCAGGAATATGTTAGCAGCTGAGACAACTTATGTATATATGCAGTGCACTCCTGATGTATCACAGAGTAATTGCGGAGAGTGCCTACAACAATCCGTAAATGACTATAAAAGTTGTTGCTACTCGTATAAAGGAGGTGTTGTCCAGAAACCAAACTGTTTTTTTCGGTGGGATTTGTACCCCTACTACAGCTTATTTCCTCAAATAACATCTCCACCTCCACCGGCATCTCCACCTCCACCTCCACCGGCATCTCCACCTCCACCGGCATCTCCATCTCCACCATTCATTGATAGTTCTCCTCCACCAACCAGTATCACAATCACTAAAGGTAGGCTAACTTCTTTTTCTATACTGAAATTATTTCACTTGTTTCACGGTTTCCAGATTCATCTTCGGTAATTTCTATCTTAAACATGACTGTGCTTGGCAGGGAAGGAGAATACTACTTCTCGGACAGTTATTGTTACCACCGTCCCCACAGCTATCCTCCTGGCACTTGTTATCCTCATTCTCGCCATTTTCCGTTTTAGGAAGCGAAAGCAAGAGGTTAAAAGTAAGTTATTGCTTATTGGTTCTCACATGTTAAACAGCTCGGGTTCATTAACACGACTCAAATTCACTAGATAATTTGTTTTTCTTCCAAACATCCTACAAAGAAAACATTAACAGCTTGCATTTTGTGAAGATTTCGATGAAAATGGTAGCAAAAGATGCTGGAAAATCAAATTTGACACCATCGAACTAGCAACAAACAACTTCTCCGATGATAATAAGCTTGGACAAGGTGGTTTTGGTGCTGTTTACAAGGTACTTTATTATAACTAGTACATAACAAACAGTATCGAACTGTTCTTATAAAAAATAAGAACTTTGATGGTTAATTCATATTTCAAATTGATGCACTTAATTTTCTGTTTCTTTTTCCTGAATGGATATATGCTTCAGGGTATACTTGCAGATGGACAAGCTATAGCTGTAAAGAGATTATCAAGTAATTCTGGGCAAGGAGATGTTGAATTTAAGAATGAGGTACGGCTACTAGCCAAACTTGATCACCGGAATCTTGTTAGGTTACTGGGGTTCTGCTTGGAAGGAACAGAAAAGCTACTAGTCTATGAGTTTGTGCCTAATTCAAGTCTCGATCAATATATACATGGTAATCCTGAATTCCATATTATATTATAATTGTTTTTTCTCATCACTATTTTTTTCAAAAAAAAATCATGCTTGTAAGAGAATTATAACTTGTGTTAAATTCTATAGACAAGTTTTCCGAAGTTTCTGAAGCTCTCATTTTATTAACGTTTAGATCCAATCAAGCGATTAGTCCTGAATTGGGAGAAGCGCTACAAAATTATAGAAGGCATAGCTAGAGGAATTCTATATCTGCATCAAGATTCTCAGCTCCGGATTATTCATCGTGATCTCAAGCCTAGCAACATTCTCTTAGATGGAAAAATGAATGCTAAAATCTCAGATTTTGGAATGGCAAAGTTAATGAAAACTGATCAAACTCATGATGATGCATCGAAGATCGCTGGAACCTTGTAAGTCTAATTTCTAGCAACAATGAAAAAGGTGTGATTAATGCTTATGATTCGCTCCATTGAAACTAAGATATGCTAATGTACCATTACAGAGGCTATATTGCTCCTGAGTATGCAAAGCATGGACACTTCTCGGTCAAGTCAGATGTTTTTAGTTTTGGAGTGCTAGTTTTAGAGATTGTGAGCGGTCGAAAACAAAGTTCCTGCAATGGAGAGGACATAGAGCACCTTCTGAGCCATGTAAGTGTAACTATCTACAAATCAAACACATCATTGAAAGATTTACAGGGATATTTACCCTTCAATATTGTGAATTCACATTGGATAAATTTTCTAGGCATGGAGAAGTTGGAGGAAAGGGACTCCTTCAGATCTTATAGATCCCATTTTGAGGGGTGACTCAACAGCTGAAATGATGAGATGCATCCACATTGGGTTACTATGCGTTCAAGAAAATGTAGCTGACAGGCCGACAATGGCTTCGGTAGTTTTTCTGATGCTAAGCACCTCTTCTTATACTTTACATCGGCCTTCTCAACCAGCATATTTTTTTGGCAGCAGAACAAATCAACCAGCTTCGTCATTGACAATGGGCTACAAATCAAGGACGGCTGTGCCCTCGCCATCCCAGCTCAAGACTAACCCTCTATCGAGGAATGATATTTCAATTACTGAGGTCCATCCTCGATAATTTTCTCATTATATAGTAAATGAATGGGTTTTGTTGATGTTAAGGAGATAATAATAAAGTATATATTCTTGATAATAAAGTAATTAATAAAAGAAAAAAAAACAAGAGATTGAACAATCCAGACAATGACAAAATTATTTCAACCATCTAATCATAGAAGATGATGAAATATTCTGTATAATCTGTTCTATACTCTTTTATTATATGTTCTGTTGTATAGCAATATAAACTCTACACCACTTGAATATAATATATATAATAAAATTATTAAATAATAGCTACATTGTATTAGAGCAAATTGATCACTTTAACAAGTAGATGAGGGTATCATGTGAGGTGATGTTAATAGATGTCAGCTTATGAAAATCAAACTATCATTAGTTGGATGGTTCTGTTAAGTAATAATCAGAGTAAATATCATTGATCATTTCTTTAATAATAAAAAACAAGAAATCAAGAGATTAAACAACTCAAGACAATCAACAAATTATTTGAATTATCTAATCAAAGAAGATGATCAAGTATTTTGTATAATTTATTTTATTTTATTTCCTTATAAGTCTTGTTGTATGGCTACATAAATTGAATGTAATACATATAATCAAATTATCAAATAATAACATTCCTTTTTATTCTAAATTTCCAGTCACTTAAGGGCTTGTTGGGAAAAAGTCATATGCTCATCCTATTTTCACAAAACACAAGTCAAAACTCTTTTATATTTCTTACAAAATTAAAATAAGAATAAACAGATTAATAATAATAGTAATAATAATAGGAAAAATTATGAATTGTGGTACTCCCAAAAATCTTCCACTATATCAAATAATTAGGATGGCAAAAGTTATGGAACAACATTGTTAAAGCGTCACCAACACAACAAAAAGCTCGGCGCCACATAAAGGCGAAACCTCGACACTTCAACATAATTTAATTCGATTTCTTAAAGGGTAATATCTTTTGGACAAACCTCAAAAAAAATGACACCAAAACTATCTTGTCTTTCTCATAAATCTCATGTATCAATTTTGTCCCTTATCAAGATTATACAGGAAAACCAAAAGGTTGATTCTTTGTCAATCAAATCAAGTTTCGAGGCAAGGAATTCCTAGGACGACGACAATGGATTGAAAACACATCTTCGGATAGAAAATCAAATATGGGCAACTTGTGTTCTTCAACTTGTAGGGGAGAGAAATAAAATAAAAATGTTGACCATCATAAGCTTGCAAGTGTCTGTGGTATTTGTGTTGGTTTGGTTAAGATTATTTTTTTAAAATAATTTTTGTTTATAAATGTATAAATAATTTTTTTTTAAATATTTTTGAGATCAACACATAAAAAATAATATAAAATCACCAACTTTTATTTATTTATTTTTTAATTTAAAATAAAAAATATTAATAAAAAATTTACAAATTTTTTAAGAATATTTTTGAAAGTCAGTGTAAACCCACCATATATTCTCATAATAGAACAAACTACCGGTGGATGAAGGCATTGTCGTGATTCAACAAATATAAAAAGAGTGGTTGTAATTGAAGATAAGGTCTTTTTTTTGTTGGTATAATCATGTTTTCTTAAAAAATATTAGTTTTTCTAGTTTTTATTTTATTTTATTTTGGCAGAGAAAAAAAACATTTCAAGCGGGCGTTGTCGGAGTGATCGAAGTAACTTTTTTTCTTTTATGTTATTTTTAAAATATTAAATCATATTTTTAGTATTTTTTATTGTTTTGATATTATAAATAAAAATTAAAAAAAAATTTTAATATATTTTAAAATAAAAAATACTTTTAAGAATAACTTTGTACCATGATACCAAACACACATGGCCAACTTTTTTAAGAATATATTTTTTTAAAAGAAATCCAAGATAAATATGTTGACGATAAATATGATACCAAACACACATGAACAAAATTTTTAAGAATATATTTTTTCAAAAAATGCAAGATAAATATGTTAGAAAATAAAAAAATATTGAGAATAATAAAATCTTATTCAATTTTTTTTTTGCGTAAGTTAATTATTTTTCATCTTAAATGATAATATCAAAAACAAAACACTTATTATTATATTACATACTAAAAAAGATCAGGAGTCGGTTACTGTAGCATGTGAGGAGAATCACTGAGGATTATTATAGTATTGCTTAATTTTTAGGTCGGTTCGGGTTGTTTAGTTCGTTGTTTTACTGATATTTAATTATTGTTGCACAGTAAGATATCACGAAACGCCTGTAACTCAATAGATAAAGCATATGCTCTTAGGCAGGAGGTCATTGGTTCGACCCCTGCCTAACGCGTTGGTTCTTTTCTTTCTTGATTATGCTTTTTTTTTTCATTTTCCCCATGCTTTTTTTCGTTTTTTTTTCATTTTTTTCTTTTTACACTTATATTTTTTTTCGATGTTCTTTCTTTTGGTTGTTTTTTATTAGTTTTTTATTTTTATTTTCATGTCAAGTAATGTTTTTTAGCTTATAATGTTTTTTTTTCATTTTTTGTTTGCTATTTTGTTAAAGTTATTGGTTTTTTTATTGAATTTCCCCCCATTATTAACGCAATAATAATAATAATTTTAGTTTTTTTTTCTTGCTTCTCTTTTATTAATGTTTTTGATTTTTTTTCTCGAGATAATTTAATAATTTTTATTGTTTTAACAGTAATAGAAATGATATTTTTAGATTTTAAGGCTTTGATGTTCCTGTTGTTATAATATGGTGTGTTGATGTGTTTTATTATATCAAACCTTGCATGTATAGATCTTATACTTTATTTAATTGAAATTGATAATATATTTGATTTTTGTTTCAGCTCTTATACTTTTAATTTTTGATTTTAATACTTTTAATTTTTATAGTTCTTAAATAGTTCCTATTTTTTCCATGTTTATATATATATGCATTTAGTTTTAGTTTTTAATTTTTATTATTTTCTCTTATGTTAAGATAACATTTTTTTCAAAAAATTTGTTTTTAAATTTTAGTTTGTGTTTATGATCATTTGAAAATTGATATTTCTTAATTTTTTTTCCTATGTTTTTTCTTTTTGTTTTTTTTATTAGTTTTTTTATTTTATTTTCACGTCAAATGATTTTTTTAGCTAATAATTTTTTTTATTTGCTCTTTTGTTAAAGTTTTGGGTTTTTTTATTCTTTTATTGAATTTATTTTCCTATTATTTACGCAATAATAATAATAATTTTAGTTTTATTTTCTTGCTTCCTCTTTATTAATGTTTTCGAGTTTTTTCTCTTTGGAATAATTTAATAATTTTTATTATTTTAGAAATAATAGTAATGATATTTTTCGATGTTAAGTCTTCAATGCTGTTATTGTTATAATAGGATGTGTTAACATATTTCAATATATCAAACTTTATATGTATAAATGTTATATTTTATTTTTGAATTAGCAAAATTTATTTATTATTTCAATTCCAATAATTATAAAAAACACTTACTCGGCCTACAACGTAGTGCGGACAATTAACTAGTATCATCTAAACTAGATCATTCCAATCAAATCAAACCAAATAAGCAATGACATTATCGAAATTTGTGTAATTCAATGCTTTCATTTACCAAACATTACCTAGAAATTCTTTAGTTGAAATTAAGTATATTTCTCATTAAAAAAACATGTTAGATACATCTGATGATCCGTAACCAAAGCACAAAATATTTTGTCAAAGATGGTACTTGAATGCACACATAATTTCTAGGGTTCCATGTGAACTTCTAGGCTTGGAAAAGGTAGTGGCATCAAACCCTACTAATAGCCACTATTCTTCCTACACTTTGGAAGATAAATTTGGCGTGATTCATAAGGAGAATCCAACTAGAAGCTGCAATTTCCATGTCAATCACGAGGGATGGCTCTGCTATCACGACCGACCTCGCAGCATCTGTAGCTTGAAGGGAAGAAAAAACCCTTGCAGGTGGAAAATGTGGAACCGTGTACTCAAAAAGTCTATGAGAGAGTTCCCAGCTCAGAGAAAACTTATGCTAGAGACAAAAGTGATGAGTGCGAGGGCAGGACTGTCATTCGAATATAGTCTGAAAGTCTTCAAAACAGAGACCATATAACAGTTAAATAATAATAATAATAATAATAAATTCGTGTCCTGAATATAGATCATGATTCACAAGAATAATATTTCATGTTTTAAACAAAAAAAAAATCAATGTCGTTGCGCACGATTGGGGGAGATAGAGTTTGGTTTTTTTTCTTGTCTATTGCTTATTATTATATTTATTACAAGCAATCTATTTATATATATTTATCAACTTATTTTTGTATTTATGAATATATATAATGGTTTTTATTTATTTATTATTATTATTATTAATTTAAGAAGACAAAACTATATTTTTATTTGCTCAAATAAATAAAACCTTTTTCTCTCGTATTGTATTTTTATTAAAAAAAATATCAAAAATAAGACAAAGTTGTATTGTAATATTAAATAAGGAATTAGTTTTTGCTTTTATAATTAGAGGAAAACCTGTCATCACAATTCTAAGCAAAATACAAAAGGCCAATTTTTATTTTTTAATATTTAAAAGGCTTTAAAATATGTGGTTAGATCATTTAGTTTGTTATTAATTACCATTTCTCTTTTTATTTATTTATTTGTTTGTTTATTTTATATCATATTATAACCATGGTTGTTAATACCGTTCCGGTTTTTCTATTGAAACGGAACATTTCGGTTTTGGAGCGTTTCAGCGTGGCGTTTCGGGTTGTACTGTTAATTTATAATTAATTATATATATATATATATATATGAAAAAATTAAAATATTAATTTAACAAGTATAATTTAAATTCAAGATAAATTAACTTTAAATTATACAATATAAACACAAAGTCAAACAAACATAATCTCAAAATTGGAAACATCTCTAAAATTCCAAAATATTATGATAGTAAAATGTTCTAAAATAAAAAAAATATTATGATTTTGAGCTAGAACGGCACGGCTGGAACGATACCGAAGTGTTCCAACCGGAATTCAGACGGAATTTCCAGAACGAACTGGAATTAAAACTGAGACGAAAACGACACCGTTGCATCTCGATTTTTTTAATGACACGAAACATTTCGGCCATTCCAGCCGAAACGAAACAGAATTAACAAGCCTGATGATAACAATATAATAAAACAAGGGCAACAATATGTAGCGATAATACCTAGAAGTTTGAAATGTTCATCTTAAAGGCTCACGGCTACTAAATTGTTGTTTATGATTATGTGATTTTTGTGATATTTAATTTTCAGGGAATGGATGCGGATTTTTTTATAACTATTTTTTCCTAAATTTTACTTATCAAGTAAAAAAATATAAATATTTATATTATATTTATCAAACTTTGATTATTCATTGGAATATTTTTTTATCCAAAATAATACTATTTATTATTAACACAAAATAAATGGATAGTATATATATAATTGACCGAAAAAATAATATAAATTGTCAACAAATATCCATGTAATACCAATGCATATATCTACAAATATTTGGTAGCCAAATAGCATCATCTTTGGATTAAATCTTCATCCCTATAATAAACTATAATTTAGTTCCTATAGATTACTCAATGCGTCACTTCAGCCCTTATAGTTTAAGAAGTTTATAATATTAAATTATAGTTTCAAAAGAGTTCCAATCTGGTCCTCCATAGGTAAATAGCTAGTGGATTCATTATTAGCTTCCGCTAAGAGCAAGTCCAATGATAAGAGCCATTTTTAAGAGCCAAATTTGTAAAATAGTTCCTTGAATAATGTTTATATGACCTTTTTTGTTGATGTGTGCTCCAATGATAAGAGCCATTTTGGAGAGTTATTTTTTATATATGATTTTAAATATAGTGTAATTATGTAGTTTAATTATTCAATTAATAGGAGTAAATTATATAATTAAATAATTACTTTTAATAAACCCTCTAACAATAAAATTAATTTTTTATTATATCTAATTAAAAAAATAATTTTAAAATAAAAAACTCCACCAAACCCATTTAATTACCCTCCCCTCCTTGTGCCATCTGCATCACCATCTCCAAAAAACCCTACATCTCCCTTTTCTCACCCTTCTCCCGCAGCCCCCCTCCCCAGCCAGCACCCACTAGAACTCTCTTCTCCCCCGTACCCACCCAAGCCAGCACAGCCAGCAGGCCCCCCTCCCCACCACACACACAGCCAGCAGCCCACACCCCCCATGCGCATAGCACACAACACACGCACAACCCCCGTTTACAACAGAGATATTTTTTAATTTTTTTTAATTTTTGGCTTCTCTCTCAAGACATTAAGAAATAGCTACTCATTTAAAGGAAAGCCATTTTGGCTCCTGGTATGGCTCTCCCATTGGAGAGCTGAAAAAAAATGAAAAAAAAGCTAAAATGACAAAAATTTAATTTTGCCTATTAAGATGGCTCTCCCGTTGGACTTGCCCTAACAATTTAACAATCAAATCAAGCTGTAAATGTATTTCTAAAAATTATAGGAATAATAATAAAATTCAAAAATTATAGCAAACAAATCTTGCTAAAGCTAATCCACTCTTGATATTTATTCTTATGCCAAATCTGAAACTGAAATCCATAATAAAATAAAATAATAATGGACATAAGTTTAGTTTCTAGTACATGCACGCATCGATCTCTCTGTGTTGCAAGAAGATTGCCAAACTCATGACCTATGTCATAAGATAGAAAAAACCCCATAAAAAGTAAATCAAAATAAATTATGAATCTTAATCTTTAATCAACCCAATATTAAAGGATGAGATTAAAAACAAATATATAAAAAAACAACAACCTAAATCAATCTGCAAAACATATAATCCAGATCATCAAACCAAGATAATCTCATAGAAAAAAAACCTAATTTGACTAAGTTAACTTTTCAAATTTGTAACTTCGATTATGAGACTGAGATATCTCATAGAGACCAAATCAAAAGAGATAATGAAATTCAATTTTCAATAACTTCTATTGAACCTAATGTTGAACAATGAAATTTATAAAAATTCTAATTAAGAAAATGACATAAAATGAGTCAATTCAACAAGAGTTAACTAGGTAAGCATTATTCATAGAGATCAAGATATTGTCATAGAAAATAAATAAAAACATATTATGAAGAATTATCAACCGATCAAATATTAAATAATAAAATTGAAAAACAAATTCACTTGAAAATGATATAGATAAGAGAGGCATTGCTGTCAAGAGAGGAGAAAGAGAATAGAAGAATAAACATTTGATAATTTACACCTTCCTCTCAAATCTCTTCTTGTTATTTAGTTCTGCAATTTTGCATTTTCTTCAAACATTCTTGAAGGAGGTACGGAAGCCATTCCGAGTTTTCTTATTTTCTTCAAAATGTAAGTCGAATTCAAATACCACAAAACTGTCATCCAGATGCATATCCTATCAAGTCATTTCACAATGATCGAAAACATTAATATGAACTCTATCGGCCATGAAGATCTGAAATTGTCACATTGTTAATGGAATTTATCATTTGGCTCTGAGTACTGGACTCTGTGCCCGAGGAACCTTGCCTTTCAACAAATGCTGGTTTCTTCGGAGTAGGAAGATCCACAATTTCACTATTTAGCATGGAAATGATGGTAGACACGACCGGTCTATCTTTCGCCAATTCTTGCACACACAGCAGACCAATTTGTATGCATCAGAATATTTCCACGAGAAAACACGGCTCTGATATTGCAGGATCGACGAAAGCTGAAATGCCACCTTCATTCCACAGTTTCCAAGCCTGAAAATGTTGATACAATCATACAAGTAAGAGCTTGTGAGTTTTAATAGTATCAGAAATTGAAAGGTGCTTTCCAAACGTGTCTCAGGCAGTGTGGTGGAAGGACATACATATCCTAGAAGACTCAAACCATGTTCAGTGCAATTAAATTGAGCGTTCCTTCTTCCACTCACGATCTCCAGCAACAACACTCCTAAGCTAAACACATCTGATTTCTCTGAAAATCTTCCTTCCATTAAATATTCAGGGGCCATATAGCCGCTGCATAAGCATCACAGCTTTATGAGCTAGAATTAGAGAAACAGTCATAGGATGTGAAAAAAAAACACTACTTACAATGTTCCAACAACCCTGGTAGTATTGGCTTCATTGCCGCCAAAAATCCTGGCAATTCCAAAGTCTGAAATTTTTGGATTCAGCTCGTGGTCCAATAAGATGTTACTTGGCTTGAGATCTCTGTGAACAATTCTTAGTCTGGAATCTCTGTGAAGGTAAAGGAGGCCTCGACAGATTCCGTTAATAATGTTGAAGCGTCTTTCCCAATCTAGTCGTTCTTTCCTGAGTGAATCTAAACAAATTGTATCCCGAAAGATTTATGAGAAAACAGGGGTAAATGAAAATGAGTCAAGAAAAGTAGTCGCTAAACATTAAAGGGCAGTAGCTCTAACCAAAGAGAAATGCATCCAAGCTTTTATTCGGCATATACTCATAAACCAACATCATCTCTTCTCCTTCAACACAGCAACCGAGAAGTCTCACAAGATTCCTGTGTTGGAGTTTCGAAATCATCACAACTTCATTCATGAGCTCTTCAAGCCCTTGACCAGATGTTCTAGAGAGTCTTTTCACAGCTATTTCCTGTCCATCTGGCAATCTTCCCTACAATGTCATATCAAACTGATAAATACCTCTTTTCTCTAAGTAACTACAAAGATCCTTTAGTCAAGAAGAGTTACCCTGTATACTGCACCAAAGCCGCCCTGCCCAAGCTTGTTGGATATGTCAAAGCTGTTTGTAGCAGTTTCAAGAACTTGTAATTTGAAGAGTGGTTCAAGTTTAACTTCATTGACGTTTTCGGACAAGTTTCCTTCAGAAACAGTTGCTTGTGCTCCTCTCGTTTTGAGCGACAAGGTCTCCTCGCTTCTCACCTTCCTTTCTGAATTCAAGCGGAAGTATCGTTATTATTTGCTAATTGTGTTTTTCTTTAGCAGTAAATATTGTAAAGTTTAGAAGTCCAGTAAGCTAATAAGACGTGTAAAATATTACCTCTATGTTTCGCCATCCACTTCCAAGAAAAGAACACACAGATGAAGATGGCAGTGGCTCCGCCGATCACTGACATACTGATAATCAGTTTCAAGTTTCTCTTCTTATCTGCAACTAAAATATTGTACTGATGGTTATCTGGAAAAAGAGTAATGAAAATACGAAAAACATCTATCAATATTTTCTCATAAATGATACAGAACTTGATGTATCTACACTAGTTATGCATGCCTGATAACCGAAACAGTACTGGTGAAAGAAAATTAGAAGAAAAAAAAGAATAATTACCAAATTCTGTATACGCCAAGCGAATGTTGAGATCTGTCCCTTCTTCAGAGAACTTTTGTATATCAATCAAGTTTCCAGTCCATGCCATACATCCAAAACCATTATAATATGAATAAGCGACACATGAACAGTTCTTCAAGCACTCATCTTTGCAGTCTTGTTGGGAGGAGGACAGATATGACCAGTACTCGGCAAAGGTTGGCACCTTCATCATCTCTAGCTTCATAAATCCATCTTCTTCTCCCACTTCACTACCACTCTGAATTCTATCACACTGCAACGATGCCAACCTAACACAACCGCTAGTCCAAATCCCTTTATTCCATTCATCTTGATTTTTTGGATCAAACCCTTTTAAACATTTGCAGATAGGAGAATTCTGTGCATCGCATGTTCCAAACGGCCCGCACTTGCCATAAAAATCACAGTGGGTTGATGGAACTTCCAACGTATACTCCCAACTATGTTTCTCATAATCCCAGTATTGTTCGGTAAATTTTCCACGAGAAGTCAAAATATACGTTAAACGAATAGCTGGGTGTTGAATTGAACTCAGAGTGAAAGTGCCATCTCCTTCATCTTGTAGAGTAATTCCATTTAAATACACAGAAGTATACATTCCTGGCATTCCAATAAATTTCTGGCCAACCCATGGACCACTACGCCAAAATGGATGACCATTGTACCACATGAAGAACTCAGGAATTCCTAATGGATTGATACCAGCTGAGAAGTTTCCAACTGAAGGATCAGATGAGCTTCTCCATGACGTAAGCAGTGTCTTATTCCCTGTTATTTTGTTAGCAGTAGCTCTCATCTTTGATAAGTAAGTATCCGTGGGCTGCAGGAAACTTTGCCATACAAGATTTTCTTTCGGTCCAGCTTTCAGGACAAGGTTCCCATCATCAGTAAGCTGTGCAGTTGACTGATTGAAACCATGTGAAACATTTGATGACCACAGAACCTCTCCCTGGCCATTCGAAACCACAAGATTTCCATCTTCAGATATTGTCATCATCCCTGAAGAATCGTTGATTGGCTTGTTTCTGTTGGCTACCCATAGTACTGGAGTTTCTACGGGTATATTACTATACCATATTCCGACATATCGATATGTTGAATTAAGTGGGCTGAAAAATCCCAGTTTGAACTTATTGCCGGCAGAGACTATGGCTTGTGGATCTCTGATGGGTTGAGAAGGAGTAATGATATCTCCTGCATCACCATAAAATGAACAGGAACATGACAGAAACAGAAGAAGAGCTACTACAACTTCACAGTTGCCAAGTCCCATACTTGTTATTGATGAGTGTGGAAGACTAACAAATGGCCAACTGTTTGAGAGAAAGAATGGCATGAACAAGAATATATCTCTTCCAGTCCTTTCTTATGTTTTCTGTAGATTTCCATCTATAAAGAATGTTTAACCAAACTGTTATATTACATAAGCAGGACTATGTTTTACTCTGAGATTTTGACCCACTTGTGCTATAATAGTGATATCTCATCAGGATGAACCTCGTCAACTAGCTTGTGAGATCGATAGCATTTTTATTTTTAATGGATTATATCACAATACATACACTTGACTCACCATGATTGACATTTTCCTGTTAGGTGATGTCAAACATTTTTTATTTTATTTTTTATAACCAAGGTGTCCGGGTCAGATTACGCGTATCATAACTAATCTCTAGACTCACTGAACATCCTGCAAGCCCAGTGAGCAGGTAAGACACCGCAGGATAACACGCATGCACATAGAGGATCGAACTCGGGTGCAGTGAAAGAGAACAAGTCCCTTCCTCCGCTAGGACAAGACATCTAAGTGTGCTGTCAAACATTCTTATTTTAAATTCATCGGTTTATTCGTTCTTGGTCTATTTTGACTTTGCCTGCAATATTCATGTGGGTGCTGATTAAATTTATACTCTAAACCATTAACTGATATGTGCTAGTTTTCTACATATAAAAAATAATAGGTAAAAAATATCTTAGAGTCAATCTTCAAACTTAGTTTATTTATTAGAAAATAGTCTAAGTTCATGAAATTATGTAACATCTTTTATGATTAGTAACTCATTATATCATCGAACTATTTTAATTATTAAATTCTCTTTTATTATGATTAAGACTACCTAACCATCATTCTTCGCCATTGTCGTTATCTCATCATCATCACCAACATCTTCTTCTTCACTATATTTTATTATTATTATTATTATTATTATTATTATTATTATACTATTTTTCTTCTTCTATGATCACCATCTCATCTTTTATCATCATCACCGCTATTATGCTTTTTTAGTTAATAGATTATTTGTCAATCATCTATGCATCAAATCAATAGAAATGGGTTAATGACATGGTTTCCTTGTATGTGTTTGATGGATTCTTTCTTTGTATAGAGTATATTGTGGATTCTACTTAACTAATTATTTTAAATCCCATGATTAAAAATATGTACATTGTTTTATTACTTGAAAAATGAAACTATATATAGAAATACATACATATATGAGTGTATGTAAATTAAAAAAAAATAAAAATCCAAATCAATAAAAAATTATGATCCAAATAAAACAACACATTGAGGATTTAGTTACAAGTATTAAAAAAATCACACTACAGAAAGATGTAAAAATTATAAATTAGAAAGATATGATGTGATAACATGAAATACTAAACTAACAAACCTTATTACTTATATATATATATATATATATATATATATATATATATATATATAAAATCTCATTTTTATTCTCATGTAAAATAAAATTATCTTAAAAACACTACTAAATATACTTTGTTTTTGCATTCCTACAAGAAAAAAAAATGTCATAAAGAGGTCAGACCACATATGTGGGCTAAGTTTGCCCTTGTTGATCTTATACTTCATGTTTCCCCCCCCCTCTTATGCTAGATATATTCCTTACAAATAGTCTTACTATCAATGAAATATATACCACTCATAATTAGGAGTAAACATCTTATCATGTATTATATGTTTCCTATTTGTACAAGATATTTAACACTTTCAATTGTAGCGTTTAGTTGTATTTATGATTTAATTTTCAATAATGCATCATCAATAACTCTAAAATATTTATAAAAAATGATCCTAAAAACTGTTATTTACATCTAGAACTAAACTTTAATTTTCCAGATTATAGGGGCAAAATTGTAGTCATAAAAAAATTAAAATTAAGAAATAACCTTATCCTATTAAAATCAAATTGAAATCGGGTTGTGATATAAATAAAAAAATCCAAAAATACCAAAAAGAATAAATAAAATTCCAAAATAGAATTCTATGGCCTTATATTGGAGTGTTTGTGACATAGGCAAGTACTAATGGGTCACGATTGTGTAATTGTTTTCAAACAATTTATTCCAATTCATTAATCAATCAAAATTTATATATATTGAGATATTTTTCACATTGCGTTTCAAAAATATTTTTTAAAAAAAAAATTGTAATTTTTTTGTTTTAAATTAAAGTTTTTAGATCATTTTAATATGGTAATGTCAAAAATAAATTTTAAAAAATAAAAAAAAATTATTTTAATATATTTTTAAATGAAAAATACTTTCAAAATTTATGTCCAAGCTATAGGGCATAACCTTAGCCATCAAGTTTATAAACAGATCCACTAAACACTCCATGTCAAAAATCCATCTACTTTCCCTGCATGACTACAATCTTGTACTCTTATCAACGATGGCATAATGCCCTCCTAACACCACTAGTTGTCACAACACCAAAATTCTGTTTAATTTCTTACTTTCAAAAGAGGAATTGGTTGCCTCTAAATACATGTACAAAACCCTAATTTATAGTCTACAATTAATGCTATATTTTTTTGTTAAAATTTGATTTCCATATATTATGGATATGTTTTAAATGTTGTGATCTCTGGCCATATATACATTATTGACATCCCTCCTCAAATTGATGTTAGTCGATCAAGAAGCATCAATTTGTCAATCATCAGTTGATGCCGTGGCCGAGGCAAAGCCTTCGTAAAGAAATCAACAGTCTGATGTTCAGTAGAAATATGGGGTAGTGTAAGAACATTATGATCAAGAGCTTCACGAATATAATGACAATCACCTTTAATATGTTTGGTGCGTTCATGAAACACGGGATTAATAGCAATCCGAATAGCACTTGTGTTATCAGCATGAAGTGGTGTAGGATTGTGCTGAGGAAAACCAAGTTCTCGCAACAAACCCTGGAGCCACACAATTTCAGAACATGCGGATGACATAGCTCGATACTCAGATTCTATGGAAGATTTTGAAATACGATCTTGCTTTTTGCTTTTCCATGAAATTAAAGCATTTCCAAGAAACATACAACATCCCACAACAGACCAATGTGTATCCATACATCCTACCCAATTTGCATCACTATAACCTGTTAATTGTAACGAAAGATAGAATCCATAAATATTGATATGTATGTTCCATAAAAAAATCTTATTATTTTTAATTAAAAAAAATGAATTAAGTTTAACTTATTTTATAATTAAGTTTAACTTATTTTATAACTGTCTTGACAATTATTATTTTTAATCACTATAGAAAATAGAACCTTTGATGCCTTCAATCCAATTTAAAGAAATACATTTTGACTCTTATCTGGAGAATAGCCGACAATACCTTCCATTGAATGAATAATGGATCCAGATCCTAAAAACAACAATGCTTTCGAATAAGCATGAGTAATCAAATGAAATAAAGCAGCTCGATAGGAGCCCATACCTAAAGCTAACATCATATAACCCAAGAGGAAGAAGTCGAGCTACAAGAAAAATTCTCGTTGCTACCATGGTAGCAGCATGTATTAGAGCCGAAATAGGGGTAGGTCCTTCCATGGCATCTGGTAACCACACATGAGGAGGGAATTGTGCTGATTTAGCAATTGCACCGGAAAATAATAGGAAAGCGCACAAAGTAACAAATAAAAAATGAACCTCATTATCATTATTAGAAATCAAGTTATTGAATATTTCAGCAGGAAAAAATATCCCTCTCCCAGATGTGCCTTTAAGATAAAAAATAATTTGTTTGACAGCAACTAGATGAGGTTGACGAGGAGACTGTAAAACTATCTGACTTGTTGTATTGCAAAAGAAATATCGGCTAGGTAATGGTTAGATAATTCAAACTGCCCACCAATTGCCTGTATATGGAAGGAATAGGCATTAGATCACCGTCATTCTAACAAAATTTTAAATTAATCTCGAGAGGTATAAGAACATTGTTTCCTGATTCAAGACTGACCAAGAGAAGTATCTCTTGGGTATATTTGTGCTGATGTCAAAATATCCCATCAGACTTAGAGTGCACCTGTAGGCCAAGAAAATAATGAAGATGTCCCAGATCCTTCATATAGAATGTAGTGGTATTAGAACGCTATAAATTCTCAATGAGTGAAATATTAGATCCTGTGACAATAATATCATCCATATATACTAGAAGAGAAACAATACCATTAGCAGTTTGCTGAAGAAACAAAGAGGAATCATATTGACTCTGAATAAGTTTAAGATCCAACAAAGTAGTGCGAAACTTTTCAAACCATGCTCGGGGTGCCTGTTTTAGACCATACAAAGAATGTTTCAATCAATATACTTTATCCGATGGGTGAGTAAACATACCAGGAGGAGGAGTCATATAGATCTTCTCTTTTAGATCTCCATGTAAAAATGCATTTTTTACATCCATTTGACGAAGTGACTATCTCTTGGAAGCAACAATTGCCAAAATGAGAAATAAAATTACTTGTCTTGAGGATGGGGAAGGAAACATTTTCCACGACCAAGAGGGTCTGGGAAAAGTGGTTGTGGGGTATTATAGGCATCTAATGAATGAGGAAACAGGAACCGGGGCAGGAATGCAGGACTATGGTGGTTTCCCTAGGCCTATTTCGGATAATATGAAAAAGGATATCTCTGGCCCAATCACAAAGGAGGAAATCCAAGCTGCTTTGTTCTCTATATCGGACGGTAAAGCGCCGGGCCCTGATGGGTTTTCAGCTTTGTTTTTTAAAGCAGGGTGGAGCGTAGTGGGAGTGGATTTTGTAGCTGCAGTCCAAGATTTTTTCAACAAAAACTCTGCCGAAATGTGTAAACGCTACAACCCTAGCTCTTATTCCCAAAGTTGAAAACCCAAGCACTTTGGATTAGTACAGACCTATTTCCTGTTGCAATGTAGTCTACAAGTCTATTTCCAAAGTTTTGGCCAACCGTCTGAAGAAAGCTTTGGAGCATACTATTGGGTATTCTCAAAATGCTTTTATCCCGGGTAGAAACATTGCAGATGTTGTTCTTTTATCCCAGGAGCTCATGCACAATTACCACCTCCGAACTGACCCCCCGCGGTGTGCTATGAAAATCGATCTTCGCAAGGCTTTTGACACCATTCGCTGGGTCTAAATGCTATAGGAATCCCTCAAGCCATGGTTAACTGGATCAAGTCCTTCATCACTACCCCCCCATTTCTCTATCAGCATAAATGGAGAGCTTCAGGGTTGGTTCAAATCCTCTAGAGGCATTCGGCAGGGAGACCCGCTATCGCCTTACCTCTTTGTTTTGGCGATGGAAGGCCTAAACGGGCACATAAAGGAAGCCACAGCTAATCAAGATTTCAAATATCATTGGAGATGTAGAGCCAATAAAACAACTAATATTTGTTTTGCAGATGATCTTCTTCTTTTTTGCCATGCAGATATAGCCTCTGTAAACATCCTGAACTGTGCCTTGCACTCTTTTATGAATCAGTCAAGGATGAGCATAAATCCAGATAAAAGCTCTATTTTCCTTACAGGCATTGATCAGAGTTTACAAAGAGATATCCAGGCTATGCTGGGGTTTCAGATAAAAAACCCTCCGATCACCTATCTTGGGGTTCCTTTACTAACGAAGAGTTTGACCAATAATGATTGCAACAAGCTGGTGGAAACTATCACAGCCCGCATAAAGCTCTGGACCTCGGCTTCCCTAAGCTACGCGGGCAGACTTCAACTCATAAAATCCACATTATTCTCAATGCAGGTCTACTGGTCCAGTATGTTCATTCTCCCTGTGGCAGTTATTCGTAGAATAGAATCCATTATGGCTAGATTCCTCTGGAGGGGCCCTTCACTGGAGAAAAATGGAGCTAAAGTTAGCTGGGCAAATCTGTGCTACCCGTTAAATGAGGGAGGTTTGGGTATTAAGAGTCTACGTGAATGGAATAAAGCTGTCTTGCTGAAGCTTGTTTGGCGCATTCTTACAAACAAAGATTCGGGCTGGGCTGGTTGGGTGCATTCTGTTCTTCTGAAAGGGCGAAATTTTTAGGAAGTCAAAGCTTCAGCCAAATCATCCTGGAGTTGGAGGAAAATTATGGATAGCAGAAGATGGTGCAAAGGCCTCTTTAGAACGATTATTGGGGATGGCAGAGAGACTTCCCTCTGGTTTGATCCATGGTTGCCCGAGGGAAAAAGTCTGTTTGAAGCCTTCACTCCCCGTATACTTGCAACAACGGGTCTTGGGTGGGAAGCCAAAGTGAGTTCTATAATTAATAATGGGGTGTGGACCTTCCCAAACGGTCACCTTACTCTTCAGCCATCTTGGAGCTCCATTCCTTTCCATCCGAAGCAGCACACTCGGGATAAGATTATTTGGCCAGCTCACGCCTCGGGTATTTTCTCTATCGCTTCTGCCTGGAATCTTTTAAGAAGTTCTAAAGAGAATTCCACCTTGCATGGGTTGATTTGGTACAACCACCACGTCCCACGCTACTCTTTGATTTTATGGTTGGCTTCGAGAGGTAGATTGTCAACAATGGACAGACCGATGCTGGGGACTACAACAGGAAGCCGTACCTGTATCCTTTGTGGAAGTGAGAATGAATCGCACAACCACCTATTTTTTCAATGCAATTACACTGGATTTTTCTGGAACAGGCTCACCTCTTTTGCTCAGCAACAATGGCCTGAGGTAAACTGGGAAAATGTTCTTCAATGGGCTGGGAAAAAATTCATTAAAAAGAAGAGATTCAATTGCCTCCTTGCTAAACACATGCTAGCAACTGCAATCTACTTCATTTGGACAGAGAGGAATCATAGAATTTTTCAAAGGCAGAACAAGCCTGCTGGGGTTCTAGTGCAAGAAGCAATCACTCAAATCAGACTGTTGCTAATGAACTATACGGGCCAAGTCCCTCATTACGCTCGAGATCGATGGAAGTTGTAAGTTTTCTTTGCTGCTCGAAGGTCCTTGTTGTTCCCGGGGTCTCTAGCTTTTCTGCATGGTCTTGTAGCATGTATGGTGAAAGGGCTCCTACGTGGGCCATGGAGTGAGTCTCAGTTGGTCTTAAAGTTTCAGGAACCGGGCCTTGGTTTTTTTAAACTTCGTTGGTTTTAAAGGTCCAGGGGCGGGGCCCAAGTTTTCTTATCTTCTTCGATTCGTTTCCTTCATCGTTTTTTTTAGGCCCGCCTGTTTGGGCTTCAGCTTCTTTTCCTTTACAGTCTTTGGGCTGTTTTGTCTTTACTTTTTGGGCTTGTAGTTTTTTTTCTGGTTGTTAAGCGGCTGCCGCTTCCCTGCTCTTTAGGCCGAGTCTTTGTGCCGGTCCTAGCAGGCCCCTGTAAATTTTCCTTTGCTTAATCCATTTTGAAATTGTTCAAAAAAAAACAATTGCCAAAATAGTTTGTATGGTAATCATTTTAGCGACAGATGCAAATGTCTTCTCATAATTAATACCATATTCTTGATAGTTTCCAAGAGCAACTAACCGTGTTTTATACCATTCCACAGACCCATCAGGTTTTAATTTGACAATGTATACCCATTTGCAGCCAATAGGTTTGATTCCACGAGGATAAGAGACAATATCCCATGTATGATTATCCTGAAGAGCCTGAAGTTCTTCTTTCATGGCTTGTTCCCAACAACCTTGGGTAGAAGTCTGCACATAAGTCTTAGGTATAACAATACTATCAATAGCAGTGGCTGAGTATTCATACCTGTTTGGGGCGCGTGAAATTCGAGATGATCGTCTTGGTTGATGATGATGATCAGATGTCGATTCCGTGTTCAGAAGGGGCAAAGTGGATGGTGGACTTCTTTGATATACAATTCCTGGCTTAAAATGTTCAAAGTGATAAGACAGACAATCATCATCATATGTGGGAAGCTGGATAGAGGTGGATTTTGTAGAGGGACAAGACGAGAAAAAATTATGATTCTAAAAGAAAATCACATTTCAAGAGATACGCATTCTATGAGCATTTTAGGAGGGAATGTTGATTGTTAAGCTGCTTACGTGGACACAAAGCAAACTCAACAGAAATGGAAGAAGGCTGCAGCAGAGTTGAGTAAACAGAGAAGTGTATTGTAATGTGTTTCTTTGTTCTTAACTAAGTCAGTTGTAAAGAAGAGGAGATCAATGTAACCTATTCAATTAATTAGTTAGTTAGTCAGTTACAAGTTGTTATAATTGAATACAAACATGTAAAATGCATGAGTTCTCTGCAGTATATAAGCAGACAATTCAACAAACAGGATGTATGCGAAATATAGTGAAGTCTGACCTTTTTCTGTAACTCTCATTCTTCTCCAAAAAGCTCTCGGCCAAAATCTTCTTTTTCCCTTCTAAAACAGAAAACAGAACACCTGCGAGTTAAACCAAAACAATCAATTGAAGGTTTCTAAAAATTAATAGAACTTCAATTGAAAAACTTACAATAACACACAAACCCTTTACGAGAATTACTATATTCTAGAAAAGCACAACGAGCAGCTTGGGCTGTAAGTTTATGACGTTCAATAAATGGTAAGTGAACAAAACAAACACACCCAAAGACATTGAGATAATCATACTCAGGAATAACACCAAATAAAATAGAGTACGAAGATTCAAATTTTAGAACTTGGAAAGGCAAATGATTAATTAGATGAACAGCTGGTGACAATGCTTTTACCGAAAATCGAGTAGGTACTGAAGAATCAATTAGTAAGGTACGAACAATATCTAAAAGATGACGATTCTTACGCTTAGCAACTCCATTTTGTTAAGCAGTGTAAAGACTAGATCCTTGAGAGAGAATCCCTTTGTTTTTGAGATATTCCTGAAATTCTTTGGACATACATTCCCCCCAGAGTCAGAACGTAGAATTTTAATATGAGTAGAAAATTGATTTTCAACAAACACAACGAAAGCCTGAAATATTGAGAGCACCTCAGATTTAGATCAGACAAAATATATCCAAGTGAAATGACTAAAATCATCAATAAACGTGACAATATTTATACTGAGCAAGAGAGAGAACACGACTTACTCCCCATACATCAGTATGAATAATTTCAAAATATTTAGAAGCTCGGCTGCAATGTGAAGGAAATGATAATGATTTGCCTTTTCCCAATTTGCAAGAACTACAATCCAAAAATTCTGTTAAAAAAGAATTTTTATTCCCCAATCATAAGATGAGTCAATACATTAGAATTGGGATGCCCCAATTTCTTATGTCAAAATTGATGATTATTAATGACAGTAGAATAAATACAAGAATTAATACTAGAAAATTGTATTGGAAATAGACGTCCCACTTTAAGCCCCTTCGCATTCATTTTCCTCGACACTTGATCCTACACACAACAACCATTATGATTAAAGCGAATTTCAAATTATTTTCTACCATTTGCCCAACAGAGAGTAAATTTGAAGATAATTTTGGTGACACAAAAATATTTTTAAAATGCGACCCCAAATCACCAATCAATGAAATCGGCAAATTATCACCATTTGCTACCTGTATATGATGATTACCCATGTATTTTTTGCATATTACACAACTCTTTTTTAGTGTTTGTCATATGGTTTGATGCTTCCAAATCCATTAACCAATTTTTATCATATGCCAAAACCACAAAAGAATTAAATTTAGCCTTTTTACCTTGAAACCCAAATGCCGTGAGGGCAGAGATGATCATCTGTTGCACCATCTCTGGCATGAGGGTTGTCGATGAAGAGCTCATCGTCGATGAAGATTCTGGTGTCGACGACAATCCTTGATAACATGCCCCTCTTTCTTACAATAATTGAAGAACTTCTTGTTGTAATTTCTGGCTATATACCCACTTTCTTTGCAATTAAAACACTGCACACCCACACCCATCTGTCGTCCCTTTCCCTAAGCCATGTATGCCATGTTCACCATTTCTGTAGCAGTCGATTGAGTCAACTCGTGTTGAGTGGCGACTCATTGTTCTTCCTATAATAGTTCCCCCAAACAATCATCCAAAGGAGGTACTGGGTTTCGATTAATCAAGTTAGCTCGCACAACCTCAAATTCTGGTCGGAGCTTCATCAAGAACTGGTCCCTCTGGCTCTCAGCATGAACAAGGTGCAGTGCCCCTAAGCTTTCCTTTGGTACTTTAGAATAAATTATACCAGTGTATTCACTCCATAGGTTTATGAATCCTGCATAAAATTGTTCAATTGAGAGATTACCTTGTTTGTAGTTGGCAATACTCAATTCAACCTGAAATTTTTGAGCCGAATTGTTCTGAGAATAAATGCATCGAAAGTAGTCCCAAATCTCCTTCCCTGTGCCAAATGATCTGAGATTGTTAATCACATGGGGTTCAACATGTTAACATTGGTATGTGATTGCAGAAAACCGAGGAATTGAGACAGAGAGATCGAGAGATTTTGGAGAAGATGAAGAGAATTTTTTGTTTTCTCTTTTTATGATCAGTTATTCTGTTATGTTCAACACACACACAATGCATGTTGAGCTGCTATTTATATGTAGCTTAATACTGCCATGTATGCATACACACACGTATGCATACATTATGTCTCTATACCCTATCACAACAGACCCCAATATCCATGAGACAATTTTGGCATCCTTGGTAGTCCAAGCAATCAGCTCCTGTGGGTCGGTTGGGACTTTTGAAGTTCCATCAAGATGCCCCCACAATTCCTTCCCTTTCACAAACATCTGAAATTGAAACTCCCAGCTGGCATAATTTTTGACATTGAATCGAGTAAGAAAAGTCTCTCCAGACATCTTAGAATCTCATAAAAAAATTGAAGAAAAGATTGAAGATTTGGATCAGAATTATAGCTTTGATACCATGTCACAAACACCAAAATTCTGTGTAATTTCTTACTTTCAAAAGAGGAATTTGCTGTCTCTAAATACATGTACAAAATCCTATTTTACAGCCTACAATTAATGCTATTTTTTGTTACAATTTGATTTCCATATATTATGATATGCTGTAAATGTTGTGATCTCTTGCCATATATACATTATTGACACTAGTCCAATTTTCTATCCATTCACTTTCATTTTTTGTGGTTCAAACCCTCCAAAACAACTGCAAATTGGTGAATTCTGTGCTTTGCTGCTTCCAAATGCTCCATGCTTGCAAGAAAAACAAAACAAAAATAAACTCACAGTCACTGCATGGAACTGGCTGGTCGTATTCTCAACCTTCCTTCCCGAAATCACTGTATTAACTGTGTAAATTTTCCTTCAGGATTCAAGTCAAAGTGGCCGACATAGCCGACATAACGTTTTGTCGAATATCAGGGCTGAAAGATCCCAGTTGAAAATTTTTGCTTTCCGAGACAATAGTTTCAGGATATTTGATGGGTAGAGATGTTGTAATTATATATGTCAACGACAACATCAAATTATGAACACAACCAGGGTAGTAAAACAAACAATACTGCTGAAATTTTGTTGCTGCTAAGTCTCCTAACTATAAATACATGTCCTAGACGACAATGGAAAGCCTAACTTCCGGGTGCCTCACTTGCTGGTCAATCACATCAGTTCTCTTCCCATCCTGCCTTTTTCAACAAGAGCTCATAAATTGTTCTTAAAAAAACTGTTTAGTATTTCAAAGTCAGAAATCTATGTTTTCATCCTTGAAGAAAACTCACCCAAATTATTTTGGATTTCGGCAAACCAAGTTGCTGCCTACCTCCAAGATGATTAGAGTCTTTTGACATTACTGTTTTAACTAAGCTTGATTTAGGACTTTTTTTGCCAAATGAAAACACATCATTTCTTAAAGGAGGTACAGAAACCATCGTTACAAACACTTTTGAAGAAACTGCATTGAGATGGAGGGCACGGCCATTCTGAGTTTTCATCTGAGTAATAGATATTTTCTTCATTATGAATGAAGTCTACAAAGACCACCATAAAGCTAGCATCCCATGCCAATCTTAATGATCAACTATATTAATATCTAATAGAAATGTAAACTTGTTCTAAACTCTATCGACCGTAAAGATCAGACATTGTCACATTGTTAATCGAATTTATCTTTTGGTCCTGTGTAATGAGCTCAGTATCCAAGGAACTCTGCCTTTCAACAAATGCTGGTTTCTTCGGAGTAGAAAGATCAAGTGACAACCTGAATTTTACTGATTCACCTAAATTCACAAAATATGCTTTTTAGAAGGTGGAGTTTTCTTGTATAAAAAAATCTAAACTAGAGCATTACAACCAATTCAAACCAAATACGCAATGATAATATCGAAATATCTAGAAATTCTTTAGTTGAAATTAAATGGAGTTCTCATTAAAAGAACATGTTAAATACATCTGATGATCCGTAACCAAAACACAAAATATTTTGTCAAAGATAATGCACACATAATTTCTAGGGCTCCATGTCAACTTCTAGGCTAGAAACAGGTAGTGGCATGAAACCCAACTAACAGCTATATTTTTTAAATGTTGATCTAACATGAAACCCAACTAACAGGTAGTGGCATGAATCCAACTCGAACCTGCAATTTCCATGTCAATCACGAGGGATGACTCTGCTATCACGACCGACCTCGCAGCATCTGCAGCTTGAAGGGTAAAAAAAAAAAAACCCTAGCAGGTGGAAAATGTGGAACCGTGTACTCAAAAAGTCTATAAGAAAGTTCCCAGCTCAGAGAAAACTTATGCTAGAGACAAAAGTGATGAGTGCGAGGGAGAGGGCAGGACTGTCATTCTAATAGTCTGAAAGTCTTCAAAACAGAGACCATATAACAGTTAAATAATAATAATAATAATAATAAAATAAATTCGTGTCCTGAATATAGATCATTATTCACAAGAATAATATTTCATGTTTTAAACAAAAAAAAAATCAATGTCGTTGCTATTGGAGGAGATATAGTTTGGTTTTTTTTCTTGTCTATTGCTTATTATTATATTCATTACAAGCAATCTATTTATATATATTTATCAACTTATTTTTGTATTTATGAATATATATAATGTTTTTTATTTATTTATTATTATTATTAATTTAAGAAGACAAAACTATATTTTTATTTGCTCAAATAAATAAAACCTTTTTCTCTCGTATTGTATTTTTATTAAAAAAAATCAAAAATAAGACAAAGTTGTATTGTAATATTAAATAAGGAATTAGTTTTTGCTTTTATAATTAGAGGAAAACCTGTCATCACAAATCTAAGCAACATACAAAAGGCCAATTTTTTTTTTAATATTTAAAAGGCTTTAAAATATGTGGTTAGATCATTTAGTTTGTTATTAATTACCATTTCTCTTTTTATTTATTTATTTATTTGTTTGTTTATTTTATATCATATCATAACTATGGTTGTCAATACCGTTCCGGTCGTCGTTCCGGTCGCCGTTCCGGTTTTTCTATTGGAACGGAACGTTTCGGTTTTGGAGCGTTTCGGCATGCCATTTCGGGGTTGCACTGTTCATTTATAATTAATTATATATATATATATATATATATATATATATATGAAAAAATTAAAATATTAATTTAACAAGTATAATTTAAATTCAAGATAAATTAACTTTAAATTATACAATATAAACACAAAGTCAAACAAACACAATCTCAAAATTAGAAACATCTCTAAAATTCCAAAATATTATTATAGTAAAATGTTCTAAAATAAAAAAAAAATATTATGATTTTGAGCCAGAACGGCACGGCCGGAACGATACCTAGGTGTTCCGACTGGAATTCAGATGGAATTTCCAGAACGGACCGGAATTAAAACTGAGACGTAAACGACGCCGTTTCATCTCGGTTTTTTTAATAGCACGAACATTTCAGCCATTCCGGCCGGAACAGAATAGAATTAACAAGCCTTATCATAACAATATAATAAAACAAGGGCAACAATATGTAGCGATAATACCTAGAAGTTTGAAATGTTCAACTTTTTAGGCTAAGAATAATTAGGTGTTGTGATGTATACATCTTAAAGGCTCACGGCTACTAAATTGTTGTTTATGATTATGTGATTTTTGTGATATATAATTTTCAGGGAATGGATGCGGATTTTTTTATAACTATTTTTTCCTAAATTTTACTTATCAAGTAAAAAAATATAAATATTTATATTATATTTATCAAACTTTGATTATTCATTGGAATATTTTTTATCCAAAATAATACTATTTATTATTAACATAAAATAAATGGATAGTATATATATAACTGATCGAAAAAATAATATAAATGGTCAACAAATATCTATGTAATACCAATGCATATATTTACAAATATTTGGTAGCCAAATAGCATCATCTTTGGATTAAATCTTCATCCCTATAATAAACTATAATTTAGTTCCTATAGATTACTCAATGCGTCACTTCAGCCCTTATAGTTTAAGAAGTTTATAATATTAAATTATAGTTTCAAAAGAGTTCCAATCTGGTCCTCCATAGGTAAATAGCTAGTGGACTCATTATTAGCTTCCGCTAAGAGCAAGTCCAATGGTAAGAGTCATTTTTAAGAGCCAAATCTATAAAACGGCTGCTTGAATAGTGTTTATATGACTTTTTTGTTGATATGGTCCTCCATAGGTAAATAGCTAGTGGACTCATTATTAGATTCCGCTAAGAGCAAGTCCAATGGTAAGAGTTATTTTTTTGAGCCAAATCTATAAAACGGCTCCATGAATAGTGTTTATATGGCTTTTTTGTTGATGTGTCCTCCAATGATAAGAGTCATTTTGGGAGCTATTTTTTTATATGATTTTAAATATAGTGCAATTATTTTATATGTAGTTTAATTATGCAATTAATAGGAGTAAATTATACAATTAAATAATTACTTTTAATAAACCCTCTAACAATAAAATTATTTTTTATTATATCTAAATAAAAAAATAATTTTAAAATAAAAAACTCCACCAAACCCATTTAATTACCCTCCCCTCCCTGTGCCATCTGCATCACCATCTCCAAAAAACCCTACATCTCCCTTTTCTCTCCCTTCTCCCGCAGCCCCCCTCCCCAG
Source organism: Salix arbutifolia (assembly GCA_025169955.1). Lineage (NCBI taxonomy): Eukaryota > Viridiplantae > Streptophyta > Magnoliopsida > Malpighiales > Salicaceae > Salix > Salix arbutifolia. The sequence goes on from CM045912.1 coordinate 2,554,100, forward strand.
CCAGCACCCACCAGAACTCTCTTCTCCCCTGTACCCACCCAAGCCAGCACCCACCAGAACTCTCTTCTCCCCTGTACCCACCCAAGCCAGCACAGCCAGCAGTCCCCCCTCCCCACCACACACACAGCCAGCAGCCCACCCCCCCCCCATGCAGACACACACAACACACGCACAACCCCCGTTTACAACAGAGGTATTTTTTAATTTTTTTAATTTTTGGCTTCTTTCTCAAGATATGTAGAAATAGCTACTCATTTAGAGGAAAGTCATTTTGACTCCTGGTATAGCTCTCCCGTTGGAGAGCTGAAAAAGAATGAAAAAAACTAAAAGGATAAAAATTTAACTTTGCCTATTAAGATGGCTCTCCCGTTGGACTTGTTCTAACCATTTAACGGTCAAATCAGGCTCTAAAGGTATTTCTAAAAATTATAGGAATAATAATGAAATTCAAAAATTATAGCAGACAAATCTTGCTAAAGCTAATCCACTCATGATATTTATTCTTATGCCAAATTTGAAACTGAAATCCATAAAAAAATAAAATAATAATGGACATAAGTTTAGTTTCTAGTACATGCATGCATCGATCTCTCTGTGTTGCAAGAAGATTGCCAAACTCATGACCTAAGTCATAAGATACAAATAACCTCATGAAAAGTAAATCAAAATAAATTATGAATTTTAATCTTTAATCAACCCAATATTATAGGATGAGATTAAAAAAAAATATATAAAAAAACAACAACCTAAATCAATCTGCAAAACATATAATCCAGATCATCAAACCAAGATAATCTCATAGAAAAAAAACCTAATTTGACTAAGTTAACTTTTCAAATTTGGAATTTCGATTATGAGACTGAGATATCTCATAGAGACCAAATCAAAAGAGATAATGAAATTCAATTTTCAATAACTTCTATTGAACCTAATGTTGAACAATGAAATTTATAAAAATTCTAATTAAGAAAATGACATAAAATGAGTCAATTCAACAAGAGTTAACTAGGTAAGCATTATCCTCAAGTCATAAGATCGAGATAACCCTTAAGAAATAAAAATGACTCAATTTAATAACGATTAAAATGCAAAAATCGTAATTTTAATTATGAGACCAAGATATTGTCATAGAAAATACATAAAAACATATTATGAAGAATTATCAACCGATCAAATATTAAATAATAAAATTGAAAAAAAAATTCACTTGAAAATGATATAGATAAGAGAGGCATTGCTGTCAAGAGAGGAGAAAGAGAATAGAAGAATAAACATTTGATAATTTACAACTTCCTCTCAAATCTCTTCTTGTTCATTAGTTCTACGTACAATTTTGCATTTTCTTCAAACATTCTTGAAGGAGGTACGGAAGCCATTCCGACTTTTCTTATTTTCTTCAATATGTAAGTAGAATACAAATACCACAAAACTGTCATCCAGATGCATATCCTATGAAGTCATTTCACAATGATCGAAAACATTAATATGTAACAGAAAATTTATCATGTTCTGAACTCTATCGGCCATGAAGATCTGAAATTGTCACATTGTCATTGGAATTTATCATTTGGCTCTGAGTACTGGACTCTGTACCCGAGGAACCTTGCCTTTCAACAAATGCTGGTTTCTTCGGAGTAGGAAGATCCATAATTTCACTATTTAGCATGGAAATGATAGTTGACACGACCGGTCTATCTTTCGCCAATTCCTGCACACACAACAGACCAATTTGTATGCATCGGAATATTTCCACCAGAAAACACGGCTCTGATATTGCAGGATCGACGAAAGCTGTAATGCCACCTTCATTCCATAGTTTCCAAGCCTGAAAATGTTGATACCGTCATACAAGTAAGAGCTTGCGAATTTTAATAGTATCAGATATTGAAAGGTGCTTTCCAACTGTATCTAAGGCAGTGTGGCGGACATACATACATATCCTAGAAGACTCAAACCATGTTCATTGCAATTAAATTGAGCGTTCCTTCTTCCGCTCACGATCTGCAGCAACAACACTCCTACGCTAAACACATCTGATTTCTCTGAAAATCTTCCTTCCATTAAATATTCAGGGGCCATATAGCCGCTGCATAAGCATCACAGCTTTATGAGCTCAAATTAGAGAAACAGTCATAGGATGTGAAAAAAAAACACTACTTACAATGTTCCAACAACCCTGGTAGTATTTGCTTCATTGCCGCCAAAAATCCTGGCAATTCCAAAGTCTGAAATTTTTGGATTCAGCTCGTGGTCCAATAAGATGTTACTTGGCTTGAGATCTCTGTGAACAATTCTTAGTCTGGAATCTCTGTGAAGGTAAAGGAGGCCTCGACAGATTCCGTTAATAATGTTGAGGCGTCTTTCCCAATCTAGTCGTTCTTTCCTGAGTGAATCTAAACAAATTGCACGCACAAAAATTTATGAGAAAACAGGGGCAAGTGAAAATGAGTCAAGAAAAGTAGCAATCTGCTTCTTCTGTTTGAAACTTATGATCTATGAAATTGAAAATGAGTCATGAAAAGCAGTAGCTAAACAAAAAAGAGCTGTAGTCCTAACCAAAAAGAAATGCATCTAAGCTTTTATTCGGCATGTACTCATAAACCAACATCATCTCTTCTCCTTCAACACAGCAACCGAGAATTCTCACAAGATTCCTGTGTTGGAGTTTTGAAATCACCACAACTTCATTCATGAGCTCTTCAAGCCCTTGACCAGATGTTCTAGAGAGTCTTTTCACAGCTATTTCCTGTCCATCTGGCAATCTTCCCTACAATGTCATATCAAACTGATAAATACCTTTTTGCTCTAAATAACTACAAGGAACCTTTAGTTGAGAAGAGTTACCCTGTATACTGCACCAAAGCCGCCCTGCCCAAGCTTATTGGATACGTCAAAATTGTTTGTAGCAGTTTCAAGAATTTGTAATTTGAAGAGTGGTTCAAGTTTAACTTCCTCGATGTTTTCAGGCGAGTTTCCATCAAAAACTGTTGCTTGTGTTTCTCTCGCTTTGGACGATAAGGTCTCCTCACTTATCAACTTCCTTTCTGAATTCAAGTGGAAGTATCGTTATTATTCTTGAATTGTGTTTTACATTAGATGTAAAAATTGTAAAGTTTAGAAGTCAAGTAAGCTAATAAGATGTAGCATATTACCTCTATGTGTGGCCATCCACTTCCAAGAAAAAAACACACAGAGGAAGATGGCTATGGCTCCTACAATCACTGACATACTGATGATTACTTTCTTTTTTGTGTTGTTACCTGCAACTAAAATATTGTACTGATGGTTATTTGGAAAATTGTAATGAAATTATGAAAAAAACTATTCAATCTTATAATCATACAGAACTTGATGTATCTACAGTGTTTATGCATACCTGATAACCGAAACAATGGTGAAAGAAAGTTAGAAAAAAAAAAAAACAGAGAATAATTACCAAATTCTGTATACGCCAAGCGAATGTTGAGATCTGTCCCTCCTTCGGGGAACTTTTGTATATCAATCAAGTTTCCTGTCCATACCATACAGCCAAAACCATTATAATATGAATAAGCGACACAGGAACAGTTCTTCAAGCACTCATCTTTGCATGCTTGTTCGGAGCCGGAGGAGGGCAGATATGAGCAGTACTCGGCAAAGGTTGGCACCTTCATCATCTCTAGCTTCATAAATCCATCTTCTTTTCCCACTTCACTACCATTCCGTATTCTATCACACTGCAACGATGTCTTCCTAACACATCCGCTTGTCCAAATCCCTTTATTCCATTCATCTTGATTTTTCGGGACAAACCCTATTAAACATCTGCAGATAGGAGAATTCTGTGCATCGCATGTTCCAAACGGCCCGCACTTGCCATAAATATCACACTCAGTTGATGGAGCTTCCCAGTCATATCTCCAATATCTCTTCTCCCAGTATTGTTTGGTAAGTTTTCCACGAGAAGTCAAAACATACGTTAAACGGATATCTGGGTCTCGAATTGAACTCAGAGTGAAAGTGCCATCGCCTTCATCTTGTAGAGTAAATCCACTTAGATACACAGAAGTATTCATTGTTGGTATTCCAATAAATTTCTGACCACCCCATGGACCACTACGCCAAAATGGTTGACCATCGTACCAGATGAAGAACTCAGGAATTCCTAATGGATTGATACCGGCAGTGAAGTTTCCAACTGAAGGATCAGATATGTTTCTCCATGACGTTAGCAGTGTCTTGTTCCCAGTTCTTGCGTTAGCACTAAGTCTCATCTTTGGTAAGTAAGTATCCGTAGGCTCCAGGAAACTTTGCCATACAGGGTTTCCATTCGGTCCAGATTTCAATACAAGGTTTCCATCATCTGTAAGCTGTGCAGTTGACTGTTTGAACCCATTTAAAACATGTGATGACCACAGAACCTCTTCCTTACCATTCAAAACCACAAGATTTCCATCTTCAGATATTGTCATCATCCCAGAAGAATCTTTGATTGGGCTGTTTCTGTTGGCTACCCATACCACTTGAGTTTCTGCTGATATATTACTGTACCATATTCCCACATATCGATAAGTTGAGTTAATTGGGCTGAAAAATCCCAGTTCAAACTTATTTCCGGCAGAGACTATAGCTTGTGGATCTCTGATGGGTTTAGAAGGAGTAATGATATCTCCTGCATCACCATAAAATGAACAGGAACATGATAGAAGCAGAAGAAGAGCTACTGCAACCTCGCAGTAACCAAGTCCCATACTTGTTATATTGATGAGAATTTTAAGACTAACAAATGGCTTATTGATTGTTCAGAGAAGCAATGTCATGAACAAGAATATTGCTCTTCCTGTCCTTTTAATTCCAGTCATTAGATTATTTTTCAAATAGAAACTAAGTTTAGCAATTATATGTCAGAATTCTTATGTTTTCTGTAACTTTCCATCTATAAAGAATGTCTAACCAAACTGTTATATTACATAAGCAGGGTTATGTTTTACGCTGAGATTCTGACCTCTTGTGCTAAAATAGTGATATCTCATCAGGATGAACTCGTCAACTAGCTTGTGAGAACGATAGCATTTTTATTTTTATAGGATATTATCACTTGCCTCACCATGGTTGACATGTTCCTGTAAGGTGCTGCCACACATTCTTATTTTAAAAAAGTAGCGTTATTCGTACTCGGTGTACTTTGAATTTTCCAGAAATATTTATGTGGGTGTTGATTAAATTTATACTCTTAACTCGTCAACTGATATATTTGTTGAAGATGTTGCCTTAAGCTGCTGACGTGACTTGAAGACCGTTTCATTATTTTTTGATTTAATTTCTGCTGAAATAAAGGGATTGAACAAGGAGTTTGCTAGTTGTTGATTTATGTTAGCTGAACGTGGCGCTTTGTGGTGCTAGAAATCAGCATTTCAGCTGTTTTTTATTCTATAAATAATTGTAAAAGATTGCAGGAATAGATTAATTCTAATTCTGCAAATCTTTCGAGCTAGTGAACAGTAAAAACAGACACGGTTCGAATCACAATTTCTGGCATTAAGCTACAGGAACTAACTGTTACTGTTTAGATTAAATTCTGTCATCTCCCTCTTTCACGTTTCATCTATTCTGCACAAACACTTTCAATATTTATGCAGGTAAGCTTCTAAGAAAGAGGCTATACAACCGGAGTTTCAGTTCAATATTTTAGGAGCCAAGCTAGCATAATTTTAGCTCATAAATGGCATCGTTGAACTCTTTTGATTCTACCTTATGTGCCCTTCAATCTTCAGCCAGTTATTGTAGCGGTCTTTTGACTTTTTTTCCTCCATCAAAAGCTAAAAACCTTTGACTTCTTTGAAAATAGCCCTTCCTTTAAATATTCAGGGGACATATAAACCACCGCATAGGAACCATAGTTGCTTTGCTTAAACCATTGATACTTCAATACAGTAAAAAATAGGAAAGAAAAGTCTACTTGACAGTTTCCAAACAGCCCTTGTAGCATTCTCTTGATCTTCTCTGCCACCAATGATCCTGGCCATCCGATGGCTGAAATCTTCTCTGCCACCAATAATGTTGTGATGGCCGTAGGGAGTTAGGGATTTTCATTGATGGAATGAAGGTGGCTGGATTATAGGTGAAAGGTGGAAGGAGTGAGAGGATTGGTGGTTAGCAAGTGACCAGAGGTCATGGGGTGGATGACTTTGAGGTGTGGCTGCTGTAAACCTATGTGTGGAGAAGGGTTACTAGACTTCCAGTGTTGAAAATAAATTTATTTCTAGAAATTAGTTCAATCAGTTGACCTATTGAAAACCAGTTAATCTATTGAGATAGAGCAATTAAGTGGAATAAGTTGAAACGGTCGATTGATTCAGCCTGCAAAATACAATTCCTTTTTAAATGAGAATATCCTTATATTAGTTTAAATTTATAGATTGTCTAGGACTACTGGCCTCAAAAATGCTTGTAATCCACATTATTAAGCGGAAAAAATAGAAAGAATAGCTTAGAGAGAAACACTTAATAAAAAGTATATTTTCATCTCCATTTTGTTCTTGTTCTTGTTCTTGAATTTTTAACTTCATGTTTTTTATCTTTTACCACACCCATCCTTCTTCCAACAAGTAGTATTAGAGCTTAGATTTGATTATTAACATGATCAATCCAACTTATAACTTTAATGTTCGAAGTTGACAAAAAAACAAGTATAAAACTTGGTATATTTGAGTAAAAACATGGATAGGGTTCCTAAGATATATGGGAGACAATTAAAAAAGGTTTTGAGGAGCCTATAAATGGACCAAAATTGACTTCAACTCAAATGAAGATTGTGCAAAAGGCATGAAAGAAGTATAGATAAGCACCAACAATCATCCACCAATGTATTAATGATGTTATTTTAGAAATGGTGGCCAACAAAACCACCACCAAGCAAGCATGAATTTTTTTTACAAGAATCAAACTTGGGTATTGATAATATGAGAAAGGCACATCTAGATAACCTACATAGTGACTTTGAGAAGTTACATATGTTTGAATCGGAGAATGTTTTAGAATATTTTGTAAGAGTATTAACCATATACAATCATATGAAGAGATATGATAAGAAGAAGGAAGAGAAGAATGGTACAAAAGATCTAACATTAGCTGCAAAATAAGTTTTATTATATGGTGGTCATGATAAAAGAGTCGTAAATATGGGCGCTCTTTAATAAAATGTCTCATGAGAAAGTTACAAGCTTATAAAAAAAGTAAATGAAATTCAATAAGATGTGATTGCATAAGCATTTTTTTTTATAATGGAGCTATGATTGCATAGGTAACCATGAAAAGGTTAAGAATATTATTGAAAGAATTGTAAATACCACTAGAGAAACCTACAAAGATTTATGTTGACAACTTATTGAAAAAAATAAGCACATTGACACATGGATTCATTACCTAAAATTTTGCATTATAAACAAAGAAATTTGAAGTCAAGTATGTCAAGACATGTTGCAAATCCTTTCACAAAGCAACTTAAATATGATGTTCTTATCAAGGTGAGAAATATGTTAGGAGTTATGAAGAAATCAAGTTTAAGGGGAGATGTTGAAAATAAATAGATTTCTAGAAATTAGTTGACTCGGTAAACCGATTAGGAATAGGTCGATTGGTTAGGATAGAACAACAAAGTGGAATAAATTGAAACAGTCAACCGGTTGAGAAATGGTCAATGAGTTTAATCCACATAATATAATTCCTGTTAAAATTAGAAATTCCTTGTATTAGTTTAAATTATTTATTATCTAGATTTTAATACTTATAAAAATAACTTCTAATTCAATATTATTAAGCAGTGAAAAGAGAGAGAAACACTTAATAAAAAACATACACTTAATATTTGATGGGTAGAGATGATGTAATTCTGTCAATGGCAGCACTGAAATATGAACATAAGCAGGGTAGAAAGACAAGGAGTACTGCTGCAAAGTCCCATAGCTATATATACCTGTACTTATCCTTGATAATAATGGAAAGCCTAAAATAACAGCACTTCTCTTCCCATCTTGCTTTGTTCAACACGAGCTCATAATGTTTTTCAAAAATAACTGTTTAATATTTCAAAGGCAGAAATCTTTGTGTTTTCATCCCTCTAGAAAGCTTGCCAAAATTATTCTGGATTTCGCTAAACCATGGTGCTGCCTAACTCCAAGATGATTACATTGTGTATGGATTTACTTTTGCTAAATGAAGACAAATAATTTCTAAAAGGAGGTACAGAAGCCATCGTTTCAAGCAATTTTTTCGAGGAACAGAGTTAAGATGCATGAAACGGCCATTGGGAACTTTCCTCTCTGTAAAAGATTAGAATACAAATACCACAAAACTGAAAGCCTGATACCAATCTTATCAAGTCATTCCAAGTTATATAACATTTCACAATGATCAACACAGTAATATATAACAGAAAAGTTAGCATGTTCTGAACTCTATCGGCCGTAGAGATCAGAAATTGTCACATTGTTAATGGAATTTACCTTTTGGTTCTATGTAATGGACTCAGTATCCAAGGACATCTGCCTTTCAACAAATGCTGGTTTCTTCGGAGTAGGAAGATCCATAATTTCACTATTTAGCATGGAAATGATAGTTGACACGACCGGTCTATCTTTCGCCAATTCTTGCACACACAGCAGACCAGTATGTATGCATCGGAATATTTCCACCAGAAAACATGGATTTGATATTGCGGGATCGACGAAAGCTGTAATGCCACCTTCATTCCACAATTTCCAAGCCTGAAAATATTGATACAATCATACAAGTAAGAGCTTGCGAATTTTAATAGTATCAGAAATTGAAAGGTGCTTTCCAAATGTATCTAAGGCAGTGTGACGGACAGACATACATATCCTGTAAGACTCAATTCATGTTCATTGCCATAGAAATGAGCGTTCCTTCTTCCGCTCACGATCTGTAGCAACAACACTCCAAAGCTAAACACATCTGATTTCTCTGAAAATCTTCCTTCCATTAAATATTCAGGGGCCATATAGCCGCTGCATAAGTATCACAACTTTATGAGCTCAAATTAGAGAAACAGTAATAGGATGTGAAAAACAAAACAGTACTTACAATGTTCCAACAACCCTGGTAGTATTCACTTCATTTCCGCCAAAAATCCTGGCAATTCCAAAGTCTGAAATTTTTGGATTCAGTTCGTAGTCCAATAAAATGTTACTTGGCTTGAGATCTCTATGAATAATTCTTAGTCTCGAATCTCTGTGAAGGTAAAGGAGTCCTCTACAAATTCCGTTAATAATGTTGAAGCGTCTTTCCCAATCTAGTCGTTCTATACTGAGTGAATCTAAGCAAATTGTATCCCGAAAGATTTATGAGAAAACAGGAGCAAATGAAAATGAGTCAAGAAAAGCAGTCGCTAAACAAAAGAGGGCAGTAGCTCTAACCAAAGAGAAATGCATCCAAGCTTTTATTCGGCATGTACTCATAAACCAACATCATCTCTTCTCCTTCAACACAGCAACCAAGAAGTCTCACAAGATTCCTGTGTTGGAGTTTCGAAATCATCACAACTTCATTAATGAGCTCTTCAAGCCCTTGACCAGATGTTCTAGAGAGTCTTTTCACAGCTATTTCCTGTCCATCTGGCAATCTTCCCTACAATGTCATATCAAACTGATAAATACCTCTTTGCTCTAAATAACTACAACGAACCTTTATTCGAGAAGAGTTACCTTGTATACTGCACCAAAGCCGCCCTGCCCAAGCTTGTTGGATATGTGAAAGTTGTTTGTAGCAGTTTCAAGAACTTGTAATTTGAAGAGTGGTTCAAGTTTAACTTCCTCGATGTTTTCAGGCGAGTTTCCATCAAAAACTGTTGCTTGTGCTTCTCTCGTTTTGGACGATAAGGTCTCCTCCCTTCTCAACTTCGTTTCTGATTTCAAGCGGAATTATCTTTATTATTTGTGAATTGTGTTTTTCTTTACTTGAAAAAAATGTAAAGTTTAGAAGTCCAGTAAGCTAATAAGAACGTAGAATATTACCTCTATGTGTGGCCATCCACTTCCAAGAAAAAAACACAAAGACGAAGATGGCTATGGCTCCTACAATCACTGACATACTGATGATTACTTTCTTTTCTGTGCTGTTACCTGCAACTAAAATATTGTACTGATGGTTATTTGGAAAAAAATGTAATGAAAATATGAAAAACACTTGTCAATCTTATAATGATACAGAACTTGATGTATCTACAGTGGTTATGCATACCTGATAACCGAAACAATGGTGAAAGAAAGTTAGAAAAAAAAACAGAGAATAATTACCAAATTCTGTATACGCCAGGCGAATGTTGAGATCTGCCCCTCCTTCAGGGAACTTTTGTATATCAATCAAGTTTCCTGTCCATACCATACAGCCAAAACCATTATAATATGAATAAGCGACACATGAACAGTTCTTCAAGCACTCATCTTTGCATGCTTGTTCGGAGCCGGAGGAGGGCAGATATGACCAGTACTCGGCAAAGGTTGGCACCTTCATCGTCTTTAGCTTCATAAATCCATCTTCTTTTCCCACTACACTACCATTCCGTATTCTATCACACTGCAACGATGTCTTCCTAACACATCCGCTTGTCCAAATCCCTTTATTCCATTCATCTTGATTTTTTGGGACAAACCCTATTAAACACCGGCAGATAGGAGAATTCTGTGCATCGCATCTTCCAAACTGGCCGCACTTGCCATATAAATCACAGTTAGTTGATGGAGCTTCCCTGTCAGACATCCAACCTCCCTTCTCAGAATCCCAGAATTGTTCGGTAAGTTTTCCAGGAGAAGTCAAAACATAAGTTAACCGCCAAACTGGGTCTACAATTGAACTCAGAGTGATAGTGCCATCGCCTTCATCTTGTACAGAAAATCCACGTAGATACACATTTGTAGGCATTCCTGGTATTCCAATGAACTTCTGACCAACCCATGGACCACTACGCCAAAATGGATGGCCATTGTACCACATGAAGAACTCAGGAATTCCTAATGGATTGATACCAGCAGAGAAGTTTCCAATTGAAGGATCAGATGAGCTTCTCCATGACGTTAGCAGTGTCTTGTTCCCAGTTCTTGCGTTAGCACTAAGTCTCATCTTTGATAAGTAAGTATCCGTGGGCTGCAGGAAACTTTGCCATACAAGATTTTCTTTCGGTCCAGCTTTCAGGACAAGGTTCCCATCATCAGTAAGCTGTGCAGTTGACTGATTGAAACCATGTGAAACATTTGATGACCACAGAACCTCTCCCTGGCCATTCGAAACCACAAGATTTCCATCTTCAGATATTGTCATCATCCCGGAAGAATCGTTGATTGGCTTGTTTCTGTTGGCTACCCATAGTACTGGAGTTTCTACGGGTATATTACTATACCATATTCCGACATATCGATATGTTGAATTAAGTGGGCTGAAAAATCCCAGTTTGAACTTATTGCCGGCAGAGACTATAGCTTGTGGATCTCTGATGGGTTGAGAAGCAGTAATGCTATCTCCTGCATCGCCATAAAATGAACAGGAACATGATAGAAGCAGAAGAAGAGCTGCTGCAACTTTGCAGTTTCCAAGTGCCATAACTTTTGGATGAGAATAGAAGACTAAGAAATGGCTAAATGACTATTCAGAATAAGAATAATTCAGACTATTTTTCAAAGAGAAACCTTGTTTAACAATTAAAGGCCAGAAACTTAAATGTTTTTGTAAATTTCCATCCATAAAGAATGTTTTACCACACTGCTCTATTACATAAACAGGGTTATATTTGCTCTATTACAAATTGCTTTTACTTTTTGAAACATTTAATGAACGAAGAATCGCTTTCTGATAATTTAGGACCACAATCAAAATTTATGTCTATTGAATTGGTCAAATCTCTGAGGCGTAACCTTAGCCATCAAGTTTATAAATCCATCTGTTTTCCCTGCCCTACTAACATCACTAGTCCTGTTTTCTATCCATCCACTTGCATTCTAACCCTTCCTTCCCGTAATCACTGCATTAAATGTGTACATTTTCCTTCAGGACTAAAGTTATGTGCAATAATTGAACTCAGAGTGAAAGTTTCATTTCCTTCATCCTGTAGATTTTATCCATCCAGATTAAAAGCGGACGACTATTATTAATCCAAATGAAGAACTCCAGAATGCCTGATAGATTTATTCCAGCGCACAGAAACTTCCAGTGAACGGATCATTGTTAGTTTTGTTTTCTTTTAAATATATCAAATTAATTATATTTTTTGATATTTATTTATCTTTATTATCATTCCTCTGAAATACTTTTAATATAATAATATGAGTAATAAATCTTATAAAAAAAAATTATGGAATTTTTTTTTAACAATAATTATGGTCTCACCAATTTTTATTATTTCCATTGTTATTGAGTTCTTTTTTTAACATTTTAATTTATATTGATGATCATTTTAGGATTGATATTTATTATATATATATAACCTAGATTTTTTAGGGAAAAAAATACTATCATTACTCTGAAAATAATTTTAATATAATAATATGAATAATAAATCTTATAAAAAAAATTATTTTTTTCTGACAATAATTATGGTCTCACCAATTTTTTATTATTTCCACTGTTATTAAGGGTTTTTTTTTAATATTTACATTTTAAATTTTGTTGATGATCATTTTAAAATTAATATTTATTATTTTCTCTCTTTGTTATTTTTAAAATTCTTTTTATTGATCTTTCAGGTTAATTTTCTTTTTAAGTCTACCTATTTATTTTTAAAAAATTGCCTTTTAATTATAATTTTGTCCTCTTTTGTTTAAGCTTATTTCTTAGAAAAATTTGATTCTTGGATTTTAGATTGTTTTTGTAAAAATATATATATAATATTTCAGATCTGATATTATTAGGAAAAAAAATAACTTACAAACAAAATGAAAAGAGAAATTTACACAAGTTATCTATAATTAAAAAATGTACGAACTACTTCCTCTATGTTTTGACTACACTGTTTATTTTAGGTAGAAAAAAATTTTCTAACAGATTTAATCTATTATAATTTTATTAATTAAATATTAAAATAATTAATTACAATACATAAAAAATCAATTAGTTTTCTATATAGAAAAAAGTCTAACACAACACGCGGGCAAATAACCTCGTGCCGACCTATTTTAGTTCAAGCTATGAATGAATTTCTGAGTAGTTGAGCCATTGCTTTTACAGTTAAAGAATTCCATCACACTCCTTCTAGCAAGTCAAATCAACGGCCACTGAAGTGCTAATAATTATAATATATATAAAGGTCCAAATCTAACGGTTAAACATGGCTAGATAATTGTGTGGAAAATGGAAGCCTGAAAATGAAATAAAACCAACCGGGTGGTTGGGAACTTGAGAATTTAAGAGCCGGGCCTTGTTTTTATCAAAGAAGATCAAACTTCACGAAAACTCTTTCTCAAGCCTTCTTCAACCGCCGGTCCAACTTGGACCACCATGTTTCGCACAGTTGGCTGGCAAGCTGCATGCTGACAATGGACATAGCATGCATGCATGCATGCATGGAGGCATCATCCCACTTCCTGATCCTTTTTTATTATTATTATTATTATTATTATTATTATTATTATTATTATTATTATTATTATTATTATTATTCAATACAAACTCAAAATCATCATTTATGTTAAATAATATTTTCATGTATTTTTTTCGTGTAAGAAACTAGTCAATTAAAAATATTTTATACACAATCTTCAAACTTTATTTATCTATTCTGCACAAACACTTTCAATATTTATGCAGGTAAGCTTCTAAGAAAGAGGCTATTTATACCAAAGAAGTCTGAAGAGCCTGACCGGTCTAACTATCATCACATTGATAATGGGGACAGGTTTACAACCGGAGTTTCAGTTCAATATTTTAGGAGCCAAGCTAGCATAATTTTAGCTCATAAATGGCATCGTTGAACTCTTTTGATTCGACCTTATGTGCCCTTCAATCTTCAGCCAGTTATTGTAGCGGTCTATTGACTTTTTTTCCTCCATCAAAAGCTATAAACCTTTGACTTCTTTGAAAATAGCCCTTCCTTTAAATATTCAGGGTGTTGAGAATAGAAATATTTCAGTGTATAAAATAGGAATTATAGAAACATGCTTTATGTATTTTTGTTATTGTTATTCTCTGCTGCAAGGGCAGTAACTGATTCCTGACATGTAGGAATCAGTTACAACCTCTTGCTTAGCCTTTGTGTATAAATACACTGCTCATCATCAATGAAGAATCAATTCAGCCAAATCAATCTTTTCAACCTAAGGTTTTTCATGGTATCAGAGCTGGTTATCATCACTGCCAATTAATTTTTTTTTTCACTGAAATCATCACAACATCTCACGTTTTGTTCCACTGAAATCATCAATCTAGCAGCACCATTTTCTGCTCTTTTCATCATCTCGTTCTCATCACAATATCCTTATCTAGCAGTCATCTTTTCTGCTATTTTCATCAAACAAAAACCAATCCTCTCATACTCATCAAAAAATGGCCAATACAGAATCATCATCCAATCTGGAGACTAATCTAGATCATTCAAAGGAAAGTTTCTCAAACCCATTTTTCACACACCATTCAGATCACCCAGGTTTGGTTTTAATTTCCAAACCATTAAATGGGGATAACTATTCCACTTGGAAGAGGGCCATGACCCTAGCTTTGAATTCCAAAAACAAGCTAAATTTTGTCAATGGTTCGATACAAATCCCATCAGCAGAAATTGATCCGGAGGGATATGCAGCCTGGTCTAGATGCAATGATATGGTCCATTCTTGGATCATCAACACTCTGAATCCAGAGATTTCCGATAGTGTAATCTACTATTCTACAGCTCATGAAGTGTGGGAAGACCTTCATGATCGTTTTTCTCAAAGCAACGCACCAAGGATTTTTGAAATCCAGCGTGATATTGCTTGTTTCAAGCAGGAGCAGCTTTCGGTTTCAGTGTATTACACCAAATTAAAGGGGCTGTGGGACGAACTAGCTTCCTACAGTGATTCTCTATATGCAGCACAACAGGATCAACAAAAGCTTATGCAATTTTTGATGGGTCTACACGAATCTTACACTGCTGTTCGTGGACAAGTGCTGCTGATGAATCCCCTCCCTTCGATTCGGCAAGCTTATTCCCTTGTTACCCAGGAAGAAAAGCAATGCCTTCTAAGCTTGACGCACACCATCAGCGACTCCATTAACAGTGCTGCCATGGCTGTTCAAGGAAGAAATAACAGACCCATTGACAGAGGAGAACGAACCCACCACCCCGTTCGTTCTCAAGGACGATTTGAGCAAGACAGGGATAATTTTGGTGGTGTTCGATGTTTTGACAACAACACTGACCGGAGGAATTTTGGACCAAGACAGGTTTGCCCAAAATTGCTTCGCGCAATTGGATTATTGATAGTGGGGCAACTGACCACATATCCTCATCACCATTTAATTTTCAGCGGAAAACTAATTATTCTTTGCCTCCTGTATTACTGCCTAGCGGGGAAACTGCGGATATTGTTACAAAGGGAACACTGCCTTTGAATTCCTGTTATTATTTGCATGACGTACTGTGTGTCCCTACATTCAAAGTTGACTTGATGTCAGTCAGCCGATTGACAAGAAATTTGAATTGCTCAATAACGTTTTTTCCTTATTGGTGTATTTTACAGGATCTGGCTACGAGGAGGATGATTGATTTGGGTAAACAGCGTAACGGACTCTACTACTTGGTGAAGATAGCGACAAAGAACTCTATGGTACAACCTACCCCCCATCTCACCAAACAGTCTGCAACCTCACCATCTCATCAACTGATCTGTGGCATCAGCATCTCGGCCACATCTCACCCAAGAACTTAAGTTTCCTTGCTCATCAATTTTTAAATTTTTCGGTTCAGTCTAGTCATGTTTGTTCTATTTGTCCTTTAGCTAAACAGAGTCGTTTGTCTTTTAATTCTAGTGAGATTTCAACTATTAGACCTTTTGAATTAATACATTGTGACATTTGGGGTCGTTATCGGCATCCTTCTATTTCTGGTGCATATTATTTTCTCACCATCGTTGATGACTTCACACGTTTCACGTGGATTTTTTTAATGCGTCACAAGTCGGAAGCTCAATCTCTTATAAAAAAAAATTTGTTATGTTTTAACACAGTTTGATACTTTCATTAAAAAATTTCGAAGTGACAACGGTGGTGAATTTATTTCACTTCGTTCATTTTTTCAAGATAAAGGTGTTATTTTTCAACATTCCTGTGTTTACACACCTCAACAAAATGGGGTCGTGGAACGCAAACATCGCCATATTTTGCAAGTTGCTCGGGCTTTGAAATTTCAGGCTCAATTACCAACTCATTTTTGGGGAGAATGTGCTTTGACTGCTGTACACATTATCAATAGAATTCCTTCCACAGTGCTCAATTTTAAAACTCCATTTGAGCTTTTATACTCAACCATACCTTCCTTTTCACACCTTCGGGTATTTGGGTGTTTAGCTTATGCTACCAATGTTCATCCATCACATAAATTCGATTTTCGTTCTATTCCTTCAATTTTTATTGGATATCCTACTGGTCAAAAAACATATAAATTATATGATTTATCTACTAAAAAAAATTTTACAAGTCGGGATGTGCATTTTCATGAAAATATTTTTCCCTTTTTATCTGCCAAAACCGGCACATCAGCACCTTATGGCCCTATTCCTCTCCTGACCCACGGGCCATTTACCTCCCGCCCACCCACTTCCGCCCAACCTCATCCCAGCCCACACAATCAAAGCCCACTTCACCCCAGCCCACCTGATACCAGCCCGCACCTTAACAGACCACCTCACCTCAGCCCACCTGATCACAGCCCACCCAAACACAGCCCAAATAACCCAAGCCCACCTGCTGCCAGCCCACACACTTCATCTCTCCCGCTCAGCCCTCCGTCTCTTCCAACCCTCACCGACAGCACCCAGCCACCATCCCTCCCATCACCGACCACCACTACTACCCAACCTCCTCCCATATTACATACTTACACCCGTCGTCCAAAATCCTCCAACCCCGACCCTCCACCATCATGTTCCCATAACATCCCATCCTTACCCCATGACCTTCCTCGGTCACCGGAACCACCATCACCACCTGTTCAAGTTCGTCGCTCCGGCCGTCACATTGCTCCGCCAGCCAAACTCAAAGATTACGTCTGCTCTACTGTTTACTCCCACCAATCATCCCCTTGGCAGCCCGGTTCCACCAAAGGTACTCGTTTTCCCGTGAGCAATTTCATTTCTTACCATCGTTATACACCTGCAAACCTTTTTTTTTGTTGGTCAGATCAGTTCAATTTCCGAACCCCAAACTTATTCGGAGGCTGTTCTTCATCCTGAGTGGCAGGCAGCCATGCAAACCGAGCTCCAGGCTCTGCAAAATAATGGAACTTGGACAGTTACTCAATTACCGTCGGGCAAGAAACCAATCGGATGCAGATGGGTTTATAAGGTTAAACTCAATTCGGATGGTTCAGTTGAGCGTTGCAAGGCTTGTTTGGTTGCACAGGGCTTCACCCAAATGGAAGGAGTGGATTACCACGAGACTTTTTCTCCCACTGCCAAAATCATCTCAGTCCGCTGCCTTCTTGCTTTAACAGCTGCCCATGGCTGGTCCTTGCACCAAATGGATGTGCACAATGCGTTTCTTCATGGAGATTTAACTGAAGAAATTTATGTCTGTACCACAGGGTCTTTGGCGACAGGGGGAGAACAATCTTGTTTGTCGCCTTCACAAATCCCTATACGGTTTAAAACAGGCATCTCGACAATGGTTCGCCAAATTCTCCGAAGCTATGCTTTCTGCTGGTTTTGTTCAGTCAAAAGCAGATTATTCGCTGTTTACCAGAAAGCAGGGTATGTCTTTCACCATTCTCTTAATCTATGTTGATGATATTTTGATCACTGGAAATGACCCCGTGAACATTGCTGCTACTAAACAATTCCTGCATGAACATTTCCATATCAAAGATCTTGGTGATTTAAAATATTTTCTTGGAATTGAGGTGTCTACTTCAAAGAATGGAATTTTTGTTTCACAACGAAAATATGCGTTGGAAGTTATTGAGGATGCCGGAATGACAGGTGCTGCTCCTATCAATACTCCTATGGAACAGGGTTTAAAGTTATCAGATAAAGGTCCCCTACTCAAAAATGCAAACCAGTATAGAAGATTGGTGGGTCGGTTGATTTATTTGACTGTGTCAAGACCAAATATAACATATGCCGTGCATGTTTTGAGTCGTTTTATGCATCAACCCAGGAAGCTTCACATGGAAGCAGCTCTTAGAGTTGTGCGATACCTAAAAGGGGCACCCGACAGGGGGTTATTTTTCTCTTCCAAGAATGATTTGAGGTTGAGAGCCTATTGTGACTCAGACTGGGCAGGATGTCCACTAACTAGAAGATCTACAACAGGGTACTGTGTTTTTCTTGGATCATCATTGATCTCATGGCGATCAAAGCGACAGAAAACAGTTTCACTCTGTTCCGCTGAAGCAGAATACAGAGCAATGACGGGAGCATGTTGTGAGTTGACATGGTTGCGATGTCTTCTAAAAGACTTGGGAATTTCACACCATGAGTCTGCTTTATTGTATTGTGACAATAAGGCAGCGTTGCACATTGCAGCTAATCCGGTGTTTCATGAAAGGACTAGGCATATTGAAATGGATTGCCATTACATCAGAGACAAAATCCGAGATGGCTCCATTACTACACAGTATGTAGACTCTACTCATCAACTCGCAGATATTTTGACTAAGCCACTGGGAAAAGAGTTTTTTGATCCTATGGTTAGCAAGTTGGGAGTGCAAGATATCCACTCTCCAACTTGAGGGGGAGTGTTGAGAATAGAAATATTTCAGTGTATAAAATAGGAATTATAGAAACATGCTTTATGTATTTTTGTTATTGTTATTCTCTGCTGCAAGGGCAGTAACTGATTCCTGACATGTAGGAATCAGTTACAACCTCTTGCTTAGCCTTTGTGTATAAATACACTGCTCATCATCAATGAAGAATCAATTCAGCCAAATCAATCTTTTAAACCTAAGGTTTTTCACAGGGGACATATAAACCACCGCATAGGAACCATAGTTGCTTTGCTTAAACCATTGATACTTCAATACAGTAAAAAATAGGAAAGAAAAGTCTACTTGACAGTTTCCAAACAACCCTAGTAGCATTCTCTTGATCTTCTCTGCCACCAATGATCTTGGCCATCCGATGGCTGAAATCTTCTCTGCCACCACTAATGTTGTGATGGCCGTAGGGAGTTAGGGATTTTCATTGATGGAATGAAGGTGGCTGGATTATAGGTGAAAGGTTGAAGGAGTGAGAGGACCAGAGGTCATGGGGTGGATGACTTTGAGGTGTGGCTGCTGTAAATCTATGTGTGGAGAAGGGTTACTCGACTTCCAGTGTTGAAAATAAATTTATTTCTAGAAATTAGTTCAATCAGTTGACCTATTGAAAACAAGTTAATCTATTGAGATAGAGCAATTAAGTGGAATAAGTTGAAACGGTCGATTGATTCAGCCTGCAAAATACAATTCCTTTTTAAATGAGAATATCCTTATATTAGTTTAAATTTGTAGATTGTCTAGGACTACTGGCCACAAAAATGCTTGTAATCCACATTATTAAGCGGAAAAAATAGAAAGAATAGCTAAGAGAGCTTAGAGAGAAACACTTAATAAAAAGTATATTTTCATCTCAATTTTGTTCTTGTTCTTGAGTTTTTAACTTTGTGTTTTTTATCTTTTACCACACCCATCCTTCTTCCAACAAATAGTATCAGAGCTTAGATTTGATTATTTAACATGATCAATCCAACTTATAACTTTAATGTTCAAAGTTGACAAAAAAACAAGTATAAAACTTGGTATATTTGAGTAAAAACATGGATAGGGTTCCCAAGATATATGGGAGACAATTAAAAAAGGTTTTGAGGAACCTATAAATGGACCAAAATTTACTTCAACTCAAATGAAGGTTGTGCAAAAGGCATGAAAGAAGTATAAATAAGAACCAACAATCATCCTCCAATGTATTAATGATGTTATTTTAGAAATGGTGGCCAACAAAACCACCACCAAGCAAGCATGAATTTTTTTTACAAGAATCAAACTCGGGTATTGATAATATGAGAAAGGCACATCTAGATAACCTACATAGTGACTTTGAGAAGTTACATATGTTTGAATCGGAGAATGTTTTAGAATATTTTGTAAGAGTATTAACCATATACAATCATATGAAGAGATATGATAAGAAGAAGGGAGAGAAGAATGGTACAAAAGATCTAACATTAGCTGCAAAATAAGTTTTATTATACGGTGGTCATGATAAAAGAGTCGTAAATATGGGCGCTCTTTAATAAAATGTCTCATGAGAAAGTTACAAGCTTATAAAAAAAGTAAATGAAATTCAATAAGATGTGATTGCATAAGCATTTTTTTTATAATGGAGCTATGATTGCATAGGTAACCATGAAAAGGTTAAGAATATTATTGAAAGAATTGTAAATACCACTAGAGAAACCTACAAAAATTTATGTCGACAACTTATTGAAAAAAAATAAGCACATTGACACATGGATTCATTACCTAAAATTTTGCATTATAAACAAAGAAATTTGAAGCAAATCCTTTCACAAAGCAACTTAAATATGATGTTTTTATCAAGGTGAGAAATATGTTAGGAGTTATGAAGAAACCAAGTTTAAGGGGAGATGTTGAAAATAAATAGATTTCTAGAAATTAGTTGACTCGGTAAACCAATTAGGAATAGGTCGATTGGTTAGGATAGAACAACAAAGTGGAATAAATTGAAACAGTCAACCGGTTGAGAAATGGTCAATGAGTTTAATCCACATAATATAATTCCTGTTCAAATTAGAATTTCCTTGCATTAATTTAAATTTTTTATTATCTAGATTTTAATGCTTATAAAAATAACTTCTAATTCAATATTATTAAGCAGTGAAAAGAGAGAGAAACACTTAATAAAAAACATACCTTCCTCTCAATCTTCCTAAGTTCCTATTGTTGTTAATCTTACATTGCTCTTATTTTGGAAATTTGACATTCCTAACTATCTTTTCCTTTTATCTCAACATTAATTTCAGGCTCTAATTATACTTTTTAGCCCGTGGTTTTACTGCAGAAACATTTCTGTAGCATCTTCCAACATACCGTTTTGTGGAATGAAGGGGGCTGAAGAATCCCAGTTTAAAAATATTGCCTGTCGAGCAAATAGTTTCAGGATATTTGATGGGTAGAGATGATGTAATTCTGTCAATGGCAGCACTGAAATATGAACATAAGCAGGGTAGAAAGACAAGGAGTACTGCTGCAAAGTCCCATAACTATATATACCTGTACTTATCCTTGATAATAATGGAAAGCCTAAAATAACATCACTTCTCTTCCCATTTTGCTTTGTTCAACACGAGCTCATAATTTTTTTCAAAAATAACTGTTTAATATTTCAAAGTCAGAAATCTTTGTGTTTTCATCCCTCTTGAAAACTTGCCAAAATTATTCTGGATTTCGCTAAACCATGGTGCTGCCTAACTCCAAGATGATTACATTGTGTATGGATTTACTTTTGCTAAATGAAGACAAATCATTTATAAAAGAAGGTACAGAAGCCATCGTTTCAAGCAATTTTTTCAATGAACAGCGTTAAGATGCATGAATCGGCCATTGGGAACTTTCCTCTTTGTAAAAGATTAGAAAACAAATACCACAAAACTGAAAGCCTGATACCAATCTTATCAAGTCATTTCAAGTTATATAACATTTCACAATGATCAAAACATTAATATATAACAGAAAAGTTAGCATGTTCTGAACTCTATCGACCGTTGACATCAGAAATTGTCACATTGTTAATCGAATTTATCTTTCCCTCCTGTGTAATGGACTCAGTATCCAAGGAACTCTGCCTTTCAACAAATGCTGGTTTCTTCGTGTAGAGAAACAGGTACTGTTGACAGATTTCAATGAGGCACATTCAATTGAAGACAGTAATGGCAGCAAAGGAAGAGTAACGGGTGCAAATGAAGAACCGTAGAACAGAGTATTAATGCAGATCAGAGTTATCAATTAATACAGCACTAATCATCAATTGAAGAGGAATTAAACCTGCACGTTAAGCAGAATTAAATCAACACGTTACATAGTAGTTACGTGTGGCTTTCATGTATATATAGTGCCGAATGTAAACTGAACATAACCAAGGAAATAATATACTGATTCTTCTTCTCTAAATTATCAATATTTTAAAGCTTTTATGGTATCAGAGCCCAAAAAGACAAACGTCTAACAAAATGTCTTCTTCAAATATTCTCACAATAGCAACTCATCCTTCTGCTATTTCTATGCCAACCATTGTCACGGTAAAACTAAACCATGACAATTTTCTTCTCTGGAAAGCACAATTGGTGCCACATCTCAAAGGCCAAGACCTTTTTGGATACATTGATGGCAGTATCCCTAAACCACCCAAATTCATCTCAGTCACCAACACAGAAACTGCAGCTACCTCTGAAAGGTTAAATCCAGCCTTCTCACACTGGATTCGTCAAGATAATCTCATCCTCAGCACACTCATGACTTCCTTATCTGAATTACACAACATCAATGGCTGTGTGGAATGCCTTAGATGATACCTTCTCCTCACGATCTCGTGCTCGCATCCTTCAAATTCGCACACAACTGGCCACTGCCACGAAAGGCAGCAAATCTGCCAGTGACTATTTTCAATTTATAAAAAGGCTCACTGATGAACTAGCAGTTGCTGGACAACCACTGTGTCATGATGATATAATAACATATGTTCTTGCAGGTCTTAACCATGAATATGATAGTTTTGTGGCATCAATCTCAGCTCGAATCGACAGCATCACACTTGAAGAGATTTACTCTCTTCTGCTGACATTTGAGGCTCGAATTTCTCGGCATCAGCTCACCCCAACATCCCACAACAATCTGCATATATGGCACAACGACAATATAATTACCCAAGGCGTGGAGGCATTCGTGACAGGGGGCGAATTTCTAATCGCGGTGGATACACTGTCACCCAAAGGAATCACAATCAATTCTCCACCAACTGCCAAATTTGTGGCAAACCAGGACATAATGCTAAGAAATGTTATTTCCGTTTTGATATGTCTTACCAGGAATCCCCATCTCTGCAGTCAAAACAAGCAATGGCAGCAATACGCCATGGTTCCACCTCATGGGAAACCTCATGGCATGCGGACACAGGAGCCACACATCATCTCACGAATAACAGTGGTGACTTGAATTTGCAGAAAAATGACTATACTGGTTCTGACAGTGTGCAAGTCGGTAATGGGCAAGGTTTGCAAATTTCTAAAATTGGGTCTTCCAAAATTACAACTCCTTACACTTCCTTTTTGTTGCGTCAAATACTTCTTGTTCCAGAAATACGCCAGAAATTACTTTCGGTACATCAATTCCGTGTTGACAATAATGTCTATTTTGAGTTTCACTCTTTTTACTTTCTTGTGAAGGATTACTCGGGGAAGGTCCGTCATCGGGGATATCTCCGTGATGGACTCTATCAATTCACCAACCACAATTTCAAGAGTCCTCGTGCATTTTCCAGTATTCGCGCTCATGACTGGCATCGTAGATTGGGTCATGCCTCCAATTCTGTGGTCAATCAAATTCTCACTAGTCTTCAAATTCCCGTGGAAAAATCTAAAACACCTCAAGTGTGCCCTGAATGTCAAATGGCCAAAAGCCATAATTTGCCTTTCAAATCATCTCCATTTATTTCTTCGCAACCTTTAGATTTAATTTTCACAGATGTATGGGGACCCGCAGCAACGGTATCCACTTCCGGTGCAAAATATTATGTTAGCTTTCTTGATGATTATTCAAAGTTTTTATGGTTGTTTCCCATTCAATTGAAATCTGACGTTGAACAAGTCTTTTTAAATTTTCAGGCTTTTGTGGAAAAACAATTTGACCGCAAAATAAAAGCCATTCAGTCAGATTGGGGTGGTGAGTATCGACGCTTAAACACCTACTTCCAACTAAATGGGATTAGCCACCGTCTAGCCTGTCCACACACCCACCAACAAAATGGTTCAATTGAACGGAAACATCGCCACATTGTCGACGTCGGTCTAAGCCTTTTGGCCCATGCAAAATTACCTATGATTTATTGGGAAGATGCATTTCAAACCGCCACCTACATTATAAATAAATTCCCACTCCTGTTTTAAATCATAAATCCCCCTATGAAACACTTTTGCATCGCCTTCCTGATTATCAATTCATGCGGGTATTTGGTTGCGCTTGTTAGCCAAATTTAAGACCATACAATAAAAATAAACTGAATTTCAGATCTAAAACTTGCATTTTTATTGGTTATAGTCCTAGTCATCATGGGTACAAGTGTTTAGATCTCTCTACGGGTAAAGTCTATATCTCTCGTCACGTTGTTTTTGATGAAAATCTGTTCCCATACTCATCCAAAAATACATTTGTCAGTACACCTCCACCCACAGTTTCGTTACCCTGTCAACTAAATGTGTCCCCTGTTCCATGTTCCACGAATTTGCAAACTGACCATTTGACTACATGCACCCCACCTGCACAGTTGGTCTTATTTTCTGCAGATACAAACACTCATTGTTCTTCAACAATTCCAGCCGATTCCACAACTGCTACATCTCCAGCCAGTGATTCCCATGCTGCTCCAACAGCTCCACCAGACTCTCCGTTGCCTCCTTCCAACACTCACCCCATGGTGACCAGATCCAAGAATCAAATTCACAAGCCCAGACAACTCAGTGATGATTTCATTCGTCACCCCTTACCTTAAGCACTCCTAGCAGCAATTGATACAAGTCAGACGGAACCTTCTTCATTCAGTCAAGCCTCAAAATCTCTGCACTGGCGTGAGGCCATGAATAAGGAATTTTCAGCACTGTTACACAATGGCACGTGGACCTTAGTATCTCCTCCTGCAGTAGCTAATGTGGTGGGATGCCGTTGGATTTACAAGATCAAAAGAAAAGCAGATGGTACAATTGAGCGTTATAAAGCCCGATTGGTTGCTAAAGGATTTCATCAGCAAGAAGGGATCGACTTTTCTGAAACATTCAGCCCCGTCATCAAGCATGCCACCATACGTCTCGTCCTTGCCATTGCTGTCTCCTCCAACTGGAACATCAAGCAACTAGATGTGCAAAATGCATTCTTGCATGGTGATTTACAAGAAACTATCTTCATGTCTCAACCACAGGGTTTTATTCATCCACAATATCCACATCATGTGTGTAAACTGCACAAATCCCTCTATGGATTACGGCAAGCTCCCAGGTCATGGTACTCCAACTCTCCACAACACTGAAAATTCTGGGATTTGTTGAAAGTAAGGCAGACCCCTCACTTTTTATTCACCAAACGTCCACATGTGTTATGTACCTACTCATATATGTTGATGACATTCTCGTCACGGGATCCAATCCTTCAGCCATAGCAACCATTATTCAGTCCTTACAGAATACCTTTGCTGTCAAAGATCTTGGTAACCTCTCCTACTTTCTTGGTGTTGAAGCACTTCGGTGTCCTGAAGGGATGTATTTAACTCAACGCAAATACATCGTGGAATTACTCCACAAAAGCAAAATGGAACATGCCAAACCATGCACAAG
Organism: Salix arbutifolia; assembly: GCA_025169955.1. NCBI lineage: Eukaryota > Viridiplantae > Streptophyta > Magnoliopsida > Malpighiales > Salicaceae > Salix > Salix arbutifolia. The sequence goes on from CM045912.1 coordinate 2,579,873, forward strand.
TCCCATGGCATCCAATTGCCATCTTACTGCCACAGATGGTGCTCCGTTTGCTGACCTTAGTCTCTATCGAAGTGTGGTTGGCAGCCTGCAATATCTGGCTTTTACAAGACCAGACTTAGCGTTTGCTGTCCACAAAGTGAGTAAATTCATGCACAATCCCCGTGACACTCATTGGCTTGCTGTCAAGCGTATACTACGCTACCTCAAACGCACAATCTCGACTGGTTTACTTCTCACAAGAAGTGCAGATTCCCAATTACAAGCTTTCACTGATTCTGACTGGGCAGCTGATAGGGATGATTGCCGATCAGTTGGGGCATATTGCATTTACATGGGGTCTAATTTGATTTCCTGGAGCTGCAAACAACAACCAACAGTAGCTCGAAGTAGTACTGAAGCCGAATACAAGGCCATAGCTAATGCTGCCGCAGAACTCAGTTGGTTCAAATCCGTTCTTACGGAACTTGGCTTACCATTGCGACGCAGTCCCATTTTATGGTGTGATAATATTGGGGCTACATATCTGTCCTCAAATCCTCGTTTTCATGCTAGAACCAAGCATATTGAGATTGACTTTCACTTTGTTCGGGATCAAGTCTCTAACAAAGAACTTGTTGTCCAATTCATCTCCAGCAAAGACCAATTAGCGGATGCCCTCACAAAACCCTTGCCACCAAGCAAGTTTCGGCAAGTTCAACTCAACCTGAATGTTCGTGACCTACCCTTCAGCTTGAGGGGGCGTGTAGAGAAACAGGTACTGTTGACAGATTTCAATGAGGCACATTCAATTGAAGACAGTAACGGCAGCAAAGGAAGAGTAACGGGTGCAGATGAAGAACCGTAGAACAGAGTATTAATGCAGATCAGAGTTATCAATTAATACAGCACTAATCATCAATTGAAGAGGAATTAAACCTGCACGTTAAGCAGAATTAAATCAACACGTTACATAGTAGTTACGTGTGGCTTTCATGTATATATAGTGCCGAATGTAAACTGAACATAAGCAAGGAACTAATATACTGATTCTTCTTCTCTAAATTATCAATATTTTAAAGCTTTTACTTCGGAGTAGGAAGATCCACAATTTCACTATTTAGCATGGAAGTGATGGTAGACACGACTGGTCTATCTTTCGCCATTTCTTGCACACACAGCAGACCAATTTGTATGCATCGGAATATTTCCACCAGAAAACATGGCTCTGATATTGCAGGATCGACGAAAGCTATGATATCACCTTCATTCCACATTTTCCAAGCCTGAAAATTTAGATTCAGTCATACAAGTTAGGGCTTGCAAGTTTAATAGTATCAGAAATTGAAAGGTGCTTTCCAAATGTATCTAAGGCACTTTGGCTGACAAACATACAAATCCTATAAGACTCAAACCATGTTCATCTCCATAAAAATAAGCGTTCTTTCTTCCGCTCACGATCTCCAGCAACAACACTCCAAAGCTAAACACATCTGATTTCTCTGAAAATCTTCCTTCCATTAAATATCCAGGGGCCATATAGCCGCTGCATAAGCATCACAACTTTATAACTAGAATTAGAGAAACAATAATTCTTAGTCAAGGATAAAGCAGCTACTTACAATGTTCCAACAACCCTGGTAGTATTCACTTTATATTTGATATAAAAACTAGTAAATAAAAAATATCTTAGAGTCAATCTACAAACTTAGTTTATTTATTATAAAATAGTCATAGCTCATGAAATTATATAAGATGTTTTATGATTAGTAACAATTTCAATTATTCAATTCTTTTTCATTAATATCATGACCACCTAGCCATCATTCTGTGGCATCATTATTATCTCACCATTATCACAATCTTTTTTTTCTTCACTATATTTTTTATTTTATTATTATTATTACTATTATAATCACCTTAATACTATCTTTTTTTTTATGATCACGACCTCATCTTTCATCATCATTGCTATTATATTTTTAGTTAATAGATTATTTGTCAATCATCTATGCATCAAACCAATAGAAATGGGTTAATGACATGGTTTCCTTGTATTTGTTTGATGGATTCTTTTTTTGTATAGATAGAGTATATTGTGGGTTCTACTTAACTAATTATGTTAAATCCATGATTATAAATATGTACATTGTTTTATTACTTGAAAAATGACTATATATAAAAATACATAGATATATGCGTGTGTGTGAATTAAAAATAAAAATAAAAATCCAAATCAATAAAAATTTATAATCCATGTAAAACAACACATTGAGGATTTAATTACAATTATTAAAAAATCACACTACAAAAAGATGTAAAAAAATGATAAATTAGAAAGATATGATGATAAAATACTAATCTAACAAACCTTATTATTTATATATATATATATATATAAATATATATATATAATCTCATTTTTATTTCCATGTAAAAAAAAATCATTACGTGGGCTGAGGTTGCCCAGCATGCTTAGGCTTTAAAAATAATATAAGAGGGTGTTTGGGAGAGCTATTGATGTAGCTTTTCAAAATGCTTTTCGTGCTGAAATATATCAAAATGATATTTTTTTATTTTTTAAATATCATTTTGACATCAGCACATCAAAATGATCTAAATACATCAAACCATATTCATTTAAAATAAAAAAGAAAAAAAAACTGTAAACCAGCGTTTAAAACGCCATCCAAACAAGCACTAAATGTGCAAGCCTTGAGCAAGTCAACATGTTTGAAGAGATTTATTTTTCTTTTTTAATGGGTGAATAATTTTTCATCCTCTTATGTTTCTTTTTAAAATAATTAAGGCAAAGTAAATTCAGCAACGGTGGGCTCAACATCAATGAAAGAATCGGAATTACTGATACTTTTCCTCTTATGCTATATATATTCGTTACAAATAGTCTTTGTATCAATGAAATCAATGAAATATATACCACTCATAATTAGGAGGAAGCATCCTCATATGTTCCTATTTGTCCATGATCTAATATAGGTGCCTCTCTTGGGTTTCTGTTTGATACTGTTTTTTAAAAAAAAATTAAAAAATATATTTTTTTAATTTTAAATTAAAATTTTCATATATTAATGTCAAAAATAATTTTAAAAAAATAAAAAATATTATTTTAATATATTTCCAAATAAAAAATATTTTTAAAAACAATATCAACTATATACTTAAAGAAGCACCGACTCATGTATCAATTTAGCGCCGACTCATGTATCAATTTAATGCTTCAAGCTTCTACCTTCAACTTTTTTCTTGAATTTTTGGTTTTTAAAGGAATGATAAAGCATGCAATGTATTTTTGTTTTATCATTTATGAAAATATGGTTTTTATTTTTAAAAGACTTGACCATGTGCAATTTAAAATTAAGTTGTATTTTTAAAAAGGAAATATTTTTGTTATTTTATAATAGTAAAAATATGGTTTATTTAATATCAAAAAAACATCTTGCGTGTAGGTTAATTATATTCCTGAATGTTAAATATAGGAGGGTAATAGAGATGGGGTACTAAAAACACAATTGCAAAATGGTTCTTAAATAATAATAAAAATAATCCGTGTTGGGTAAGCAAACCTTGAAAACTCAAAAAATGTATTTTTTATTTGACAAAAATTTGTTAAGCCAAACAAGTTTTAAGGTACTTTTATAGGATTAGCCCAGCCACACAGTCTAGACTTTTTAACAAGGCCCAAAATTAATACGAATTATATGTATATAAATTTGTGTGATCAAATGGGTCAGGCTTAACACAAGCAATTAAGTCTTTTTAGAGCCCAAAAGGCCTTGCAGGCCAAGTCCACTAACAAAAAAAAAAGCTCCCTTTATTTCGGGAAGATCAAAAGCACCAATATAAAGAGTTTTATATTACTTACGAATTAAAAACCATATGCATCCAGAAAAAAACAAATCATAAGATATCAAGACAAGACATGTTTTGTGAGTTTAAGAAATGTACCTTTAAATGACAAAAAAATGGAAACAAGGCTTTTATACTTAAGAACTCCATTACACTGATTTGTTGTTGCTCATGGCTATCGTTGGAGTTGGTGTGTTGAAGATTGCTTAATGAGCTGTGAAGATTCTATTAAATTTTCAGCAACAATAAATTGTTGTTCTAGCCTTTAGGAGTATGTTAGCCTGCTAGTTTGTTAGCAGATCATAACATGATTTGGTGCTATAGGTTAGAAATATATTCAGTTTGTTTTTGTTTACTATTTATTTGTAAGGATTGCTTTGAAGTAGGAAGCAATTAATTCATCTCAGTTCAAATAACACAGTATACAAGTGTTTGCTGTCTTTAACTTTTTTCTTACTTTCTTTCTTCACTTAAATACTTTCATGGTGTCATCTACGGCAGTTGCTGAAGATTCTGTTGCCGCTGGATGTTGAAATTAGGCCATGATGCTGGTGCAAAGAGGTTCCATGTTGTTGTTAGTTCTTCCAACTGCTAAGTGGGTGTGCTGATCTATGGAGAACAATTGTTGTTGCTGGATGGAGAAGAAACCTTGGATAATCAGTTGGAGGCCGAGGATTCTGATGGGAGGCTCACGGTGTTTGCTGGAGGAGTCGTTTCTCTAACGGTGGGAGATATAGAGGAAACCATTGGTCTGTTTTGATTTTATCAAGGAGAGGCAATGGTGGATGGTTGGCCGATGAGCTTGCGATTGAAGATGATAGCAATGGAAGCTGCTAGAATAGGCAGCGGGTGCGGGGCTGAAAAGGGACGTGCAGCCCTTGCTGGCTGAGGTCGCGCGGCTGGTCAGGGGAGGTGCTGTCGTTGCCGGTGTTGATGAAATAAGATGTCTTCAATCTGCAGAAAACGGGATACTGTTAATTGAAGATTTGAATATTTGAATGTTTTTGATTTTTGAAATTTGAATTTCCAGTAATAAGATATTTGATGTAATCTGATTATTTGATCTGCTAAAGTTTCGAATTTGAAAGTGTTTGTTTCAAATCAAAACTCTACGCCTATTTAAACAAGTATTTGAATAAAAGAGAAATACATCTTCTTCCACAAAAAACATCCATTCTTTCTTTCTTTTACTGCAACTCTTCTGCTGCATAATTATCCCCTGCATAAACAAACCATAAAAAATCCAACAGATTGGTATCAGAGCCAAGCTTAGCTAGATCTTTGAGGGACTTGTGAGCTGAGAGAAACCAAAACAGAGACAAAACCAAACACACAAACAATTCACAAACCAAATGGAGACTGAGACAACTGTTTCGCATGGATCACCACCAAGTTTCAATAGTGAAAATTATGAAACTTGGGCCATCAGAATGAAAGTTCATCTTGAGGCATTGGATTTGTGGGAAGCAGTAGAGGAGAACTATGTTGTTCCTGATTTGGCTGGAAATCCAACAGTAGCACAACTGAAGATCTACAAGGAGAAGAAGACAAGAAAATCCAAAGCCAAAGCCTGCCTCTATGCTGCAGTATCCAATACAATTTTCACAAGAATTATGAACTTGGATTCTGCAAAGGAAGTTTGGGATTATCTCAAAAAGGAGTATCAAGGCAATGAAAGAACAAAAAACATGCAAGTTCTCAATTTAATTAGAGAATTTGAAATGCAGAAAATGAAGGAGACAGAAAACATCAAGGATTATGCTGACAAACTGTTAAGCATAATTAACAAGGTACGATTACTTGGGAAAGAGTTCTCAGATGACAGAATTGTGCAGAAAATTCTGGTCACTATGCCAGAAAAATATGAATCGAAGATCTCTTCATTAGAAGAAACAAAGGATCTAACCAACATCTCTCTTGGAGAATTGGTAAATGCTTTGCAGGCACACGAGCAGAGGAGATTAATGAGAAATGAAGAATCAATGCAAGGTGCTTTTCAGGCTAGAACACAATACCAAGGAGGAGGCAGATTCAAAGTTTTCAACCAGAAGAAGAAGGGTCAACAATACAGAAACAAAGTGGAAACATTTCCACCATGTACCTACTGCAAGAAGACTAATCATCACCCAAACAAGTGTTGGTGGAAGCCTGACATTAAGTGCAGAAAATGTGGACAACTTGGACATGTGGAGAGGATCTGCAAATCACAGCAACAAACAGAAAAAGCAAATCCAGTCATTCAACAAGCTGAAGAAGAGCAATTATTTGTTGTATCATGTTTTGCAGTAAACACAAGCTCAACAGATTCCTGGTTGATTGACAGTGGATGCACAAACCACATGACAAACAACCAGGATTTATTCAAGGAGCTCGATAGAACAACAATTTCCAAAGTTAAAATTGGAAATGGAGAATACATTGAAGTTGAAGGCAAAGGAACTGTTGTTATAAACAGTTTGTCAGGTTCGAAATTTATTTCAGATGTGTTATATGTGCCAAGAATTGACCAAAACTTGCTTAGTGTTGGTCAGCTATTGGAGAAGGGCTTCAAAGTAGTATTTGAAGACAACTGGTGCTTCATTAAAGACAGATTGGGCAACAATGTGTTCAGAGTAAAGATGAAAGCAAAAGGATTCACCTTGAATCTTATGGAGGAGGAGCATAATGGTTTTTCAGCAAAGATTTGCAGTGATGAACTCTGGCATAAGAGGGCTGGACACTTTCACCACATTGGATTGGTGTATCTGCAAAAACACAAACTGGTGAAAGGTGTTCCACCACTGGAGAGCAGGATGATTGAATGCGCAGCATGTCAATATGGAAAGCAAGTCAGAAAACCTTTTCCTCAAGCCACCTGGAGAGCAACACACAAACTTCAGTTAGTGCATACTGATGTTGGAGGACCTATGAGCACAGAATCACTAAAAGGCAGCAGATACTACATCATCTTCATTGATGATTATTCCAGGTTTTGTTGGATTTTTTTCCTTAAGTTTAAATCAGAAGTTGCTACTGTGTTTTGGAAGTATAAAGCATTGGTAGAAAATCAAAGTGGGTGCAGGATACAAACACTAAGATCTGATAATGGAAAAGAGTACACGGGTGGAAGCTTTGAGAAATTTTGTGATGAATCTGGAATACATCATCAACTCACTACACCATACACACCACAGCAGAATGGTGTGAGTAAGAGAAAGAACAGAAGCATTATGGAAATGGCTAGATGCATGATGCATGAAAAAGCATTACCAAAGAAGCTTTGGGCTGAGGCTGCCTACACCTCAGTGTATCTCTTGAACAGAATGCCAACCAAGGCTTTGCACAAGAAGACAGCTTTTGAAGCATGGTTTGGATACAAACCAGACCTGCAAAACTTAAAGATTTTTGGTTGTGTGTGTTTTTCTTATGTTCCACAGGTAAAAAGAGACAAACTGGACAAGAAATCAGAAGCAGGAGTGTTCATTGGATACAGCAATACATCAAAGGCTTACAGAGTTTTTCACCCTCAAAGTGGAAAAATTGTTGTAAGCAGAGATGTTGAGTTCATGGAGGATAAACAATGGCAGTGGCAGGAACCATCAAAGGAGCTGGAATTATCAAAGGAGCTGGAACTATCAAAGAATCTGGAATCACCCACACTGGAAATCATCAATGACAACATTGATGATGAACCAGTAAGAGGTACCAGGTCCTTAGCCGAAATCTATGCACATAGCAACATTGCTATTCATGAACCTGCAGGATTTGAAGAAGCTGTAAAGAGCAATGAATGGTGTGATGCAATGAAGGAGGAGCTGAAAATGATTGAAAAGAATGATACCTGGATGCTGGTGGATAAACCCCTGCACAAGAAAGCAATTGGAGTCAAAAGGGTTTATAGAACCAAACAAAATGCAGATGGTTCTATAAACAAATACAAGGCCAGATTAGTGGTGAAGGGCTATGCTCAAGTATTTGGAGTGGACTTTTCAGAAACATTTGCACCTGTGGCACGTATGGACACAATTCGTCTACTACTTGCATTGGCAGCACAAAAGCAATGGAAAGTATATCAGCTGGACGTAAAATCTGCATTCCTAAATGGGTATCTGCAGGAGGAGATATATGTGGATCAGCCAAGGGGTTTTGAAGTTAAAGGACAAGAAGAAAAGGTTTACCTGTTGAAGAAGGCCTTGTATGGCCTAAAACAGGCACCTAGAGCATGGTATAGCAGATTCGATGAGCATCTACACAAGCTTGGATTTATTAAAAGTCTAAGTGAAGCAACATTGTATGTAAAAGGAGCTGATGCAAACCTGATTATTGTGTCTGTTTATGTTGATGATTTGCTTGTGACAGGAGACAACAAAGCATTAATTGAAGAATTCAAGGCTGAAATGCTCAATGTATTTGAGATGACAGACCTTGGATTAATGACCTATTTTCTAGGTCTGGAGGTGAAGCAAAGCAGTGAAGGAATATTTGTATGTCAAAACAAATATGCAAAAGAAATCATAAAGAAATTTCGCATGGAGAGTTGCAACAGCACAAGCACACCTATTAACTTAAAGGACAAGCTCAGCAAAGAAGATGGAGCAGAGAAGGTGGATGAAGGATTTTATAGAAGTTTAATTGGTTGTCTTATGTACCTTACAGCCACAAGGGCTGACATTACATTTGCTGTAAGTGTGCTTTCACGCTTCATGCATTGTGCAAGTGAAATACACCTGCAAGCTGCAAAAAGGGTTGTTAGGTACATAAAGGGAACAACTAGCTATGGTTTGAAATTCAATCACTGCCAGAATTTCATGTTTCATGGCTACTCTGACAGTGACTGGGCAGGGTCAGTGGATGACATGAAGAGCACATTAGGGTATTGCTTCAGTTTTGGGTCAGGAATGTTTTCATGGAGCTCAAGAAAACAAGACATGGTTGCACAAAGTACTGCCGAAGCAGAGTATGCAGCAGCCACAGCTGCTGTGAACCAAGCAATTTGGTTAAGGAAAATATTGGGAGATCTGCACATGAATCAACTAGAACCAACGAAGATTTATGTTGATAATCAAGCTGCAATATCTATTGCAAACAATCCAGTGTTTCATGGCAGAACTAAACATTTCAAAATCAAATTCTATTTTTTGAGGGAAGCACAGAAAGAAGGAGAAGTTACCTTGCTGCATTGTGGAACAGATGATCAAGTTGCAGATGGATTAACCAAAGCTCTCGCAAAGACAAGGTTTGAAGAATTGAGGGATAAGTTTGGAATCTGCAGCAATTCAGACAAGGAGGAGTGATGAAATAAGATGTCTTCAATCTGCAGAAAACGGGATACTGTTAATTGAAGATTTGAATATTTGAATATTTATGATTTTTGAAATTTGAATTTCCAGTAATAAGATATTTGATGTAATCTGATTATTTGATCTGCTAAAATTTTGAATTTGAAAGTGTTTGTTTCAAATCAAAACTCTACGCCTATTTAAACAAGTATTTGAATAAAAGAGAAATACATCTTCTTCCACAAAAAACATCCATTCTTTCTTTCTTTTACTACAACTCTTCTGCTGCATAATTATCCCGTGCATAAACAAACCATAAAAAATCCAACAGGTGTCAACGATGCTTTACATGATGGAGAAAGTGATGTATCAACCTTATAAGGAGCACTTATATCAGGAATCTCAATATCATTTGTTCATAAAAAGATACCAAAACTTCAAACATTGAAGTTAAGATTTTGCATGTGAAACAAGAGTTAACGCACTTGCAAGTAGAACCTTGGTTTTCCTTGTAGCCGTCTCAACTTCTCCAGTTATTATCAATTCCTGAACTTCATATTTTCAAGTCAATTTTAACTCAGAATGACGTTTGAAAAAAGTAGAAACGAAATTTACAATATCATTCAACATTGAGAAAAAAGATTAGCCTAACATATATTACTTATTTAATTGTAGCCACTAAAGCTAATTGCAAGTGACTATTAGCCATCATATATACCTGTTTGGGAGTATAGTTGTGATTGCTTTTGAAAATACTTTTCGTTAAAAAATAAATCAAATTAAAGTTTTTTCAAAGTTAAAAAATGCATCAACATATGTAAGCTTTATTTAATGGTTTTAGATCATTTTAATATGGTGATATCCAAAATAAAATTTTAAAAAAAAAAATTATTTTGATATATTTTTAAATAAAAAACACTTTCAAAATTTATGTTCAAGCTCTAATGCGTAACCTTAGCCATCAAGTTTATAAACAGATCCACTAGACACTCCATGACAAAAAATCCATCTATTTTCCCTGCATGACTACCATCTTGTACTCTTATCAACGGTGGAATAATGCCCTCCTAACACCCCTAGTCCAGTTTTCTATCCATTCACTTGCATTTTGGGTGGTTCAAACCCTCTAAAACAACTGCAAAGTGGCGAATTCTGTGAGTCGCCGCTTCCAAATGCTCCACACATGCAAGAAAAAAAACAAAAATAAACTCGCAGTGACAGCATGGAACTGGCCAGTCGTATTCTCAACCTTCCTTCCCGAAATCACTGTATTAACTGTGTAAATTTTCCTTCAGGATTCAGGTCAAAGTGGCCGACATAACGTTTTTTCGAATATCAGGGCAGAAAAATCCCAGTTGAAAAACATTGCTTTCCGAGACAATAGTTTCAGGATATTTGATGGGTAGAGATGTTGTAATTATGTCAATGGCAACATCAAATTATGAGCACAAGCAGGGTAGTAAAACAAACGGTACTGCTGAAATTTTGCTGCTGCTAACTATAAATACCTGTCCTAGACGACAATGGAAAGCCTAACTTCCGGGCGCCTCACTTGCTGGCCAATCACATCAGTTCTCTTCCCATCTTGCTTTGTTCAACAAGAGCTCATAAATTGTTTTCAAAAAAACCGTTCAGTATTTCAAAGTCAGAAATCTGTGTTTTCATCCTTGAAGAAAACTCACCCAAATTAATTTGGATTTCGGCAAACCAAGGTGCTGCCTACCTCCAAGATGATTACAGTCTTTTGACATCACTGCTTTAAACTAAGCTTGATTTAGGACTTTTTTTTGCCAAATGAAAACACATCATTTCTTAATGAAAACACATCATTTGTTATGAACACTTTTGAAGAAGCTGCATTGAGATGGAGGGCACGGCCATTCTGAGTTTTCATCTGAGTAATAGATATTTTCTACAATATGAATGATGTCTACAAAGACCACAGTAAAGCAAGCATCCCGACGCCAAATCTTATTAAGTCATACCCAACAATATTAATATCTAATAGAAAAGTAAACTTGCTCTAAATTCTATCGACCGTAAAGATCAGAAATTGTCACATTGTTAATCGAATTTATCTTTTGGTCCTGTGTAATGGGCTCAGTATCCACGGAACTCTGCCTTTCAGCAAATGCTGGTTTCTTCGGAGTAGGAAGATCCAAAATTTCACTATTTAGCATGGAAATGATGGTAGACACGACCGGTCTATCTTTCGCCAATTCTTGCACACACAGCAGACCAATTTGTATGCATCGGAATATTTCCACCAGAAAACATGGATCTGATATTGCGGGATCGACGAAAGCTGTAATGTCACCTTCATTCCACAATTTCCAAGCCTGAAAATTTAGACGCAGTCATACAAGTTAGAGCTTGCGAGTTTAATAATATCAGAAATTGAAAGGTGCTTTCCAAATGTATCGAAGGCAGTGTGGCGGGCAAACATACATATCCTGTAAGACTCAATTCATGTTCATTGCCATAGAAATGAGCGTTCCTTCTTCCGCTCACGATCTGCAGCAACAACACTCCAAAGCTAAACACATCTGATTTCTCTGAAAATCTTCCTTCCATTAAATATTCAGGGGGCATAAAGCCGCTGCAAAAGCATCTCAGCTTCTGAGCTCAAATTAGAGAAACAGTAAGAGTAGTGCAAAAAAACAAAACAGCTACTTACAATGTTCCAACAACCCTGGTAGTATTCACTTCATTGCCGCCAAAAATCCTGGCAAGTCCAAAGTCTGAAATTTTTGGATTCAGCTCGTGGTCCAATAAGATGTTACTTGGCTTGAGATCTCTATGAATAATTCTTAGTCTGGAATCTCTGTGAAGGTAAAGGAGGCCTCGACAAATTCCGTTTATAATGTTGAATCGTCTTTCCCAATCTAGTCGTTCTTTCCTGAGGGAATCTAAGCAAATTGTATCCCGAAACATATATGAGAAAACAGGGTCAAACGAAATGAGTAAGGAAAAGTAGTCGCTAAACATTAAAGGGCAGTAGCTCTAACCAAAGAGAAATGCATCCAAGCTTTTATTCGGCATGTACTCATAAACCAACATCATCTCTTCTCCTTCAACACAGCAACCAAGAAGTCTCACAAGATTCCTGTGTTGGAGTTTCGAAATCATCACAACTTCATTCACGAGCTCTTCAAGCCCTTGACCAGATGTTCTAGAGAGTCTTTTCACAGCTATTTCCTGTCCATCTGGCAATTTTCCCTACAATGATGTCATATCAAACTGATAAACACCTCTTTGCTCTAAATAACTACAAAGAACCTTCAGTCGAGAAGAGTTACCCTGTATACTGCACCAAAGCCGCCCTGCCCAAGCTTGTTGGATATGTGAAAGTTGTTTGTAGCAGTTTCAAGAACTTGTAATTTGAAGAGTGGTTCAAGTTTAACTTCCTTGGCGTTTTCGGGCAAGTTTCCATCAGAAACAGTTGCTTGTGCTCCTCTCGTTTTGAGCGACAAGGTCTCCTCGCTTCTCACCTTCCTTTCTGAATTCAAGCGGAAGTATCGTTATTATTTGCTAATTGTGTTTTTCTTTACTTGTAAAAATTGTAAAGTTTAGAAGTCTAGTAAGCTAACAAGACGTGTAAAATATTACCTCTATGTGTCGCCATCCACTTCCAAGAAAAGAACACACAGATGAAGATGGTTGTGGCTCCTCCAATCACTGACATACTGATGATTACTTTCTTTTTTGTGCTGTTACCTGCAACTATAATATTGTACTGATGGTTATTTGGAAAAAAATGTAATGAAAATATGAAAAACACTTGTCAATCTTATAATGATACAGAACTTGATGTATCTACAGTGTTTATGCATACCTGATAACCGAAACAATGGTGAAAGAAAGTTAGAAAAAAAAAACAGAGAATAATTACCAAATTCTGTATACGCCAGGCGAATGTTGAGATCTGTCCCTCCTTCGGGGAACTTTTGTATATCAATCAAGTTTCCTGTCCATACCATACAGCCAAAACCATTATAATATGAATAAGCGACACATGAACAGTTCTTCAAGCACTCATCTTTGCATGCTTGTTCGGAGCCGGAGGAGGGCAGATATGACCAGTACTCGGCAAAGGTTGGCACCTTCATCATCTCTAGCTTCATAAATCCATCTTCTTTTCCCACTTCACTACCATTCCGTATTCTATCACACTGCAACGATGTCTTCCTAACACATCCGCTTGTCCAAATCCCTTTATTCCATTCATCTTGATTTTTTGGGACAAACCCTATTAAACATCTGCAGATAGGAGAATTCTGTGCATCGCATCTTCCAAATTGCCCGCACTGGCCATAAAAATCACAGTCAGTTGATGGAACTTCCAAGTTATGCTCCCAACCTTGCTTCTCATAATTCCAGTAGTGGTCTGTAAATTTTCCATTTGAAGTCAAAATATACGTTAAACGGATAGCTGGGTCTTGAATTGAACTCAGAGTGAAAGTGCCATCTCCTTCATTTTGTAGAGTAATTCCCTTTAAATACACAGAAGTATACATTCCTTTTATTCCAATAAATTTCTGGCCAACCCATGGACCACTACGCCAAAATGGATGACCATTGTACCACATGAAGAACTCAGGAATTCCTAATGGATTGATACCAGCTGAGAAGTTTCCAACTGAAGGATCAGAGGAGCTTCTCCATGACGTTAGCAGTGTCTTATTCCCTGTTATTTTGTTAGCAGTAAATCTCATCTTTGATAAGTAAGTATCCGTAGGCTGCAGGAAACTTTGCCATACCAGGTTTTCTTTCGGTCCAGCTTTCAGGACAAGGTTTCCATCATCAGTAAGCTGTGCAGTTGACTGATTGAAACCATGTGAAACATTTGATGACCACAGAACCTCTCCCTGGCCATTCGAAACCACAAGATTTCCATCTTCAGATATTGTCATCATCCCTGAAGAATCGTTGATTGGCTTGTTTCTGTTGGCTACCCATAGTACTGGAGTTTCTACGGGTATATTACTATACCATATTCCGACATATCGATATGTTGAATTAAGTGGGCTGAAAAATCCCAGTTTGAACTTATTGCCGGCAGAGACTATAGCTTGTGGATCTCTGATGGGTTGAGAAGGAGTAATGATATCTCCTGCATCCCCATAAAATGAACAGGAACATGATAGAAACAGAAGAAGAGCTACTACAACTTCACAGTTGCCAAGTCCCATACTTGTTATTGGTGAGGGTGGAAGACTAACAAATGGCCAACTGTTTGAGAGAAAGAATGGCATGAACAAGAATATATCTCTTCCAGTCCTTTCTTATGTTTTTTGTAGATTTCCATCTATAAAGAATGTTTGACCAAACTGTTATATTTCATAAGCAGGACTATGTTTTACTCTCGATTTTTGCTCTCTAGTGCTCTGATATCTCATCAGTATATTGTTTTTTAAAATATTTTTTATTTAGATATGTATCAAATAATATATTTTTTTTTATTTTTTTAAAATTATTTTTCATATCAACATATGAAAATGATTTAAAAACACTAATTTTTTTAATTTAAAATAAAAAATTTTCAATTTTTTTAAAAATACTTTTAAAATATAATGTCACTAACTTGTGAGATCGATAACATTTTTATTTTTTATGGATTTTATCACATGCACTTGACTCACCATGATCGACATGTTCCTGTTAGGTGCTGTCAAACATTCATATTTTAAATACGAAGCTTTATCCGTACTTGGTCTATTTTGACTTTGCCTACAATATTCATGTGGGTGCTGATTAAATTTATAAAATATTTGATATAAAAACTAGTAAATAAAAAATATCTTAGAGTCAATCTACAAACTTAGTTTATTTATTATAAAATAGTCATAGCTCATGAAATTATATAAGATGTTTTATGATTAGTAACAATTTCAATTATTCAATTCTCTTTCATTAATACCATGACCACCTAGCCATCATTCTTTGGCATCATTATTATCTCACCATTATCACAATCTTTTTTTTCTTCACTATTTATTTTATTTTATTATTATTATTACTATTATAATCACTTTAATACTATCTTTTTTTTTTTCTATGATCACGACCTCATCTATGCATCAAACCAATAGAAATGGGTTAATGACATGGTTTCCTTGTATTTGTTTGACGGATTCTTTCTTTGTATAGATAGAGTATATTGTGGATTCTACTTAACTAATTATGTTAAATCCCATGATAAATATGTACATTGTTTTATTACTTGAAAATGAGACTATATATAAAAATACATCGATATGTGTGTGTGTGAATTAAAAATAAAAATAAAAATTCAATCAATAAAAATTTATGATCCAGATAAAACAACACATTGAGGATTTAATTACAAGTATTAAAAAATCACACAACAAAAAGATGTAAAAATGATAAATTAGAAAGATATGATGATAAATTACTAATCTAACAAACCTTATTACTTATATATATATATTCGTTACAAATAGTCTTTGTATCAATGAAATATATACCACTCATAATTAGGAGGAAGCATCCTCCTATGTTCCTACTTGTCCATGATCTAATATAGGTGCCTCTCTTGGGTTTCTGTTTGATACTGTTTTTTTTTTAAAATTAAAAAATATATTTTTTAATTTTAAATTAAAATTTTCATATATTAATGTCAAAAATAATTTTAAAAAATAAAAAATATTTTTTTAATATATTTCCAAATAAAAAATATTTTTAAAAATAATATCAACTATATCCTTAAAGAAGCACTGACTCATGTATCAATTTAGCGCTGACTCATGTATCAATTTAATGCTTTAAGCTTCTACCTTCAACTTTTTTCTTGAATTTTTGGTTTTTAAAGGAATGATAAATCATGCAATGTATTTTTGTTTTATCATTTATGCAAATATGATTTTTATTTTTAAAAGACTTGACCATGTGCAATTTAAAATTAAGTTGTATTTTAAAAAAAGAAATATTTTTGTTATTTTATAATAGTAAAAATATGGTTTATTTAATATCAAAAAAACATCTTGCGTGTAGGTTAATTATATTCCCGAATGTTAAATATAGGAGGGTAATAGAGATGGGGCACTAAAAACACAATTGCAAAATGGTTCTTAAATAATAATAAAAATAATCCGTGTTTGGTAAGCAAACCTTGAAAACTCAAAAAATGTATTTTTTATTTGACAAAAATTTGTTAAGCCAAACAAGTTTTAAGGTACTTTTATAGGATTAGCCCAGCCACAGTCTAGACTTTTTAACAAGGCCCAAAATTAATACGAATAATTAGAGACCAAAAGGCCTTGAAGGCAGAGTCCACTAACAAGAAAACAAGTTTCCTTTATTTCGGGAAGATCAAAAACACTAATATAAAGAGTTTTCTGTAACTTACGAATTAAAAACCATATTCATCCAAAAAAAAAAAAACAAATCATAAAATATCAACACAAGACATGTTTTGTGAGTTTAAGAAATGTACCTTTAAATGACAAAAAAATGGAAACAAGGCTTTTATACTTAAGAACTCCATTACACTGATTTGTTGTTGCTAGAACAAGAATTAAACACTGAATATACAAGAATTAATCGAATTATGAATTCTTACAGAAAACACATCATTTCTTAAAGGAGGTACAGAAATCGTTACGAACACTTTTGAAGAAATTGCATTAAGATGAATGATGTCTACAAAGACCACCGTAAAGCAAGCATCCCGACGCCAATCTTATTAAGTCATACCCAGCAAAATAAGGTGCTATAAAAATTTCAGAATGATCAACAATATTAATATCTAATAGAAATGTAAACTTGTTCTCAACTCTATCGACCGTAAAGATCAGAAATAGTCACATTATTAATCGAATTTATCTTTTGGTCCTGTGTAATGGACTCAGCGTCCAAGGAACTCTGCCTTTCAACAAATGCTGGTTTCTTCGGAGTAGGAAGATCAATAATTTCACTATTTAGCATGGACGTGATGGTGGACACGACCGGTCTATCTTTCGCCAATTCTTGCACGCACAGCAGACCGATTTGTATGCATCAGAATATTTCCACCAGAAAACATGGATCTGATATTGCAGGATCGACCAAAGCTGTAATGTCACCTTCATTCCACAATTTCCAGGCCTGAAAATTTAGATGCATTCAAACAAGTAAGAGCTTGCAAGTTTAATAGTATCAGAAATTGAAAGGCAGTGTGGCGGACAGACATACATATCCTAGAATACTCAAACCATGTTCATTGCCATAAAAATGAGCGTTCCTTTTTCCGCTAACGATCTGCAGCAACAACACTCCAAAGCTAAACACATCTGATTTCTCTGAAAATCTTCCTTCCATTAAATATTCAGGGGGCATAAAGCCGCTGCATAAGGATCTCGGCTTCTGAGCTCAAATTAGAGAAACAGTAAGAGTAGCGCAAAAAAACAAAACAGCTACTTACAATGTTCCAACAACCCTGGTAGTATTCACTTCATTGCCGCCAAAAATCCTGGCAATTCCAAAGTCTGAAATTTTTGGATTCATCTCGTGGTCCAATAAGATGTTACTTGGCTTGAGATCTCTATGAATAATTCTTAGTCTGGAATCTCTGTGAAGGTAAAGTAGGCCTCGACAAATTCCGTTTATAATGCTGAAGCGTCTTTCCCAATCTAGTCGTTCTTTCCTGAGTGAATCTAAGCAAATTGTATCCCGAAAAATATATGAGAAAACAGGGTCAAAGGAAAAGTAGTCGCCAAACATTAAAGGGAAGTAGCTCTAACCAAAGAGAAATGCATCCAAGCTTTTATTCGGCATGTACTCATAAACCAACATCATCTCTTCTCCTTCAACACAGCAACCAAGAAGTCTCACAAGATTCCTGTGTTGGAGTTTCGAAATCATCACAACTTCATTCATGAGCTCTTCAAGCCCTTGACCAGATGTTCTAGAGAGTCTTTTCACAGCTATTTCCTGTCCATCTGGCAATCTTCCCTACAATGTCATATCAAACTGATAAACACCTCTTTGCTCTAAATAACTACAAAGAACCTTTAGTTGAGAAGAGATACCCTGTATACTACACCAAAGCCTCCCTGCCCAAGCTTATTGGATATGTCAAAGTTGTTTGTAGCAGTTTCAAGAACTTGTAATTTGAAGAGTGGTTCAAGTTTAACTTCCTTGGCGTTTTCGGGCAAGTTTCCATCAGAAACAGTTGCTTGTGCTCCTCTCGTTTTGAGCGACAAGGTCTCCTCGCTTCTCACCTTCCTTTCTGAATTCAAGCGGAAGTATCGTTATTATTTGCTAATTGTGTTTTTCTTTACCTGTAAAAATTGTAAAGTTTAGAAGTCCAGTAAGCTAACAAGACGTGTAAAATATTACCTCTATGTGTCGCCATCCACTTCCAAGAAAAGAACACACAGATGAAGATGGCTGTGGCTCCTCCAATCACTGACATACTGATGATTACTTTCTTTTTTGTGTTGTTACCTGCACCTAAAATATTGTAATGCAAATATGAAAAACACTGGTGAAAGAAAATTAGAAGAAAAAAAATGAATAATTACCAAATTCTGTATACGCCAAGCGAATGTTCAGATCTGTCCCTTCTTCAGAGAACTTTTGTATATCAATCAAGTTTCCAGTCCATGCCATACAGCCAAAACCATTATAATATGAATAAGCGACACATGAACAATTCTTCAAGCACTCATCTTTGCATGCTTGTTCGGAGGAGGACGGATACGACCAGTAATCGGCAAAGGCTGGCACCTTCATCATCTCTAGCTTCATAAATCCATCTTCTTTTCCCACTTCGCTACCATTCCGTATTCTATCACACTGCAACGATGTCATCCTAACACAACCGCTAGTCCAAATCCCTTTATTCCATTCATCTTGATTTTTTGGATCAAACCCTTTTAAACATCTGCAGATAGGTGAATTTTGTGCATCGCATCTTCCAAACGGCCCGCACTTGCCATAAATATCACAGTCAGTTGATGGAGCTTCCCAGTCATACCTCCAACCTCCCTTCTCATAATCCCAGTATTGTTCGGTAAATTTTCCACGAGAAGTCAAAACATACGCTAATCGCAAAACGGGGTCTTGAATTGAACTCAGAGTGATAGTGCCATCGCCTTCATCTTGTACAGAAAATCCACTTATATACACAGTGGTAGACATTCCTGGTATTCCAATGAATTTCTGACCAACCCATGGACCACTACGCCAAAATGGATGACCATTGTACCACATGAAGAACTCAGGAATTCCTAATGGATTGATACCAGCTGAGAAGTTTCCAACTGAAGGATCAGACGAGCTTCTCCATGACGTTAGCAGTCTCTTTTTCCCAGTTCTTGCGTTAGTACTAAGTCTCATCTTTGTTAAATAAGTATCCGTAGGCTCCTGGAAACTTGTCCATACTTGGTTTCCATTCGGTCCAGATTTCAAGACAAGGCTTCCATCATCATCAAGCTGTGCAGTTGACTGATTGGACCCATGGGAAACATTTGAGGACCACAGAACCTCTCCCTGGCCATTCGAAACCACAAGATCTCCATCTTCAGATATAGTCATCATCCCGGAAGAATCGTTGATTGGCATGTCTCTGTTCGCTACCCATACCACCTGAGTTTCTGCTGATATATTACTGTACCATATTCCGACATATCGATATGTTGAATTAAGTGGGCTGAAAAATCCCAGTTTGAACTTATTGCCGGCAGAGACTATAGCCTCTGGATCTCTGATGGGTTGTGAAGCAGTAATGCTATCTCCTGCATCGCCATAAAATGAACAAGAACATGATAGAAGCAGAAGAAGAGCTACTGCAACTTTGCAGTTTCCAAGTGCCATAACTTTTGGATGAGAATGGAAGACTAAGAAATGGCTAAGTGACTATTCAGAGAAAGGATGCCATGAACAAGAATATTTCGCTTCCTGACCTTTTCTTAATTCCAATCAAGAGACTATTTTTCAAAGAGAAACCTTTTTTAACAATTAAAGGTCTGAAACGTAAACGTTTTCTCTAAATTTCCATCCATAAAGAATGTTTTACCACACTGCTGTATTACATAAACAGGGTTATATTTTGCTAGAATTTCTTGGTCCACCCTGCACGTGCCTCAACATGATTGCTGTACTCTCAACCTTCCTTCCCGAAATCACTGTATTTAACTGTGAATTTTCCTTCAGGATTCAGGTCAAAGTGGCCGACATAACGTTTTGTTGAATTATCAGGGCTGAAAAATCCGAGTTGAAAAATATTGCTTTCCGAGACAATAGTTTCAGGATATTTTTTTTTTTGATCAAATGTAAGAATATATTAAGATCAAAAGCAACATGCCACAAAAGCAGCAGACTAAAAAGAGGGAAACTGGACCCTAAAACCAAAAATAAACGGGAACATGCTCCCGAGAAAACACAAAAGATACAAGCCACAAAGCAAACAAAAGAAAAGACAACAAGACAAAGCTAAAAGCCAAGCCTAGACGAGCTTTACAGCAGCCAACAAAAACCCCACACATTGGATCTGCTAAAGCTGAGCGAGAAGCCAAAAAACACAACAGGACAAAACTTACAAGAAAACAGCCAAAGGGCACCCAAACATCCATGCAGACCCTGCTCTACTTGCAGCCGCAGAGAGAGAACCACTGCATGCCCCATGCGAAACCAGCCAAAAACCAAGCACGCTGAAATTATATCAGATCCATTCAGCAAGCAACACTGTAAGCAAAGTGATTATTATCATGGAAGTACAAGATTGTGTAAAACATAATCTGGAATTTTCTGAAAATAGCTTCAATCGGTTTCCCAGTATTAGTGAAAATACGTTTGTTCCTTTCCTCCCAAATCAAATACACAAGAACAGCAAGAGAAACTCTTCTCATTCTCGGCTGCAGGCCTTTTTTGTTGTTTTGTAGAACCCGGGTGGCTCTACTAAGGGAAAGCATGGAGTTATGAATCTTAAGCCAGTGTTTGGCCTTTCTCCAAAGAGAGGATGACCAGTCGCAGGTGAAGAAAAGATGGTCATGAGATTCATCAGTGTTCTGACACAGAGGGCATATAGGATCAGAGGAGAGAAAATGAAGACGATCTCTGGTTCGCAGCCTTCCCAACATTGCCAGCCATAGGGAAAAACTATGCCTTGGAAGAGACCATGGCTCCCAGACTACATTTGCCCAATGAACGGGAGCAGCTTTTAATCTGAAAAAATCATACGCATTGGTTGCAAAAGAAAGAGGACCCGAGTGCCAAGCTGATAGCATTTGCTGCACTGGAGCAACCGCACCACCACATAGGTCGATCATTCTATTACGAAGAGAGAGAATGGACTTCCACACAGGGGAATCGGTTTTCTTGGCATTCAAGGACCAAATAGATGTTCGCGAAGTGTAGAAGTGGTCTACCCATCGAATCCATAGGGAATCTCCCTTTAAGTGGATATTCCAGAGATGCTTGGCAAAGAAACTGTCATTCCTAGCTTTGATGTCAAGAATCCCTAGACCCCCTTCCTTTTTCAGCAGACACACTTGCCTCCAAGCAACAAGGGCAGATTTGTTACTAGAAGAATTACCAGTCCAGAGAAAATTCCTGCACAAACTAGTAATCTTGTTAAGCACAACAATTGGGATTGGAAAGATACCAATCCAAAACTGCACCATGCCCTGCAGGACTGATTTTATCAATTCCAGGCGACCTGCATAAGAAAGAAACTTTCGCTGCCAACTTTGGATGGTAGATTCTAGCTTGTGAATAAGAGGAGAGAATTGACTAGCTACAAGCCTGTGGGGACTGAGGGGGACGCCGAGGTACTTGAAAGGGAAGCTTCCTTCTGTGAACTGGGAGAGGTTGAGAATTGCCTGCTTCATATCCTCCGAAACACCAGCAAAGAAGATTGAGGATTTTTCAGCATTTATAGCAAGGCCAGAGGACTCTCCAAAAATATGAAGCTGCTGGAGGAGAATGTTAACCGATGTCATGTCACAACGACAGAGCAGGAGAATATCATCAGCAAACCCAAGATGACTAATCCCCAAAGCACGGCATTTGGGATGGAATTTGAAGTCTAAAACCTGAGTGGTACTTTGAAGTAATCTAGAGAAGTACTCCATGCAGATAATGAAGAGATATGGAGATAATGGATCTCCTTGCCGAACACCACACTTGCCATGAAAGAAACCAAAGAGATTTCCATTTATGCAAACAGAAAAAGAAGCAGTCTCTACACATTTCATAACCAACTGAACAAACATGTCAGGGAACCCCAAAAGATGCAGGAGATCACGAATAAAAGGCCACTGAACTGAATCAAAAGCTTTCTTGAAGTCAATCTTGATGGTGCAGCGGGGAGAGACCCGCTGATGCCCATAGCTTCTCAGTAATTCTTGCATGAGGTTGATATTATCCGCCATACGTCTCCCACCAAGAAAAGCATTTTGAGATGGACTAATGACATCATTCAGAACATGAGCCAACCGCCCTGCTAGAATCTTGGAGATCACTTTGTAAGTGACGTTGCAACAAGAAATAGGTCTGTAATCTGTAGCAGAGTTGGCAGTGGTTGACTTTGGAATAAGGGCTATGGTAGAATGGTTTATCTGCTTGAGAAGCTCCCCGGAGGCAAAGAAGTCCTGGATCGCCGAACAGAAATCTGCTCCCACGATGTTCCAAGCTTTTTTAAAGAATGCAGCAGTGTAACCATCCGGGCCCGGAGCTTTATTATCATCCATGCTGAAGAGAACCTGCTTAATATCATCTGCCGAGACTGGAGCAAGGAGAAAAGCATGGGAATCAACCTGAAGACAGGCTCCGCTGTGAACTACCTCAGCACGCGGAGGAATAGAGTGTTTGGATGTCCCCAGGAGCTTTTGATAGTAAGAAACGAACTCTCTACCCACCTCTTCGGCCGAAGTAGTTAACAGACCATCACTTCTAACAATGGCCGGAATGTGGCGTCTCTTGTTTCGCTGGCTCATCAAGGAGTGAAAGAATCGAGAGCCCTTGTCACATTCTTTAAAGAAAGCACACTTTAATTTTTGGCTAAAGAACATTTTTTCAGCTGATTTGAGATTTACAAGGTTAAGCCTCAGCTGCTTCTCAAGAGCAAGAAGCTGACCATTATCCATGTCATTCTGAAGAAGAAGTTGAGTATCATCCAGGACCTTTTCTGCTCTAGCGACCCTCTCCGATATGTGGCTAAAATGAAGGTTGTTGAGAGACTTTAGACCTCCCTTTAACTGCTTGAGCTTCTTGCAAAGGATATACATGCGGGTCCCATAGGCATCCAAAGACCAATTTTGAGAGATGGTTTCCAAGAATTGGGGATGAGCTGTCCACATGTTAAAAAATTTAAAGTTCCTTTTGCCTAGAGGAGGCCGAAGTCCCAGCTGGACAATGGAAGGAGAGTGATCCGAAAAAGCCCCTGGGGTACCAAAATGGACATGAGCCGTGTGCTGCATAGCATACCAATGGGTGTTCACCATCACCCTATCAATCTTTGACCAGGTTGTGCTGTTAGACCATGTGAAGTGGGAGCCTGTAGAATTCAAGTCAGCAATCCCAAGAGCTGAGCAGCACTCCCTGAAGTCGGAAATTTCATAGGTTGAAACTGGCGTCCCATTGTGCTTGTCCTCTTGAGAGAGGATAGAGTTAAAATCACCAAGAAGAAGCCATGGAGAGTCCACACTCCATCTTCTAAGATCTGTCCACAAAGTTCTCCTGGCTGCAATGGTGTTGAACCCATAAATAAAAGTGGCTGTAAAACAAAATTGTTGCACCAAACTTGTAATTAGAACGTGAATTCCCTGAGCAGAGAAGTGAAGCATCTCAACCTTCACTGTTTCAGGGTTCCAGAAAACCACAATACGGGCATAAGCTGCAACGGCAGCATTGTCCACAAACTGCCAGTTCTTCAATCGAAGACGATGCAAACAAGTTACTTTCGTCAGAGACAACTTGGTCTCTAGGAGACCACAAACATCCAGCTTTTTACTCTTCATGAGGCCAGCAACCTCATGCTGTTTGAGAGGGCTATTAAGACCTCTCACATTCCAGCAGTGAACAATCATGGGTGAGGAAGGATGGGAGGAACCCCACCACTGCCAGAAGATCTATTTGAATTCTGTAGAGCCGAGCTTCTAGTGATCACACTTGAAGTTGAACAAAAGGGGGCCTTATTTGCAGTAATATCAACTGGTAAGGCAGGAGCTTTCCCCTTGGAGGAAACATGATTTTGAGGAGTCAGGTTACCATTAGCAGGTGAAGGAGTCTGAGGCTGTCTCTTAGATCCTGCATTATTCCTCCTATTACGAACAGGTTGCCACTCTTCAACGCTAGCTGGCGTGACCTGGGGACGAGGTTGCACATCCGGAGCCACACAAGAAGCTGAGGGGTTAGAAGGAGTATCCAGCTCAGGGGCATCTACTGGAGTAGTAATAGGGGGGCTTTCAACTGGGGGAGCAACAGCAGGCGGATCATCACCTAGGGAGTCAGCAACGGTGGTGAGCCGAGTGAAGACACTACCCTTGTCGTTGACATTTCCCTCAGAAGTTACACTGGTAGCATCCACCTTCTTAACCGATCTAACCTCTACCTTACCTTTAGAACACGCTCCAGATGAGTGACCGAGCACTTTACAGAGTTTGCAAAATTTGGGCAGAGTCTCATATATAACCCGTTGAATAAGAGGGTTCCCATTAGGCAGAGTAACGTTGATGAAGGATCGTAACTCAGATAAGAGATCAACTTCCACAAGAACCCGGGCATATGATGCTCTCTCCTTGGTGGCAGTGAGTTTGTCACACTGTATGGGTTTGCCTAGAACACTAGCTAGTTTTGATAAACATCTAGGTGTCCAGCATTTCAAAGGCAGGTTGGGGAACTTAATCCAGACAGGAACTTGAGTCATTTCGGAGCTTGAAAAGTCGAAATACTCAGACATGGGACGCAAGATTAGGGGCCTGCCATATACTAGGTATGGTCCTCCACACAACACAGAAAATTTATCTTCTTCATTCAGAAATTTATAAATAAACCAGCCCGATTCATGCATGGTAAGGGTGGCCTCACATTTCCATACATTCGCAATGATGCTTTTCAAAGCTCTGTAACCAGGGAATTTGCCAGAAACATAGCCAATGGCACACAGTTTCCAGTCATCACAAGAGTGGTCTAGGTCTTCAGTTAGGAGAGGACAGGACTCATTATCATGAAGGGCAGAAAAATGCATGAGCTTAGGGCAAGATGAGATATTTCTGTTAGAAGAGAACAGATCTCTCCATTTACCACTTACAGGTGGGGGAACAACAGTTTTGTCGACTTGAGTAGTACTGGACGGGGTAAAGGTGGCGCCTTTGAGACGAGCTGGAGGGACTGGAACCACTGGGGTAGGAGGAACCACAAGGTCTGAAACCACCTGAACTGGAGAAGATGGTGGGTAGTCTTCCTCAGAACAAGAGAAATCAAGATGTTCTTCTCCAAGTTCTTCGTCTTCAGAACCGCCCTCCTCAAGGACCATATCAAGAGATGCATTTGTGTTGTCCACCGGGGACCCATTTGCCGTTGAGTTATCCACCGGGGACCCATCTATCTTTGAGTTGTCCACCGGGGACCCATCTACCTCTCGGGCAGTGCTAGTACCGTGACCTGGAGCAGATATGCGACTGAGATCTGTCGATCCACCTTGGTTTGTGTGAGATGGAACAGGAGCATGCAAAGACTGTGTACGCTTGACAGCTGCTGCAGGAGGTTTACGTTTGGTTTTCGCCATTTGAAAAGAAGAGCGGGAAAGGAATCAGATGCAGTCGACGGCCAAAGACACGGGAGGAAACAACTTCGGTTGGAAGGAGAGCATCTCTCTCTTGTTTCTCTCTCTATTGCAGGAAAGTTCCTAGAACTCAAATCTTTATGTTGAACCCTTTTTGTTCTGTCTTCTTTCTTGCATTTTCTCATAAACCGAACGAAGGGGTTTACTTGAAAGTTAGTTTCAGGATATTTGATGGGTAGAGATGTTGTAATTATGTCAATGGCAGAATCAAATTATGAACACAACCAGGGTAGTTAAACAAACAGTACTGCTGAAATTTTGCTGCTGCTAAGTCTCATAACTATAAATACCTGTCCTAGACGACAATGGAAAGCCTAAGTTCCGGGTGCCTCACTTGCTGGCCAATCACATCAGTTCTCTCCCCATCTTGTCTCTCCCCATCTTGCTCTGTTCAACAACAGCTCATAAATTGTTTTTAAAAAAACAGTATAGTATTTCAAAGTCAGAAAAGAAAAGGTTTTGTCCATGCATGGGTTAAATTTATTAAAGTTACACGTGATACATCGTCACTCCTTCGTGATACATTCTATACAAACAACTAAATTAAAATTATAAAAGAAGATCAAAATCAAATGAAACTGGTTTAAACAAACGGTTTCGAATTGCTTTTTTGTATAAAAAATTGAAATATAGTACATTATTCTTTAGGTTTGTTTTTTACTTTAATCAAGGTTTTTTTTTCCTCATTTCACCAAAATAAAATCAGACCAAAAATTTTGAACCGAACTAGAAAAATATAAAATTATTTATAGTATAAATCTTTTTTAATTTAAATCGGTTCAGTTTGATTTTGTTTTACTAGTTTTGGCCTTGAAAAACTGAAATCAGATCGAAATTTTTTAAAAATATTCTAATTAATTTTTTAATGGTTAGATTTTTCTTGATTTTCTGATTTAATTGGTTTTTCCATTTTTTTTCTACCCGACCCGTCCAGGACTCTACGTCTCGATAGCACCAAACAATGGTACTATTGGTTTTGACATTTGAAGAAAACTCACCCAAATTATTTTGGATTTCGGCAAACCAAGGTGCTGCCTACCTCCAAGATGATTACAGTCTTTTGACATTACTGCTTTAAACTAAGCTTGATTTAGGACTTTTTTTGCCAAATGAAAACACATCATTTCTTAAAGGAGGTACAGAAACCATCGTTACGAACACTTTTGAAGAAGCTGCATTGAGATGGAGGGCACGACCATTCTGAGTTTTCATCTGAGTAATAGATATTTTCTTCATTATGAATGAAGTCTACAAAGGCCACCGTAAAGCTAGCATCCCGATGCCAATCTTATTAAGTCATACCCAGCAATATAAGGTGCTATAAAATTTCAGAATGATCAACTATATTAATATCTAATAGAAATGTAAACTTGTTCTAAACTCTATCGACCGTAAAGATCAGAAATTGTCACATTGTTAATCGAATTTATCTTTTGGTCCTGTGTAATGGGCTCAGTATCCAAGGAACTCTGACTTTCAGCAAATGCTGGTTTCTTCGGAGGAGGAAGATCCACAATTTCACTATTTAGCATGGAAGTGATGGTAGACACGACCGGTCTATCTTTCGCCAATTCTTGCACACACAGCAGACCAATTTGTATGCATCGGAATATTTCCACCAGAAAACATGGATTTGATATTGCGGGATCGACGAAAGCTGTAATGTCACCTTCATTCCACAATTTCCAAGCCTGAAAATTTAGATGCAGTCATACAAGTTAAAGCTTGCAAGTTTAATAGTATCAGAAATTGAAAGGCAGTGTGGCGGACAGACATACAGATCCTATACGACTCAAACCATGTTCGTTTCCGTAAAAATGATCGTTCCTTTTTCCGCTCACGATCTGCAGCAACAACACTCCAAAGCTGAACACATCTGATTTCTCTGAAAATCTTCCTTCCATTAAATATTCAGGGGGCATAAAGCCGCTGCATAAGCATCTCCGCTTCTGAGCTCAAATTAGAGAAACAGTAAGAGTAGTGCAAAAAAACAAAACAGCTACTTACAATGTTCCAACAACCCTGGTAGTATTCACTTCATTGCCGCCAAAAATCCTGGCAAGTCCAAAGTCTGAAATTTTTGGATTCAGCTCGTGGTCCAATAAGATGTTACTTGGCTTGAGATCTCTATGAATAATTCTTAGTCTGGAATCTCTGTGAAGGTAAAGGAGGCCTCGACAAATTCCGTTTATAATGTTGAATCGTCTTTCCCAATCTAGTCGTTCTTTCCTGAGGGAATCTAAGCAAATTGTATCCCGAAACATATATGAGAAAACAGGGTCAAACGAAATGAGTAAGGAAAAGTAGTCGCTAAACATTAAAGGGCAGTAGCTCTAACCAAAGAGAAATGCATCCAAGCTTTTATTCGGCATGTACTCATAAACCAACATCATCTCTTCTCCTTCAACACAGCAACCAAGAAGTCTCACAAGATTCCTGTGTTGGAGTTTCGAAATCATCACAACTTCATTCACGAGCTCTTCAAGCCCTTGACCAGATGTTCTAGAGAGTCTTTTCACAGCTATTTCCTGTCCATCTGGCAATTTTCCCTACAATGATGTCATATCAAACTGATAAACACCTCTTTGCTCTAAATAACTACAAAGAACCTTCAATCGAGAAGAGTTACCCTGTATACTGCACCAAAGCCGCCCTGCCCAAGCTTGTTGGATATGTGAAAGTTGTTTGTAGCAGTTTCAAGAACTTGTAATTTGAAGAGTGGTTCAAGTTTAACTTCCTTGGCGTTTTCGGGCAAGTTTCCATCAGAAACAGTTGCTTGTGCTCCTCTCGTTTTGAGCGACAAGGTCTCCTCGCTTCTCACGTTCCTTTCTGAATTCAAGCGGAAGTATCGTTATTATTTCCTAATTGTTTCTTTACCTGTAAAAATTGTAAAGTTTAGAAGTCCAGTAAGCTAATAAGACATGTAAAATATTACCTCTATGTGTCGCCATCCACTTCCAAGAAAAGAACACACAGATGAAGATGGTTGTGGCTCCAACGATCACTGACATACTGATGATAACTTTCAAGTTTCTCTTCTTATCTGCAACTAAAATATTGTACTGATGGTTATTTGGAAAAAAAGCAATGAAAATATGAAAAACGTCTATCAATATTTTCTCATAATGATACAGAACTTGATGTACCTACACTAGTTATGCATGCCTGATAAAGGAAACACTGGCGAATGAAAATCAGAAAATATTATAATAATTACCAAGTTCTGTATACGCCAGGCGAATGTTGAGATCTGCCCCTTCTTCAGAGAACTTTTGTATATCAATCAAGTTTCCTGTCCATACCATACAGCCAAAACCATTATAATATGAATAAGCGACACATGAACAGTTCTTCAAGCACTCATCTTTGCATGCTTGTTCGGAGCCGGAGGAGGGCAGATATGACCAGTACTCGGCAAAGGTTGGCACCTTCATCATCTCTAGCTTCATAAATCCATCTTCTTTTCCCACTTCAGTACCATTCTGAATTCTATCACACTGCAACGATGCCATCCTAACACAACCGCTAGTCCAAATCCCTCTATTCCATTCATCTTGATTTTTGGGAACAAACCCTTTTAAACATCTGCAGATAGGAGAATTATGTGCATCGCATGTTCCAAACGGCCCGCACTTGCCATAAATATCACACTCAGCTGATGGAGCTTCCCATTCATGCACCCATCCTCCCTTCTCAGAATCCCAGTATTGTTCGGTAAGTTTTCCACGAGAAGTCAAAACATACGCTAACCGCAAAACTGGGTCTACAATTGAACTGAGAGTGATAGTGCCATCGCCTTCATCTTGTACAGAAAATCCACTTAGATACACATTTGTAGACATATCTGCTATTCCAATAAATTTCTGACCACCCCATGGACCACTTCGCCAAAATGGTTGACCATCGTACCAGATGAAGAACTCAGGAATTCCTAATGGATTGATACCGGCAGTGAAGTTTCCAACTGAAGGATCAGATATGTTTCTCCATGACGTTAGCAGTCTCTTGTTCCCAGTTCTTGCGTTAGCACTAAGTCTCATCTTTGGTAAGTAAGTATCCGTAGGCTCCTGGAAACTTGTCCATACTTGGTTTCCATTCGGTCCAGATTTCAATACAAGGCTTCCATCATCTGTAATTTGTGCAGTTGACTGATTGAACCCATTTAAAACATGTGATGACCACAGAAACTCTCCCTGGCCATTCGAAACCACAATATTTCCATCTTCAGCTATTGTCATCATCCCGGAAGAATCGTTGATTGGCATGTCTCTGTTCGCTACCTATACCACCTGAGTTTCTGCTGATATATTAGTGTAGCATATTCCGACATATCGATATGTTGAATTAACTGGGGTGAAAAATTCCAGTTTGAACTTATTTCCGGCAGATACTAAAGCTTGTGGATCTTTGAGGGGTTGAGAAGAAGTAATGGTATCTCCTGCATCACCATAAAATGAACAGGAACATGATAGAAACAGAAGAAGAGCTGCTGAAACCTTGCAGTTTCCAAGTGCCATAACTTTTGGATGAGAATGGAAGACTAAGAAATGGCTTAATGGGTATTCAGAGAATATTTTTCTTAATTCCAAGTGCCAAAGAATATTTCTCTTCCTCTTCCATTTCTTAATTCCAATCAAGAGACTATTTTTCAAAGAGAACCTTGTTTAACAATTAAAGGTAAGAAACTTCACAACAAATGTAATTATAGATGAGTCAACTCAATAAAGATATAAGATGATTATTTAGTTTATTTTTTATTTTTTTTACTTTTACGTCTTTATTTAATATTTTTAACTTTTAATTTTTATTAAAATGTGCTAGAATCATTTTGATATAACTATTTGATTGCTCTGTTCCGTTTAGGTCTCATCTAGAAGCTCATAACATTCTTATTTTAAGGTAAGCTATATTCTTGGTCTATGTTGATTAAAGCACCTTACTGCTCTAAAATACCATGAATCTTCTCTGTATTTTACATTTTGACCCTTCTACTTTAAATTTTATCTTTTTAAGTCAATTGAAAACATCGGCACATGGAATTGGTCAGAAAAGCATCAAATAAAAAGAATCCAAAAATGAAATTGAAAAAAGAGGAGGAGGAGGAGGAGGAGTTTCACTGCTTTTATAAAGAGTGAAGGAGGTGGCTTTTTTTTCATTTTCCTTTTTGATTCTTTTTATTTGATATATTTTAAAATTCAATAGTAGTAAAACTATAATGAGAATAACATACCAACTGTTTATATAGTATAATTAGTTCATAAATTGACTTATATTATTGACAAAAAATAAATTAAAATCAACTAAGAAATAACCTTGGCCTATTAAATCAAACTAAAATCAGGTTATGATATAAATAAAAAAATCCAAAAATATAAATAAAATTCCAAAATAGAATTTTATGGGCCTATTTGGAGTGTTTGTAACCTGGGCAGGTGCTAGTGCGTCACGGCCTGTGTAATTGTTTTGAAACAATTTATTCCAATTCAATAATCAATAAAAATTGAAGTGCGGTTGGTTGTACCGCCGGTTGCTGAAAATTCAAAGTTTTTTTTTTCATTTTAAATAAAAAAAAATTTAGTATTTTTAGATTATTTTGATGTGCTGATGTGAAAAATAATTTTAAAAAAATAAAAATAAATATCATTTTGATGTGTTTTTAAACGAAAAACACTTTCAAAAACAACCGCAACTAAACTCTCAAACAGGCTCTAAGTCTATGGAAGTGGTCAAAGTTCTAAGGCGTAACCTTAGCCACCAAGTTTATAAACACTAAACACTCCATGACCAAAAAATCTATCTATTTTCCCTGTATGACTACCATCTTGTCCATGATGTTATTAGCAAATAGTCTCCTATTTGGTGAGTATCAGAAGGTTGATTGAAACTTTTCCATACATCGTTTTCGTTGAAGCTTCCCTTCAGAACAAGGCTTCCATCATTTTAATAATACCATGAATTTGCTTGCAATATTTATGTGGTTGCTGATTAAAGCACCTTAAATACCATGAGTTTTCTGTATTTTACATTTGACCTTTCTACTTTAAATTTTGTCTTTTAAAGTCAATTAAAAACATCGGCACGTGAAATTAGGTCAAAAAAGCATCAAATAAAAAAAATCTAAACATGAAATTGAAAAAAAACAGAGGAGGAGGAGGAGTTTCACTGTTTTTATAAAGAGTGGAGGTGGTGGCTTTTTTTCATTTTCCTTTTATTTGTTTTGCATTTCGCTTTTTTTCTTTCATTTTCTTTTTTAATTTTATTTCTTTAACACTCGCTTGATTTAAAATTTATCTTCATAAATTTTTCACTTTGATTTTGACAAGTTCATCATGATCTCAAATAAATATCTCGATGTTTAGTTTAATCTTAGTTGTCAGGGTGGTTGTTTCTGTTAGCGACCCACACTGGTTACTATTAGATGCATAAACATTATTGTACATATTCAAACATATTGCCTGCAGAGAGAGTTTCAGAATCTTTGATGGGTTGAGATGACGTTATTGTATCTACTGCAGCCTCATAACCTGAACATGAGCAGGGTAGCATGAGAATCAAGGCTGGTACAGCTTGTCAGTTGCCAAGCCCCATAACTCTTATCTAAATGTTCTTCATGTGAATCAAACTCTAATTTATGTTTACTGTTATTACAAGCATTATGATTTACAATGAAAAAAGAAATTCCTAAATCCTGTCATGTACTCAATGAAAAAAGAAATTCCTAAATCCTGTCATGTACTCAAGGTAGACAGAAAACTGTCCAGTTTCTGGAGTCACTAGCAACCTTATTACAATTTGACCCTAAAAATATGAGAAAATTACATAATGGTCCCTAGCTGAAATATTAGATTTTCTGATTGGTTTGGTGGATAATTGAGGCTTATTTGATGAATTATTATCAATTTTACTAATTTGATATTTTAAATAAGATTTCGGAAGAAACCGTTAAGTTTTTAGGTTTTGAGAAAAATGGATAGTTTGATTCAAAAACACATAGGATTATAATTTGAACTCTTAGATAAGTTTATTAAAGAGATTTTACTTTTTTTGAGTCTTTTTTGAGTATGTCTCCTTTCATATTCAAATAATCCTGATATTCCACTCACGGGACGTTAGTAAGGTTCCGTTGGCATTCTGCTTTTGAATTTTGTTTGGTTTTGAGTTAAGTGAGTGAATAATATTTAATATGCATGAGAAATATTAGAGAATATTTGAATTGTTAGTATGAATTGGATTATACTTTTTTATAATATATATGTTGATTACTATTCTTGTTACGATAAAGCATAATCAATTTTTGAATATACATTCTCGATATGAGCAAATATATGATTGTGAATTGATAGCTCCTCATTTGATTAATTCCATGAGTTGAACCTTGAGATATGAATATGTTTGTCTAATTATGATATAAACCTATGGTATGCTAGTCAGAATACCCATGCTAACAGGGTAATGTTAACCTTTATGCACATCGTATCTGAAACCCTAGTTGGTCGCAGGAGTCACCAACCTGTGTGGACTGATTATCCCATAGTAACAAAGCTTTACCTTATACATTCTGATTTTTTGACGAACTTTACCTTATACATTCTGATTTGAGAAACCTTCTTGTAAGAATTTAAAGCCGTATTTGATAATATATTTCTCATTGCTATATTATCTCGTATATATATTAAATATTATCCACTCACTGAGTTGTTGAACTCACCCCCTCATTATTCATTATTTACAGGCTCGTAGCTTGTTAGTAGGTCATTTTTGTTGCTCTCTCAAAACCTATTATTTTGGTTGTAATCGACACTTTTGTTCTTATATCTAGTGAGTGCTCCACAATTACAATAATATATATTTAACTCTTGTATTAAGACAATCGAATTATGTTATAAAGTTAATTTTTTTATTAACGTTGCATTGAACTCTGAATGATAAGTTTGTGTGTACGTTTGGGTTCGCATAGGTGTGTAATCTTGGAAGAGGACCATGTCTATGTGACGGTTATGGATCCGGGAATCGGGTTGTGACATTTTGAAACTTTTGATGACCAAAGTATAGCTTTCTGATAATTTAGGACTACAAGATTTACATCCTGAGAAGTTTTCAGCATTCCAGAAGAATCATTGACATGGCTTGTATCTATTAGCTACCCATTCTGGTTTTGTTGCAGAAACATTGCTGTACTATATTCTGACATAACGTTTTGTCGAATTATCAGGGCTGAAAAATCACAGTTGGAAAATATTGCTTTTCGAGACAATAGTTTCAGGATATTAGATGGGCAGAGATGTTGTAATTATGTCAATGGCAGCATCAAATTATGAGCACAATCAGGGTAGTAAAACAAACAGTACTGCTGAAATTTTGGTGCTGCTAAGTCTCCTAACTATAAATACCTGTCCTAGACGACAATGGAAAGCCTAACTTCCGGGTGCCTCACTTGCTGGTCAATCACATCAGTTCTCTTCCCATCTTGCTTTGTTCAACAAGAGCTCATAAATTGTTTTTAAAAAAACCGTTCAGTATTTCAAAGTCAGAAATCTGTGTTTTCATCCTTGAAGAAAACTCACCCAAATTAATTTGAATTTCGGCAAACCAAGGTGCTGCCTACCTCCATGATGATTACAGTCTTTTGACATTACTGCTTTAAACTAAGCTTGATTCAGGACTTTTTTTTGCCAAATGAAAACATATCATTTCTTAAAGGAGGTACAGAAACCGTCGTTACGAACACTTTTGAAGAAACTGCATTAAGATGGAGGGCACCTGCCATTCTGAGTTTTCATCTGAGTAATAGATATTTTCTTCAATATAAATGAAGTCTACAAAGACCACCGTAAAGTTTTCATCCCGATGCCAATCTTATTAAGTCATACCCAGCAACATAAGGTGCTATAAAATTTCAGAATTCTATCGACAGTAAAGATCAGAAATTGTCACATTGTTAATCGAATTTATCTTTTGGTCCTGTGTAATGGGCTCAGTATCCAAGGAACTCTGACTTTCAGCAAATGCTGGTTTCTTCGGAGTAGGAAGATCCACAATTTCACTGTTTAGCATGGAAGTGATGGTAGACACGACCGGTCTATCTTTCGCCAATTCTTGCACACACAACAGACCAATTTGTATGCATCGGAATATTTCCACCAGAAAACATGGATTTGATATTGCGGGATCGACGAAAGCTGTAATGTCACCTTCATTCCACAATTTCCACGCCTGAAAATTTAGATGCAGTCATACAAGTTAGAGCTTGCAAGTTTAATAGTATCAGAAATTGAAAGGTGCTTTCCAAATGTATCTAAGGCAGTGTGGCGGACAGACATACAAATCCTATAAGACTCAAACCATGTTCATTGCCGTAAAAATGAGCGTTCCCTTTTCCGCTCACGATCTGCAGCAACAACACTCCAAAGCTAAACACATCTGATTTCTCTGAAAATCTTCCTTCCATTAAATATTCAGGGGCCATATAGCCGCTGCATAAGTATCACAGCTTTATGAGCTCAAATTAGAAAAACAGTAATAGGATGTGATAAACAAAACAGTACTTACAATGTTCCAACAACCCTGGTAGTATTCACTTCATTGCCGCCAAAAATCCTGGCAAGTCCAAAGTCTGAAATTTTTGGATTCAGCTCGTGGTCCAATAAGATGTTGCTTGGCTTGAGATCTCTATGAATAATTCTTAGTCTGGAATCTCTGTGAAGGTAAAGGAGGCCTCGACAAATTCCGTTTATAATGCTGAAGCGTCTTTCCCAATCTAGTCGTTCTTTCTTGAGTGAATCTAAGCATATTGTATCCCGAAACATTTATGAGAAAACAGGGTCAAACGAAATGAGTAAGGAAAAGTAGTCGCTAAACATTAAAGGGCAGTAGCTCTAACCAAAGAGAAATGCATCCAAGCTTTTATTCGGCATGTACTCATAAACCAACATCATCTCTTCTCCTTCAACACAGCAACCAAGAAGTCTCACAAGATTCCTGTGTTGGAGTTTCGAAATCATCACAACTTCATTCACGAGCTCTTCAAGCCCTTGACCAGATGTTCTAGAGAGTCTTTTCACAGCTATTTCCTGTCCCTCTGGCAATTTTCCCTACAATGATGTCATATCAAACTGATAAATACCTCTTTGCTCTCAATAACTACAAAGAACCTTCAGTCGAGAAGAGTTACCCTGTATACTGCACCAAAGCCGCCCTGCCCAATCTTGTTAGATATGTGAAAGTTGTTTGTAGCAGTTTCAAGAGCTTGTAATTTGAAGAGTGGTTCAAGTTTAACTTCCTTGGCATTTTCGGGCAAGTTTCCATCAGAAACAGTTGCTTGTGCTCCTCTCGTTTTGAGCGACAAGGTCTCCTCGCTTCTCACCTTCCTTTCTGAATTCAAGCGGAAGTATCGTTATCATTTACTAATTGTTTCTTTACCTGTAAAAATTGTAAAGTTTAGAAGTCCAGTAAGCTAATAAGACGTGTAAAATATCACCTCTATGTGTCGCCATCCACTTCCAAGAAAAGAACACACAGATTAAGATGGCTGTGGCTCCGCCGATCACTGACATACTGATGATAACTTTCAAGTTTCTCTTCTTATCTGCAACTAAAATATTGCACTGATGGTTATTTGGAAAAAAAGTAATGAAAATATGAAAAACGTCTATCAATATTTTCTCATAATGATACAGAACTTGATGTACCTACACTAGCTAGTTATGCATGCCTGATAAAGGAAACACTGGCGAATGAAAATCTGAAAATATTATAATAATTACCAAGTTCTGTATACGCCAGGCGAATGTTGAGATCTGCCCCTCCTTCAGAGAACTTTTGTATATCAATCAAGTTTCCTGTCCATACCATACAGCCAAAACCATTATAATATGAATAAGCGACACATGAACAGTTCTTCAAGCACTCATCTTTGCATGCTTGTTCGGAGCCGGAGGAGGGCAGATATGACCAGTACTCGGCAAAGGTTGGCACCTTCATCATCTCTAGCTTCATAAATCCATCTTCTTTTCCCACTTCACTACCATTCTGAATTCTATCACACTGCAACGATGCCATCCTAACACAACCGCTAGTCCAAATCCCTCTATTCCATTCATCTTGATTTTTGGGAACAAACCCTTTTAAACATCTGCAGATAGGAGAATTATGTGCATCGCATGTTCCAAACGGCCCGCACTGGCCATAAATATCACACTCAGCTGATGGAGCTTCCCATTCATGCACCCATCCTCCCTTCTCAGAATCCCAGTATTGTTCGGTAAGTTTTCCACGAGAAGTCAAAACATACGTTAAACGGATATCTGGGTCTTGAATTGAACTCAGAGTGAAAGTGCCATCGCCTTCATCTTGTAGAGTAAATCCACTTAGATACACAGAAGGATTCATTGTTGGTATTCCAATGAATTTCTGACCAACCCATGGACCACCACGCCAAAATGGATTACCATTGTACCACATGAAGAACTCAGGAATTCCTAATGGATTGATACCAGCAGAGAAGTTTCCAACTGAAGGATCAGACGAGCTTATCCATGACGTTAGCAGTGTCTTGTTCCCAGTTCTTGCGTTAGCACTAAGTCTCATCTTTGTTAAGTAAGTATCCGTAGGCTCCTGGAAACTTGTCCATACTTGGTTTCCATTCGGTCCAGCTTTCAGGACAAGGCTTCCATCATCAGTAAGCTGTGCAGTTGACTGATTGAAACCATGTGAAACATTTGATGACCACAAAACGTCTCCCTGGCCATTCGAAACCACAAGATTTCCATCTTCAGATATTGTCATCATCCCGGAAGAATCGTTGATTGGCATGTCTCTGTTCGCTACCCATACCACCTGATCAGTTTCTGCTGATATATGACTGTACCATATTCCGACATATCGATATGTTGAATTAAGTGGGCTGAAAAATCCCAGTTTGAACTTATTGCCGGCAGAGACTATAGCTTCTGGATCTCTGATGGGTTGTGAAGCAGTAATGCTATCTCCTGCATCGCCATAAAATGAACAGGAACATGATAGAAGCAGAAGAAGAGCTGCTGCAACCTTGCAGTTGCCAAGTGCCATAACTTTTGGATGAGAATGGAAGGCTAAGAAATGGCTAAATGACTATTCAGAATAAGAATACTTCTCTTCCTGTCCCTTTTCTTAATTCCAATCAACAGACTATTTTTCAAAGAGAAACTTTGGTCAACAATTAAAGGTCAGAAACTTAAATGTTTTTGTAAATTTCCATCCATAAAGAATGTTTTACCACACTGCTCTATTACGTAAACATACACTTCACTGTTTGTATCTAAGAATCTTCTTTTAAAACAGTGTTAACTAATTCACTCTTGAAACCATTCACTTCACTGTTTGTATCTCAAGTTTATATTTTTTAAAAAGATTTTTTATTTTATTTTGATTAATCTACTTCACTTCAAAACAAGCTCTATTTGCAATTAAAATGGTGAAAACAAGGCTAAAAAATAAAAGATAATTTTCTTGCCTATAATTTAGTTATCTACAAAGAAAAAAAATACAATGAACTTCACAGCATATGTAATTATAGATGAGTTCACTCAATATAAAAAAAGAGATGATTATTTAGTATAATGTTTTTTTTTTACTTTTATGTCTTTATTTAACATTTTTAACTTTTAATATTTATTTTGATATAATTATTTGATGTAGATTTTACTCTCAAGCTACAATTTCTTGGTATACCCTGCACGTGCCTCAACATGATTGCTCTGTTCCTTTTAGGTCTCATCTAGAAGCTCATAACATTCTAATTTTAAGGGAACCTATATTCTTGGTCTATGTTGACTTTGCCTGCAATATTTATGTGGTTGCTGATTAAAGCACCTTACTGCCCTAAAATACCATGAATTTTCTCTGTATTTTACATTTTGACCATTCTACTTTAAATTTTATCTTTTTAAGTCAAATGAAAACATCGGCACATGGAATTAGGTCAAAAAAGCATCAAATAAAAATAATCTAAAAATGAAATTAAGAAAAAAAAGAGGACGACGACGAGGAGTTTCACTGTTTTTATAAAGAGTGAAAGAGGTGGTTTTTTTCATTTTCCTTTTATGTGTTTTTGCATTTCCCTTTGTTTTCTTTCATTTTCATCATTTTCTTTTTTAATTTTATTTTTTTATTGTTAACATGAGTGTCCGGGTAAGTTTGTACGTATCATAATTAATCCCACAGGTCTTGAATTTAATGATCATATAAATCTCTAATAATCATCATATTAATTAATCATAAGGCTCGAACTTGAGATAATAGAAAAGCAAACCCTTTAATCTCAAATTTTTACCACTTACCGTTTACTAGGGTTAATATTTAGTTTAATCTTAGTTGTCAGGATGGTTGTTTCTGTTAGCAACCCACACTGGTTACTATCAGATGCAGAAACATTATTGTACATATTCCAAAATAGCGATTTGTCAAATTAACCAAGAAAGGATAAGATTAAACAAATTAATTTTTGATGCGGAAATTCCCATTTCAAAAATATTTCCTGCAGAGACAGTTTCAGGATCTTTGATGGGTTGAGATGACGTTATTGTATCTACTGCAGCCTCATAACCTGAACATGAGCAGGGTAGCATGAGAATCAAGGCTGGTACAGCTTGTCAGTTGCCAAGCCCCATAACTCTTATCTAAATGTTCTTCATGTGAATCAAACTCTAATTTATGTTTACTGATATTACAAGCATTATGATTTACAATGAAAAAAGAAATTCCTAAATCCAATCATGTACTCAAGGTAGACAAAAAACTGTCCAGTTTCTGGAGTCACTAGCAACCTTATAACCTGAAACTCTTCTCTATCAGTGTACAAAAACTTTCGTAGGCCTAAAGAATCCAACTACTGACACCATATACAAAATAAAGAACTTCGATTTAGCTGAAGAATAACTGTTCAAGAAATAGTTATCGGCCAGTGAAAAGTGTAGTTGGAACGAAGTTCATGGAGTCTCTCCTCATCTCTGTATTTAAACCAATAGACCTTTCTGTATATGCTGGGTTGTTAGGAAGATCCACGATTTCACTATTCAGCATTGAAATGCTGGTAGAGATAGCTGGCCTATCTTTTGGGAATTCCTGAACACACAGAAAACCTACATGTATGCATCTATAAATTTCTACCTTGGAATGTTGATCTAATGTTAGTGCAGGATCGACTAGAGCTAGAGCATTCCCTTCATTCCACAGTTTCCATGCCTGAAATAGACTAATTGAAGTGAGAGAGCTGCAATTTTAAACTCATCAAGAATGAAAAGAAAAGGAGATTGGTGGATGAACATACAGATTCAAAAAGGCTCAAACCCTGTTCATTGCCATCAATTTTATTACTTCTTCTTCCACTCACAATCTCTAAGAGCAACACTCCAAAGCTGAAAGCATCTGATTTCTCTGAAAATCGCCCATGCATTGCGTATTCAGGGGACATATAGCAACTGCAGGACATGATACAGATTTTCGATCTCAAACAATGATGATGGAATAGGATTAGATTCGGAGAAAAAGTGAAATTTATGTTCAAGCTCTAAGGCTTAACCTTAGCCATCAAGTTTATAAACAGATCCACTAAACACTCCATGACAAAAAATCCATCTATTTTCCCTGCATGGCTACCATCTTGTACTCTTATCAACGGTGGAATAATGCCCTCCTAACACCCCTAGTCCAGTTTTCTATCCATTCACTTGCATTTTTGGTGGTTCAAACCCTCTAAAACAACTGCAAATTGGCGAATTCTGTGCGTCGCGCTTCCAAATGCTCAACACATGCAAGAAAAAAAACAAAAAAAAAACTCGAAGTCACAGCATGGAACTGGCCAGTCGTATTCTCAACCTTCCTTCCCAAAATCACTGTATTAACTGTGTAAATTTTCCTTCAGGATTCAGGTCAAAGTGGCCGACATAACGTTTTGTCGAATATCAGGGCAGAAAAATCCCAATTGAAAAACATTGCTATCCGAGACAATAGTTTCAGGATATTTGATGGGTAGAGATGTTGTAATTATGTCAATGGCAGCATCAAATTATGAGCACAAGCAGGGTAGTAAAACAAACGGTACTGCTGAAATTTTGCTGCTGCTAAGTCTCATAACTATAAATACCTGTCCTAGACGACAATGGAAAGCCTAACTTCCGGGCGACTCACTTGCAGGCCAATCACATCAGTTCTCTTCCCATCTTGCTTTGTTCAACAAGAACTCATAAATTGTTTTTAAGAAAACCGTTCAGTATTTCAAAGTCAGAAATCTGTGTTTTCATCTTTGAAGAAAACTCACCCAAATTATTTTGGATTTCGGCAAACCAAGGTGCTGCCTACCTCCAAGATGATTACAGTCTTTTGACATTACTGCTTTAAACTAAGCTTGATTTAGGACTTTTTTTTTCCAAATGAAAACACATCATTTCTTAAAGGATGTACAGAAACCATCGTTACGAACACTTTTGAAGAAGCTGCATTTAGATGGAGGGCACGGCCATTCTGAGTTTTCATCTGAGTAATGAAGTCTACAAAGACCACCGTAAAGCTAGCATCCCGATGCCAATCTTATTAAGTCATACCCAGCAATATAAGGTGCTATAAAATTTCAGAATGATCAACTATATTAATATCTAATAGAAATGTAAACTTGTTCTAAACTCTATCGACCATAAACATCAGAAATTGTCACATTGTTAATCGAATTTATCTTTTGGTCCTGTGTAATGGGCTCAGTATCCAAGATACTCTGCCTTTCAACATATGCTGGTTTCTTCGGAGTAGGAAGATCCACAATTTCACTATTTAGCATGGAAACGATGGTAGACACGACCGGTCTATCATTCGCCAATTCTTGCACACACAACAGACCAATTTGTATGCATCGGAATATTTCCAGCACAAAACATGGATCTGATATTGGGGGATCGACGAAAGCTGTAATGTCACCTTCATTCCACACTTTCCAGGCCTGAAAATTTAGATGCAGTCATACAAGTTAGAGCTTGCAAGTTTAATACTATCAGAAATTGAAAGGTGCTTTCATAATGTATCCAAGGCAGTGTGACGGACAGACATACAAATCCTATAAGACTCAAACCATGTTCGTTTCTGTAAAAATGATCGTTCCTTTTTCCGCTCACGATCTGCAGCAACAACACTCCAAAGCTAAACACATCTGATTTCTCTGAAAATCTTCCTTCCATTAAATATTCAGGGGCATAAAGCCGCTGCAAAAGCATCTCAGCTTCTGAGCTCAAATTAGAGAAACAGTAAGTGGAGTGCAAAAAAACAAAACAGCTACTTACAATGTTCCAACAACCCTGGTAGTATTCACTTCATTGCCGCCAAAAATCATGGCAAGTCCAAAGTCTGAAATTTTTGGATTCAGCTCGTGGTCCAATAAGATGTTACCCAATAAGATGTTACTTGGCTTGACATCTCTATGAATAATTCTTAGTCTGGAATCTCTGTGAAGGTAAAGGAGGCCGCGACAAATTCCGTTTATAATGCTGAAGCGTCTTTCCCAATCTAGTCGTTCTTTCCTGAGTGAATCTAAGCAAATTGTATCCCGAACATATATGAGAAAACAGGGTCAAAGGAAAAGTAGTCACCAAACATTAAAGGGAAGTAGCTCTAACCAAAGAGAAATGCATCCAAGCTTTTATTCGGCATGTACTCATAAACCAACATCATCTCTTCTCCTTCAACACAGCAACCAAGAAGTCTCACAAGATTCCTGTGTTGGAGTTTCGAAATCACCACAACTTCATTCTTGAGCTCTTGCAGCCCTTGACCACATGTTCTAGAGAGTCTTTTCACAGATATTTCCTGTCCATCTGGCAATGTTCCCTACAATGATGTCATATCAAACTGATAAATACCTCTTTGCTCTGAATAACTACAAAGAAACAGTTGCTTGTGCTCCTCTCGTTTTGAGCGACAAGGTCTCCTCGCTTCTCACGTTCCATTCTGAATTCAAGCGGAAGTATCGTTATTATTTGCTAATTGTGTTTTTCTTTACCTGTAAAAATTGTAAAGTTTAGAAGTCCAGTAAGGTAATAAGACATGTAAAATATTACCTCTGTGTGTCGCCATCCACTTCCAAGAAAAGAACACACAGATGAAGATGGCTGTGGCTCCGCCGATCACTGACATACTGATGATAACTTTCAAGTTTTTCTTCTTATCTGCAACTAAAATATTGTACTGATGGTTATTTGGAAAAAAAGTAATGAAAATATGAAAAACGTCAATCAATATTTTCTCATAATGATACAGAACTTGACGTACCTATACTAGTTATGCATGCCTGATAAAGGAAACACTGGTGAAAGAAAATTAGAAGAAAAAAAAGAATAATTACCAAGTTCTGTATACGCCAGGCGAATGTTGAGATCTGCCCCTCCTTCAGAGAACTTTTGTATATCAATCAAGTTTCCTGTCCATGCCATACATCCAAAACCATTATAATATGAATAAGCGACACATGAACAGTTCTTCAAGCACTCATCTTTGCA
Organism: Salix arbutifolia; assembly: GCA_025169955.1. Lineage (NCBI taxonomy): Eukaryota > Viridiplantae > Streptophyta > Magnoliopsida > Malpighiales > Salicaceae > Salix > Salix arbutifolia. The sequence continues at coordinate 2,623,279 of CM045912.1, forward strand.
TGCTTGTTCGGAGCCGGAGGAGGGCAGATACTCGGCAAAGGGTGGCACCTTCATCATCTCTAGCTTCATAAATCCATCTTCTTTTCCCACTTCACTACCATTTTTGAATTCTATCACACTGCAACGATGCCATCCTAACACAACCTCTAGTCCAAATCCCTTTATTCCATTCATCTTTATTTTTTGGTGCAAACCCATCTAAACATCTGCAGATAGGAGAATTCTGTGCATCGCATGTTCCAAACGGCCCGCACGTGCCATAAATATCACACTCAGCTGATGGAGCTTCCCAGTCATATATCCAACCTCCATTCTCAGAAGACCAGTATTGGGTGGCAAGTTTTCCACGAGAAGTCAAAACATACGTTAACCGGAAATCTGGGTCTATAAGTGATCTCAGAGTGATAGTGCCATCGCCCTCATCTTGTAGAGAAAATCCACTTGGATACTCATTTGTAGACCTTTCTGATATTCCAATAAATTTCTGACCAACCCATGGACCACTACGCCAAAATGGATGACCATTGTACCACATGAAGAACTCAGGAATTCCTAATGGATTGATACCAGCTGAGAAGTTTCCAACTGAAGGATCAGATGAGCTTCTCCATGACGTTATCAGTATCTTGTTCCCTGTTCTTGCGAAACCACATGAATCGTTGATTGGCTTGTTTCTGTTGGCTACCCATAGTACTGGAGTTGCTACTGATATATTATTGTACCATATTCCGACATATCGAGATTTTGAATTTAGTGGTTCGAAAAATCCCAGTTTGAACATATTGCCGGCAGAGACTATAGCCTCTGGATCTCTGATGGGTTGAGAAGCAGTAATGCTATCTCCTGCATCGCCATAAAATGAAAAGGAACATGATAGAAGCAGAAGAAGAGCTGCTGCAACTTTGCAGTTTCCAAGTGCTATAACTTTTGGATGAGAATAGAAGACTAAGAAATGGCTAAATGACTATTCAGAATAAGAATAATTCAGACTATTTTTCAAAGAGAAACCTTGTTTAACAATTAAAGGCCAGAAACTTAAATGTTTTTGTAAATTTCCATCCATAAAGAATGTTTTACCACACTGCTCTATTACATAAACAGGGTTATATTTTGCTCTGAGAATCTATTTTTAAAACACTGTTAACTAATTATCCGTTTATATTTCAAGTTTATTTTTTAAATAAGATTTTTTTATTTTATTTTGATTAATCTACTCCACTACCAAAGAAACTTTATTTGCAATGAAAATGGTGAAAACAAGGCTAAAAAATAAAAGATATTTTTCTTGCCTATAATTATTTAGTTTAATGTTTTTTGAGTTTGTTCACTCAATAAAGAAATGAGATGATTATTTAGTTTAATTTTTTTTTTTTTTTACTTTTATTTCCTTATTTAATATTTTTAACTTTTAATATTTATTAAAATGTGCTAGAATTTTATTTTGATATAATTATTTGATTTGGGTTTTACTTGTATCGATATAGCTTGCACTCTCATGCTACAATTTCTTGGTCCACCCTGCACGTGCCTCTACATGATTGCTCTGTTCCTTTCAGGTCTCGTCTAGAAGCTCATAACATTCTTATTTTAAGGTAAGCTATATTCTTGGTCTATGTTGACTTAACCTACAATATTTAAGTGGTTTCTGATTAAAGCACCTTACTGCACTAAAATATCATGAATTTTCTCTGTATTTACATTTTGACCCTTCTACTTTAAATTTTATCTTTTTAAGTCAATTGAAAACATCGGAACAAGGAATTGGTCGGAAAAGCATCAAATATAAAGAATCCAAAATTGAAATTAAAAAAAAAAGGAGGACGAGGAGGAGGAGTTTCACTGTTTTTATAAAGAGTGAAGGAGGTGGCTTTTTTTCAGTTTCCTTTTAGAATTCTTTTTATTTGATATATTTTAAAATTCAATAGTTGTAAGACTATAATGAAAATAACATACCAACTGTTTATATAGTATAAATAGTGGATAAATTGACTTATATTATTGACAAATAATAAATTAAAATCAAAATTTATTTAATTGTTTAATGAACGAAGAATCGCTTTCTGATAATTTAGGACCACAATCAAAATTTATGTCTATTGAATTGGTCAAAGCTCTCAGGCGTAACCTTAGCCATCAAGTTTATAAATCCATCTGTTTTCCCTGCCCTACTAACATCACCAGTCCAGTTTATAAAGTATGTGCAATAATTGAACTCAGAGTGAAAGTTTCATTTCCTTCATCCTGTAGATTATATCCATCCAGATTAAAAGCGGACGACTATTACTAATCCAAATGAAGAACTCTTTTTTTTTTGAAGGTTCCAAATGAAGAACTCGAGAATGCCTGATGGATTTATTCCAGCGGACAGAAACTTCCAGTGAACGGATCAGACGAGCTTGTCCATGATGCTATTTGTGTTTCCTTGCTTGTCCCTGCATTAGCAAATAGTCTCATATTTGGTGAGTATCAGAAGGGTGATTGAAACTTTTCCATACATAGTTTTCGTTGAAGCTTCCCTTCAGAACAAGGTTTCCATCATCCGCAAGCTGTGCAGCCAAATTGCTTTTACTTTTTGAAACATTTAATGAACGAAGAATCGCTTTCTGATAATTTAGGACCACAATCAAAATTTATGTCTATTGAATTGGTCAAAGCTCTCAGGCGTAACCTTATGACGCAGAACGGAAGGTAAGATTTACCAACGTAAATCAATGGAATGAAAATACTTTATTCAGAAATGAAATTCAAATTTTTGATGATGTCTTCTGCCATTGTTTACAACCTTTAAATAGGCATTTTAAAGTATGCCAAGGATGGCAAACAATTATTATTTCAGATTACAATTATTCTAAAACTGGAAATAAGAAAATTAAGGATTGCAGACATAAAGTTGTAGTCAAAGACTACGGGATTTGGCTTAAATGCCAAGATTTTGGGTCTCCATTCTCCGATCATTCAGCCGCTAGTCGACCCATTGCTTCTGGAATGATCTTTCTTCTTTAGTTTCCTTTCCAGTACTTCTTCAAATTCCAGAGCTAGTTGTTCTACGTTAGTCTCCTTTACCTGTGAAGAACTCGACCCCGAGTTATGTTCCGGATAGATTGGAGTATTGGCGCAAAACTCATACAGATCCGCTACATTGAAAATGCGAGAAATGTGCATATCCGCAGGTAAATCGACAACGTAGACATTATCGTTGATCTTCTTGATGATCTTGTATGGACCGCATTTTCTCAGGAATACAAGGTGCTATAAAATTTTAGAATGATCAACTATTTTAATATCTAATAGAAATGTAAACTTGTTCTAAACTCTATTGAGTTAGGGTAAAGCAGGTAGGTGAATCAGTTTTGCTGCCACATTGGTTAGCTGTATATTTAAATGTGTCAGCTACAGCCACAGTACTTCTCCCTTGTCAAGATCATACTTTCATGTGATTTCCAGTTTGAATTTCTTTGCATAGCTACGGACCACAGTGTTGAGAGTTAGAGGATTATACACTGTGTTTTTACATCATTTATATATATATATATATATATATATTTTTTTTTTTGATATTAACAATTATTTAAAAAAAAATAATTAGAAAATTATTTTCATGTATTTTTAAATCAAAAATATTTTTTAAAATATTCTTAACCTACTGAAACAATCATTATGTATGGTTTTTAAAAAATATTTTTTATTTATAAATATATTAAAATAATATCTTTATTTTTTTTAAAAAAATATCTTAATACTTTTAAGAGTGATTCCAAACAGTCATGGCCTACAAGTTGGCCCATGATACCATTTATTTTTTAAACAAGGAAAAACTTATGATAGAGATTTCCCTTGCAGTCTAGAACTGTCCTTCTCTTTATGCTGTAGATATTTTTTATTTGTAGCCTGATATTAAATATATTTTTTAAAAAATAAAAAAATAAATATTTCAAAAAAATATTAAATAGATTTTTAAACAGTAACACCCTTTGCCTTGCACTTCACGAAGCATGCCTCAAGGCTACGGTATTATACACCTCCAACGAAAATGGCTACTGTTGAATTTCTACTCACAGAAGGATTCCAGGCACCGGTTAGAGGGCAAGAACGTGTGATTACGCGTCTTAATTATGGTTAACATTCGATACTAAGTACTAATTATTATTATTTTTATTTTCATATTATTTAATAATTATAATGATAATAATAATAATAATAAAATCATCTATAGTGGCAATTTAAGCCTCGGCCATGGAGACTAGGATAGCATAATCCATGAGCTGCGCCACTCGAATCTTAATCAATTTTTCAATTTGTCTTTTGGTCCTGTGTAATGGAACTCTGCCTTTCAATATATGCTGGTTTCTTCGGAGTAGGAAGATCCACAATAAGACGTAGAATATTACAAGAAAAGAACTCACAGAGAGATGGCTGTGGCTCCGCCGATCACTGACATACTGATGATCACTTTCAAGTTTCTCTTCTTATCTGCAACTAAAATATTGTACTGATGGTTATTTGGAAAAAAAGTAATGAAAATATGAAAAACGTCTATCAATATTTTCTCATAATGATACAGAACTTGTTGTATCTACACTAGTTATGCATGCCTGATAAAGGAAACACTGGCAAATGAAAATCAGAAAATATTATAATAATTACCAAGTTCTGTATACGCCAGGCGAATGTTGAGATCTGCCCCTCCTTCAGAGAACTTTTGTATATCAATCAAGTTTCCTGTCCATACCGTTTTGTAGCAAGGAACAAGTCTCTTCCTCCGCTAAGCCAATACCCCCACTTACATTCGTCTCATTCTTTGTTTTTTAGGAAATATCCCTTTATAGAATAGGGATCATAGGTGGTGATCTTGGAAACATTAGATTTTCAACAACAATAACACAAAATTGCCAGCATGCAATTCCAAAGCGTAGAGAAATCTTAAAGTATTAGGGTCTCGAAATCAATCCCACAAACGGTATATTTTTTTCCGAGTGCGCGAATTGATTAAAATAGTTGACATGTATGTAATAAAAAATAGTCAAATCCTCATGTTACAAGCAGTCGTTGTTTGAGCACCAGCCCCCCAGCAAACATGAATTTGCGAGCATTACTGGTGAGGTTGGTGGGCGTTGCACCGACCTAGCTAGGAAGTTTTCAATTGCATTTGCAGCTCTTAATTTCTCCATTTAATTTTGCACAAAACCACGTGTCCAGGTCTCAAACTTGTTGCCCTACCCAACCACAAGGTTATTTATTCTCCTTAAACTTGTCGGTCTCTTCATTGTTTATTTATTTTTAAGACTACCATGATATTTTTAATTAACTAAGTTAATCGAGAAAGAAAAAGCTCTACTTGATGATTATTTTTGAATTAAATTAACTAGACCATGTTGAATCAAATTCTTAGCACATATAGCAACGTACAAGCAATTGTCTGGGAGTAGTTGATTGCAGTTTTTGGGTCTAGAATTTTAGGTAATAGAAAATTTATAATTTGTAAAAAATGTTTTGAGTTCGAGTCAGAATAAATAATTATTATAAAAACATAAAACAACAGAATTTTAATTATTTATCTTAACCTATAAAATATATTTTACAAAAATAAAATTTAATTGTATCCAAGAAAAAAAAAGTCTACGTCTACAAGTTTCCGTGCTGAACTTTCATTTTCATCTGCCTTAATAAATTCCTATCTAAAAAGGCTACGATCAATTAAGAGAAACGCAGATGATAGTTACCGTTATGTCGTGACTGTCAGAATCAAACCCTGTATACACAGTACATTTACAATGCATGCATTGATTGCCACTATATACAATCGGGAAACAATTATTGTTAATTTCTTTATATATAGTATTTAAATTCTTATTAAGAATGATTTGTTCCCTTCTTTTTGGCGTTGAGGAGATATGCCTTAACTGGTATCGCTTGAATTCCACGGTATCAATTGCAAAGAAATGTTTTCAAGAACCTTGTGTGTAAGTACTAAATTATCCTCTACCGTCATCAGAACCTTTGTCTTTCCAAGGAAGCAAGGGAAATGAACTCCAAAATCTCACTTGTTGTAGTATTTGTAATTATATTTTTTAAAAAAATATTTTTAAATAAAAAATATCAATCTCATTCCCATAATCGCTATATATGCTAATCTTTACACAAGAGTGCTATTGGTTACCTATCGAGGTAGGGATAATGACGGGTGGTGTCCAGTCAGAGCTGGTTCCTTAACATGGTATCAGAGCCTTGTTGACCCAGCAGTCACGAGTTCGAATCTTACCACCCCCATTCTATTTGATAAAAACTAAGCACAAGGTGATGTGGGCCTGTGCAAGTTTCAAGCCCAACGAGCTTTCACTTGAGGAGGTGTATTATGGGACCTCACTTACAAGTTTAAGTTTTTAGGTGAGATGGTTCCTTAACACATACCATACAACCAAAACCATTATAATATGAATAAGCGACACAGGAACAATTCTTCAAGCACTCATTATAATATGAATAAGCGACACAGGAACAATTCTTCAAGCACTCATCTTTGCATGCTTGTTCGGAGGAGGACGGATATGACCAGCACTCGGCAAAGGCTGGAACTTTCATCATCTCTAGCTTCATAAATCTATCTTCTTTTCCCACTTCGCTACCATTCTGTATTCTATCACACTGCAACGATGTCATCCTAGCACATCCGCTAGTCCAAATCCCTTTATTCCATTCATCTTGATTTTTTGGACCAAACCCTTTTAAACATCGTCAGATAGGTGAATTATGTGCTTCGCAGTTTCCAAACGGCCCGCACTTGCCATAAATATCACAGTCAGTTGATGGAGCTTCCCAGTCATACCTCCAACCTCCCTTCTCATAATCCCAGAGTTGTTCGGTAAATTTTCCATGAGAAGTCAAAACATAGGCTAACCACGAAACTGGGTCTTCAATTGAACTCAGAGTGATAGTGCCATCGCCTTCATCTTGTATAGAAAATCCTGCTAAATACACATTGTTAGATGGTCTTTTTGTTCCAATGAATTTCTGACCAATCCATGGACCACTACGCCAATATGGATGACCATTGTACCACATGAACAGCTCAGGAATTCCTGATGGATTGATACCAACTAAGAAGTTTCCGACTGAAGGATCAGATGAGCTTCTCCATGACGTTAACAGTCTCTTTTTCCCAGTTCTTGCGAAGTCTCATCTTTGTTAAGTAAGTATCCGTAGGCTCCTGGAAACTTGTCCATACTTGGTTTCCATTCGGTCCAGATTTCAAGACAAGGCTTCCATCATCATCAAGCTGTGCAGTTGACTGATTGGACCCAAGGGAAACATTTGATGACCACAGAACCTCTCCCTGGCCATTCAAAACCACAAGTTATTGAACTATAAGTTACAATTTGGTGCTTATTGATGAGGAAAAGAACAAGGGTAAAGGAAAGATTAGGGGATGGAAATATAGATATATATATATATATATAGGAAGAAACAAGCTGGTTGATATCGGCATTACTGATACATTGGTGATGAGACATAGACCGTGATTAACTATTCAGCTTCAGAATAGTTAATGATATCGGTGGGTGACGTCGATATCGGCATAATTTATAAACTTGATTAGCTATTCGGTTTTAGATTAGTTAATGATATCGGCGGGTGACGTTAATATCGGCATAATTTATAAACTTGATTAGCTATTCGGTTTCAGAATAGTTAATGATATCGGCGGGTGACGTCGATATCGGCATAATTTATAAACATGATTAACTATTTGATTTCGGAATAGTTAATGATATCGGCAGGTGAAGTCGATATCGGCAAAATTTATAGACTTGATTAGCTTTCTGAGATGAAAGCTAATGATGTCAAGAATCCTTGACATCGGCATACTCTAAAACCTCCTAAGGTAATAACAGAACAAAGATTAACTATTTTGGTTTTAAAAATAGTTAATGACACCAACAGTTACGTTCATGTCGGCATTTTCATGAAATTGATTAGTTGTTTGTAGGACGGGCAACTAAAGACACTAATGGAGGTCATTAGTGTTGACTATAGTCTTTTCCATATGGAGAGGGGGGAGAAGTAGTCAAAGGAAATAAATTTTCTTTTATAACCTTAAAAGGGTGTATATGGTTGTGTTTAGCATATGATGTAAGTAGATTGATGGATATATTCTTTAGATTTCTTCTGTAAATTGCTAGTATTTACTTAATTGTTTTTACTTATATGGAAAATCTATATTTTGCAGGTTCCTCCCATTCTCTTCAGAAATAGATTTTAAGCCTTAATTCCTTTTTGTATAAGTTAGGAACTTAGGGAGTTATGATGAAATTTTGTTATGTAGAAGAACATATAAATTGTATAGAATAATATTTTTGTAAATTTTGTTCCTGGAATATTAAATGTATCAACCTACGCTTGGGATATTAGAAAGTATGAGATTATCTTAGAATATTAAACTGTGTTATGTTCTATGTATTCAGGAATAGATTTTAAGCCTTAATTCATTTTTGTATAAGTTAGGAACTTGGGGAGTTATGGTGAAATTTTGTTATGTAGAAGAACATGTAAATTGTATAGAATAGTATTTTTGTAAATTTTGTTCCTGGAATATTAAATATATCAACCTACGCTCGGGATATTAGAAAGTATGAGATTATCTTAGAATATTAAAATGTGTTATGTTCTATGTATATGTATATATGTATCTATATGTGAAATCTTCGTGCGCAAATTGGCTCTTTTAATTTTTATCTTATGCGTGTGATGTAAGATGGAGTTTGGGAATGAATATGGTCCTGAGCATATTCTAGATTGAATTATGCAGTTGATTGTATTAAACATGGATATGATTGTGGATGCAGTTGATTGTGGATGAGATGTGATTCAAATTGTGTGCAGATTGTGTTATTGATAACTTGGGATCTCCCGATATAGGGGAGACTCTGCCGAAATTTCGTTAGAAATTTCGGCGAGAGAAAAAAAATTCTCATGCTTCACCTACCCTTTTATAGGGGGGAAGATTAACAAATAAACAAATAGGAGAAAAAAAAAATTTGGGGTTGTTACACGTAACCTTAGCCATCAAGTTTATGAACAGATCCACTAAACACTCCATGACAAAAAATCCATCTATTTTCCCTGCATGACTACCATCTTGTACTCTTATCAACGGTGGAATAATGCCCTCCTAACACCCCTAGCCCAGTTTTCTATCCATTCACTTGCATTTTTGTGGTTCAAACCCTCTAAAACAGCTGCAAATTGGCGAATTCTGTGCGTCGCCACTTCCAAATGCTCCACACATGCAAGAAAAAAAACAAAAATAAACTCGCAGTCACAGCATGGAACTGGCCAGTCGTATTCTCAACCTTCCTTCCCGAAATCACTGTATTAACTGTGTAAATTTTCCTTCAGGATTCAGATCAAAGTGGCCGACATAACGTTTTGTCGAATAATCAGGGCAGAAAAATCCCAATTGAAAAACATTGCTTTCCGAGACAATAGTTTCGGGATATTTGATGGGTAGAGATGTTGTCATTATGTCAATGGCAGCATCAAATTATGAGCACAAGCAGGGTAGTAAAACAAACGGTACTGCGGAAATTTTGTTGCTGCTAACTATAAGTACCTGTCCTAGACGACAATGGAAAGCCTAACTTCCGGGCGCCTCACTTGCTGGCCAATCACATCAGTTCTCTTCCCATCTTGCTTTGTTCAACAAGATCTCATAAATTGTTTTTAAGAAAACCGTTCAGTATTTCAAAGTCAGAAATCTGTGTTTTCATCCCTGAAGAAAACTCACCCAAATTATTTTGGATTTCGGCAAACCAAGGTGCTGCCTACCTCCAAGATGATTACAGTCTTTTGACATCACTGCTTTAAGCTAAGCTTGATTTAGGACTTTTTTTTGCCAAATGAAAACACATCATTTCTTAAAGGAGGTACAGAAACCATCGTTACGAACACTTTTGAAGAAGGTGCATTGAGATGGAGGGCACGACCATTCTGAGTTTTCATCTGAGTAATAGATATTTTCTACAATATGAATGAGTCTAGAAAGACCACCGTAAAGCAACCATCCCGACTCCAATCTTATTGAGTCATACCCAGCAATATAAGGTGCTATAAAATTTCAGAATGATCAACTATATTAATATCTAATAGAAATGTAAACTTGTTCTAAACTCTATCGACCTTAAACATCAGAAATTGTCACATTGTTAATCGAATTTATCTTTTGGTCCTGTGTAATGGGCTCAGTATCCAAGATACTCTGCCTTTCAACATATGCTGGTTTCTTCGGAGTAGGAAGATCCACAATTTCACTATTTAGCATGGAAACGATGGTAGACACGACCGGTCTATCATTCGCCAATTCTTGCACACACAACAGACCAATTTGTATGCATCGGAATATTTCCACCACAAAACATGGATCTGATATTGGGGGATCGACAAAAGCTGTTATGTCACCATCATTCCACACTTTCGAGGCCTGAAAATTTAGATGCAGTCATACAAGTTAGAGCTTGCAAGTTTAATACTATCAGAAATTGAAAGGCAGTGTGGCGGACAGACATACATATCCTATAAGACTCAAACTATGTTCGTTTCCGTAAAAATGATCGTTCCTTTTTCCGCTCACGATCTGCAGCAACAACACTCCAAAGCTAAACACATCTGATTTCTCTGAAAATCTTCCTTCCATTAAATATTCAGGGGGCATAAAGCCGCTGCAAAAGCATCTCAGCTTCTGAGCTCAAATTAGAGAAACAGTAAGAGTAGTGCAAAAAACACAAAATAGCTACTTACAATGTTCCAACAACCCTGGTAGTATTCACTTCATTGCCGCCAAAAATCCTGGCAAATACAAAGTCTGAAATTTTTGGATTCAGCTCGTGGTCCAATAAGATGTTACCTGGCTTGACATCTCTATGAATAATTCTTAGTCTGGAATCTCTGTGAAGGTTGTCATCACCCAATTTTTGGGTGACTCCCCAAAATATACCAAAAAAATAACAAAAATAAAATAAAAAGGGTCGGCATTGGTAGAAAAATCAGTGTGGAAATTTTGGTTGTTTTCGAGAGTCTAATTGTGTCTCTTTTGTCCCCAAAAATAGAGAAAAATACAGATTTAAGGTAAAAATAATTTATCATTGGATAAATCTGTGTAAAAATTAAGTCAAGATATATAATTATATTTTTATGGGCCAATTTGATTTAATCGTCGACCAATTTAAAAGTATAATTATGTTTGAGGATTAATTTAGGGTCCAATTAAAGGATTTAATTAAGTGCAAGGACTTAATTATACTTTAAGTTGGTCAAATTAATTTTATTAAGGGCTTAATCAGTGAAAAATCAAGTTCTTGAATTTAATTTGGGTTCAATTGAGAAGTTGGGAATTTTCGGAGATTAAATGGAATTTTTCTAAGTCAATTATGCAAAACCAGGGGTCCAATTGGAAACAATTGAGAGTTTAATGGTCAATTGAGGGTCAAATAGCATAAATTGGAAGCCAAGGACCAAAATAAAAAGGCGCGCAACTTTAAGGCTAACATTGAATTTTTCACAGGGGCATAATTGCACAAAATCATAAATTTAAAACCAATTAGGGGTGTGATTGAACTAGTTAAAAATTGAGGGACCAAGTTGATTTTTTCCATCTCCTCCCAAATTATTACGCGTGACTGCACTGTTCAGTCACCTGAACAGTGCAGACACACCACCTGCGCACGCCACCTGCGGGCATGCGTCGCCTGAGCAGAGCCCGTTACTGGGCAGGACAGGCGGTGCCCCTCGGCTACACGCCATGGGTAGCCGAAGGGGCTGCTCCTCCTGCTATAAATACTGCAGGCAGGGACAAGCAAAGGGGAGAAAAAGAAAACGGAGTTTTGAAGCAAGAAAATCGAAGTGAAAAGCAAGGAAAAAAACAGAGAAGTTTTGAGAGAACAGAGGTTAGTTTCAGTTTCAAATTAAGGAGGGGGAGTGAAAAAGAAATCAAGTAAAAACCCAAGCATTTTACTTCAATCAGCCCCGGCATCAATAGCAGCCCTTTCTCTCTCTCTCCTTCGTCTCTCAGCCTGTTGCAGCTCCTTTCTCTCTCCCCGACAGCATTCTCTCTCTAAAACCAGAGGACCCGATGTCTCTCTCTCCCCTCCAACAGCCACCATTCAACCACCCATATCCACTGTTATCATCACCTGAAACTTCCCCTTCACCCCAGCTGCCCAGTTCTCCTCTCCGGTGAAGGAATCGAAGTAGTCCCGACGACAGCAGTGTACGCCCTGATGACTTTGGAGGCTTTTTCCGGCCACCACAGGCCACCATTGTCAATACCATCACGACCAAAAGAATCAACTCGACGTCCTCTACACAACTGTACTAACAAGTAAGCCATTCATCAAACTCGAAAAACCATCAACCTACTGTTCATCTTCTTCGTGGGAGTGAATTAATTCACTCCCCGGTCGGGTCGGGTTTGGTGCCCGACCCGACCATAGCAGGGCGGGTTTCCAACCCGTGAGGGTGGAAGCCCAGCCCAAATTGGTGGGCTTCCAGCCCAAATAAAGTGGGCCGTCAGTCCACAGGACTAACGGTCCGGCCCAAAATCGACTGGGCTTCCAGCCCATATCCTTTGGGCTTCCAGCCCACGATGGCTAGAAGCCCAGCCCATATCCTTTGGGCTTCCAGCCCATGATGGCTAGAAGCCCAGCCCACACCTTCCTGGGCTCCCAGCCCACGATGGCTGGAGCCCAGCCCACACATATCTGGGCTTCCAGCCCACGATGGCTGGAAGCCCAGCCACAGCCTTCTGGGCTTCCAGCCCACTAAGGCTGGCTGTTAGCCCAGCCCAAAAAATAAAAAATAAAAAAATTGAAAAATACAAATTGACAAAAAAAGTATTTTTATTTCTTACTACTATTATTATTATAAAAAATTCAAAAATATAAAAAATGTATTTGTTTTGTTGTGCATACGGCCGGATTCCAAGATTTTTCCATTATATTTTTCAACAAAAAAATATTTTGCATATTCCTCATGTTTTAAAACAAAAATTGGATATCGTAACCGGTTTATGATTATCCGTTGGAATTTGGCCAAAATATCAAAAAAAATCTTAAATATTTTTGTTTTATCTATTAGGGTGTAAATTTACATTGTAAAGTACATCCATGGATAAAAAAGGGTTTTTAAACTACGGTGTAAATTTATATTGTAAAGTACATCCGTAGATAAAAAAGATTTTTACTACGGTGTAAATTTACATTGTAAAGTACATCCGTAGATATAAAAAAAAAGGTTTGTAACTGCGGTGTAAAATTACATTGTAAAGTACACCTGCGGACAAAAAAAAAAGGTTTTTGAAAATGCAGTGCAAAATTTTAACTTAGAAAAACAATCAAACAACAATGCAGCTTACCTTAGGTAGGGTGCACTGGGGGTGATGCGTCTTCCCCTTGCACAACAAGTCCCCTTACCTAGACTCCCGCAGACTAATAGGTTCCTAGTAACCTTAATACTAGGTGGCGACTCCTAATATTTATAGTCGTAAATTTTACGACTATAAAGCACCCCATTTTCACCGCGTGCCGTTGTCTCTCCAGAGAGGGATGGCGGGGCGCGAAGCGCGTAAAAAATCGCCGTCGCGACAGATGGCGACTCCACTGGGGACTTTGCTGGACTGAGCTTTGTTTGTTTGATTGTTTATTCTATAGTTCGTTTTTACATGTATTTTTACTGCTTTAGCATGCATTTTAATTTGAGTTCATGCATATCATTTTATTTGAATCATGCATTTTAATTTCCGGAGTAAACCCAATTTTAAGTTAGGTGGGGATTAGCGGTCTGCCCTATGACTTTCAGTCGGGGTTCAGATTCGTGAAACATCCAACTATGAACTGAGTGTTTACTTGATAATGGCGGTCATACTGTGCCCCAACCATTTCTTGTAAACCCCTATACTACCTTCACGTAAGGTAGTCACTGGGCAGTTCATAGACCTCTGAGACTAGATAGAAAGCTTATCCTTCATCTAATGACTTAGAACTTAGGACACAAACTTTCCAATTATTCATTTCATTTTTTTAAAAAAAATTTGCAGAAATTATCAATCCAAGACCATGGCTTCCTTGACCTTTTCGGAATACGGGGAAAGATCCGAGATGAGGCAATTAACTGAGGGAGATTGTTCGAGGGGTAAAATCAATGAATTGCCGCACATGACCAAAATCCACTACTCTACTGAAAATATGAGAAGGCTTGTGCCCATCTTGGGGTGTGTAGATGAGGTGTTGTTTGAAGTCAGATATGGAAGAATCGCTCATCTAATTAAGATCCCAATTCAGATATCAGCCGTCAAAGCCCTTATGCATTTTTGGGATCCCAACTACCGATGTTTTACCTTTGGAAACATCGACATGACCCCTACCATAGAAGAGTATGCTCAAATCCTTAGTTTTCCTCATGATCCTCATAAAGTTTATTTCAGGCAGAAAATTACGAATACAGTCCAAGAGGTCGCTAAGCTTTTATGCTTGGATCAAGTAGACCAGTACATGACATCTTTTGGAGATTTCAAATGGAAGGCAATTGAGAGCAAATTGAAAACAAGCAAAGATAAAAGGAGGCTTGGAGAAGAAGGGTGTCGGTTAGTGGCCTTTGCTATTTTCGGTTTAGTATTGTTCCCTTCAGAGGCCGTCGGGATTATTAGCATGGAGGCAGCTAGTGTTTTTGTTGAATACGAGCAGAGAAAAAATAACCCCACTGCAGCTATATTGGCCGATACTTTTCTATCTTTGAACCACTGCAGGTTGCGTGGGAAAGGAGCAATGCGGTGTTGTGTTCCTCTGTTATTCATGTGGATTGTTAGTCATCTGGAAACCCCAAGAGAAGTTTTCAACAATTTTTGGTGGTTTAACATGAGGCCTCTTGATTTGGTTCTGAGTGAAGAATGGAAGGACTTGGATGAAAAAGCTTGGGTAGAGAAATACCGAGCACTCCCCGAAAGTAAATTCAGATGGAAAGCCCCTTGGGTGTGTAGTCCAGTTTATCTAATGAGTTGCGGTAGTAAGGCATGGGTCCCATTAATTGGCCCAACTGGTTATATCAGCTATTGTCCCTCTCTACTAACCCGGCAGTTCGGGGAAACCCAGTATTTGCCGAGAACTAAAGGGCTGAGCGGGTGCATAGGTTCTTTCAGAGAAGTCAATTCATTGGCTGAACTCGAGGTTATCAAAAGTGATTGGGGGCAACCTGTTTTAGTGGGCAGAGGGCCTCACCCAAAAGAGTCTTCTGTTAGTCCTAATTACTTAGCTTGGAGAAGCTGCGAGACACCCCAGAATGCAATGAGACAAAGCCTGATGCGAGATAAGGCACCTGAGGTGGCGAGAGCTAAAGGAAAGAAAATTGACAAGGAGAATGCACAGGAAGATTTGGAGAAGCTAAGGAGAATGCACAGGAAGATTTGGAGAAGCTAAGGATTGAGTTCAACAATAGAAAAAGTTGTCAAAATTTCCTCGACGAGCAACTCCTGGAAGAAAGGCAGATGAGGTTTTCTTTGGATCAACAATTGCAAGGAAAAGAAGAGCAGATTAATGAGTTGGCGCAAAGAAAGAGTCTGCTAGAGGAAATGGATTCCCGATATAATGACCTGACGAGTAAGTATGAGGCAATAGAAAAAGAATTGGTTGCCTTGAAAGAAGCCTGTAAGAGTAGAGAGCATGAATGCCAAGAAGCGGTAGCATCGTTAAAAAAGGAAAGAGATCACTACAAGATGAAATGGGAAACTGAGAAGGAAAAAAGAAGGGTGGCTAGTCTTGTCCTTGAAGAAGAAAAAGAGTTGAAAGCCCAGTACAAAATTCAGGCGGAAAATGAGTTTGAGGCAAGAAGGGTAACAGAGTCTGATATGAAAAGATACTTAACCCTAGCTAATGGCCTAAGAGATCGTGTCTCCACCCTACAAGCTGAACTAGAAGCCCGGGAGGAAGAATTAAAGATAGTGCAAGAACAACGCAGTGAATGGCAAGAATGCACCACCGAAATTGAAGCCCAGTTGAACTCTGAGACAGCAAGGCTTGACGCGGGGTTACAAAGGGCTAAGGATCAGACCCGACAACTTGAGAAAATGGTTCTGATGTTAGAGAAAAATAATTACTCGTTGACTGCAAATAATGAATCATTACGTCAGGATAATGTTGTACTCCATCATAAAATAGAGCAAACAGATAAGCTAATTGACATAGTAGCTAGAAAAGCAGATGAGCTACGTGTAAAGGCTACTAGAATTGGTGGAAGTGCTCGTAAATATGAAGCATACTTGGGTGAACTCTCATGTTTTGTTAGGTTTGTAGCCAACAGGGGGTAGCATTTGAGTAAATGCTTTTGTACGACTCTATTTTTATGAATGAAATGGACAAGGTCCACCTTTTATTTTTGTCAAGTGTGTACGATTCAATTGATCTAAATATTCGGACAAGATTCTCCTCAGGCATCAGACTACGGATCTTACCCGGCAAGGAAATCATGGATTGGTTTTTCAAAATAAAAATAAAAAATCATGCACACATTCATCCCTCATAAATAACATGCATATCATCAACAGGTCAAAATATAGGTCCCCGAAGAGCTTCACCTCCCAGAATCTACAATACTCGGCTCCGACAAAGAAGCATGGAGAATGAAGAGCGCGCACACCAAGACGCCCATTTTCAAGGAGAGCTGAATGCCTTGAAAGAAAGTGTAGCCCGTCTTACTGGTCTACTCGAGCAAGCATTAAGAAATGCTTCAGGAGAAGGTCCTTCGAATAGGCCTGCGCAAATGACAAACAACCCTGACGAGGTGACAGGAGAAAGAATTCAGGATCCCCCACAACCTCCTGCAGTTGTGCAATCAGCAGCCCCAGCACCAGTTCTGGTACCACTAGTTGAAGTATTTGCAAATGAATCTCATAAGACGCAATTATCGGATAATACAGATCATGACAAAATGGCAGTGTTAGAGGCCAGGATAAGAGCCATTGAAGGAGTAGATTTATACGATCCAGTGAAAGCGGTGGAGATGTGTTTAGTTCCAAATGTTGTAATCCCGAAGAAATTCCGTGTTCCGGACTTCATCAAATATACAGGGACGCAATGCCCTGTCACCCATTTAAAGTCATATTGTAATAAAATGGCTGAAGTAGTGCATGATGAAAAGCTACTAATGCATTTTTTCCAAGATAGCTGAATGGGCCGGCGCTAAGTTGGTATATGAGGCTCGACAACACAAGAATTCGCAGTTGGAAAGACTTAGTGGATGCCTTTGTTAAATAGTACAAGTACAATATGGATATCGCCCCTGACAGGACCAGCCTATCAAGCTTGGAGAAGGCAGAAAAGGAAAGCATAAGAGAGTATGCCCAAAGGTGGAGAGACTTAGCTGCCCAAGTGCACCCTCCTCTCTTGGATAGGGAGATGGTTACTCTATTTGCCAACACACTGAAAGCACCCTTTTACGAGCATGTGATGGGCAGTTCAGCTCAGTAATTCACTGACGCCGTAGCTGTGGCAGAACGGATAGAGCAAGGGATTAAGAATGGAAGGATCTCGGCACCAGTAGAGAAAAAAGGTTTCGTTGGAAAGAAGAGGGAGATAGATCAGATTGAGACTGGTTATAGAGGAAAGAGCACCCAATTCCAAAAATATAGCAATTCGTCATCCCAAATCGCCAACGTCAACTTCAAATCCCCATACCCTACCAAAAGGCCTGGAAATCAAGTCGAGAACGTATCAAAAAACCAAACTGAGGGTTTTCCAAAAGCAAACCGCCCAAGAATGCAAGAACAATTACCCCCACTACCTTTACCTCTGGATGAAATATATCAAAAATTGTTATCCATTGGGCTAGTAGCCCCCGTACCTCTGATACCCCTGCAACCACCTTACCCTAGTTGGTATAGACCAGATCTCACCTGTGAATACCACGCAGGGATCTCAGGACATGGCATCCACACGTGCACTGCATTCAAAAGAAAGCTCCTGCAATTGTTAAAAACTGGATGGGTAACGTTTGACGAGCCCCCGAATGTAAGCACCAATCCATTACCTGGTCATGCTTCAGGCAGCGGCTCAGTGAATATGTTGGAAGTTGAGCATCCAAAGAGTTTAAAGGTGCCAATGGAAGAAGTTTATCACATGTTGACAAAGGCAAAGTATGATGGCATAATATGTTGTCAACATCGTGACCAGGAGGGTCACCTCATTAGTCAATGTCCAGGCTTCTATAAAAATGTGGTGCAAATGATAAACAGAGGTTTGCTTCGGCTAGAAGCAATGACAGAGGATAAAGTGGCTGTAACAGAGATGTCAGACAAGGGTTTATGTAGGGTTCAGTTCACTCCGGGAGGGGCACCCAGGCTAGTTTTGTCCAAGCCCTCTATCCCCCCTAAAAGAGACTATAATGCCATGCCTTACAACTATGGGCATTCATCTCAAACTATAAGACAACCACTTGTCCTTCTACCAGAGGTTGGAGGATTGACTCGAAGTGGTAGATGTTTTACCCTAGAGGAGTTAAAGAAGATTAAAGGGAAAAGAGTGGTCGATGTGTCCGGACAAACAAATAAACCTGTGACAGAAGAGGAAACCAATGAATTCTTAAAGTTGATGAAGCATAGCGAGTATAGCATTGTGGAGCAACTTAAGAGAGCCCCTGCCAGAATATCATTGCTTTCCCTGATCTTGAGTTCTGAATCTCATCGCAAGACTTTGCAAAAAATGCTGAATGAGGCCTATGTACCCCAAGACATCAACCCAGATGCCATGGAGCATTTAGTAGGGAGAATACAGGCTTCAAATTATATGTACTTTTCTGATGATGAAATGGATCCTGATGGCACAGGACATAATAAGCCATTATACATCACAATACAATGCAAGGATGTTTTGATTGGGAAAGTATTAATCGATAATGGCTCTGCTCTTAATGTTTTGCCGAGGCATATGCTGAGAGAAATGCCCATTGATGAGTCACATATGAAGCCAAGCACCATGATGGCAAGAGCGTATGATGGGTTGCCAAGGCAGATAGTGGGGACTATTGAGGTGGAGCTGTGTATAGGACCACAAATGTTTTTGGTAACGCTGCAAGTGATGGATATCCATCCATCTTATAGCATATTGCTGGGTAGGCCATGGAGTCATGCGGCAGGAGCAGTACCTTCTTCATTACACCAATGTTTAAAGTATATCGCAAACGGGATGTTGGTCACGGTGAAAGCTGAAGAAACCATATCAATGGTTAAAAATGTGGTTGTACTCTTTATAGAAACAGTTGCTTGTGAAGACGGGAACATCCATGCATTTGAAGTAGTAAATGCAGAGTGGATCCTTGAAGGTGCCACATTGAAAAAGCCGAGAATTCCAGAAGCTGCAAGGATGGCCGCCAAATGTTTCTTGCGGAACAAAGTCCATTTTCAATTTGATCCTGTCAGTGGAATGCCGGAGCGAGTCAACATAATAAAATTGAAATGTGCCGATCAGAGGTTCGGGCTCGGATATAAGTCGAAGAAAGAAGATTTCAAGCGGGTTGTGCAAATTAGAAGGGAGGCCAGGTTGGCAAAGATCGAAGGAAGAGAATCGAAAGATGAAGAACTTGTCATTCCGCCACTTCAAGAATCCTTCCGCAGATGAACAGGGATAATCAGAGCAGGAATGAGAGATCTTCATGTCGGCACTCTCGAATACCAGGAGGAAGAAGCAGATTTCCCGCAGCTCTCCATCCACAACATTGATGCCCCCTCTGCAAAGACCTTCGTGCGGAAATTAGCTGAAGGAGAAGTGTTCCAGAACTGGAAGATGGAGCCCGTTCATATTGTGTTCAAAAAGTAATTGTTTTTGTTTGGTCATGAACATGTGTTTTTATTTTGATCATAGCAGTAATCTAGCTCACGATGCTGCAACATTTTGCCTTGTTAAATGAGCACCTTTTTTTAATGAGATCATGCATTTTTAACTATGACATATCATTTGCAAATAATTGCTCTTACACAAATACACATTACACTTTTAGGAGTTTTGAAAATCCCAACCATTCACAAAACTATTACACTAAGAATAATTGGCCAAATTTCAATAATGTCACCACACTTGATGATGAGGAGTGGGCAGAAGAAGACATAGAGGAATATACTAGGTTGATGGAAAATTCCGAAAAGACTTGGAAGCCTTTTAGCGAGGAACTAAGGCTGGCTGTCAGCCCATTGTGGCTGACAGCCCAGCCCAAAAAATAAAAAATAAAAAAATTGAAAAATACAAATTGACAAAAAAAGTATTTTTATTTCTTACTACTATTATTATTATAAAAAATTCAAAAATATAAAAAATGTATTTGTTTTGTTGTGCATACGGCCGGATTCCAAGATTTTTCCATTATATTTTTCAACAAAAAAATATTTTGCATATTCCTCATGTTTTAAAACAAAAATTGGATATCGTAACCGGTTTATGATTATCCGTTGGAATTTGGCCAAAATATCAAAAAAAAATTTAAATATTTTTGTTTTATCTATTAGGGTGTAAATTTACATTGTAAAGTACATCCATGGATAAAAAAGGGTTTTTAAACTACGGTGTAAATTTATATTGTAAAGTACATCCGTAGATAAAAAAGATTTTTACTACGGTGTAAATTTACATTGTAAAGTACATCCGTAGATATAAAAAAAAGGTTTGTAACTGCGGTGTAAAATTACATTGTAAAGTACACCCGCGGACAAAAAAAAAAGGTTTTTGAAAATGTAGTGCAAAATTTTAACTTAGAAAAAAAATCAAACAAGAATGCAGCTTACCTTAGGTAGGGTGCACTGCGGGTGATGCGTCTTCCCCTTGCACAACAAGTCCCCTTACCTAGACTCTCGCAGACTAATAGGTTCCTAGTAACCTTAATACTAGGTGGCGACTCCTAATATTTATAGTCGTAAATTTTACGACTATAAAGCACCCCATTTTCACCGCGCGCCGTTGTCTCTCCAGAGAGGGATGGCGGGGCGCGAAGCGCGTAAAGAATCGCCGTCGCGACAAAGGTAAAGGAGGCCTCGACAAATTCCGTTAATAATGTTGAAGCGTCTTTCCCAATCTAGTCGTTCTTTCCTGAGTGAATCTAAGCAAATTGTATCCCGAAACATATATGAGAAAACAGGGTCAAAGGAAAAGTAGTCACCAAACATTAAAGGGAAGTAGCTCTAACCAAAGAGAAGTGCATCCAAGCTTTTATTCGGCATGTACTCATAAACCAACATCATCTCTTCTCCTTCAACACAGCAACCAAGAAGTCTCACAAGATTCCTGTGTTGGAGTTTTGAAATCATCACAACTTCATTCATGAGCTCTTCAAGCCCTTGACCAGATGTTCTAGAGAGTCTTTTCACAGCTATTTCCTGTCCATCTGGCAATCTTCCCTACAATGTCATATCAAACTGATAAACACCTCTTTGCTCTAAATAACTACAAGGAACCTTTAGTTGAGAAGAGATACCCTGTATACTACACCAAAGCCTCCCTGCCCAAGCTTATTGGATATGTCAAAGTTGTTTGTAGCAGTTTCAAGAACTTGTAATTTGAAGAGTGGTTCAAGTTTAACTTCCTTGGCGATTTCGGGCAAGTTTCCATCAGAAACAGTTGCTTGTGCTCCTCTCATTTTGAGCGACAAGGTCTCCTCGCTTCTCACCTTCCTTTCTGAATTCAAGCGGAATTATCGTTATTATTTGTGAATTGTGTTTTTCTTTACTTGAAAAAAATGTAAAGTTTAGAAGTCCAGTAAGCTAATAAGAACGTAGAATATTACCTCTATGTGTGGCCATCCACTTCCAAGAAAAAAATACAAAGACGAAGATGGCTATGGCTCCTACAATCACTGACATACTGATGATTACTTTCTTGTTTGTGCTGTTACCTGCAGCTAAAATATTGTACTGATGGTTATTTGGAAAAAATGTAATGAAAATATGAAAAACACTTGTCAATCTTATAATGATACAGAACTTGATGTATCTACAGTGGTTATGCATACCTGATAACCGAAACAATGGTGAAAGAAAGTTAGAAAAAAAAACAGAGAATAATTACCAAATTCTGTATACGCCAGGCGAATGTTGAGATCTGTCCCTCCTTCAGGGAACTTTTGTATATCAATCAAGTTTCCTGTCCATACCATACAGCCAAAACCATTATAATATGAATAAGCGACACAGGAACAGTTCTTCAAGCACTCATCTTTGCATGCTTGTTCGGAGCCGGAGGAGGGCAGATATGAGCAGTACTCGGCAAAGGGTGGCACCTTCATCATCTCTAGCTTCATAAATCCATCTTCTTTTCCCACTTCGCTACCATTCCGTATTCTATCACACTGCAACGATGTTTTCCTAACACATCCGCTTGTCCAAATCCCTTTATTCCATTCATCTTGATTTTTTGGGACAAACCCTATTAAACATCTGCAGATAGGAGAATTCTGTGCATCGCATGTTCCAAACGGCCCGCACTTGCCATAAATATCACACTCAGTTGATGGAGCTTCCCAGTCATATCTCCAATATCTCTTCTCCCAGTATTGTTTGGTAAGTTTTCCACGAGAAGTCAAAACATACGTTAAACGGATATCTGGGTCTCGAATTGAACTCAGAGTGAAAGTGCCATCGCCTTCATCTTGTAGAGTAAATCCACTTAGATACACAGAAGTATTCATTGTTGGTATTCCAATAAATTTCTGACCACCCCATGGACCACTACGCCAAAATGGTTGACCATCGTACCAGATGAAGAACTCAGGAATTCCTAATGGATTGATACCGGCAGTGAAGTTTCCAACTGAAGGATCAGATATGTTTCTCCATGACGTTAGCAGTGTCTTGTTCCCAGTTCTTGCGTTAGCACTAAGTCTCATCTTTGGTAAGTAAGTATCCGTAGGCTCCTGGAAACTTTGCCATACAGGGTTTCCATTCGGTCCAGATTTCAATACAAGGTTTCCATCATCTGTAAGCTGTGCAGTTGACTGTTTGAACCCATTTAAAACATGTGATGACCACAGAACCTCTTCCTTACCATTCAAAACCACAAGATTTCCATCTTCAGATATTGTCATCATCCCAGAAGAATCTTTGATTGGGCTGTTTCTGTTGGCTACCCATACCACTTGAGTTTCTGCTGATATATTACTGTACCATATTCCCACATATCGATAAGTTGAGTTAATTGGGCTGAAAAATCCCAGTTCAAACTTATTGCCGGCAGAGACTATAGCTTGTGGATCTCTGATTGGTTTAGAAGGAGTAATGATATCTCCTGCATCACCATAAAATGAACAGGAACATGATAGAAGCAGAAGAAGAGCTACTGCAACCTCGCAGTAACCAAGTCCCATACTTGTTATATTGATGAGAATTTAAGACTAACAAATGGCTTATTGATTGTGCAGAGAAGCAATGTCATGAACAAGAATATTGCTCTTCCTGTCCTTTTAATTCCAGTCATTAGATTATTTTTCAAATAGAAACTAAGTTTAGTAATTATATGTCAGAATTCTTATGTTTTCTGTAACTTTCCATCTATAAAGAATGTCTAACAAAAACTGTTATATTACATAAGCAGGGTTATGTATTACCACGAGATTTTTGACCCTCTTGTGCTAAAATAGTGATATCTCATCAGGATGAACACTAGTCAACTAGCTTGTTAGATCGATAGCATTTTTATTTTTATAGGATATTATCACTTGCCTCACCATGATTGACATGTTTCTGTAAGGTGCTGCCAAACATTCTTATGTTAAAAAAGTATCTTTATTCGTGCTCGGTGTATTTTGAATTTGCCAGAAATATTTATGTGGGTGCTGATTAAATTTATACTCTAACTCGTCAACTGATATAGGCAGGTAAGCTATTAAGAAAATATCTTAACTAAAAATTTAATCTCTTAGGTGAGACCGCATAATATAATTTTATTATTCTCTAATAAGCCCCCTCAAGTGAAAACCCTTTGGGCTTGAAACTTGCACAAGCTCACACTACCTTGTGTTTGATTTTTATCAAATAAAACGGGGTAGTGAGATTCGAACTCGTGATCGCTGGGTCAACAAAGCTCTGATATCATGTTAAGGAATCATCCCACTTAAAAGCTTAAGCTGTTAGGTGAGATCCCAAAATATGATTTATATTATTCTAACACACCCCCTCAAGTGATAAAGAACCATCTCATCTAAAAGTTTAAGTTGTTAGGTGAGGACCCAGAATATGATTTATATTGTTCTCTAACACATCCCATCAAGTGAAAGTCGTTTAAACTTGAAACTTGCACAAACCCACACTATCTTGTGCTTGATCTTTATCATATAGAATGAAGGTGGCGAGATTCGAACTCGTGACCACTAGGTCAACAAGGCTCTGATACCATATTAAAAACCATCTCATCTAAAAATTTAAACTGTTAAATAAAATCAAAAAATTTAAACTGTTAAATAAAATCCCAGAATATAATTTATATTATTTTCCTTGGATAAACTTAGGCTATTTATACCAAAGAGCCTGACCCATCTAAAGACGTTGCTGTATCATCACATTGATAATGAGGACAGGTTTGGAACCGGAGTTTCAGTTCATTATTTTAGGAGCCAAGCTAGCATAATTTTAGCTCATAAATGGCGTCGTTGAACTCTTTTGATTCGACCTTATGTGCCCCTTCAACCTTCAGCCAGTTATTGTAGCGGTCTTTTGACTTTTTTTCCTGCATCAAAAGCTAGAAACCTTTGACTTCTTTGAAAATAGCCCTTCCTTTAAATATTCATGGGACAAATAAACCACCGCACAAGAACCATAGTTGACTAGCTCAAACCATTGATACTTCAATACAGTAACAAATAGGAAAGAAAAGTCTACTTGATCTTCTCTGCCACCAATGATCTTGTCCATCCGATGTCTGAAATGTTTGGATTCATCTAGTCAGACAATAAGATGTTACTTGGCTTCAGAGAGGACCCCGACAATTTATTTGTAATATGTTTTTCAATCTAATTATTTTAAACTCATAAATTGTTCCCAGAAAAAATGAAAAGTGAAAGGAAATTGTCACGGCCTGGATTTGAGCACGTGACCGGCACACACCACTAGAAAATTAGAAAACACCAGCCGAATATCTTGTCGACGACTAAACACTATGCTGTTAGCCATTTACATTCCCGATGAATTTCCATTGTAAAAATGTTTTATCAAGGATTTACTCTTCCTAGGAATTTCCATTATAAATTTATAATGCTGATAGAATATTTATGATGGAATCACAGATGGACAAAAAAATCAATCGATGATTCCTTAGTAAGTTTAGTGTTTTTTTTTTTTTTATTTAGTTGACAATTTAAAAAAGAACAAAAATCATGATAAAACAGTAATTACCTGCACTACATTTGCCTCTCCAATCCTTTCAACAATAGCATCTAACATCTCAAATACTTTATTAGCTGTTTTGGATATATGAGATGTGTCTACAGATGATAAAAAAAAAGTTCCTTTAGGACTATTAACCAAAAAGTTACAAATAGAGCGTCTTTTCCTATCAGTCCATCCATCAGACATTATTAAGCAGCCTGTTTTTTTCCATTCCAGCTTATAGTCATCAAGCAAATGCATTGTGTTATCTACTTCTTGCTTTAAGTACTTCTCTCTAATATCATGGTAAGATGGAGGCTGAAATCCTGGCCCATGTTTTGCAACTAATTGAAGCGCTTTAACAAACTCAGGGTTTTTAACACAATTAAAAGGAATCGCACTAGTGTAAAAAAACCTTGCTATTTGTTGACATGCTTCTTCTATAATATCCTTCTTTAGCATCTGATTGATGTTCATTTGAGTACTTCCACTTCCACTTCCACTTATTGGTTTCTTTCCCTTGTTAATTGAGCTCATTTCAAAATCTTCGTCTGCATCTTCGTCACTTCTAAAAAACTGAAAAGTCTTTCTTTTCTTCTCAGATGCTTCTAGATTTTTCACCAAAACATTTAACATCATCTGCTTCACATCTGCTGGTACTTGATGGCATGGCTCAACATCCTTTCGAGTGCAAGCCAAATGATGTTTGAAACGATAAATGCCCCTGCTGAAAATTTTCTGACAATACTTGCATTGAACTTTTCTTGAAGTATTTTCAATATCTATACCATGCTGCCATCCCACATCAAGTCTATTGCCACTGGTAGTTTTTTTGGATGCCATCTAATCTGCAATTCATTGAAATAATACATCAAAACTATAGCTATCATTCACTGACCCTAAAGTATATATATATATATAGTTTCCATGCTATTTTATTGCTGGTGTGTGGTTAATATCTTTAACGTATATGGATTGAGTTGAACTGCATTTAAGCTATCATTCACTGATCCTAATTCAATATTCATTTTACTTATGAGGCATAAGTAAGTGTTGCTGCTCTTATAAGTTATTCGGAGGTACTGGCATGGTTATCTTGTCATACTAGCTAAAGATTATACAAGTATCATCCATTCTTGTAAATATAAACTTGATGCTCATGTCTCATAGAGTGTAACCTTCTTTTAACTTTTTTTATCTAGTTCATATGATTCAGTCCCGAGGTAAGTAGGATAGTTTTTGAAATGTTCTGTAATCTCTGTATCTCTCTAAGTTGATAACATATAGTTTAGACTTGATGAAAATAATGATCACTCTCATGAATTGCATTCTAAAGCAAAAGCAAACACAGCAACTGAATCAAGCAACTTCGATCGACCTAATTTTTTTTGGCAGATGAACCAAATGAATCAAGCCATTTTTTTTCCATTTCAGGATAATGAAACTAACCCAATTCATCAAATTAATTTATGGCATTATTGAGCAACAAAACAAAAATCAAGCAACATTTCATCCAAAAATCAAGCTTGCAGCCTTGCACTAACCTGTAATGGCGACGATGGCAACGACAACACAGATAGCAGACGATTCAACCGATGAGAGGAGAGGACGATTTGGGGAAGACTGACGAGAAGGATGAGAAGAACAGCTGGGGTACGGGGGAGCTGATGATTTGGGGGATTTTGTGCTGAGAAGAGAAGAGAAGATTTTGGGGGTGAGAGGCTGAGTCGCTGAGAGCTGATGATTTGGGGGTGAGAATTGAGAAGAGCGGAGAAGATTTTGAGCTTTGAAAAAATGTGAATTGAGAATGAAAAATTGAAATTGAAGAAAGCCCTTAGCCCCGATTTTCGAACAGGCGAACACCATGAACTCGTAAATCGGACCGATCCGGTCCGATTTTACGAGTCGAACTGATTTTAAACGGGTTTGACCGAGTTTGACCGGTTTCGATTTTTCTTTATGATTCAACCCGTTTTCCTGAGTTGACTCGCAAAATCATACGATTTTACGAGTCAACTAGTGTTTTTAAGTACACTGGCTACAACCCAACCTCATCTCTTTGGTTGATGACATCGACATCACATGAACATGATTCCTATCGAGTCGAATAATTGATCCAACCTCCAATCATAATTGAAGATTATAAGGAGGATGGGTGGAAACGTCTTATTCATGTTTGTAAACATGGCGGTGTTATATGTTTCCTAAAAAATCATTAAAAAAATTAAAAAGATTATAAAATTTACAAGAATTAAAAACAAAGAATTTGCAATGAACACCTTTCTTGTATGAGTTCTCTCATATAACTATAATGGAGTAGGCTTGCACCCAAGATGTTGTTCTTAAAAATTAGTTATAAAAAATTTAAAAATCTTACTAGGCGATATGCATGGTTGACAAATAGGAGCGATCCACCGATGTTTTTGCTCATTGAACCATGTGATTCTTTTTTTCACTTTTTTAACTTCGATTATGATTATATTTTACATTCTTTTGATGTCACAAAGTCTTGAAACTCCACCGAATTATCCTATGTGACGTGACTCAATTTATACTTCTTCCCTACCTCGACTTCATCAATGTCACCTTGGATTTTTGCATATTTATGGGCATCTTACAGCAAATCAAGCAATTTGTTAAATATACATGAGATTTGAAAATTTAAAATTTCAATGTCAAATATAAAATTTGTTAATTGTTTGATACTTGTTTAATTGCACAATGATTTCCCCACACATTCCTAACCACCCTCACATTTTCCCTTTTTCTAATAAAATTTTGTTGGCATTGTTAATTTATACATTATTACTGGACCTTCTTTTTTTTTATCTTACATCATAACACTCAAAAATTATTTTCATAAGTAAGTTCGTAAATACGTATGTGAAATCTTCCTTAAACGAGTTTATATAATTTTAATAAATTTTCAGCAGAGCTTCCTCTCATACAAACATTTCATCACGTTAACTTCTTATATTTAATCAATACTGTCGCGACGACGATTTTTACGCGCTTCGCGCCCCGCCATCCCCCCTTTGATTTGGGGAGACAACGGTGCACGGTGAAAATGGGGTGTTTTATAGTCGTAAAATTTATGACTATAATTATTAGGAGTCGCCACCTAGTATTAAGGTTACTAGGAACCTATTGGTCTGCGAGAGTCTTGGGTAAGGGGACTTGTTGTGCAAGGGGAAGACGCATCACCCCCAGTGCACCCTACCTAAGGTAAGCTGCATTGTTGCTTGATTGTTTTTTTCCTAAGTCATTGGACTTTTTCTAAAATCTGACGTAGATTTCTCTCCGTGAGAGAATCTCTATCTCATTCTGGGTTGAAAGACTAACTAAAAATGAATTTTGCACTACATTTTGAAAATCTCATTTTTAACTATCCACGGGTGTACATTACAATGTAATTTTACACCGCGATAGATAAGACAAAATAATTATTAAATTATTTTTGACATTTTGGCCGAATGCCAACGGATAATCGCAAACTGGTTACGATATCCAAATTTTCGCTTTTAAAACATGGAAAAGATGTAACATATTTTTTTGCGAAAAATACAATGTGAAAAACTTTGGAATCCGGCCGTATGCACGAAAACACATTTTTGTTTTTTTTTGTTTTCTTTGTTTTTTTTCTTTTGAAATGCAATTTTTATGTTTTGTTTTTTATGCAACCCACACACCCATTCTCTTTTTTCATTATATTTTTTTTGGGTACATTTTACAATTACATAACATGCACAAGAAAGATAAATAATAATAATTTAGAACAAACACATAAACATAAAAAAAATACAAAATAACTTCCCGGAAACACTGTTGATAGCCGAATCAGTGCAGGAACACCGGGGGCGCTTCCACCCACGCGCCGCCGATGAAGATCCAAGGCAGGGGGGCAAATCAGCCTCTTCCCTTCCTTCTCTCGACGGTAACGGCCACGGTGACCTGCAAACACAACACACAACAACACACAAGCAATGTTTCGAGTTTTTGTTCTCTTCTTCTCCCGATTTCAGATCTGCGCCTCTTCTTCAGGTGGCTGATCGGTGGCTGGAAGGAGAGGAGGCCGTCGGTGCAGAGGAGCTGGTCATCGACGGGGGAAAGGAGACGGGAGGCCGTCGGCGCAGAGGAGCTGGCCACCGATGGCTGGAGGCCGAGAGAGAGGGCCGTGGAGGTGCTGGAGGCAGACGGCGCTGCCAAATGGGGACTGTTATGGTGAAGAGAGGGGAAGCCGTCGGCGCACAGAAGCTGGTCACCGACGGCTGGAGAGGAGAGCTGACTAGAGGGGAAGTCAGTCACCGGAGACGGGCTGTCGAGGCTGTGAAGCAGATCTGGTTGTCATTGGAGGCTGCGTGGGTCAAGCCGTGAGGCTGGCAGGGTTAGTCGCCGGAGAGGGAAGGGAGACGATGGCTGGCCGGAGAGGGCTGGTTCTGAGAAGAAAAGAGAGGAGTTGGAAAGAGAGTCAACAAGGAAAAGGTCGCCGGAGGTAGTGAGGGAGAGAAAAAAAGTGAAGGGAAGGGGGCTGCAGCCTCAAAACTAGAGAAAGAGACTAGGTTTTTTTATTTTTTATTTTCTTTTGATTTTCCAGTTTTAATTTTCGGGCCCTCAGTTTTCAGCCCTTTTGTTTTAAGTTTTTCCTCGTCCCCCACCTTTGTTTTTTTCTCACCTATTTATAGGTGAATGAAGACATGGGAGAAGTGACCCCAGCGTGGGGTGTTGAGTGTGCAGAAGGAAGTGGGTGACAGGAATGGGCACGGCATGGCCAAACATGCTGCCATTTTTTTTTTGAAAATTTTAAATAAATATGTTGTGATAAAAAGAATGATGAAAAACCAGAAAGAATGATATTTTTATCTTTAATTTTGGCTTCCGATTTCACCAGAAAAGTTTCGACACCGAAAATTCCGATCATCTCAATTTAACCCAAATTAAGCTTCCAAACTTAATTTCTCACCAATTAAGCCCTTAATAAAATTAATTTGATCCATTTAAAGTATAATTAAGCCCTTGCGCTTAATTAAATCCTTCAATTAGGCTCTCAATTAATTATGAAATCATAATTACATTTTAAATTGGCCGACGATTAAATCGAATTAGCCCATAAAAATATAATTATGTCTTTAGACTTAACTTTTACACAAATTTATCCAATAATAAATTATTTTAGCCTTAAATCTGCGTCTTCCTTCATTTCTGGGTAAAAAGAGGTACGACCGGGCTTTCGAAAGCGTTCAAAAATTCCGTATTGATTTTTCTACCCTCGCTGGCCCTTTTTATTTATTTTTGTTATTTTTTGATATATTTTGGGGAGTCACCCAAAAATTGGGTGATGACAGTTGCCCCCCTCTTTACAATGCTTACGACTAAAGTCTTGTAAAAGACTTTAGATAGTAAGCGTTGTAAAGAAAATGGATTTATCAAACCAAGAAAATGGTCAATCCATCCAAAAATGAGAATGATGGCTATAAAGCGCACACGGAAGGGAATGGTAGGATGGGGCTAGAAAGTGCACTACCTAAGGATTGAGGCCTAAGGAGGACACTTAAAAGATTAAAGATGATGATTTTTGTGAATGACACAGGAAAATAGTCTCATTGTAATTGATGACCGAATCAAGTGAGAATGGTGAAGGTGGTAAAAACAAAGAGATGGTCTTGTTGTGATGGGCGACCTGCCCAGATGGAAGCAAAAAGTGCTGATGAAGATTTCATGGGGGGATAGAATATAGGGCTAGAAAGCTCGCTATCTAGGATCTATGGTCGAAGGTTGAAAAACGCACTCAAACAAGGGGAATAAGGATGGAAAACGCAATATTCTAATTGCTGGTCGAGGGTTGGAAACACACTCAAAGAGGAGGGAACATAGGGCTGGAAGGCGCACTATCTTAATTGATGGTCGAAGGTTGGAAAACACACTCGACAAGGAGGATAAGGATGGAAAACGCCCTATCTTGATTGGTGGTTGGAAAACGCACACGAAAAGGAAGAAAAATAGGGTTGGAAAACACGCCATTTTTAGGTTATGGTTAAGGGTTGGAAAACACACTTAAACAAGAAGGGAAGAAATGGCTATGAAGCGCACTGTCCTAAATGATGGTTGAGAACTGGAAAACTCACTCACATGAGAGGAAAGGAATGGCTAAGAAGCTCACGATCCTAATTGATAGTTGAGGGTTGGGAAACTCACTCAAATGAGAGGAAAGGAATGGCTAAGAAGCGCACGATCCTAATTGATAGTTGAGGGTTGGGAAACTCACTCAAATGACAGGAAAGGAATGGCTAAGAAGCACACGATCCTAATTGATGGTTGAGGGTTGGGAAACTCACTCAAATGAGAGGAAAGGAATGGCTAAGAAGCGCACGATCCTAATTGATGGTTGAGGGTTGAAAACTCACTCAAATGACAGGAAAGGAATGGCTAAGAAGCGCACGATCCTAATTGATGGTTGAGGGTTGGAAAACTCACTCAAATGACAGGAAAGGAATGGATAAGAAGCGCACGATCCTAATTGATGGTTGAGGGTT